>CM068952.1:22776451-22786616 GCA_035128595.1 Eptatretus atami | reverse complement strand
AGAATCATTGGTATCTCCCGTGGTGAGGCTGAGTCTTTGGGCCTCTCACCGCAGGCGGGCGGTGGTCTTTCTGCCTTCTCCCGTCTCCTCTCCGGTCTTGCCCCCCCCCTGCTCTGTCTGCAATTTGTCGCCCCCATTATTCCGCAGGGCGCTCAAGGTCTGACAGCAACCCCCTCTGGTAAAACTACCAAAATCGCGAATCACTGCTCACCTCACTCTTTCATTCCTCTTTTTTTCCGCCTTTGGAATAAACTCCCGCACTCTCTTCAATCCCATTCTTTCCTCCAGGTCTTCAAAACAGCAGTTCACCACCACCTCTTATCTTCCCCCATCCAAAACCTCGATCTTTCTCCTCCTGTTAATCCATCCCAAACCCACCTCCTCAAATTCCCTGTTTTCCTTCCTGACAGTCCCTGTCATGTAAGGACCTGAAAGTCCCTGTAGTGTCCATCTTGTTTACCCTGTGTACCCCCACTCCATCCCTCTCCCTCCACAGACTCCTCATGTCTCTGTTCCACACGTTTTTCCTTTCTCTTGTCTCCTGCTCCCCTTGTTGTATGTTTTGTGTGTTAGCTCTCAACGAGCCTTGACATTGATAAAAAATAAAAATTAATAAATGAAAAGGCGTCCCAACCATCCTTGACCATGACTCCCTCCAAAACCTTGATCGTCTCTTCATCAGTCGTCACTGGGATCATTTATGGATTTATTTTCTCCACAACCACTTCAGTGATATGACACACACTTTTCAACATCGGAGCACCTACCGACCCATGGATAATTATTTAACAAAGTTACATGATTTGACGGAAAATGTAGCCGCCGTTCCAAAAAAATCCGTTTTCTGGCATTGGTGGCAGGGTGTTTAACATAGCAGGAAAAAACAGCCTCAACCTCACTTCACTCAGCCTTGGTGAATAAAATTTTATTTAACTGTATTGGTACCATTTTTGGTGGTCACCCTGTTTGAGGTAAAAAAAATAATAGGAATTTTGAAAAAAGATTAAATTGGAAAGGTACATTTATCGTTGCATCCATAAGTGTTGACACAATTAAATGGCGTTATCTGGGGTTCGTAAAGGGGATCATTTATGGATTACCATGGAGGGTGAGACCCAAGAAAGCAATGCACAGAGACAACCAAATATGTTTCCATTGCAAGCATCTTGTGTGCCATTGTGTATTTCAAATCAATGCCAAATACAAATTATATTTATGTAAACAAAAAAAAGATGATAAATTAAACGTGTGGTGGAACAAAAAATTGGATGCCTTTACATTTCACAGTATCATCGCATTTTCAGATCTCCTCCGAATACATAGCTGAGGCTGAGACCCCAGCTTTGAACCCCATCATGCATGTTGATTTATTGATGTTGAAGTGGTCACTGTCCACATGGCCACATAATTGCTGGATGTGGGCTATCCAAATATATTGTTACGGTTGTGGAAATTCGCAACCACCATTCAGGTCCCGTAGGTGAGATATCTCGATAGGTACATGTGTAGTTAGCCCAAACCCATTGTATAGAGGGATTTTATGTGATCCATTCGGGCTGCGATCCTCCAGTTAGTCGTTTTTCTTTCCCTGTCTTTGATTTCGAACGACGAAAAACTGCCAACGATGCTGGTGCGAGTTTCCCGCCATTCTTCTGCGCGCTTGGTGCGAGGGAAGAGGGGGAAGGCAGCTCGCCGCCGATTGGTGAATGGACAGTGTGAGGCGTCGGGGTGAGGGAACGCCCCTTTTCCAGAACCCTCTCGAAGGAGGGTGGAGCTGAAAACGGGGCGGAGTGAAGGGGCGGAGCCCCGCGCTATAAAAGTCGGACACGGGCGGGGCTCTCTCTTCTCTCTCTTCGGCTCTTCCTCTCCCTTCGTCCTGGAGCTGGTCTCGTCGTTCGTTTTGACTGGTGTTCTGGTCTTTTGATCCTCGCGCGAGCCCTGGGACCCCGTGCACGAGCGCGGAGAATAGCGCCGAACAAACCCCGTCCATTTCCCCAAAACCCCGTCCGAGCTGTCGGGCGGACGACGCGAGCTATGCGCGGCACGAGCTCGGTGCACCACGCCGGAGAGAGCTCGCAGACCGCAGAGAAGAGTTACGGTCGCCAGGACTCGACACGACCAGGGAAGTCGCGACTTCCATTTTCTTTTGGGTTGTTTGAGTGAACGTGTGTGTGGGCGCCGTGTCTTAATAAGTGAAACTGTATAAGTGTTGCCGAGTGTCCGCGTTAGTCGGTTGTAGCTCTGCGTCATTGTTTCTTTTGTTGTAACTGCTTTATGTGCATTCTTGCTGTAAATACATGCTGTATATGTGTGCTATTTGTGTCCGTGTGTGTAAATAAATGCTTGCTTGTTGAAATTGTTCCCCCGTTCGCTGCGTCCTTTCCTTTGTTGGGTCTTCATCTTGCTTCACGTAAAGGGTTTGAGTGGGCGCGAGACGCCCGATAATTAATCTGAACCGTCAAGGTCGACGATAACTCCGCTCGGTTATCCCTGTAGCACGGAACGAGCCGCTTAAACGGTTCGTGTCCGAAGTCGACCTGTGGCGTGGTACAACCCTCGGTAGGTTACCCGTGCGAGTACTTAGGTATATCGACTTTCGGCGATTCACCACCTCGCACGGGTGGAATGCGGACTGGGTTGTGTGGCGTTAAACCCCACCGTGACTGGCTCCCGGCGTTAGTCGAGAGGGTCACGACTGAATTGTCCGTCCGGTGGGCGAGGCGGTCGCGATTCGAGTCACGTGGCCGATCGCACGCCGGCGGGCGTGAATTCGCAACAATATATTTATATCTATAATCAATATTTGATAATCACCCAAATGAGTGTTGGAATCTGGAAGTTTGAGACAGTAATAAACAGTATCCAAGCCATGTCGCAAAATAGGAAGAGGCAAAGTATACCCAAAATCTCATGCATCTGCTGGCCCAAGCTAACAATTTAGTTTGGCCAATGTTGGCAGTCAACATACATACGTTCACTTATTGGTCTACGTTGGGCTAAACGAACAATTCTACTTGGTCCAACGTTGGTTGATGAAGAGTAGAAAATGTTAAAACTTAATAGTACACTACTTCACTAACATCTTCACAATGTGACATGAAACATCCTCAAAAAGAAACTCATTTACTCATCATATATCATAATGCACAACACAATCATAGCTATCAAAAATGTGGAATGACCATGCAAATTTCAAACGTACAATCTCCTTTTTCAAAGATAGTTATCAATTTATCAACAAGGAAAAGGAGAATTTAATATTAACCCCAAATTATTCACGAACAAATAAAATGTAAAGAAATGTGTGGCTTTATTCAAAATTACAATAGTATTCCACGAGACAACATGTCAGTAGTCAGTGAAGTCATTCAATTGAATTTGGTTGAATCACTGTCTGCATGCTGTGACCACTGACATTTAGGGCTTCATCTTCTGTTTGCCAAGAAGGCTTCAGATTGCTTCTTCTCAGCATGTTGTTTTCTTCCACCATTACAGTCCTTTGCAACTTCAGCCACTCTCTGAAAGGCACATCAACTGCAAATATTAGAGAATATATGTCATTTGGATTAGAAAAAATAACTTTCATTCTTATTCTGAAAAGATCTCAAAAAGATAATCAAGATCTCTTGATATTCACATAATATTTCATTTGAACCCACTGTGCTCTGGCAATTTCAAATGCGAAAACAAAGCCCATCATGTTGAGGATAAAGAACATGTTTTGGTCAATCCTTTCACTCAGTATTTCAGTCTATTTTTAACCATTTCAGGATGAGGATGTAAACACTCGTTGTACCCTTCACCTTTTAGATTAATCATTGAAGGACCAATAAATTAGACATCCACTGAGACAGGATCTGTGGGGGTGGCATCCATGCAGTCACGACCCACAATGGTGCTGAGGTAGGCCACCTGAAATAAAAACAACAAGTAGAGAATGTTCAAAGTACACCTGCCCCATGCCAAATAAATAAATAACATATCCTCCAGCGCGCGACGTCGCGGCACCTTCGGTTCTCGGCACATGGAGTCGGAATTGTGACGGAGTGGTGTACATTAATTGATTAGTTGCAGAATGAAAAGAAATATAATAATAATCGTAAAATAATAAATTTCTTAATCATTTGGCTAATAGCATACCTAAACAACCAATGTTTTATCCAAATCTGAGCTTTTTGAAAATGAAGTAATTAATCCAAAAATTAATTGATTAATCAATCAATCCAAAATACCCTTTAAAGCCAAATCAATTTTCCACTGTAATGTCCAAATATCAGCTTCCTCACTCAAAAGGTGCTTGAGATATTGCCACGATGAGAAATAAAATAAACAAGTAATGGATAAATCGATAATAATTCAGTAATTAACTCAAAAAACACTGTTTCTGCCAAAGCACATCTTCACTTTTGTCCCCAAATTTCAGTTATCTCCGAAAGTGTCAGGATGGTGGTTCATCCGGACGGTGGTTGTCTCTGGACTGTGGTTATGTCTGGACGGTGGTTATCTCCACACATATCTGAATGCAAGTTATCTCTGCACCGATCTGGATGGTGTTTATGTCCCGACGGTGGTTATCCCCGCACGTATCCGAACAGTGGTTATTTCCACACATACCCGAACGGTGGTTATCTCCGTACATACCCGGACGATGGTTATCTCCGCACATGCCCGGATCGTGGTCATCTCCGCACATACCCGACCGTGGTCATCTCCACACATACCCGGACGGTGGTTATCTCCACACATACCCGGATGGTGGTCATCTCCGCACATGCCCGGACCGTGGTCATCTCTGCACATGCCCGGATCGTGTCATCTCCACACATACCCGGACGGTGGTCATCTCCGCACATACCCGGACGGTGGTTATTTCCGCACATACCCGGATGGTGATCATCTCCGCACATACCCGAACAGTGGTTATCTCCGCACATATCTGAATGCTGGTTATCTCTGCACATCTCTGAACAGTAGTTATCTCTGCACATATCCGAACAGTGGTTATCTCCACACGTATATGGATGGTGTTAATGTCCAGACGGTGATTTTCCCCTGTCGGGGCCGAGGCCTACTACCTCAAGAAAGAAATCAAGTAAGTTCATATACCAGCTTTTATTCAATAAGATACAAGACATTCCTATGCACAGAAGGAAGACTTCAAATTCGCAATGGTATTGGGAGTTGAAGGCTTAAGGGTACAGAGCATTTCTGAGCGTTTATATACAGTTTCACCAAGATATCAGATGGAACTTTGTGGACTCCAAATATGCCACATACAATGGTTTTGGTTGGTTCAAAGATGCCTCATACGATGGTTTACAATGGTTGTAGTTTGTTTTCCGACACAATGAGAGGGGGGTGGGGGTAAGAGAGAGTCATTGTTTCATTCTGCTGACTACATGATCACAGGTCAAGAGTCATTTAACAGATATGACTTAACAATAGGTTATTTGGATTAAAGTAAAGATCATGTGTGTATTTTCTTGCAAGCTCACTCAGCATGTTTCCCGAGCTCACTCAGCATGTATATTTTAGCTTTATCAGCATGCCCGTCTCTTAGCTCAACCAGTAAATCATTTCTAAACTAAGTTAATGAAATAATTTAAGAAAAGAACTAAGTAAATTTTGCTTTTTACATGATTATAAATTCAATTTAATAATCCAGCTCGCACAGTTTCTCGTTTTGTTCATACAGAACAACCTAAGGGTTTGTCTTTCTGCAAGGACAAACTGGCTAAAAATCAAAATTTGTCATTTGGATAGCGGCAGGCCCATTTCCGTTGTGTCACCTAGACTTGTGCTCTGTGGTGGGTTAACACCCTGGCAAGTGGATGCAACCCAACGGGGTGCCACCACCTCCCCTCCACAGAGTTGGGGTGCCGAGGCGATTTTGGAAAAAAGAACCATATGGCACACCGAACATATACCCAATGGGCAATTGCCTTTTCAATTATACAAATCAGATTGAATTTTGGCAAGCCGTTCAAATTATTTTTCCCCTGAAGTTTTAAAGGTATTTAAATTATTACAATCATCCATCTGCTTCTGCTTCTTTAGCAATAATTGTTGAATTCTTTCAACTGTTTTTTTTGTCATTCCCAAAGGCACAAGTGTCTGTACTTTCATATTTTCCAAAAGATACCACCGACACGGTGTCTCGACTTAATTTTATTACGAAGTTCTTCATTTTCTGGGTTTTCTGGATCTTCTGGATCTTCAGGGTCTCCATAGTTGCTCATTGATGGTTGGTCCAGGGAGACTTCACGTGCCATCATCGTTTTACTGTGGCAAATATTCTCACACACACACCGATTATTGCTTTATGCAACTATGATGGCAATAATAGCAATGAACATCATAAGTCCAACAAACAATATGTGGAGTATCCATGCTCCCAATCCACCAAACATATTTTTCAACCATGACCCAAAGTTCCATCCCTTATTATAATCACTAGTACGTGCCCGTACGTGCGTGGCCGTACGTGCAAAATAAAAAAAAACTTTCAAACAACCACACAGGCCGTTCCTTCGCTCTCTTAAACGACGACTGGATTGGGGCATTGTGTTTATCTATAAATGCGCATAAGAAATCGAGAAATTATTATAATACAGTGAGTCATCACTATCCGGAAGTCCGTACGTTGTAACCCGTAATGGGGAACGCGCTCTAACTTGGCCATAACTTGGGAACCACTTGTCCGATTAATTTCAAACCTTTTGAAAGCAAACAACAGAAATTGCTGGAAATGAAACAGAGATAGATAGAAGATAGATACTGTGGGTGCAAAAAAGCCAAGCAACGTGTCCTGTCATTGTTAACTAAATGGCGCCCTTACCCATCGGCCACGCCTACGCAGCAACGTGTCCTGTCATGTTTGGTAAATGGCCATAACTTGGAAACCACTTGTCCGATTAATACAAACCTTGAAAAGGCACATATCCAGGTCCCCAGCAATATACCTGGCAAGTTTCAATTAGATCGGACCAGTGGTTGTCGGAGAAACAGCGGTCACAGACACACACACACACACACACACACACACACACACATTGCTGGAATTATAGAAGATAGTGCTGCCCATACCGAATGTTCACATGCATTCCACGAATTATCGCTTGCATTGAAGTAACAACTGCTGTGATACTTGCACACACAGAGTTAATAAATCAAGTTACCTCCCTGTCTTTGCTAGCCATGACATTTGCTGCCATTGACCATTGCCACTCCTACACCACGGTGAGGCGACAGGGTAGGATTTGTAGGAGACCTGAAAGTACAGTATCATTAGGTATTCCATGTTCGAATTGTTTAGTTTGAAAATAGTTTTAAAAAAAAAATAGTTTGCAAAGCTACCACCAAATTGAGATGTATTTCGTGTTAAGTAGAGCTGAATTCCTTAACACTTCCAAAGGCCACACCGTTTTGATACTTGGAAACCAAAAAAAGTTGTGCACTTTTTTTGATAAATTATTTTCGGAACAATTTTTCTTCAATAAATAAATAATAATAAAAATTGTCTACATGTACCATATTTCCAAAAGATTCCACCGACACGGTGTCTCGACTTAATTTTATACGAAGTTCTTCATTTTCTGGGTTTTCTGGATCTTCAGGGTCTCCATAGTTGCTCATTGATGTTGGTCCAGGAGACTTCACGTGCCATCATCGTTGTTACTGTGGCAAATTTTCGCACACACACACCGATTATTGCTTTTATGCAAGCTATGATGGCAATAATAGCAATGAACATCATAAGTCCAACGAACAATATGTGGGAGTATCCATGCTCCCCATCCACCAAACATATTTTCCAACCATGACCCAAAGTTCCATCCCTTATTATAATCATGATATTTGGCACCTTCTGCTTAATCTACCCAGCCAGATTATCAATTTCCTCTGAATTATCAGGGATATAGGTACAACATTCTGTCCCTATTTCTGCACATGTGCCTCCCTGTGCAGCCATAAGACATCAAGGGTGACACGATTTTGCATCGCTACTGTCCGTATGGCAACCATTTCAACATTTACTTTGGTAAAACCTTCAGCAGTTCAATTTGCAAGCTCCTCAAGAGCTGCCACTTCTCTCTAACCCCAACAGCTACCAAGTTAATGCTTTCTCTTGCAGCTTTCCCAATGCCATAAATGGAAAGGCTATCATGAAAAATCGTTAAATTTCTGAAATCGATCTTTCTCGTTTATTCTGTAACATGTAATATTCTCGCTTGCTTGTTAATAAATAATTATCATTAGGAATGTTCCCAGCTCACCGTTGTCTTTTCTCTCATTGGTCCAGCATGGTTAGAATCTAATTTTAGCCGGGTCTTTATTCCAAACGATCCCTTCCTTTCAGCCGGTACGTCCTTGGCAGTGTCGCTTGGCTGCATCGATCCGGAAAAGTGATCTGATCTGTAGAGTTGATCCGGTTCTGACAAGGCGTACCGAGGGCGTGGTTCCCCGGTAATTAAACCACGTGGTTAATTAGGTAACCCGATTCCATAGACGGGAGGACCCTAGGTCACGCAGTTGAGTTATTGGCGTCCACAGTCGTTAGGCGACCCACCGTGTCACGGAATTATCCGTGTGCGACGGCCTACAATTCCGGGAGTCTGTTGGGAATCGACGTAGCTTTCCCCACCTAGTGGTCTTCTCACCCGACCCCACCGGCCCGCAACAGCTTGTTGTCAGGATTGGGATGGACGCATAAAAATTTGCGGATTCGAACCCGCAACAGTTTGGTGTTGGGAGTGGATTGACCCATAAAAAATTACGGGATTCGAACCTGCAACAATTTCGTATCCGGAATGGGATTCGAGCCAGGGGTGGCTTAGCAAACCCCCCCCCTTCCCCCCAAAATTAAGAGCAGGATTCAAAATTTAGTAATTATCGGTTCGGGACCATGGCGGACCAAGACGAGCTGGTTCAGGTGGGTTTCTGAAACAATGTGAGAGGAATCCATGGGCTCAGGACAACACCTTTCAGGAAGATTCATTCCCTACAGCCATACCCAGAGGTAACGTGGGGGCAACTGCGACAGCGACAATGCTTGAGGACCCCCTGCATCAAATTTCCCTCAGAGGACCTAGTGACCCCTATCGGATCCACACCCGATCATAGCAGATCGGGCTCCGCCAAAGCCATTGGACACGCGACCAGTTTACGGATGATATGAGGCAAATGATGGAGCGCATGGATTGGAATATGCAGGCACTGAAGGCGGTCAGAGAACTGCAAGCGGGTCAGGAGGAAATAAAGCGGGGCTGGGAAGCTTTGACGTCGGGCTGGCAGAGGTGAAGGGCAAAATGAAAAACGTGGACCGGAATTTTACAAATGAGATCCGTACTGTACGTGAAGAAATGACCGAGTTAGAGGGGAGGTGAAGGTGTTCGGCCGCGATGATGACAGCAAGGGCGGAGGTGACGAGTGAAACTTCATGATAGTCAAGAGATCTCTCTCTTTCTCCTCCTGTTAATCCATCCCAAACCCACCTCCTTCAAATTCCCTGTTTTCCTTCCTGACAGTCCCTGTCATGTAAGGACCTGAAAGTCCCTGTAGTGTCCATCTTGTTTACCCTGTGTACCCCCACTCCATCCCTCTCCCTTCCACAGATCTCCTCATGTCTCTGTTCCACACGTTTTTCCTTTCCTCTTGTCTCCTGCTCCCCTTGTTGTATGTTTTGTGTGTTAGCTCTCATACGAGCCTTGACATTGTATAAAAAATAAAAATTAATAAATGAAAAGGCGTCCCCAACCATCCTTGACCATGACTCCCTCCAAAACCTTGATCGTCTCTTCATCAGTCGTCACTGGGGATCATTTATGGATTTATTTTCTCCACAACCACTTCAGTGATATGACACACACTTTTCAACATCGGAGCACCTACCGACCCATGGATAATTATTTAACAAAGTTACATGATTTGACGGAAAATGTAGCCGCCGTTCCAAAAAAATCCGTTTTCTGGCATTGGTGGCAGGGTGTTTAACATAGCAGGAAAAAACAGCCTCAACCTCACTTCACTCAGCCTTGGTTGAATAAAATTTTATTTAACTGTATTGGTACCATTTTTGGTGGTCACCCTGTTTGAGGTAAAAAAAATAATAGGAATTTTGAAAAAAGATTAAATTGGAAAGGTACATTTTATCGTTGCATCCATA
>CM068952.1:22762696-22776329 GCA_035128595.1 Eptatretus atami | reverse complement strand
AGCATCTTGTGTGCCATTGTGTATTTCAAATCAATGCCAAATACAAATTATATTTATGTAAACAAAAAAAAGATGATAAGTTAAACGTGTGGTGGAACAAAAAATTGGAGTGCCTTTACATTTCACAGTATCATCGCATTTTCAGATCTCCTCCGAATACATAGCTGAGGCTGAGACCCCAGCTTTGAACCCCATCATGCATGTTGATTTATTGATGTTGAAGTGGTCACTGTCCTACATGGCCACATAATTGCTGGATGTGGGCTATCCAAATATATTGTTACGGTTGTGGAAATTCGCAACCACCATTCAGGTCCCGTAGGTGAGATATCTCGATAGGTACATGTGTAGTTAGCCCAAACCCATTGTATAGAGGGATTTTATGTGATCCATTCGGGCTGCGATCCTCCAGTTAGTCGTTTTTCTTTCCCTGTCTTTGATTTCGAACGGAACGACGAAAAACTGCCAACGATGCTGGTGCGAGTTTCCCGCCATTCTTCTGCGCGCTTGGTGCGAGGGAAGAGGGGGAAGGGCAGCTCGCCGCCGATTGGTGAATGGACAGTGTGAGGCGGTCGGGGTAGGGAACGCCCCTTTTCCAGAACCCTCTCGAAGGAGGGTGGAGCTGAAAACGGGGCGGAGTGAAGGGCGGAGCCCCGCGCTATAAAAGTCGGACACGGGCGGGCTCTCTCTTCTCTCTCTTCGGCTCTTCCTCTTCCTCTTCGTCCTGGAGCTGGTCTCGTCGTTCGTTTTGACTGGTGTTCTGGTCTTTTGATCCTCGCGCGAGCCCTGGGACCGTGCACGAGCGCGGAGAATAGCGCCGAACAAACCCCGTCCATTTCCCCAAAACCCCGTCCGAGCTGTCGCGGGACGACGCGAGCTATGCGCGGCACGAGCTCGGTGCACCACGCCGGAGAGAGCTCGCAGACCGCGAGAGGAGTTACGGTCGCCAGGACTCGACACGACCAGGGAAGTCGCGACTTCCATTTTCTTTTGGGTTTTGTGTGAACGTGTGTGTGTGGCGCCGTGTCTTAATAAGTGAAACTGTATAAGTGTTGCCGAGTGTCCGCGTTAGTCGGTTGTGCTCTGCGTCATTGTTTCTTTTGTTGTAACTGCTTTATGTGCATTCTTGCTGTAAATACATGCTGTATATGTGTGCTATTTGTGTCCGTGTGTGTAAATAAATGCTTGCTTGTTGAATTGTTCCCCCGTTCGCTGCGTCCTTTCCTTTGTTGGGTCTTCATCTTGCTTCACGTAAAGGGTTTGAGTGGGCGCGAGACGCCCGATAATTAATCTGAACCGTCAAGGTCACGATAACTCCGCTCGGTTATCCCTGTAGCACGGAACGAGCCGCTAAACGGTTCGTGTCCGAAGTCGACCTGTGGCGTGGTACAACCCTCGGTAGGTTACCCGTGCGAGTACTTAGGTATATCGACTTTCGGCGATTCACCCTACCTCGCACGGGTGGAATGCGGACTGGGTTGTGGTGGCGTTAAACCCCACCCGTGACTGGCTCCCGGCGTTAGTCCGAGAGGGTCACGACTGAATTGTCCGTCCGGTGGGCGAGGCGGTCGCGATTCGAGTCACGTGCCGATCGCACGCCGGCGGGCGTGAATTCGCAACAATATATTTATATCTATAATCAATATTTGTAATCACCACAAATGAGTGTTGGAATCTGGAAGTTTGAGACAGTAATAAACAGTATCCAAGCCATGTCGCAAAATAGGAAGAGGCAAAGTATACCCAAAATCTCATGCATCTGCTGGCCCAAGCTAACAATTTAGTTTGGCCAATGTTGGCAGTCAACATACATACGTTCACTTATTGGTCTACGTTGGGCTAAACGAACAATTCTACTTGGTCCAACGTTGGTTGATGAAGAGTAGAAAATGTTAAAACTTAATAGTACACTACTTCACTAACATCTTCACAATGTGACATGAAACATCCTCAAAAAGAAACTCATTTACTCATCATATATCATAATGCACAACACAATCATAGCTATCAAAAATGTGGAATGACCATGCAAATTTCAAACGTACAATCTCCCTTTTTCAAAGATAGTTATCAATTTATCAACAAGGAAAAGGAGAATTTAATATTAACCCCAAATTATTCACGAACTAAATAAAATGTAAAGAAATGTGTGGCTTTATTCAAAATTACAATAGTATTCCACGAGACAACATGTCAGTAGTCAGTGAAGTCATTCAATTGAATTTGGTTGAATCACTGTCTGCATGCTGTGACCACTGACATTTAGGGCTTCATCTTCTGTTTGCCAAGAAGGCTTCAGATTGCTTCTTCTCAGCATGTTGTTTTCTTCCACCATTACAGTCCTTTGCATACTTCAGCCACTCTCTGAAAGGCACATCAACTGCAAATATTAGAGAATATATGTCATTTGGATTAGAAAAAATAACTTTCATTCTTATTCTGAAAAGATCTCAAAAAGATAATCAAGATCTCTTGATATTCACATAATATTTCATTTGAACCCACTGTGCTCTGGCAATTTCAAATGCTGAAAACAAAGCCCATCATGTTTGAGGATAAAGAACATGTTTTGGTCAATCCTTTCACTCAGTATTTCAGTCTATTTTTTAACCATTTCAGGATGAGGATGTAAACACTCGTTGTACCCTTCACCTTCAGATTAATCATTGAAGGACCAATAAATTAGACATCCACTGAGACAGGATCTTGTGGGGGTGGCATCCATGCAGTCACGACCCACAATGGTGCTGAGGTAGGCCACCTGAAATAAAAACAAACAAGTAGAGGAATGTTCAAAGTACACCTGCCCCATGCCAAATAAATAAATAACATATCCTCCAGCGCGCGACGTCGCGGCACCTTCGGTTCTCGGCACATGGAGTCGGAATTGTGACGGAGTGGTGTACATTAATTGATTAGTTGCAGAATGAAAAGAAATAAATAATAATCGTAAAATAATAAATTTCTTAATCATTTGGCTAATAGCATACCTAAACAACCAATGTTTTATCCAAATCTGGAGCTTTTTGAAAATGAAGTAATTAATCCAAAAATTAATTGATTAATCAATCAATCCAAAATACCCTTTAAAGCCAAATCAATTTTCCACTGTAATGTCCAAATATCAGCTTCCTCACTCAAAAGGTGCTTGAGATATTGCCACGATGAGAAATAAAATAAACAAGTAATGGATAAATCGATAATAATTCAGTAATTAACTCAAAAAACACTGTTTCTGCCAAAGCACATCTTCACTTTTGTCCCCAAATTTCAGTTATCTCCGAAAGTGTCAGGATGGTGGTTCATTCCGGACGGTGGTTGTCTCTGGACTGTGGTTATGTCTGGACGGTGGTTATCTCCACACATATCTGAATGCAAGTTATCTCTGCACCGATCTGGATGGTGTTTATGTCCCGACGGTGGTTATCCCCGCACGTATCCGAACAGTGGTTATTTCCACACATACCCGAACGGTGGTTATCTCCGTACATACCCGGACGATGGTTATCTCCGCACATGCCCGGATCGTGGTCATCTCCGCACATACCCGGACGGTGGTCATCTCCCACAATACCCGGACGGTGGTTATCTCCACACATACCCGGATGGTGGTCATCTCCGCACATGCCCGGACCGTGGTCATCTCTGCACATGCCCGGATCGTGGTCATCTCCACACATACCCGGACGGTGGTCATCTCCGCACATACCCGGACGGTGGTTATTTCCGCACATACCCGGATGGTGATCATCTCCGCACATACCCGAACAGTGGTTATCTCCGCACATATCTGAATGCTGGTTATCTCTGCACATCTCTGAACAGTAGTTATCTCTGCACATATCCGAACAGTGGTTATCTCCACACGTATATGGATGGTGTTAATGTCCAGACGGTGATTTTCCCCTGTCGGGGCCGAGGCCTACTACCTCAAGAAAGAAATCAAGTAAGTTCATATACCAGCTGTTTATTCAATAAGATACAAGACATTCCTATGCACAGAAGGAAGACTTCAAATTCGCAATGGTATTGGGAGTTGAAGGCTTAAGGGTACAGAGCATTTCTGAGCGTTTATATACAGTTTTCACCAAGATATCAGATGGAACTTTGTGGACTCCAAATATGCCACATACAATGGTTTTGGTTGGTTCAAAGATGCCTCATACGATGGTTTACAATGGTTGTAGTTTGTTTTCCGACACAATGAGAGGGGGTGGGGGGTAAGAGAGAGTCATTGTTTCATTCTGCTGACTACATGATCACAGGTCAAGAGTTCATTTAACAGATATGACTTAACAATAGGTTATTTGGATTAAAGTAAAGATCATGTGTGTATTTTCTTGCAAGCTCACTCAGCATGTTTTCCCGAGCTCACTCAGCATGTATATTTTAGCTTTATCAGCATGCCCGTCTCTTAGCTCAACCAGTAAATCATTTCTAAACTAAGTTAATGAAATAATTTAAGAAAGAAACTAAGTAAATTTTGCTTTTTACATGATTATAAATTCAATTTAATAATCCAGCTCGCACAGTTTCTCTGTTTTGTTCATACAGAACAACCTAAGGGTTTGTTCTTTCTGCAAGGACAAACTGGCTAAAAATCAAAATTTGTCATTTGGATAGCGGCAGCCCATTTCCGTTGTGTCACCTAGACTTGTGCTCTGTGGTGGGTTAACACCCTGGCAATGTGATGCAACCCAACGGGGTGCCACCACCTCCCCTCCACAGATTGGGGTGCCGAGGCGATTTTGGAAAAAAGAACCATATGGCACACCGAACATATACCCAATGGGCAATTGCCTTTTCAATTATACAAATCAGATTGAATTTTGGCAAGCCGTTCAAATTATTTTTCCCCTGAAGTTTTAAAGGTATTTAAATTATTACAATCATCCATCTGCTTCTGCTTCTTTAGCAATAATTGTTGAATTCTTTCAACTGTTTTTTTTGTCATTCCCAAAGGCACAAGTGTCTGTACTTTCATATTTTCCAAAAGATACCACCGACACGGTGTCTCGACTTAATTTTATACGAAGTTCTTCATTTTCTGGGTTTTCTGGATCTTCTGGATCTTCAGGGTCTCCATAGTTGCTCATTGATGGTTGGTCCAGGGAGACTTCACGTGCCATCATCGTTGTTACTTTGGCAAATATTCTCACACACACACCGATTATTGCTTTTATGCAAGCTATGATGGCAATAATAGCAATGAACATCATAAGTCCAACAAACAATATGTGGAGTATCCATGCTCCCAATCCACCAAACATATTTTTCAACCATACCCAAAGTTCCATCCCTTATTATAATCACTAGTACGTGCCCGTACGTGCGTGGCCGTACGTGCAAAATAAAAAAAAACTTTCAAACAACCACACAGGCCGTTCCTTCGCTCTCTTAAACGACGACTGGATTGGGGCATTGTGTTTATCTATAAATGCGCATAAGAAATCGAGAAATTATTATAATACAGTGAGTCATCACTATCCGGAAGTCCGTACGTTGTAACCCGTAATGGGGAACGCGCTCTAACTTGGCCATAACTTGGGAACCACTTGTCCGATTAATTTCAAACCTTTTGAAAGCAAACAAACAGAAATTGCTGGAAATTGAAACAGAGATAGATAGAAGATAGATACTGTGGGTGCAAAAAAGCCAAGCAACGTGTCCTGTCATTGTTTAACTAAATGGCGCCCTTACCATCGGCCACGCCTACGCAGCAACGTGTCCTGTCATTGGTTTGGTAAATGGCCATAACTTGGAAACCACTTGTCCGATTAATATCAAACCTTGAAAAGGCACATATCCAGGTCCCCAGCAATATACCTGGCAAGTTTCAATTAGATCGGACCAGTGTTGTCGAGAAACAGCGGTCACAGACACACACACAACACACCACACACACACATTGCTGGAATTATAGAGAGATATGCGTGCCCATACCGAATGTTCACATGCATTCCACGAATTATCGCTTGCATTGAAGTAACAACTGCTGTGATACTTGCACACACAGAGTTAATTAAAATCAAGTTTACCTCCCTGTCTTTGCTAGCCATGACATTTGCTGCCATTGACCATTGCCACTCCTACACCACGGTGAGGCGACAGGTAGGATTTGTAGGAGACCTGAAAGTACAGTATCATTAGGTATCCATGTTCGAATTTTTTAGTTTGAAAATAGTTTTAAAAAAAAAATAGTTTGCAAAGCATACCACCAAATTGAGATGTATTTCGTGTTAAGTAAGCTGAATTCCTTAACACTTCCAAGGCCACACCGTTTTGATACTTGGAAACCAAAAAAAGTTGTGCACTTTTTTGATAAATTATTTTCGGAACAATTTTCTTCAATAAATAAATAATAATAAAAATTGTCTACATGTACCATATTTTCCAAAAGATACCACCGACACGGTGTCTCGACTTAATTTTATACGAAGTTCTTCATTTTCTGGGTTTTCTGGGTCTTCAGGGTCTCCATAGTTGCTCATTGATGTTGGTCCAGGAGACTTCACGTGCCATCATCGTTGTTACTGTGGCAAATTTTCGCACACACACACCGATTATTGCTTTTATGCAAGCTATGATGGCAATAAATAGCAATGAACATCATAAGTCCAACGAACAATATGTGGAGTATCCATGCTCCCCATCCACCAAACATATTTTCCAACCATGACCCAAAGTTCCATCCCTTATTATAATCATGATATTTGGCACCTTCTGCTTTAATCTACCCAGCCAGATTATCAATTTCCTCTGAATTATCAGGGATATAGGTACAACATTCTGTCCCTATTTCTGCACATGTGCCTCCCTGTGCAGCCAATAAGACATCAAGGGTGACACGATTTTGCATCGCTACTGTCCGTATGGCAACCATTTCAACATTTACTTTGGTAAAACCTTCAGCAGTTCAATTTGCAAGCTTCTCAAGAGCTGCCACTTCTCTCTAACCCCAACAGCTACCAAGTTAATGCTTTCTCTTGCAGCTTTCCCAATGCCATTAAATGGAAAGGCTATCATGAAAAATCGTTAAATTTCTGAAATCGATCTTTCTCGTTTATTCTGTAACATGTAATATTCTCGCTTGCTTGTTAATAAATAATTATCATTAGGAATGTTCCCAGCTCACCGTTGCTTTTCTCTCATTGTCCAGCATGGTTAGAATCTAATTTTAGCCGGGTCTTTATTCCAAACGATCCCTTCCTTTCAGCCGGTACGTCCTTGGCAGTGTCGCTTGGCTGCATCGATCCGGAAAAGTGATCTGATCTGGTAGAGTGATCCGGTTCTGACAAGGCGTACCGAGGGCGTGGTTCCCCGGTAATTAAACCACGTGGTTAATTAGGTAACCCGATTCCATAGACGGGAGGACCCTAGGTCACGAGTTGAGTTATTGGCGTCCACAGTCGTTAGGCGACCCACCGTGTCACGGAATTATCCGTGTGCGACGGCCTACAATTCCGCGGGAGTCTGTTGGGAATCGACGTAGCTTTCCCACCTAGTGGTCTTCTCACCCGACCCCACCGGCCCGCAACAGCTTGTTGTCAGGATTGGGATGGACGCATAAAAAATTTGCGGGATTCGAACCCGCAACAGTTTGGTGTTGGGAGTGGGATTGACCCATAAAAAAATTACGGGATTCGAACCTGCAACAATTTCGTATCTGGAATGGGATTCGAGCCAGGGTGTGCTTAGCAACCCCCCCCCTTCCCCCCAAAATTAAGAGCAGGATTCAAATTTTAGTTAATTATCGGTTCGGGACCATGGCGGACCAAGACGAGCTGGTTCAGGTGGGTTTCTGAAACAATGTGAGAGGAATCCATGGCTCAGGACAACACCTTTCAGGAAGATTCATTCCCTACAGCCATACCCAGAGGTAACGTGGGGGCAACTGCGACAGCCGACAATGCCTGAGGACCCCCTGCATCAAATTTCCCTCAGAGGACCTAGTGACCCCTATCGGATCCACACCCGATCATAGCAGATCGGGCTCCGCCAAAGCCATTGGACACGCGACCAGTTTACGGAGATAATGAGGCAAATGATGGAGGCATGGATTGGAATATGCAGCACTGAAGGCGGTCAGGAGAACTGCAAGCGGGTCAGGAGGAAAATAAAGGCGGGGCTTTGGAGGTTTGACGTCGGGCTGGCAGAGGTGAAGGGCAAAATGAAAAAACGTGGACCGGAATTTTACAAATGAGATCCGTACTGTACGTGAAGAAATGACCGAGTTGAGGGGGAGTGGAAGTGTTCGGACCGCGATGATGACAGCAAGGTCGAGGTGACGAGTGAAACCATGATAGTCAAGAGAGAAACCTTGAACTCGGACAGGTAGAGACAAAGAGCCAGGAATTGGGCGTCGCAAAGGAGGAATTACAAGAGTTGACAGACATAAATAGAAATGGTAAGTGACATTGAGATTGAGCATGTGGAATGTTTGGACCCAGTGCGAGGGTCGGATTAACCTGCCACAGGAACAAGGGGGAGACGATATGCTCCCTCAAGGTAGACCGTGACGAGGTGAGTCCGGTAAGGCTGTGCGAGTAGGGCGGTTGCATGGTGCGAAAGAGCACATGCCTAGCTTGGGGGTATAAACTCGACTCGTGTCGAACCCAAGCCCCCAATGTGATTGTGCCGGAGTATGTGTCAGAACGTGGGGAGTAGTGCAAATGACATGGCATATATGAGTGCACGTGAAGAAATGGGACACGGGACCGACCCAACGGGAGTCGGTGGGTCGTGTAACGACGGGTGTGGGCAGCCTAATGAGCCGACAGAGTTATTTTGGAAAACCGTGCCGGCTCCCGCGGGACTTCGCGTGCGAGCGGTCCGGTCCATGTTTTGCAAACCGCCCAAGCGCGGACGATTGCGTGATGGGAAGTCGGCGTTGAAACGATCTGTTGCCGGTACAACACAGAGCGCAGACGGCCAAAAACGAGGCAATTGAGGGTCAAGTGGATTTGAAAAATACATATCCCCGTGTGAGCACGTGTACGGGCCCGACGTGCTGCGCACCGAAAGTGGTGTTGCGGGACACGAGGAACGAGTCTCAAGGACGACACCGCCGGGCCAGGGTGCGTGGCAAGCCTCGCGAAGCAGGCTTGTGTGCGAGTGATGTGGCGGGGATCTCGCAGCATGAAGGCCAGGTGTGTAACGCACGGTGTTCACATGGGTGATAGCCGAAAGCGAGCATTTAATGCAGTTAACAGGGCGATGTTTACGCTCTCATGTATCGGCCAAACGGAAGGGACGAGTGTGCTGCAGACCGCCACCCTGGAGGCGCAAGGCTCGCCAGGACTGACCACGAGTACACGATGCCTGGCCAGGATGTAGCGAACATCCTCGTCCGGGACAAAGGAGCATTAGTTAGGGAAGGGTTTAGCATTAGATAGACTGGCCTCATGGGGCATGAGCAGTCCTCCATGGGCCCGGTAACATGAGTAACGGAATTTAGGATAGAATTAGAAATGGATTGGAGACATGGACAGACATGGAACGTGTATGGGGACGTAGATTAGCTACGTGAGTTAAATGGAACGTGCATTAGAATAAGGGATGACGGGGAGCACGAGTTAGTTCAGGAGACGTAGTTAGTAGAGTGTCAGTGTTGAAGTGAATTGAAAAACAGAAAAATATATGATGAGTGAACGTGGGTCAGCGAGCCCGAGTGTGAATGGAGTGAATGTGGAATGCATGGTGCGAATGAATGGTTTGGGGAAGGAGTGAATCCCACCCAAGGGAACTCGCGGGTTAGTGTAATGTTAGTTAGCGTGGGTTAGTTACATTAACCAAAAGGATGTCGTTTGGTTGTTGGTGTTGAACGAAGGCACAAACCTTTTGTATGGTGCAGGAGACTATTGACCGGCTGGGAGCGTGGCTGGTGAAATATGCGTACTGAGTAGAGGGCACCCCGGGCACCGATGTAGTCGGCCAGAGTAGCCATGGGTCAAAGCGACTGAGTTAGTGTAATGGGCATGGGTACCCATGGAAAGGGACCTGGAGCACCAAAATGCCACGTGGGCATCGACGGGGAAATGCAGGAAGGACATTCCCACGTTCATACGGAGTAGTAGGCTCGGAGACAGCCTCAGCAACCCGGCGGGTGCCGAGGATCGAGTTCGGCAGGTGCGGTCGACCTGCCAGTTGAGCCACGCTGCCCAGCCCCGAAATTGTGCAAGAGCACGCGGAGAAATTTGCGGGCAGGCCCAAATTAATAACAACACCAACACAGGTGACGGAATCGTGGTTGCGAGAACCGATAGTTCAAAGAGACAGCGTATTGAAAAACCCCGGGGATAGTTTTAAAATTGAATAAATGTTAGGATAGATAGACAACATGTACCCCTTCGCACCATCCATTCCCTTCGCTGTTCGTAGGCTGCTAGACTCATCTTGGAAAATGCTTGAAACCTGTGGAGCTATTCTGAGGCTGCATTGGGCCTCGAGACAGATTCACTTGTCTCTTCCTCAATCCTTTCAAAGGGATCTTAGGCATTGGGAATAGACAGTTTGGACAGGTTAGTCGAACAAAGACAATAAGGGGGTTGGGACACACGTAATTATATAAAAAAAGAAGTCTAAATTCAGTTTTTTTTTCTGACAACCGAATGGGGTGGGGTATGGACAAGGACAGCATAGGCAATAGGTTGGGGAGACCATAGGATAGGACGAGCCGTCCTCGGACCGGCCAACGCCACCACACTCCCTCCACAACCCTCACGAGACCACACCGAGGCCGGCCAGCTCATGTGCCGACCTGTTGTATCGCACCTTACATGGTCTGCATTTGCCATCCCTTTTTATGCCTTTGCCTTGACTCCATTTGCCATACCTGCCCATGTCTTTATTTGCCGTGCCATATCACTCAACCTTACCAATGTATGCCAGGACCATCTTTGTGAAAGTGTTTGCAAGGACGCCTGCAGGCAGCTGCGTTACCGGGAACTGCATTTGTGCAGCCCGACATCTATCTCCTTGTTGTATAAAGGCCCAGTTCAAATTGGACTGTGAGACGGCGTGTGGCCTGCCTTGTTCGGGTGAGTTGCTTCCAGCAGCCAGGAAAACAAAAAAAAACAAACAAGGACCATGAGGGCCCTGAAGACACTTGATCATCGATTTCCTGCTGCTGCACTCATCCCCGAATGTTGCCTTATTGTTCTCTCCTCAAGTCACAGGTCCTGGCCATGGGTAATGTAAATATTAGAAATGTATATATTCTAACCCACCTGTTTTTAGTTCAATTTCCAGAAATGTAGATAAGTTGTCCGTATAGTCTGTTAGTTTAGTTACGCAACGCACTAGGTTATTTATTTTTGGACATGTATTCAAAATGTCGCACTCAGGGATCCGTAGGAAAATGTACTAGGGAACAACTACACCTTGCATGCCACACGAACGTTGACGACTCGGTCGGTCTAGCAAAAGGGAGGGGGTTAGTGTTGCGCGTTCTCGGAACCGTATATGCATACAACAGATAGGTGTCCCAAGACAGTTATTCCATTATTGTACGTGTAGATAGTTCCCTTCCATTTGTGTTAGCGGACAACGGGGAATGCGTTGCAATGATTTAATGTTAGGATTGCTGAATCATTTTCTTTTCATCCCCACTCTTTTCTTTTTTCTTTCCTGGGATAAATCAGTCACGTGCGCTTTCGCAGTAAGGTGGGCAAAACTGCCGTGCCGCGGTGAAGGATCCGCTGTATCCGGAGTCTCGTTCCTACGCTAGCCCGAACCCAACACGTGCTTGCCCCTCATCTCATTTACCCACAGCGTCTTACACGGCCAGCACGATGCCCACGCTGCACGAAACACGTGCTTGCCCCTCGTCGTCTACCACAGCGTGTAGCACGAACGATCCACGGTACCTCTGCCTGCTTCCCCCTCGCTTGTTTACCACAGCGTACCGTCCTTTACCTGACACGACGTGCGTCCCGATGACCCGAGATCTCAGAGCAAAACACCCGGGATCCACGAGCAGCTCCGATGGAGGATACGTGGTCGGTCCGGGAGGTAATCCGGAAGACCGCGGCCATGGTCGGTTCACCGAAGACAAGGGGTCCAGACCCGATGAATATTTACTTGTGATTCGCGTTGCCGATTTCGGTGTGGGCGATTCGTGTCATGTCATGGTGTCGGAGCAGGTATGTTCACTGTCTGGGTGGCCTTGCCGGAAACGAAGTGACGCAGTTTCCAACCCAAGCTGGTGGACCACGTAAGGGGTCGGGGCGAATCAAAAGCGCCCGATTCGGGCGATGACGTTGAATTCGGCATGGCCCTCTCCCCCCAAGCTTCGGCCTATAAAAGACGGAAAGTTCCTCCGTCTTGTGTGTGTGTGTGTGTGTGTTCACGCTGTGTCTCCGCTTCTCGTCTCCGCCCACCCTCCCCTCATCGACTCCGCCTCCTAGTCTCGCCCACGCGCTCAGACTCGTCCACATCTTGCCTGGTCCCGCCACTACTCCACCACTCTCGCACTCTGGACTCCGCCCTTCTTCCACTCAATGCTCCTCCTTCAGAAACAGGCTCCACACGTTCCACGTGGACCCGCCACGTCACGGAATTATCCGTTGTGAGAACGATCTACAATATCCGGGAGTCTTGTGCGAATCGACATAGATTTCCACCACCCAGTGGTCTTCTCATCCGACCCTGCCGGCCGCAACAATATAATACACTAAGCCATTATTTGTGGACGTATCTCCTCCAAACTGCCGGAGCGATTGTCGCCACTTTCGCGCATGCGGGTGCTGCTTGTGGTCGATGTCACGCTAGCATGTGAGATCGCCAAAGCACGACAGGTTTGGGAATTTCTTGGCGATTTCTTATTGTTACATTCGTTTGCGTGCGACGTGACGTCACCGCTCTGAGAGAGCGTAGAATGCCACTCCTAGAAACACAGCGTCTGCATGAAAACCCTCTTCTGCACATCTGACTACCTCAGAAGGTGCATTTGACACAAAAAGTTAACAACAACCTTGTAATATATAAAGAGATTCTATAAATCACAATTTGTGAACACTGATATTATTTAGACGTCCGAACAACCCTCACTTTAGAAACTTCGCGCGCGAGCACGGGCTGTGGCTAGTTTCGCTCGGCTCGCATTTTCTTTTCCGATCGTCCCGGATGGAGCAGTTCTCCTCAGTGGCTCTCTCCTGTCGATTTCAAAGTAGTTTCCTGGCGTATCGTGTCCCGTTTTAACTGTTATTTTCTTACATCCTGCATGTTTACGCTGTGTTCCTGAGTTCGGTTTTGTTTCAAAACTCGTGCTATTTTTGAGAGTATTCGTCAACCTGTCTTACCGAGTGCTTGAGGGCTACCCATCGTCCTCAGTGTACGATGTGTTTATTTGTATTTTCTCCCCATTACCTTCAATGTTCTTATCTTCCCCAACTTTCCAACCGTCCCTCCCTCGCCAACTAAACACTGCTATTCTGTCTTAAATAAATAAATAACATAAATAAATACCTCTCCTTGCAATCACTCACAGTCTCGATTCTTCTCTTCTTCTTCTTCTTCTTTCATCCTCCTCTTCTTCTTCCTCCTGCCGGCACACCGTCTCGAGTTCTTATTTCTCATTTCATCTTCTTCTTCTTCTTCATCCTCCTCTTCTTCTTCCTCCTATCTCTCTCCT
>CM068952.1:22724057-22735758 GCA_035128595.1 Eptatretus atami | reverse complement strand
TCCCCCATTTCCGTTGGCCACCCCTCTCCCTTCCAACAGATCTCCTAAGCGTCTCCTGTCCACTGTTTTTTTCTTCCCACTCCCGCCCTTCCTTGTCTTCATTTGTCCTGTGTGCATTGCTTTGTTCGCCTTTCTTCATACGACGCCACAAGTATAACAAAAAAATATAATAAAATACATATAATCTAAAAAACAACAGATCCCCTGCAACCTACAAGAGGTGTCCTCCACAACATATAAAATAATACAATTAAACAAACCAGTACTTCGAAGGATGACAAGAGGGCTGACAAAAGGCGGTTCACCCAAGGTGATCCGTGAAAAAGGATAACTTAATTTAAATTAACGCCATAATTATCTTCAAACGATGTGTCTTTCTAAATAATCCAACAGACAACCCAAATTCCTCATCTCCATGCGCTACCCACTTCCAGCCACAGAGTCCTCCTCTAGTGTGCATGCCAAAGTTTTGCAGGCAGTACGTTCGGCACTGGTTTTGGGATTGTGGAGGACACACACACACACACACACCCACACACACACACCCACCACACACAACAACCATATTGACTGACATTTGGCTGTTAGTAGGATGTGCCTGGTACCAATTAAAACCACCTTGCATCCCATTTCTGCAGGAAAACTTGATTTCTTGAATACTGGGCCACATTTCTTTCCATCCCAATCACAAAAGTGACTTGGTTAAAAAAAAAATCCTTGGTCGGCGCTCCACCATTAAAATTTTTGTCGGATCACCCAAGTTGCACCGACCGAGAAACGAAGTTCTAAAAAGTGAACGAGAAAGAAGTAAGAGCATCTAAAAATCGCAATTGTCAAAACAACACTCGAAGCATTCTCTTTTGTATTCAGACTCTTCCTCTTCTCTTCATATTCTTCTCCTTGAATCCAAATGGTTACCTTGACTTTTGACCTTTTGACCAACATTCTTAACTTGTATTCATACCTTATTCTCAAATTAAAACTATGTTGAAAATATTATAAAACCAAAAGCTCAATGATTAATTACCAATCGGTGAATTGGATAAAATGATTATTTCATGTCATATGACCTTTTGACCTTATTGACAAAAACTTATAATTCCTCTCCATGTCGGTCATAATAAGGCTTTGTTGAAAATCGCAAAAGTTCACAATGGTTCAAACAAAAATTTACGTCCCAACAAACCAAACAGACAGACAATACACAGACGCACCACACCCACACAAGATGGATTGCAACAATCCCTCTTCCCGGTACAACGGGAGGGATGGGCTAGATTACCACACGCGTGAAAAAAGTGAAGGTCAGAAAAAAAAAAAAACGCGAAGCCTCAACCATGTTCCGCCGAACATGATCAAGACTTTTGTGATGCCCTTTACTCAGTCTGACCCATGCAGGATTACCAGTGATGGAGTAAATTGGAGTAAAAATGTCGAATTGTTGGGCCATTTTAACTGCGAGGAACATTACATTCTCCACATAAGTTTAGGACATTTCTCAGCGCCGGCCAACACACCTTACTCTCTTCATCCTCTTGTGAACTTCTTTAGTTCTGCCCATCCACTTGACTTTTGGGGAAGACTAAAGAACAAGGTCGCTAAATCTTAAATTTATTACAATATACATATTTAAATTATTATATTCAGGGAAAAAATAACTTCATGTATCCACCCTCCCAAATCCTACTCTGCTCCTTGCCCTTTGGCCGCCACCCCTATATCATCCCAAGAGATAACCACAACGGTGGTTAGTTCCAGCGACAGGCAGACTTGAATCTGGAAAAGGATACCACAAGACCAACAGACTCAGAGACGGTAAACAACCGTAAGGTTTTCTATCGACACATTTTGACCTTGGCGGCCAGGGATCCCTGGGTTGGAGAGGGGCAGAAACAGTCTAAACAGTCACAGGGCCATCAACCCTGGCCTTGTGGTGGGGCCAAGACACCAAACCCTAAGACTCAAGACCTGTGTCATGAGGACCCATGGAGCCTTCCACGATGATGGCAAGAGAATTGGGAAGCAAGGACAATCAGCAGCCCAAAAGGGGGGTATTATCACTATACACCTTTGGACTGAAAAGGGGGACATTGTAAAACTGTATACTAACAAGCCAGATCGCACCAGAGGAAGCGGACTATCCCCTGGCAAATTTTCTGTCGCACAAGCCCAGGCTTGCGAAGACCCCACTTTGCGAATGTGATCTGCAAGAAGACAGGCTAAACAGACCTGTGAAGCCCAGGGACGTTTCCAGAGGCTGAACTCTTCCAGCAGCCAGGCCCATTCAGTGACCATCTCAGTCACTCAATCTCACTTAGACTATAAATCATTGAAGTAACCAGCCGTCTCCTCTATGGAGAACCAAGGGTGATGAGAATCTCAACTTCTCCTGGCCATAAAAAGGGGAAATCCCAGATAATCTGATCAATTCCTTTATTCTACTCTGAAGCAGAGGAAGGTTGCTGCTGCAAGCTTGCCTGACAGGATGGTGATGTTGATCCTGCACAAGTGTAGTCATTTGGAAATGATCATGGATTTTCGGATTTGATGTTGAGACGTCATTGATGAGATAAAAGAATGGGTATTGTCCCAGGAATACAACATTAAAGAAGGTCAGCTTTTGAAACGCTTACGTAAGCATGAGAAGAAAAAATCCATCCAAAGCAAACTCCACGCTTTCGTATGTCAAGAATAAAAAATAAAAGCCCAAGTGAGGAGAACCCTGTGCGGTCCATTATCTTTATTACGTCTTCAATATTCTTTTTCCCACTTGCTCACTTACATTTACAACTCCATGGAAATAAAAACCAACAATAAGAATTGTCCAATACTGTTGGCATATCCATGGAGTTGAGCTTGAGCTATTGGAAAACAAATGATGTCTGTTTTTCACTCTATTTCCCGCAAGATGCCCGTCGTAGGAGCGTTCCATACAAGGGCTATTGGAAAACCACATAATGAGCTGTTTTTTCTCGACGCGGTAAATGCAAAAACAAATTGATAATTTTATCTGCAACATCGTTAAAAATAGAGCAAGACATCAAACCCCTCTAGTGAAACAAACTAACCCTAAAATCCAGAATCACTGGCTCACCACACACTCATTTACCATCCCTTTTTCTGCCTTATGGAACCCAACTTCCACATTCTTTCAATTCTCATTCCTCCTCCAGCGTCTCAAGGCCACTCTACTTCACCACCACTCAGATGTCCGACCAGAATCCAAAACCCATAATGTTTTTTCCTAATCTTGTCAACCCCCCTCCCCCCCAATCACCTCTTCCAAATTTCCTTTTCTCCCTCCTGTAGACTTTCCGATCTGTATCCATCTGTCCCACCCCAGCATCCCTTCCTGTCCCCACCCCATTGTCTTGCCAAGAAATCCTCTCCTTCCTTGCCTAAACAACTCTCGCCTTGTTGTGAGTTTTGCGTCTTTGTACTGTACTTTTCATCTCTCGACTGTTAATCTTGTCCTGTTGCTGCTGAAATCGGTGCATGTTACCTTATCTTCCATGCGAGTCCGATAAGGTCAAACAATAAATAAATTGGAAAGCAACTTCACGTCGCCTGTACATTTAGCTTTGCTCTCAGTATTATTAAGTATTTAAAGTTTATGTTATGTGTTACTGTCGCGAGCTCACCTACTCTTCCACAAAGCCGACCAGTGTTAGACCATAATCCTCGGAGTCCCAAAAAATCTGGATAAACTAGGGAACTTCAGAACTAGCCAAGGTTTTAAAAGCTGCCCAGAATTTGGCCTGACACCAAGCGCCACCAACATATTAAGGGCTTATTTACATTGCGGATTGCGGCGTCAAGCAATTGCTGCCCCAGCATCAGCCAAACAAAAGGCAACAGCATCAAGCCAATAACTACCTTGTTGTTCCCGAATTCCACACACGTCCGAAACCCCCCTGGGAAAGACGCCACCGAAGTCGGGCGCAAGTCACTACCCCCTGCCCCCAGACAGCACGTGGTACCCCTTCCAAGTAGAACTTAAAAAAAAACAAAACTCTTTGTTGAAAACAAACAATTCCTGGAAAGCCCGTCTGTCCCTGAAACCCTCTCTCCTGCAAACAGATCAACAAGGAGAGCAACTTACCAGGAGAACTTCGCACCAAAATATAGTAATGATGGGGTACTCGAGGCATCGGTCCTGCAGTGCCCTAAAAGTTTTGTCCTTTGACTCCACTCATAGAGATTTGACAGTCCACACGTGTCCTGCACCTTCCACTCCCGCTACAGCCGTTTAATCCTTTCCCTCGACAACGACCACATTCATTTATTAAATAATCCTTTTTACCCGAAGCTGGCACCTTACACAACTTACCTCCCAGTCTGTACACACTGTGCGCGATAGTGTTTGATCTGGTAAAGATTTATATGCCAAGACCTCTATTGACCAAATAGACGTGACAACTATATATATAGCATACTCATAAAATTCATTTTCATATGTATGTATAATTCTATTAACATACAGAATTAATTCATTGATGCTGAGCTAAGAATCCGCTATTACGATTCGGAGGACCTTTCATTAAATACTGAGGCACTTCCAAAACAGTTAACTTTGAGCTCCTTCCCTCCTGTCCATATCAACAATTACTAACCACACAAACATCCCCACCCAAGCAACTCAAAGCTAGTCAAGAAAAGCGCCCGAAAACTTACTTGGCACGCGAGCGACGACTGAGCGCTTGGAACAGCTCAGACCAGACGACGTTCCTTTTCGAAGCACTTATGCGCCGACCGCACGGCACACCGGCACTACAGCTACAGCATCTTGGTCGTACCTGCGCGCGGCGCGCACACTCGAACTCTCATAGCCCTTGCCCTCACCGTCAATGCCTCAATGGCGAAAGCATTCCGCGCTGCCAATCTAACTTCTAATATAATTACTCTTTCTCCTTAATCTATCCCTCTTTGTGTCTTTTAACTGTTCAATGAATCCCAGTTCTCGGCCTCTTCAGCTGTGGACTCCACAAACACTCTCGATGCGCTCAGATCGAGACATTTAGCAAACGCACCACAACTGCACAATTATAACTGTCCCAGCTTCCACCTACACTACCACAACGACGATAACAGAACTACCTCAGGACGCGCGTTGGATCATATGTAGATACACACGCAAAAAAACTTGGCATGTGCAGACGACTTCACCATCCTATACTAACACACTTTTAGGCTCACCACACACTCCCTCTAATTACAAATATGGCCCCATCACTCATGATTTCTATATACTCTTCCTTGATCACAGTCCTCGGCACTCGGGCATCACTCTCAAATTCAACATCACACAAGCCACTACGTCTTTCCGCTAAAACACATTTCCGAGGATGACGAACATATTGGACCACACGACCGAGAATCGCAACTTATGATCTTCACTCTCTACCACACACCTGGACAACTAATATACCCATCCAAAGTAGATAAATACACGATACATATGTTACGGCTGTGTCACTTATAATTTGAAATAAGAGAAGGAAACGAAGCTTGCATTGTAACAAAAACACAAATCCCTACCCATTACAATTTATCAATCGTTTGCCAAGGCGAGAAAACACAGAATACTCGTTAAATTCCAAAGTGAATTTATTTTTGCAAAACTGTTCTGCAAACACTTGAGAACAAAACTAACTAACCTAACAGAAACTAAACACTAACCATCCTCAGCGACAAAATCAAACTAAACGCCTAACCAGCTGGCACAAATGCCGACACTAACCCTAACCCCCAAACAGCATTGAGCCACAACAATAGCCTGCACCCACTTAAACTCTTAACCAGTTACCCCCGAACATTAAATCATGCCTAACCTAAAATCACAACCTACCATTTACCTCTATATATAACCCATAACCTAACAAGTCCCCATAACATTCCTTGACCTCTGAATAACCAAACTTGGCCAACAGCTGAGCACAAAACCCACAAACCACTCATATCCCTACACCTAAAACTCCGATAAACCTAACCCTAACAAATACCAACACCACTAACCGCTCCAACACTAAACAACAACCTTAACCGAAACCTAACCCAACAGCCATAATATTAATCATTAAAAGCAAAATCTGAACTTTCCATGACTCATGACCAGAGGGTATTCTTTTTCGAAAAGTCAGTTGTACGCGATTTGCCATGTGTTAGCACTCTCAGACGCTGTCCCTCTTATTCCTATCATAATAATGGTAGTCACTAGCGGTTACCTCTGAATCAAAAGATACATAACCATCTCAGCGGTTGCCTTATCCCAATAATTGCCCCACAAGTGAGAGTGAAACAGTGTCTTTAAGCAATTTCGGTTCAGTCCTAGTTGTTCTATCCGTCGCCAGAGAAATACCTGCCGACTATGATCGAATCGGAACAACTTATCTTAGTTAGATGTTTTAATTGAGACAAAAGCTCAGATCCTACCTGCACATTCACAGTCGACAAGACCAGCCATTGCGCTGCTTGTTGTTGTTGTTTTGTTGGTGTTGTGCAGTTCTTGTTGGGGTTGATTTGTAAAAGTCACCCATGTCGTACAGCTGCACACAACACCCACATCTGTCGCTATGATCCAGGCCTGCCAGGCACCCAGACAAACATGATATGGCCACCATCTTGTGTGCATATCATTTCAAAAAATCTTGGAAAACATTCGGAAAAAACATATGGTTTTCTTTGGGCCTAACCCGAGAGGCCTGTAGGCCTTGGCTATTAACCACCGTCCGACTTTGTGCGTCAGATTCCATTGCTGTTGTGGGTGCGATGTTAATCGTGATGAGGACCCCCCAAAAAATCGTAACCAGACTTATATCGACTAAACACCATATATTATTAAGGTTATTTAAATCTAAGCTCCTAAGCTGTCCTATCTCCTTAAATATAAATAGGTCCACAAGTGATCACTCGCAACTTGATTGCGATTAGCACTCGAGTCTTAGGCCTAAAAAATATCGAGACCCACAGCATGCCGTCTTCTTTACAAACAGCTCGTCTGACACTACCCTCTGATTAAACTATCGCATACGAATCAACTCTTTAGAGTGTTTTCAAATACCACGTATCCCAACATCCTGCAACGCTTAACTGTTACCGGATTTTAAACTAGATTTCACTCAACGCTAAAGCCCCGTACCATGAAACCATATGACCACCTTACCAGTTTTGATAGAACAAAAATTATATAATATTAACCGAAGAAGAACAATACATAGGGTAGATGATGATCTCGCCGTTTCACGAAGAGGTACGAAGTCCACTTACGGTCACGGATAGAACCCGATACTTGTCCGAAACGGGCTTATGGTGGGTCTCGTCCATCCGTAGCGCTCTGTCTGTCCTCCATCTGTTCCTCAACCATTCCGGACGAGCATTAACGATGTTGTTCAAACTTGGCAACAGATGCAATCATTTTTTCGAGATCAGATCCAAGATCCGAGGTCATCGCAATAAATTGTTAACATATCGCAATACGTTCCGCTTGCACTTACTGGGATGAACACATGCCTCTCAATCCATAAAATTGAGTTGTGTCGCAATAGCCACGATCATAATGCTTCTGAAATACCTGGCGCATAGAAGGCCTATATCTCCTACAGGCATAATTACTTCAAAACAACACGACGGACATTTTATGTTGTACCTTTTGCTCCTTTCTTTAAACTGTCCGATACCAGATTCACCATGTAAGTAACAACTAGAGGACCATTGAGCAAGATGGCACGGGGACCACCCGTATCATCAAGAGAACGTGGCTGCGAAAACATAAGTCCTCTGTGTCTTGCACATTTGAACTCTAGTAATCCTGTTGTCATCTTCTTTTATCTCCTTCCTTATTTACCTTCTTAGTCTCCTGTCTAGGATAGTCATTACACAAACTATACCGCAAATCATTCTCACCATACACAGAAAACATCTCGGTTTTTTTTTATATAGAGAAGCATGCCCCCGTCATAAAGGAACCAAACAATAGACGCTACACAGACAATCCAATCTCAATGTCCACTTTGCTGTTCGACGTTAATCGTCTGGTTCTTGTTAGCGACACAACTCCTGTCAGAACAGCCTTCCCTGTTCATGACCTTCTGGAATTTCAGCTTTTGTAGACCTCTTGATTATTCCTAGAGCCTATCTATTTACACTTAAACTTACGTCATTGGTTCTTTTGTAACTACTGTTAACAGACATCTCCCAGCAGTCATCATGAGTGCATAATTGTCATTTATTATATCCTCATCTGCATTCGGAGCAGAACCTACACTACCACTTAAGTACACTATTGGCTGCAGCTCATGCTAAGGAGGTAAGTGAAGAAAGAGTAAGAATATTCGCTCTGTATATTAATAAGATAACGAACGCTATACAAAAAAAATCGACTATTTCAGAACAGCGGAGGAAACTGAGTCCCATACATAGCAGATTGTCTGAAAAGATCTTATGAAAAGCTAAAGAGTTCAGTATGCCGTTATGGCAGTGAGAGATGAAACAAACATCATCTCAAATGTAGGTCCACCCCGCAGCCTCTAACCCGAGTACGCACACATGATCTGACGTCGGCGATAAGCTAGGCCATGCGAGCCAGTATGTTTGTCATGTGTTTACTAATGCGAGACAAGGCAGCACTGTGCCTCGATCACACACCGCCTAACTGCATCTTTACTCCATACCAGGGAAGAACAAAACCAAAAGCGTAAGATTTTCACTCTAGTTTTAGACTCATTTCAAAAGTATATACACACAGTCCTGCTGACAAGGATACCAATCATTTGGTGTAGTCTGCGTGTCTCATAATTAGTGAGTCAATCCCTGCCATCCATATTTCGGACAGCAGCAATGATACGATTCCAGATCAGAAGATTGATTGTAATCCAGTCATATTAGGAGCGAAAATGGCATGTCGTTGTGACAACAATTACTTTGATTCAAGTCTGAACTCCAGTAAGATAAAGAGGTATCTTACAGCTCTTCTTTACAATACCTATTTCAACGTTCCACCATCTCTCAATCTCATTCTTCCCTCCCGATCTTAAGGCACTTTCTCAACAATCTCAGATCATCCCCATCACAACCATGATCTTTCTCTACCCCCATCATTCCCTAAGCTCCTCTCCAAGTTTCCAGTTTTCCTGCTGAGTGTTTGCAAGCTTATCCATGTTGCACCCACCTGTGTCCATCCTCTGGCTTCATTCGTGCGACGCGCGAGCCCACATACTCGTCTCCCTCCAATATCTAGTGTCACTCCGAGACCTCTCTTCCAACTGTGGGTGTGTAATATAATACCTCCCCATCCTTTCTTTCTTATATATTGGTTCATCACCATCTGCTTCAGAGTCTCCCCTGACCTGTAAGCAACCCACACAAGTCGTCAACACAATGACTCAACTGATAACATGACTCCTAATTTTCTTAGAATCAACTAGCGCTATCTGTCGAATGTACGTTGGGTTCGCAGCACGGCAAAATTCAATACTCTGGGAGCGAATCGTAAGTGCCTCACTCTTATACCAGTTACTATTGGTGATCATCCACATCTGTTTACTGACTCTCAGAACTGTGAGGGAGCTTTACAAAAACCATCCATAAGGATAGCTGAAAATTCGACCTACGACGTGGAGATGATAGAAATTCAGAACGACAGGGAGCCAGGACAGGACCAACAAGAGAGAGGACTCTGAGAGAGCTCAAGGGAACTCTGAGTGAGTCTAAACGACACCAGCCAGATTACCAATGAAGCCAACCTACAGAGCCTCTATCTTAAACTTGTAAATCTCTGATTAGCATTCTTGCTCCATTCTTATCGCTCTTAGATCGTGGAATCTGGTGTCCAATCCGAGATTTTAAGAGGGCGTGATGAATGAGATCGTAGACAAAATCGAGGAAGACTGAGCAGATGGAAAAAAAACCATGGAGGAACAATGTTGATTTGCAGATAGATGACACCTTCTGGTATTTGTTAGCAGACTTAAGAAAGCAATCATAAAAAAGCACCCCCCAGCCCACACAGGTGTGTGTTATTATATATCATGATTCCTACTGTATGTTCTATGCTTCTTCGATAAAAGGAGGACCAGCCCCGCCCCCCCCTACCCCCCCCCCTCCTCACCCCCACCACCCCTCTCTCTGGCCACCAAAAAAAAAAAAACCCCCCCCCCCCCCACCTCCGCGTCTCCAGGTCAGGCACGTATTGGGGGAGCATCGCCTCGGGAATCACATCACGATCACACGGGCTTGCAGACGATTAAACAGTGGGCGCTGAATGACTCTGCCCTGCACCAGTGACTATGACTGGTGCCCAGTGTACCTGGCGGGCGGATTAACGCATGTTTGATGATGGGGCGGGAAATATCTGTACGTCATCCTCCGCAGATGCATGAGAGCTGTAAATGTGTCAACATCTGCCCAATATTGGCTCTGAGGATGCTAGATCAATCTGCTGCAACCACGAGGCAACGGATCTGGGGTCGCACACCCAGTTGGCGCAATCTCTCCTACTCTCTCTCGTAAAAAAAAAAAGTTGCTCATGAACGTCTAACAGCCGCAGAACGACAATGGTCTATAGTGATGAAAAAGGTGAGAAGACTGTACTGTTGACAATGGAGAAGTGATGATACTGTCATGTCCAGGTCAATTAACACCAAAGCTGGACGGATGAGCCGAACTGGCATTTTACTGCCTCAGACGACGTTCCAAATTTATGGCGGACAACACGCGTGGGGGTCGTGAGGAGAGACACGAAAACGTTCAAGCTTTCAAAACCAACGGGTTTATTCCTGAAACCACAATAAAAAGAACGAGAGAAGATTGACCGGCGGAGGGATACGATGGTGGGTAGTGATGGGGAAGAAAGGGGACATAAAATCGATGATAAATAATGATGTACAATGTGAGTGAAAACTTTGGTGCCAAACACCAAACTTAGTCACTGATGTGGAAAGGGGACAAAAAAGCGGTGGGCTCAGCTCTGGTGGGAGCGGGTATAAGAACGGGCGATGAGGAGACCATGAGGAGACGAAGCACATGGGCAGGTCGACGAAATGGGCAGAGGTAGGGAGGCAGGATGAACAGACACAGGACGACCTCCTCAGAGAAAGCTCTCCTCTTTTTCCTCAACTCCTTACACGTCAATGGTTCTCTCAGTCAGGCTCGCACACAAAAAACTCCCAGCCGTGTCCTCCTCAGACCAAGCGCCCTATTCGGCTCCTCCCTCTTCTCTCTCAGGACAATGCTCCACCCCTCGGAGGTGATCCTTAGCTCCGCCCCTGGGAGGCATCAAACGCTCTTCCCCTCGCTCTCATGCTGAGTCTCCCGGCGCCCAGCGGATCGACGTTGACATAGTTATTCAGGGATTATGGTGATGGAAATTGTGCGTCTCACTTCTATCACCATGCACCACCCCCTACATGGTGCACATTTAAACATGACATCCTCAAGCTGACATGTCCCTACCCATTACATCAACCTAGTCACCACTACTTGTAGACGGACCATGCTATTCTGTACATTTCTATCTTGTCTATGGGAATATCAAACCCCCTTCCCTCCCCCCCCCAACAAAACGTAACAATACTCATACTTATGACTTCCCATGCCTCCCCAGTTGTACACATCCATACCTTTGAGGTCGCAGAGACTTTTGATGTCGATTTGGCCTTCAAATGCTTCCTCTGCATTGCCACAGCAAAATATTTTCAAAAATAAT
>CM068952.1:22556748-22573883 GCA_035128595.1 Eptatretus atami | reverse complement strand
AAAAACGCTTGCGCGTACGCTGAACTATTGATGTTTTTTTTAAAAGTTTTTGGCGTATTCATAACGAGTTGGACGTATGCATAATGTATTAGTAACGTACACAGAACGTTTCGATAACTTATAGATAACGTATACCAATGAATGCTTAGCGTGTTGTCGGCGTTCACAACGTATGCCCAACGATAGTCTAACGTATGCATAGCGCGGCAGCGTATCGCTGACGATCACGTGGGTAGCCTATTAAAAGGCTGCCGCTCAACGATTTTAATCATAACCGCACTAGAAATCAAGTGTCAACATCACCGTCATGCTCTGTCACACCTTGACTATTTAGCCAGCGTATGCCGACGTATGAAAAATTTGTGCTAAAACGCTGCACACGTCGAATACGTTATGGGTAAGTTTGTACGTTAAGAGCACGCTGAAGCACGCTGCATACGTCTAGTATGCCGAGCTCGTCGACAAATTTTAAGCATGCTCAAAATTTTTCGACGTATGCCAGCGTATGACTCACACGTTCCGCATACGCTGGCCATAAGTTATAGGCACGTTATGCGATCGTTGACACACGTCGACACACGTTACTTGTAAGTTACTCATAAGTCGAAACACGTCGAGGTAATGTTTAGCGGACCCGAAACTTATTTCTAACCTATGAGTAATGTGCTTTGAACCTATGAGTAACGTATCTCCAACGCATATTGACGTATCGTATTTGACGTCTTCCGGACGACCACAGAACTTACTGAACGTGTTTCTAAGTTACAGCTACCATATAATGGCGTATTGGCAGCGTTTAGGGGAATTGGTATATAAAAATGGGGTTCACACAGGAGGAACCCGTCAGTCTTCCAGACTCCATGTTTTTTTTTTTTTTATTTTTTTGTTCTTCGCGCATGATGGTTATGTTGACACTTCGATTTCTAGTGGGTTATAATATAATATGATTAAAAGGCTGCCGCTCAACGATTTAAATCATAAACCGCACTAGAAATCGAATGTGTCAACATCACTGTCATGCCGAAGAATAAAAAATAAAAATAAAAAAAAAACATGGAGTCTGGAACACTGACGGGTTCCTCCTGTGAAGCCCATTTTATATACCAATTCCCCTAAACGCTGCCAATACGCCATTATACGGTAGCTGTAAGTTAGAAACACGTTCAGTAAGTCTGTGGTCGTCCGGAAGACGTCAATCAAATACGTCTACATACGTCAATATGCGTTGAGATATGTTACTCATAGGCTCAAAGCACGTTACTCATAGGTTAGAAATAAGTTTCGCGGTACGCTAAACATTACCCCGACGTGTTTCGACTTATGAGTAACTTACAAGTAACGTGTGTCGACGTGTGTCAACGATCGACATAACGGCCTAACAACTTATGGCCAGCGTATGCGAACGTGTGAGTCACACGCTGGCATACGTCGAAAAATTTTGAGCATGTTAAATTTGTCGACGAGCTCGGCGTACTACGACGTATGCCAGCGTGCTTCAGCGTTCTCTTAACATATACAAAAACTTACCCATAACGTATTCGACGTGTGCCAGCGTTTTAGACAAATTTTTCATACGTCTGCATACGCTGGCTAAATGTCAAGGTGTGACAGGGCCTTAATCAGATTCAGCAGTGAAGGCCAAAACGACATTGAAAATCCCTACGACATGGAAGGTATGGATGGGTGCAACTGGGAGGGAATGCGGAGACATGGGAGGTTATAAGTATGAGGCTTCTCAACTTCTCCATTGTCAAAAGTAGCGTTTTAGACAAATTTTTCATACGTCTGCATACGCTGGCTAAATCGTCAAGGTGTGACAGGGCCTTAATGCAGATTCAGCAGTGGAAGGCCAAAACGACATTGAAAATCCCTACGACATGGAAGGTATGGATGGGTGCAACTGGGGAGGGAATGCGGAGACATGGGGAGTTATAAGTATGAGGCTTCTCACTTCTCCATTGTCAAAAGTAGTGTTCGAATCGTTTTTCATCACTAGACCATGGTTGTTCTGTAGTTCCTATCATTGACATGACACTCATGAGCATTGTTGATTTCTTCATGATATCTTGTATCATTCTGTGTTTTATAAATAACACCAACACAAAAGTTTTTGAATGGTAATCTTTTGCTGTGGTAATGCAGAGGAAGCAGTGGAAGGCATAAACAACATCCAAAGTCCCTGCGACCTGGAAGGTATGGATGGGTGTAACCGGGGAGGGAATGCGGAAACATAGGGAGTCATAAGTATGAGGCTTATCATTTCTCCTTTGTCAAAAGTACTGTCTTCGAACCTCTTTTCATCACAAGACCATTGTAGTTCTGTAGCTCTTATCATTGACATGACATTCATGAGCAATGTTGATTTCTTAACGATATCTTGTATCATTCTGTGTTTATTGATAATTAATGTCAACACAAAAGGTTTTGATTTTTTTTTGAAATAATTTCTCTGTGGTAATGCAGAGGAGGCAAAAGAGGCCCAAAATGCCATCCAAAGTTCCTGCAACTTGGATGGTATGAAAGGGTGCCGTTGGTTTGGGGTGTGGGAGAGACAAGGAGTCATAAATTAATGGGCTTTTCCTTTTTTACATCAAAAATACTGTCTTTTTAAAGCTTTATTCATAATGGGGTAATTGCCAGCTCTTCAAAGGACAGCTAAATCGGAGTCCAAATTCAGATTGGCTGGGTCCAATCAGAACCTGTTTATTGTGTGAGGACCCATATGCAGCAGGTGTGCCATCCTTCAAGGCGGTGTTCCCATCATGCCGAGCAATCGCAAATGAATGGGCATGGCACCGCTGCCCAGGAAGTGCCGTATGGCTTGGTATTATGGGATGGGACAGATGGGGCGCCTGATCCCAATTGGCTATGGGCACGTCATCTCTTTGGCACAAATAGGGCACTGCAAAGTTCATCCGTGCAGCGGTCACTCACAATTTGGGACAAGCTTGAAGGGAGTGTTATGGCCCAGCAGCTGGCCTTTTGCACCTTCATCGAGACGAGTTATTTTCTCCAGCGGGAGTAACCATGAGCACCCATAAACTAGTCAAATGAATCATCCTCTAACATGCGTGAATGGATGAATGAGATTTCCACTGTCTCTCTCCACCATGCAGCAGAATCAACGAGGAAATAAGAACCTTTTGGGCTTGGCTCTTGCAGTGGCAGATTAATGCATCGGCACGCAGGGCCTATTCCCAAGGCATCCGGAACTTACATCCATGCGGTCCCGGGCCTCAATGGTGGGTCCTGGGCAGAGCACGTGAGGATCATGCATGAACCCATGCAACAACATGGAGTCCTCTTTTGTGGGGGGAGGGGGGCGAAATAACATGGAGTCCTTTGGGGGGGAATCATTTCTTCATTGGGTGGGGGAGTCATTTTTTTGGGTGGCAAATAAGTGTCCTCTTTTTGGGGCCTTCTTTGGGGAAAAAGATGGAGTCCCCTTTGGGGGCATTTTGGGCCAAAATATTTTTTGTGCCAGGGCCCCAAACAATTTTAATCTGCCTCTGGATGCCAGTTGACTCCAGCTGACTCTGTGAACTGAATAACATTGAATGCCACCGTGGGACCAATTGTCAAAGCAGGGTCAAGGCCAAGCAAAACAAGCTGTACCTTCTCAGGTGAGGATAGAGTCCAGGACACTGGATGTTGGGTAAGAGTGGAACGTGCGTACAGGTTGAGATTGGAGGTAAGCACAGAGATTATCATCTTCTTTTTCTTTTTTGATAATGGAACAATTATTCCAACATTCTTGTGGGTTGACAGGGAAGTTTAGGCCAAGTCTTTCACAATCCAGTTGGCCAAGGCCTGACGTTGCCCAGTGTTAGGGCAGGCATCTGGAATTTGGCGTGGTTCCGGTTATAGATAGCTTGACCACTCTTCGCGAAGGACACAAGGAATTTTAATGCAACACAACTAATGTCGGCACAAGCAGACGCCAGATTAACATCCATTCTGGGTGATGGCACACACATTGATGAATCACCATGCCTGTGAAAACACATGGATGAAAGTTTTAGCTGGGTCAGGATTTGAACCCAGGCTGGAAAGTTCAAGGTGTGTGTGCATACCCATCGAGGCCATCCTATCAGCTCGGGCAAAGTCAGAGATCATTTGTGCAAATGTAGATCGTTCGGCTAATGCATGAAGCATTAGCTCCAGCGAGGTTGGTTCCTGCTCTTGACAGTAAATAAGCACTTTGGGAGGGGCAGTGGCACAGGATAAGTGTGAAGTCCACCAGCTAAGGAAGATCTTGCCAACCAGCCAACCCTAAGCATTCGCTTATGCGGCCCATTGCGAGGGCATACTCATCAGAAGTGAGTTTCTCTCCTTCGGAAGGAGGTAAGGAAGTGGGCTCACGAAATAACACTGCAGGAATTTCACTGGACCAGATGGCTACCCTACACCCATATGCTTGAGGGAAACAGTTTCTAGCATTACATAGCCCTGAAATAATCTTCCAAAAGTTATTTGATGATGTGCAAGCCTCAGGAGTGGAAAATTGGCCACATACGCCTACCCATGAGGAAGAGGTAGGGCAAGAGGCTAACAGAAAAATATTGTACAGTGAGTCTGATGTCTGTGGCAGCGAAAATTATGCAGAGCATGGTGGTGAGAGATGCTCCTATTTACCACGATGGGACACAACCTCTTTCCTGACTGCCAACCTGGGTTTACTGCAGATAGTCTTGCCCATCTCTGCTACTTTTTATGCTTCAGGAACTTATTACTGACAGATATGCTCAACAAAGGAAAATCCATCCATCCATCCATCCATCCATTGGGACCATACTCTGTCCAGAGTGTTGGTGCTGCCTTTACAGTCTCCTTGGTTATTGGGCACAATCCTGGACGGGTCACCACTCCAACACAGGATATCAGCAAGCTGGCACTCATTTTGCTGACCTCGGAAGGATGATAGGTACAGTCAACCCCACCTGGTGTTAATTCAGTGGCAAATGGGGCCCAAACTCATGGCCCTAAGATCCAAAGCCAGCCTCCCTAACCACTAAGCCAACACCAACTGTTATTGAGATTGGAGCTGAACTCATATCAATTACCACTCAACTTGTAATTTTCACTAGCAGGAATACCAACACGTGCTCCCTCATCCCTAATTATGTCTGTTGATCACTTGGTGACTCCCGTTTTTTTAATAGCATCTTGTCTATCCTTTTCTCCACATATTTTTTTTATTTAAATAAACCACATTTGAACTATAAATGACGTTTTCCTGCCCTTGGCCTCCCACACGTTGTGCCACCAAGTTTGGCCTCTGATTGGAACGATCCTTGAGGTTTTGTAAATGGTAAAGGACAGTTAATTGAACACAAAGTGAATTTGTTAAACTTAGCGATCTTCAGGAGGAGCAAAAGCACCTGGCACGATGGGTGACATGAGTCAGACCCATCGACGTGACAATACGACCAATTGTCTTCGCCACCCTGGACAGGATCCACTCTGGGAACAACCTCTGGTATACGAGATATAAATAAGTAAATTGAGAAGGTTCAGAGGCAGGTGACTGGACTCATCCCAGAAATGTGAGGACTCCCACATTAATGGAGGTTGGAAACCTCAAATCTTAACTCCCTGTATTATAGGTGCCACAAGGGTTATATGACCTTGGTGTACAAGCTCCTTTATGGGAAACTACGGGTGGCAATAAACCACTTGTTCTCAGAAATGTGAACACTCTCTGGAATTGTCCAAGAGGAGATCCAGACTTGATGCCAGGAACAAGTTTTTTCGTCAGAGGGTTCATCATTAATGGAACAACCTTTCCACAAATGTTGTGGCAGCACCAACAGTGGAAGTCTTTCAGACAAGGCTTTATAGCCCCTGATAGAGCCAAAGGTTGCACCAGTGCCATTCAAGCCTTGTTTTCCAAGTTCCAAATCACTTCCAAGTGAAAATGGAGTAAAGTTCATATTGTACTCCATCAATGTTGTGAAGACCAGGAATACCTACTATCCGATACAACAACATGAAGTGAAGTGAAGTGATGTGATGAGGGGCAGTTGTTAAAGAAAGGCTGGTGAAACAGGATTATCCGACAAAATTGGGCTTTGATAATTGTTTTGCCACATTGATTGTGATGCTACAAAAACACGATGGATTCTATTTTGATGGAATGCACATTTGTCACACTTCACTTTCACATTCCTTCATTTTTCAAACTGATTGTACTGAATTAATGCAAGTGAGTACATCAATTTATAGCATCATAAATGTCACTATATGTATTATTTATTACCTCCGCCACTGAAAGTGGACCTGATCCCACAGTGGAGCCTGTCCAGCACCACCGAAGATGGACCGAGAGGTTATCTTTTCACCCTTGTCGGTCTGTCTGTTTGTATAGGAACAGGATATCTCAAAAAGTTGTGGACAGATTCAGACGAAATTTGGTGGACAGGTTGGGTGTGTGACAAGGACGAAATGATTAGATTTTAGTAAAGATCAGGATCCAGATCCAGTCAGTCACCATTGAGAGAAATCCTCATGTCCAGATCCAGATACGAGAATATTTTAATTTTTTTCAGTGAACCTTCACTATCGAGAGATGGGGTCAAAAACGATATTTCAAAACATTGTAGATGAGTTTTGACAAGACTCGGTGAATGAGTTGGTTACGTGACAAGAACAAGCTGATTCGATTTTGGTAAAGGTCCAGATCCAGATCCGGCCTTTCAGTGAGATACAAAACGTAACCTGTTCAGCCTGGCTGAGGTATGCGCTCCACGGAGTGCCGTTCTAGTTTTATATATCCAGTTGATTTAAGTGAACAATATGAGAATCAGAAACACGAAACCATAGTCGAGATGTTTTGAAAGCCACATTGGTATGAAGTCATTTGTGTTTCTTCATTGAATTCAGTTTCATTTACCTGCTATAAATGGAGTATAAAAAGATAAATGCATATTGGAGTAGAATGCGTGTATATCTCAGAAAAAGAAGATCATAAAGTATATCTTTGTTAATTAAATTTGTTGTTCCTGTTGTAATCGTTGAATCTTATTTCTCATGAACATTTTTTTTTGTTGAACCTTTGTCTCGTTTTCTTTCTTTCCCACATCTCAAGGGTTTTCCAAAGGTGAAGAAAAGCAGAACGAGAAGGTAATTAATTTTAATAACTAAACGAGCAAATAAATACTTTGAGATGAAGTGTGTAGGTTTGGGGGTTTGTCAGGTTTGGAAATTCTATCAATTAGAGGATATATCAGTTGAGAAAGAAATTATAGTTCTTTGGCTGCAAATAACTGTATAAACTAATGTTTCACTTGTTATTGATAGATAGCATGGTTGATTTTACACTTGGGCACTATATACCATTGTGGAGAACTAGTGGGCACTCTTGCCCTCCGGGTGGGAGTACCCTTTCGGTGGGCAATGTGCTGCGGCACGTTCTTGGAAATGCACCGAATCATTTTTGTCATTTTAGAAATAAATGTCATTGATCACCACAATTCATCCTGATCATAATTTTGAATAGGTTCCATTATATGATGAAGAAAATAAAGAAGATGATTTGTCACCAAAGGGAACACTATTTCCAACATATCCATACATACGCATCTGCTCCATTACCGATAGATGTGTTATGCTTAACTTGTCCATGTTGAATTGACTTAAGAAACGTAGTTCTTCTTTTCATATGCAGCACATAGCTGTTGATAGCATAATTTACAGAGGTGCATGGTGCCGCTGATGCAGTGCCCCCTGTAGATGAGGGTAGCAATTTGGAATTTAGCCAGGGTTCCAGCAATAGCTCATCAGAGATTCTAATCCAGGCTAAACAACTCAAAGGTGAGTGTGTATCCATAAATGCTATCATGGCAGCCTTGACTTAAGAGACATTTGATATGTGATCATTTGTTTACTAGTTTGGAATTGTGTTTTATTACAATGAGTGTCGTCTGCTTTAATTTACACCAACTGCTAAAGGTGTGATTCTTTTTATACTTTGTGAGTCATGCAAGTGCTTTATCATTTGCAGGATAAAAACTTTTCAGAACGAACTTCTAAAAATGGTAGAGGCCGTTTTAGACATTTCCTACATCAAGTGAGAAGCCGTCTGAGACCCAAAAGAGGAAGGGGGGAGAGTTAGGAGGTGAGTGCAGTTGGTAGATTTCCATCATTATCATAAACATTGAGGCCGAGTGATCCTCCAACGGTACACAGATCCTAAATAAAATTATTTCCTCCACTGTTGGTCATTACAAATGGGGAAAATGTGCACATTTATTTTTCATATTTGTGGATAATTCAATATTTACATTCCTTTTGTTTGGATTACAATAAGGTGAGGAATATCTTCGATTTCTGAAGAGACAGCTGAACATATCAAGTTAGATGTTCGTTGAACTTGTATTTTTTGGTTCATTCTCTGTTTTACATTTCTTTTCGATGTGGTTATACATGTGATGACCAATTTGCCAAACTTTGTTTTTGACACACAAGCGATAAGCATTTGAGCACACAGGGAAGATGTTTGGAATTTGGCTTCACCAATAACATCATGCCAACGATTAATCGTAATACAAAATTTTTTGTATTAATATACTTTGAGTTGTTTAGCTTCAATTGTAACATCAATCCCTTTGGGTATGATCATGTTGTCTCGAGGGTGTCCACAAATTTCTGTTCCAAGTTAAAACCGTAATAAAATATAATTAAAAGAGATACAATGATGCAGTTTGCTTCAAGTGAAAGAACCTTTCTCATGCTCACTGAATCGAGGAACAACTTGGGCCAAAGGGGATAATAAATCAGAAATTCATGTGCTCTGTCCTCACAATCTTAAAACATACATTTCTTTCTTCCAATGCTTTCACACAATTTCTTCAGGCGAGAAGAGATGTTGACAGCAATTTTATCTCTGTTCAAACTCTGGGTCCATGACAGCATGATGAAATTTCATTAAATTAGAACAATCAAAAATTATTCTCAAGGTGGACATAATTTTTTGCCATCATCAGCATTGGTAGTGAATTATTATCATAATTTATAGTACACACACTAGATAATAAGAGCGCATTTATAATTCGCAAATATTATCTAATATTGAACCAGAAGGGCATTTGGTAGAGCGCAAACCTCCGCCACGTAATGCCTGATCCACAAGAACATATCGGACTCAATACAATTTTGAGATATTGTGCTATATATTAGTTTAGCCCAATCTCTCAATGGTGAAGAATCACTTAAAAAATTCTCGTAGTCGGATCCGGATGCAGATCTTCAAGAAAATCTTATGAGTTCGTCCTCGTCACACACCCAACCTGCCCACCAAATTTCATCCGGATCCGTCCACAACTTTTTGAGATATTCTGCACACAGACAGACAGAGAGGGGTGAAAACATAACCTCATTCACCTTCAGTGGCAGAGGTAATAACCAAAATAATAAGCTTAAATTTGGAACCTGGATGAACATTTGAGAAAAATCAACCTTACATTTCATGAATACATTTCACTCAATTGAATTCGCATGTCTCATGATGCTTTGTATCCAGAAACTGCAAAGTTATCGCACAGGTTTAACATTTCATGTATCCCTCACGGACAGCACCGATTTTGGTAAATGCTTCAAGTCTTTGTCTAAATTCCACAAAACTCCTTGCAAATGCTGCATGTCCTTGATTCCATTTCACATGCTTCAAATTGATGAAAAATATTTGTTTCATGCTCATTTTAAGCTCATAATAAAAGCAATCGCCGTCTGGTGACTCAGATGAATTTAACCCACCATGGGTGGAAAAGATCCATACTTTTTCCAGCTTAAATTGGGTGCACACACACACACACACACACACACATACACACACCTCTCGCCTCTCTCCTCTCTCTCTCTCTCTCTCACCTGCACCCTCTCTCTCTGCAGGAGACTTCAAAGCAACTTGAGACCTCGTTTGATCCTCAATCATATATACAAAAAAAAAAAGATGGAAGAGGAAAGATGGGAAGGAGAAGCACTGAGGAAGAGGTATAAAAATATTGTTTTGCATTTTCGAAACCACTATTGGAGAACCATGGATCTTTATTAGAGGATCAAGTTTATTGACAATTAACAAAAGTTCCACAAACACCAGGATATTACAGAATAGTGCATGAATGCAGATCAATGTAATGCTAAATTATCCGACTTTGTGAAGTCCATTTAAACTTATCCATGTTCAAAACATTGTAACATGGACTGCCCCGACCCAAAAGTGCTTATTTACTGTCTCGGCAGCAACCGACCTGTGGAGCTAATGCTTTACCTTTTTTCACCATTAAACCATTTTAGGTCTGTCTGCAGCTCTTATCATTGACATGACACTCACGAGCAATGTTGATTTCTTAATCATTTCATGTATCCTGTGTTTCATTGATAATAGTAACACAAAATTTTTTGATTGATAATATTTTTGTGGTAATGCAGAGGAAGGTGAAGACAACGTCCAAAAGTCCGTGCGACCTGGAAGGTACGAACGGGTGCAACTGGGGAGGAGCCATAAGTATGAGTCTCATCATTTCTCCATTGTCAAAAGTACTGTTTAACCTTTTTTTTTTCTTCACTCGACCATTGTAGTCCTGTTGCTCTTCTTAGTAGTATGACACTCATGAGCAATGTTGACATCTTTATGATGTCACGTATCCTGTGTTTTATCGAAAATGCAAACAAAATTTTTGATTTTTTTTGAAAACATTGTCCTGTGGAAATGCACAAGAAGCAATGGAAGGCCAAAATGACATCCAAAGTCTCGTTTTGTGGGGGGTGGGGGGAGGGGAGGGGGTTAGATTTCCCATGGACAAGATAGAAATGTGTACAATAGCATGGTCCATGTACAAGTAGTTGGGCCCTGTTTGATGTAATCGGTTAGGACATGTCAGCTTGAGGATGTCATGTTTGAATGTGCACCATATAGGGGGTGGTGCGTGATGATAGTTCTTAAGGGATTATGGTGATGGAAATTGTGCGTCTCACCTCTTTGTCAACGTCGAACAAATGGGCGCCGGGAGACTCTGCACGAGAGCGAGGGGAAGAGCATTTGACGCCTCTCAGCGGGCGGAGCTATGGATCACCTCCGAGGGGCAGAGCATTATCCTGAGAGAGACGAGGGAGGAGCCAAATCTGGCAGTTGGTTTGAGGAGAACACGGCTGGGAGTTTTTGTGCGCGAGCCTGAAGAGAGAACCATCGCCGTGTGAGGAGTTGAGGAAAAAGACGAGAGCTTTCTCTGAGGAGGTCGTCCTGTGCCTGTTCGTCCTGCCTCCCTGCCTCTGCCCATTTTGGCGACCTGCCCATGTGCTTCGTCTCATCGCCTGTGCTTCCACCCACTACCACCAGAGCTGAGTCCCCTGGATTTTTTGCCCCCTTTCCCCTTCAGTGACTAAGTTTGGTGTTTGGCACCAAAGTTTTTATTCACATTGTACATAATTATTTATCATCGATTCCGTGTCCCCTTTCTTCCCCATCACAACCCACCATCGTATCTCTCCGCCGGTCAATCTTCCCTTGTTCCTTTTATTGTGGTTTCAGGAATATAAGCTTGAAGGTTTTCGTGTCTCTCCTCACGACCCCCACGCGTGTTGTCCGCCATGAATTCGGAACGTCGTCTGAGGGAGTAAAACGCCAGTTCAGCTCATCCGTGCAGCTTTGGTGTTAATTGACCTGGACACTACGGTATTATCATTTCTCCATTGTCAAAAGTACAGTCTTCTAATCTTTTTCATCACTTGACCATTGTAGTTCTGCAGCTGTTAGATATTCATGAGCAATGCTGATTTCTTAACGATACCGTGTATCATCGTGTGTTTTATCGAAAATACCAACACAAACGTTTTTGATTGGTAATCTTTTCCTATGGGAATGCAGAGGAAGCAATGGAAGTACAAAATGACATCAAAAGTCCCTGCGACCTGGAAAGTATGGACAGGTGCAACTGGGGAGAGATGGGGAGTCACACGTATGAGTCTTATCATTTATCCTTCGTCAAAAGTAGTCTTTTTAAATCTTTCTTTCATCACAAGACCGTTGTAGTTCTGTTGCTCTCGCCATTGACATGACATTCACGAGAAATATTGATTTCTTAATCATATTATATATCCTGTGTTTTATTGAATCATTTAATTGATTATTTTCTTAATTATTATCGATTTATTATTTACTTATTTATTTTATTTCTCATCTGGGCAATATCTCAGGCACCTTTTGAACTCGGAAGCTGACACTTGGAAACGAAAGTGACCAAGAGATTTGCCTCTAATGGTTTAAAAAAATTTTTTTATTGATTAATCAATTCATTGATTAATTATTTTCTTTCTTGTTTGTCCAGGCGATATCTCAGCCATCCTTTTAGCTAGAAAGCTGAAATTTGGGTACAAAAGTGAAGACGTGCTTTGGCAAAAACAATTTTTTGATTTTTAATTTAATTAACAATTAATTAATTAATTAATTGATTGGCAAGTGATAGCAATCTCCGAACTGTCATATCAAACATACAACCTCCCAGAGACGCCTGAAATATCAAATATGTCCGAATTGGACAAATGAACACTTGTTTTTAGTCGTCGGAACTGCTGCTATGTTCAATTCTGGAGCTTAAATTTTGAAATTTGGCTTAGTTTTAGAGGATTTCCAGAGCTTATGGCATGTGCGGAAATAAAATAAAGTGACAAACGCTGCCGTCTCAAGGTGTTATAAAATAGCAATGTACCCAGCGATTCGTATGCATGATGAAAAGGCATTCAATAATATGTGAGGAAAGTGGGAAAAACAAAAACTTTATCAAAAAGAAATCGTTGTGCCCTTTCTAAGTCAAGGCATGGTTGAGCAGGCCAAAAAACATGGCAGCTTCAGACCCCAACGAGGTAAACCAGGAAACGCCTTGAGACCTCAGAGAGCGAGGTGGCCAGGATGGTGCCTGATGAAAGATATAATTAAATAAAGCCGTTTATATCTTCAAAAGGGATGTTTCAATTAACCAAACACCCAATTTTCACTCGTGCACTTCCTTTGAGTTTTCCTTTGTATGCATGCAAAGTTTCAGGTTCTAGGTTTCATGGTTTGAGTTATGTAGGACACAACACACACACACCACGTTGGTATGGATGGGGGTGGTGTACTTTGAATGTATCTGTACTTGTTGTACACCGCTCCTTCCCAATTCCATATCCAGGCCATGCATGACGTCATCGCCGGGCACCGAAGGAAGGGGGTACTCGGTTTTCACTCCGTTTTCTTGTTTGTTTGTCCGGGAGATATCTCAGCCATCCTTTGAGCTCGGAAGCTGAAATTTGGAGACAAAAGTAACGATGTGTTTTGGCAAAGACGTTATTTTTGTTTTTTGATTGATCAATTGATTGATTACTTAATTATTATAGATTTATTAATTACTTTTTTTTTCTTTCTCTGGGTAATATCTCAGGCACCTTTTTAGCTAGGAAGCTGATATTTGGAGATGACAATGACCAAGTGATTTGGCTATAAAGAGTATTTTTGATTTATTCATTCATCAATTGATCGATTAATTATTTTCTTTCTTGCTTTCCGGCCGATATATCAGCCATCCTTTGAGCTCGGAAGCTGAAATTTTGGGACAAAAGCAAAGATGGGCTTTGGCGAAAAAGTATTTTTTTTATTTTTTGATTAATCAATTAATTGATTAATTACATAATTATTATCCATTTATTAATTACTTTTTAATTTTATTTCTCATCCTGGTAATATCTCGGGCACCTTTTGAGCGAGGAAGCTGATATTTGGACACGACAGTAAACAAGTAATTTGACTTTAAAGGGTATTTTGATTTCTTGATTAATTATTTAATTTTTGGATTAATTTTCAAAAAGTTACAGATTTGAATGAAACATTGGTGGTTTAGATATGCTGTTAACCAATTGATGAAGAAATTAATTATTTTACGATTTATTAATTAATTTATTTTAATTCTGCAGCGAATCAATGAAGCAATTGTTGTATTCCGCTCCCTCCCAATTCTGACTCCATGTGCTGCAAGGCGGCATCGCCGGGAACTGAAGGTGACCCAGCGGTCATGCGCTCAAGGATATGTTACTTATTTATTTGGCATGGGGCAGGTGTACTTTGAACGTCCCTCTACTTGTTTGTTTTTCTTTCAGGTGGCCGACCTCAGCACCATGGTTGGTCATGACTGTATGCATGCCACCCCACAAGATCCTGTATCAGCTGATGTCTAATTTATTGGTCCTTCAATAATTAATCTGAAGGTGAAGGGTACAAAACGTGTTTACATCCTCATCCTGAAATGGTTAAAAATAGAGTGAAATACTGAGTGAAAGGATTGACCAAAACATGTTCTTTATCCTCAAACATGATGGGCTTTGTTTTCACCATTTGAAATTGCCATAGCACAGTGGGTTCAAATGAAATATTACGTGAATTTCAAGAGATCTTGATTATCTTTTTGAGATATTTTCAGAATAACAATGAAAATTGTTTTTCCAATCCAAATGACATATAATCTCTAATATTTGCAGTTTGATTATTTGTGTGTGTGTATATATATATATATATATATATGGCATTGTTACTGAATCATTTAGTTGTACTTTTTGTTGTTGTTCAGAAGCTGTCCGTAGAAATCCCTGCCTGTCCATTGTCCAACGCCACTAATGCAACAGTTGATGTGCCTTTCAGAGACTGGCTGAAGTCTATAAAGGACTGTAATGGTGGAAGAAAACAACATGCTGAGAAGAAGCAATCTGAAGTTTCCTTGGCAAACAGAAGATGAAGCTCTCAGTGTCAGTCGTCACACTATGCAGACAGTGATTCAACCAAATTAAATTGAATGACTGACACTGACAACTGACACATTCTATCGTGGAGTATTGTTGTAAATTTGAATAAAGCCACACATTTATTTACATTTTATTTAGTTCGTGCATAATTTGGGGTTAATATTAAATTGCCCTTTTCCTTGTTGATAAATTGATAACTATCTTTGAGAAAGGGAGATTGTATGTTTGAAATTTGCATGGTCATTCCACATTTTTGATGGCTATGATTGTGTTGTGCATGATGATATATGATGAATAAATGAGTTTCTTTTTAAGGATGTTTCATGTCACATTGTTAAGATATTAGCGAAGTAGTGTACCATTAATTTTGAACATTGGCTCAAAAGTCATAATTTGAGGAACATTTTCTTCTCTGATGCTGTTCATCAACCAATGTTGGACCAAGTGAAATTGTTTGATTAGCCCAATGTCAGCCAATAAGTGAATGTATGTATGATGACTGCTAACATTGGCCAAACTAAATTGTTAGCTTAGGCCAGAAGATGCATGAGATATTGGGTATGTATCACCTCTTCCTATTTTGCGACAGAATCTGGAAGTTTGAGACAGTAATAGTATCCAAGCCAATACTCATTTGTGGTGATGATGAAATATTGATTATGTAGGAGGAGATTGGGACCATCCTCTGTGCAGAGCGTATTCTGGCCGACCTTGGAAGGATGACAGGCCGTTAACCCCACCTGGTATTAATTCAGTGTTATTTGAACTCAGGATTCTAGGATCCCAAGCCCACCACCTTAACCATTAAGCCAACACCAGGCATATGATATATGTGTATTATATATATTATAATATACAGGGTGAGTCAAAAGTAGTGCCCAAGTTCGTTTTTTCGGCTGTCAGATTCTTTCTGGGAAGTCATGTTGTTAATACTTGTCTTGCAGATTATTAATTTTCGTAATTTATTTATTTTTGATTTGTTTTGCAGGTTATTGCTGCCGTTTCTGCAAGTTACCTGACTCTTGCACAAATTCTCGCTTGAATGGCCACAATTAACAGACACAATTGTGTCTAATGGGCTGTGAATAACCCAAGCGTGACAGTTGAGAAGGAGGTAAATTTACCTGGAGTGACAGTTTGGGCAGCCATATCTCCATTCGTGATATTGACCCTTTTTCTTTGAGGGATCTGTCCCTGCATTACCTGGATATGGCTGCAACCTTCTTTTTTTGGCCGGGTACAAGATACGGATGTTATTTCCAGCATGATGGAGCTCACCTCATTATGGACGTTATGTCGTCCAGTGGCTTGATTGAAAACTTTCCCAGAAAGTGGATCGGCGCCGCGGTCGATCGACGTGGCCGGCACTGCTCCCCAGACCTAACACCTCCCGATTTCTTTATTTTGGGGGCTCATGAGAAGACCTTGTTTATCGTGAAAACCTCGTAACATTCAGGAATCTGAAGGCTCAATACACTGCAAGTTTGAGGAAATTGATATTGAACTCTGCAGATGTGCTGTGCCCCTCTGTGCCTGCATCGGCTGCAATTGGTGCATCGATCACGAGGAGGGGCACTTTGAAAATGCAAGTAAAACAGCTTGGACAGTTCCGTAATAATTTTTCTTGAATACATGGTTTAAGCTAAACATGTCATTCATTGTATTTCTACCTCTTGCTACACTGTAATACAGGCAAACAAACAATCCAACTGAACAGAAAATCGTGTGCTACTATCTGAACGTCACCTTTGTATTATCTATATATATATATATATTATATATATATATATATATATATTATATATATAATATTAGTTATATATTTTATATATAGTAAACATATATTCAATAATTCTATTATATATATATTATCATTGTTGCGGAATGGCCCTTAGTGTGTTACTAAATAATCGGATTACCAGAAATCCCCCATTAAATCATGTTTGCCAGGTGTTCGGTTAAATGACGCTTACTGTGTGTCGAACGGTGTAAAGAAGGCTGTTCATCGTTGGTACAATTGGTGGTGAACCGAGAAGTTCTTCTTCCTTCCTTTCTCTCCGTCCAAATAGTCCCGCCACGCTGAGAGGGGGTGCCTACGCAGAAGGAAGTGAAAACTGAAGGGAGGGCCAGTCGGTTGTTGAGGCGAACGAGTGAAGAGAAAAAAAGACTGGCAGGGCGCCCGGAAGAGCGAGTTAAACTGAGCGCCAGTAATGGCGCGATCGGCTGAATAGGGGCTGGCGTGTGTGGAGTTCAGCATGCTCTTTGAGGCGAACGCGAGCTCTGAAAGAGAAGTGAGAACGAAGAAGTAAAACTCAGTGGCTTGGGAAGGTGAGCTGGCAAAGGAAAGGCAGGGTATTGCGAAAAACACA
>CM068952.1:22526280-22544126 GCA_035128595.1 Eptatretus atami | reverse complement strand
GTTCATTGTCCTCCAGATGGCTGAGAAGTTGTTCATTGATGAAACATTGAAATACCTTACTTATTGCAGGAAGCAAGCTGACGGGGCGATGGTTACTTGGCTCAGAATGATCACCAGCACCCTTGAAAACTGAGGGACAATGGAAGTTACTTTCCAGGATGTATTATAGCTTGACAAGAATAGATGAGCGTTCAGGACATCACATCTTTAATACGATCACAGGGATTCCACGAGGACCCGTCGCTTTCGAGGCAGCTCGAGGACGAATAATTGTGGAAAACTTCTTCGGAGTGATGAACGGAACAGAATCATCAGAGTCTGTACAAGAGGGAAAATCAGGAAGAGGGAGTCCCTGATCATTGAGGGTAGAATTCGAAAAGAGGTTAGCGTTGTCCAGAGGTGAAGTTAAAACCTCAGGTCCATGAAAGAAAGGAGGTGTGGAAGATTTATTGTGGTCGAGTGCACTGTTGGCAATCCTTCAAAAGCCCCTCAAGCCAAGGAGCTGAGTCGCAATGGAATCAGCAACAGGAAGCTGCATATTGCTGCTCAGCATCCTCAAGAACTCTTTTGCAGAAGTCACTCGTTTCATGGAACAGACATTTGGACTCCAGAGACACTCGCACGTGGTCCTGCTTGAAATCGTGGTGGTGATGAGCAGTTGCTGATGTACAAGCCGGAGTGAACCACTGATGGGAATGAACGTCCACTTGATAGACACATGAGGGGATACACATGTCCACATACCAGTGTGAATCCATTGGGAGACCAAAATTTGTTTGCGTTTAACGCACGCTCGAGCCACCACGAGAACAAAAAATGAAGAAGAAGAACCTAACTTATGAAGAAGAAGAGCCTCACTTATGAAGAAGAAGAGCCTCACTTATGAAGAAGAAGAACCTCCGTAATCCTCCATGTTTCGTTGGCTGTTCGGCTTTGCCGATTTCATGTTAAAAAAAAAACATTTGGGGGCAAAAAAAAACCCCCCTGTAGAACCCCATGGATGAGCACAGGGTTAGACGTGGTCAATAAACCTTCATTAGTGTTGCTTTGTTAAGCAAAGACAGCCCACACGGAGGATCTTTCGCTCACCTGATTTTCATCACGTCTCGAGCTCCACACTCGACAGCCCGCTGACGTAATGACGTCAGCGAATTGCCGATGATGTCATGACGCCTATCAGCGGTGACGGTCTGTTGACGACAGACGTAATGACGTCAGCGAATTGCCGATGATGTCATGACGCCTATCAGCGGTGACGGTCTGTTGACGACAGACGTAATGACGTCACGAAGGAACGTGATCTCTGTGAGTCTGTGTGTTTTCGTGCGCGCGTTATTAACACGGCGCGCGATTCGTTCTGAGGGTGAACACTTGTAACGTTTGTGTTTTTTTAAATGTCGGAAACATGTGAACAGAGTCCGACCTTCGGGCGAACAAACATGGAGACGGTGAAGGAGTTTAGAACTCGCTCAACAACCAAAACCCGCTCCGTCCGACCTTCCACGAGACTGTGCGAGGAAATGAAAAGATGATTCATGGATTTTGTTTCTCTCCGAACCGACAGAGGGACGTTATTAGTCGACTCCGGTGTTGGGGGGGTTTGAGAAGACCAAGAACGACGTGAATAGGAAGAAAACGAGGAAACGGCGCGAAACACGTTTGGGGGTTGGGGAAGGGGGACGTGCGGACGTGTTTCCAACGACGTCCGCGTTGTGAGTACAAGTGAGACGTGTTGTCGCGAGCTCGAGCTCCTCGATCGCTTGGACTTGTTGATGACGCGGAGTCTTCGGGTAATACTTTTCGGATCTTCGCTTCGACAGAGGATTTTGACGTGAGGTGAGAATACATGTTGTGGATCGATGATGATTTGGGAGGGACCAGACGGACGTCACGTGACCTCCGTGTACATTCATTGTTTTCCTTTTGTCTTTTCCGTTAACACCCAACTCCATTGTTGTTCTGTCATCGTTATCCCTCGGTATTGTTCGGTAAATTATTGTTTAATCGTCTATGACGTCGCCGGCACGTCATTTGAAATGTTTTTAGTTCGTCCACTTCACGTGAACCGGTGTGTTGGTCACGTGACTCGATTGTCTCGGTTCGTGAGGTGTTTTACTGCTTCTCCCCAAACGTCTCTCATCGTGTTCGTCTCTCTGTGCATCGTCACTACGCTGTAATGTAAAATCGTCACTCGCTGTAACTGTAATCGTCACTCGCTGTAACTGTACATCGTCACTCGCTGTAACTGTACATCGTCACTCGCTGTAACTGTACATCGTCACTCGCTGTAACTGTACATCGTCACTCGCTGTAACTGTATACATCGTCACTCGCTGTAACTGTACATCGTCACTCGCTGTAACTGTACATCGTCACTCGCTGTAACTGTACATCGTCACTCGCTGTAACTGTACATCGTCACTCGCTGTAACTGTACATCGTCACTCGCTGTAACTGTACATCGTCACTCGCTGTAACTGTACATCGTCACTCGCTGTAACTGTACATCGTCACTCGCTGTAACTGTACATCGTCACTCGCTGTAACTGTACACGTCACTCGCTGTAACTGTACATCGTCACTCGCGTGTAACTGACATCGTCACTCGCTGTAACTGTAATCGTCACTCGCTGTAACTACATCGTCACTCGCTGTACTGTAAATCGTCCTCACTGTAACTGTACATCGTCACTCGCTGTAACTGTACATCGTCACTCCTGTAACTGTACATCGTCACTCGCTGTAACTGTGCATCGTCACTCGCTGTAACTGTACATCGTCACTCGCTGTAACTGTAATCGTCACTCGCTGTAACTGTACTCGTCACTCACTGTAACGTACATCGTCACTCGCTGTAACTGTACATCGTCACTCGCTGTAACTGTACATCGTCACTCGCTGTAACTGTACGTCACTCGCTGTAACTGTACATCGTCACTCGCTGTAACTGTACATCGTCACTCGCTGTAAACTGTAATCGTCACTGCTGTAACTGTACATCGTCACTCGCTGTAATGTATGCATCGTCACTCGCTGTAACTGTGCATCGTCACTCGCTGTAACTGTACATCGTCACTCGCTGTAACTGTAAATCTGTCACTCGCTGTAACTGTACATCGTCACTCGCTGTAACTGTACATCGTCACTCGCTGTAACTGTACATCGTCACTCGCGTGTAACTGTACATCGTCACTCGCTGTAACTGTAAATCGTCACTCGCCTGTAACTGTACATCGTCACTCGCTGAACTGACATCGTCACTCGCTGTAACTGTACATCGTCACTCGCTGTAACTGTACATCGTCACTCGCTGTAACTGTACATCGTCACTCGCTGTAACTGTACATCGTCATGCTGTAACTGTACATCGTCACTGCTGTAACTGTACATCGTCCACTCGCTGTAACTGTACATCGTCACTCGCTGTAACTGTACATCGTCACTCGCTGTAACTTACATCGTCCACTCGCTGTAACTGTACATCGTCACTCGCTGTAACTGTACATCGTCACTCGCTGTAACTGAAATCGTCACTCGCTGTAACTACATCGTCAACTCGCTGTAACTGTAAATCGTCACTCACTGTAACTGTACATCGTCACTCGCTGTAACTGTACATCGTCACTCACTGTAACTGTACATCGTCACTCGCTGTAACTGTGCATCGTCATCGCTGTAACTGTACATCGTCACTCGCTGTAACTGTAAATCGTCACTCGCTGTAACTGTACACGTCACTCGCTGTAACTGACATCGTCACTCACTGTAACGTACATCGTCACTCGCTGTACTGTAATCATCGTCACTCGCTGTAACTGTACATCGTCACTCGCTGTAACTGTAAATCGTCACTCGCTGTAACTGTACATCGTCACTCACTGTAACTGTACATCGTCACTCGCTGTAATGTACATCGTCACTCGCTGTAACTGTACATCGTCATCGCTGTAACTGTACATCGCACTTGCTGTAACTGTAATCGTCACCGCTGTAACTGTACATCGTCACTCGCTGTAACTGTACATCGTCACTCGCTGTAACTGTAAATCGTCACTCGCTGTAACTGTACATCGTCACTCGCTGTAACTGTACATCATCACTCACTGTAACTGTACATCATCACGCACTGGAACTGCACATCATCACTCACTGTAACTGCGCATCGTCACTCGCTGTAACTGTTACATCGTCACTCGCTGTAACTGTACATCGTCACTCGCTGTAACTGTACATCGTCACTCGCTTAACTGTACATCATCACTCGCTGTAACTGTACATCATCACTCACTGTAACTGTGCATCGTCACTCGCTGTACTGTACATCATCACTCACGTAACTGTACATCGTCACTCGCTGTAACTGTGCATCGTCACTCGCTGTAACTGTACATCGTCACTCGCTGTAACTGTAATCGTCACTCGCTGTAACTGTTAAATCGTCACTCACTGTAACTGTACATCGTCACTCGCTGTAACTGTACATCGTCACTCGCTGTAACTGTACATCGTCACTCGCTGTAAACTGTAACATCGTCACTCGCTGTAACTGTAAACGTCATCGCTGTAACTACATCATTCACTCCTTCGTAACGTGCATCGTCACTCGCGTAACTGTACATCATCACTCTTACTGTAACATCACTCACTGTAACTGTACTCATCACTCACTGTAACTGTGCATCATCATCGCTTAACTGTACATCGTCACTCGCTGTAACTGTACTCATCACGCACTGTAACTGCACATCATCACTCACTGTAACTGTGCATCGTCACTCGCTGTAACTGTACATCGTCACTCGCTGTAACTGTACATCGTCACTCGCTGTAACTGTAAATCGCCACTCGCTGTAATCGTACACTCGTCACTCGGTAACTGTACATCGTCACTCGCTGTAACTGTAAATCGTCACTCGCTGTAACTGTACATCGTCACTCACTGTTAACTGTACATCGTCACTCGTGTAAACGCTGTACATCGTCACTCGCTGAACTGTACATCGTCCACTCGCTGTAAACTGATACATCGTCACTCGCTGTAACTGTACATCGTCACTCGCTGTAACTGTACACGTCACTCGCTGTAACTGTACATCGTCACTCGCTGCTAACTGTACATCGTAATCTGTACTGCATCGTCATCTCATCATGTAACTGTACAATCGTCACTCGCTGTAACTGTACATCGTCACTCGCTGTAACTGTACATCGTCACTCGCTGTAACTGTACATCGTCACTCGCTGAACTGTACATCGTCACTCGCCTGTAAACTGTACATCGTCACTCGCGTAACTGTACATCGTCACCGCTGTAACTGTACATCGTCACTCGCTGAACTGTACATCTCACTCGCTGTAACTGTACATCGTCACTCGCTGAACTGTACATCGTCACTCGCTGTAACTGTACATCGTCACTCGCTGTAACTGTACTCGCAGTCACTCGCTGTAACTGTACATCGTCACTCGCTGTACTGTAAATCGTCACTCGCTGTAAACTGTAAATCGTCACCGCCTGTAACTGTACATCGTCACTCGCTGTAACTGTAAATCGTCACTCGCTGTAACTGTAAATCGCACTCGCTGTAACTGTAAATCGTCACTCGCTGTAACTGTAAATCGTCACTCGCTGTAACTGTACATCGCCACTCGCTGTAACTGTAAATCGTCACTCGCTGTAACTGTACATCATCACTCACTGTAACTGTACATCATCACGCACTGTAACTGCACATCGTCACTCACTGTAACTGCGCATCGTCACTCGCTGTAACTGACATCGTCACTCGCTGTAACTGTACATCGTCACTCGCTGTAACTGTACATCATCACTCGCTGTAACTGTACATCATCACTCACTGTAACTGTGCATCGTCACTCGCTGTACTGTACATCATCACTCACTGTAACTTACATCGTCACTCGCTGTAACTGTGCATCGTCACTCGCTGTAACTGGACATCGTCACTCCGTAACTGTAAATTCGTCACTCGCCTGTAACTGTAATCGTAACTCACTGTAACTGTACATCGTCACTCGCTGTAACTGTACATCGTCACTCGCTGTAACTGTTACATCGTCACATCGCTGTAACTGTAAATCGTCACTCGCTGTAACTACATCATCACTCACTGTAACGTGCATCGTTCACTCACTGTAACGTACATCATCACTCACTGTAACTGTACATCATCACTCACTGTAACTGTAACATCATCACACTGTAACTGTGCATCATCACTCGCTGTAACTGTACATCATCACTCACTGTAACTGTACTTCATCACTCACTGTAACTCTGCATCGTCACTCGCTGTAACTGTAAATCGTCACTCACTGTATACATCATCACTCACTGTAACTGTACATCGTCACTCACTGTAACTGACATCATCACTCACTGTAAGTGACATCATCACTCGCTGTAACTGTACATCGTCACTCGCTGTAACTGTGCATACGTCACTCGCTGTAACTGTAAATCGTCACTCGCTGTAACTGTACATCGTCACTCGCTGTAACTGTACATCGTCACTCGCTGTAACTGTACATCGTCACTCTCTGTACTGAAATCGTCACTCGCTGAACTGTACATCGTCACTCGCTGTAACTGTACATCGTCACTCGCTGTAACTGTAAATCGTCACTCGCTGTAACTGTACATCGTCACTCGCCTGTAACTGTAAATCGTCACTCGCTGTAAACGTACATCGTCACTCGCTGTAACTGTACACTCACTCGCTGTAACTGTAAATGTCACTCGCTGTAACTGTACATCGTCACTCGCTCGTAACTGTACATCGTCACTCGCTGTAACTGTGTACATCAGTCACTCGCTGTAACTGTACATCGTCACTTCCGCTGTAACTGTACATCGTCACTCGCTGTTAACTGTACATCGTCACTCGCTTGTTAACTGTAAATCGTCACTCGCTGTAACTGTACATCGCACTCGCTGTAACTGTACATCGTCACTCGCTGTAACTGTACAATCGTCACTCCTCGCTGTAACTGTACAGTCGTCACTCGCTGTAACTGTACATCGTCACTCGCTGTAACTGTAAATCGTCACTCGCTGTAACTGTACATCGTCACTCGCTGTAACTGTACATCATCACTCACTGTAATGTACATCATACGCACTGTAACTGCACTACACTCACATCATCGTCACTCGCTGTAAACTGTACATCGTGTCCACTCGCCTGTAACTGTACATCGTCACTCGCTGTAACTGTACATCGTCACTCCGCTGTAACGTACATCGTCACTCGCTGTAATGTACTCATCACTCACACTGGAACTGTGCATCGTCACTCGCTGTAACTGTACATCATCACTCACTGTAACTGATACATCGTCACCTCGCTGTAACTGTGCATCGTCACTCGGTGTAATGTACATCGTCACTCGCTGTAACTGTTAAATCGTCACTCGCTGTACTACATCGTCACTCGCTGTAACTTTAAATCGTCACTCACTGTAACTGTACATCGTCACTCGCTGTAACGTACATCGTCACTCGCTGTAACTCGTACGATCGTCACTCGCTGTAACTGTACATCGTCATCGCCTGTAACGTAAATCGTCACTCGCTGTAACTACATCATCACTCACTGTAACTGTGCATCGTCACTCGCTGTAACTGTACACATCACTCGCTGTAACTACATCATCACTCACTGTAACTGTGCATCGTCACTCGCTGTAACTGTACATCATCACTGCTAACTGTACATCATCACTCACTGTAACTTACATCATCACTCACTGTAACTGTGCATCATCACTCGCTGTAACTGTACATCGTCACTCGCTGTAACTGTACATCATCACGCACGTAAACTGCACATCGTCACTCGCTGTAACTGTCATCGTCACTCGCTGTAACTGTACATCGTCACTCGCTGTAACTGTACATCGTCACTCGCTGTAACTGTAAATCGTCACTCGCTGTAACTGTACATCGTCACTCGCTGTAACTGTACATCGTCACTCAGCTGTAACTGTAAATCTGTCACTCGCACTGTAACTGTACATCGTCACTCGCTGTAACATGTACATCGTCACTCGCTGTAACTGTAATCGTCACTCGCTGTAAATGTAAATCGTCACTCGCTGTAACTGTACATCGTCACTCGCTGTAACTGTACATCGTCACTCGCTGTAACTGTACATCGTCACTCGCTGTAACTGTTAATCGTCACTCGCTGTAACTGTACATCGTCACTGCGCTGTTAACTGCTTACATCGTCACTCGCTGTAACTGTACATCAGTCACTCACTGTTAACTGTACATCGTCACTCCTGTAACTGTACAACGTCACTCGCTGTAACTGTGACATCGTCACTCGCTGTAACTGGAAATCGTCACTCGCTGTAACTGTCACATCGTCACTCGCTGTAACTGTACATCGTCACTCGCTGTAACTGCAATCCGTCACTCGCTGTAACTTAAATCGTCATTCGCGTACTGTACTCGTCACCGCTTGAACTGTACATCGTCCACTCGCTGTAACTGTAAATCGTCACTCGACATGACTGTGTTACAATCGTCACTCGCTGTAACTGTAACATCGTCACTCGCTGTAACTGTACATCGTCACTCCCTGTAACTGTACAATCGTCACTCGCTGCTAACTGTACATCGTCACTCGCTGTTAACTGCAAATCGTCACTCGCTGTAACTGTACATCGTCACTCACTGTAACTGTACATCGTCACTCCACTGTAACTGTACATCGTCACTCGCTAGTAACTGTACATCGTCACTCGCTGTAAACTGTACACTCGTCACTCGCTGTAACTGTAAATCGTCACTCGCTGTAACTGTACATCGTCACTCGCTGTAACTGTACATCGCACCGCTGTAACTGTAATCGTCCACTCGCTGTAACTGTACATCGTCACTCGCTGTAACTGTACATCATCACTCACTGTAATGTACATCATCACGCACTGTAACTGCACATCATCACTCACTGTAACTGCGCATCGTCACTCGCTGTAACTGTACATCGTCACTCGCTGTAACTGTACATCGTCACTCGCTGTAACTGTAACATCTCACTCGCTGTAACTGTACATCATTCACTCGCTGTAAACTGTACATCATCACTCACTGTACTTGCATCGTCACTCGCTGTAACTGTCACATTCATCACTCGCGGTAACTGTACACTCACTCGCTGTAAACTGTCATCGGTCCACTCCCTGTAACTGTACATCGTCACTCGCTGTTAACTGTAATCGTCACTCGCTGTAACTTACATCGTCACTCGCTGTAACTGTTAAAATCGTCACTCCACTGTAACTGTACATCGTCACTTCGCTGTAACTGTACATCGTCACTCGCTGTAACGTACATCGTCACATCGCTGTAACTGTACATCGTCACTCGCTGTAACTGTAAATCGTCACTCGCTGTAACTCCATCATCACTCACTGTAAAACTGTGCATCGTCACTCGCTTAACTGTACATCATCACTCGCTGTAACTGTACATCATCACTCACTGTAACTGTACATCATCACTCACTGTAACTGTGCATCATCACTCGCTGTAACTGTACATCGTCACTCGCTGTAACTGACATCATCACGCACTGTAACTGTCACATCATCACTCACGTTAACTGTGCATCGTCACTCGCGTAACTGTACTCGTTCACTCGCTGATAACTGTACATCGTCACTCGCTGTAACTGATAAATCGTCACTCGCTGTAACTGTTACATCGTCACTCGCCTGTAACTGTACATCGTCACTCGCTGTAACTGTAAATCGTCAACTCGCTGTACTGACATCGACTCACTGCAACTGTACATCGCTCACTCGCTTAACTGTACTCGTCACTCAGCTGACACGTTACATCGTCCACTCGCCTGTAACTGTAAATCGTCACTCGCTGTAACTGTACATCGTCACTCGCTGTAACTGTACATCGTCACCGCTGTAACTGTAAATCATCACCTCGCTGTAACTGTACATCGTCATCGCTGTAACTGTACATCATCACTCACTGTTAACTGTACATCATCACGCACTGTAACTGCACATCATCACTCACTGAACTGCGCATCGTCACTCGCTGTACTTGTACATCGTCACTCGCTGTAACTGTACATCGTCACTCCGCTGTAACTGTACATCATCACTCGCGTAACTGTACATCATCACTCACTGTAACTGTGCATCGTCACTCGCTGTAACTGTACATCATCACTCACTGTAACTGTACATCGTCACTCGCTGTAACTGCTCATCGTCATCGCTGAACGTACATCGTCACTCGCTGTAACTGTAAATCGCACTCGCTGTAACTGTAATCGTCACTCACTGGTAACTGTACATCGTCACTCTGCTGTAACTGTACATCGTCACTCGCTGTAACTGTACATCGTCACTCGCTGTAAACTGTAAATCGTCACTCGCTGTAACTCCATTCATCACTCACTGTAACTGTGCATCGTCACTCGCTTAACTGTACATCATCACCTCGCTGTAACTGTACATCATCACTCACTGTACTGTACATCATCACTCACATGTAACTGGCATCATCACTCGCTGTAACTGTACATCGTCACTCGCTGTAACTGTACATCATCACGCACTGTAACTGCACATCACACTCACTGTAACTGTGCATCGTCACTCGCTGTAACTGTACATCGTCACTCGCTGTTACTGTACATTGTCACTCGCTGTAACTGTACATCATCACTCGCCGTAACGTACATCATCATCACTGTAACTGTGCATCGTCACTCGCTGTAACTGTACATCATCACTCACTTAACTGTAACATTGTCACTCGCTGAACTTACATCATCACTCACTGTAACTGTACATCGTCACTCGCTGTAACTGTACATCATCACTCACTGTAACTGTACATTCGTCATCTATCTAAATTCCAGCAATCTCTGGTGTGTGTGTGTGTGTGGATGTTGGTGTGTGTGTGCGCTGTCTGTCTTGTCGATGTGGTGTTTGTCTGCGATCACAGTTTCTCGACGACCGCCGGTCCGATCGGATTGAAACTTGCCAGGATATTGCCGGGACCCGCGATGTGCCTTTTCGAGGTTTGATATCAAACGACGAGCGGTTCCCAAGTACGCCAATTTATCTGTCGACCAATGACAAGACACGGTGCTATGACGTCACGAATGACGTCACAATAATGTTTAATTTATTTATTATTATTATTATTTGCACGATTGCGGTCCGATCTGATTGAAACTTGCCAGGAATATTGCTGGGACCCGCGAGTTGCCTTTCGAGGTTTGATATTAATCGGACGAGCGGTTCCCAAGTTACGGCCATTATCTGTCAACCAATGACAAGACACGGTGCTATGACGTCACGAATGACGTCACAATTAAGGTTTTTATATTCTTTTTTTTTGCACAATTGACAGGTCCGATCTGATTGGAAACTTGCCAGGAATATTGTTGGGGACCCGCGGATGTGCCTTTCAAGGTTTGATATTAATCGGCGAGCGAGTTCCCAAGTTACGGCCATTATCTGTCGAACCAAATATCTCGCAGAGAGGGGGCGGGGAGGGGGATAGGAGTGGCGAGAGAGGAGGGGGAGAGAGAAGGCGAGACTAGGGGAGAGAGGGGGGCGAGGAGAGGCGGGGGCGAGAAGAGCTGAGGGGGCCTTTCTGTGCCGTGTTCTGCTGGAGCATCTCTACCGAGGAGAGGGGTCTCTGTTCTTCGTCTGATCATTCGCATCAGTCTCAAAATGATATGGCTCCTGGTTCCCAGAAAGCGTTTCCATCGCTAATTTTGTCTCCAAATAGTTCTTCAAAATCCACTGATCAGTTCAACATACTGAGAACCTTCGGAGTCGCCATGACGTGGAATCGAGGGTATCAGGAACCAAGCTCCAAATGCACTGTTTCTCTTTGTAAGCCACGTTTGGATCAAGGCGGTTCAATATTTGACGTCACTGCGAAAATCGACAATCGACACTTGGGGCTATTTTCTCCACTTTGTAATTGGCAAAAAAAAATGAAAATTCTCATTTTTTCCCCCTCAAATCAGGCCATGATTAATGATTTTCAATGGTTTTCAGAAGAAGAAAAAATTCAATTTGGTTTCTCTTTAATAATGAACACACCTGTGTGTCAATGAGATATGGCATCTGTCAAACAGCCGTTAAATCTTCACCACTTATTCAACGTGAATACCATTGAGAAACCATGTATAGGTGACAATTTCCCTCCTTTGTCTCATCTATTTCCCTTATCCCAACTTTCTCTCTATTTCAACAGGATTGACTTGATCAGAAATGGAGAATCCTGCGCAAGGAGAAAAAATGGTTCAAAAGCTTTCAGAAAGCGTAGGTAAATACACAAAATCATGTCTCCCCAACACCATGTCAAGGGAAAGCAACACTCTTGAGAAACGGACACGCAACAACATTCTTTGCCAATTTCTAAACACCTGTTGATGTTTTTTTTTTTAATCTCCCGATAGAAATCAGCAAAAACTGAGGAAAAGGATGTGTCTCGACACTTGCCTGAAAATGCGGTACAGGTGGACAGTGTAAGGAACACAAACATCCTGAGGAGCAGCAAAAGAGGGAATACAATAACAGGTATCTGGCTTTAGGTGTTCAATCACGTTAACTTCAGTTTTGATACCAATCTTGCTCAACTTGAATAAATGAACAAACATGACATAACTGTTCTCGAATACCTGCAATCACTGAACAAATAATTCATACAGAACTCGGAGAAGCTTGTTACCTCTGCCATGGAAGGTGGATGGAGGTATGCTTTCACTCTGTCTTTGTCTGTCTTGTCTGTTTGTCCATTTGTTTGACTGTGAGCAGATATCTCAAAAAGTTGGACGGATTCGGCCAAAATTTGGTGGAAAGGTTGGTACGTGCCAGGAGAAATTTTGACATTTTGGTGAAGATCCTGACAGAATCTGGATCCTAGAATTTTTAAGTGATTCTTCACTATTGAGAGATTGGACAAAAATGATATTATAGCACAATGTTTCAAAAGCTGTGGATGGATTGGACAAAATTGGTGGACAGGTGGGTGTGCGACGAGGAAGAACGATTCAATTTTGGTGAAGTCCGGTCCAGATACGTTAATTTTTAAAAATTCTTAAAGTGATATTTCACTGTTGGGGCCAAATGGGGCCCAAAACGATATATAGCATGAACAGTATTTCAAAAATTATGTTCAGGTTATGACACAATGCGGTGGTGAATTGGTTAGTTGATAACCAACTAATCAGCTTGTCTTAAGGTCCAGATTCGGATTCGGCCTATCAGTGGCATACAAAATGTAAGTTGTTCAGCCTGACATGTATGCACTCTACCGAGTGCTGATTTCGTTTTCTACATGGTTTGACTTTTGCAAATCGATGAACTGACACCACGGTTGAAATTCATGATCAATAGAGTATCGTATTTTTCCCAACCAGAACAGAAAAATGATGATGTCTCAAAGATTCAGCATTTAGAGATGATTCAGCAGAATCATGAGAAGTTCATCAACGGCAAGTACTTTCTAAGATACTCACAGTACAGTATTCTTTCCTTTGGTGATAATGTCTGTCATGTCACACAATCCATATACCCCTCCCGCATGCTGTGTTCTTATTCTGACCTGTGCTGCTGACATGCTTATCGATCTGACTTGCAGATAAAGTCCCACCTGGTGGAGATGAACAAAACGACGAGCGCTATGAGAACTTGTGTTCTCAAAACAGGGCGCACTTGAACGGCATGAGAGAAATGAACCTCAACTTGCAGATCATGGAGAGAAATCTGCAGCAAATACATCTGCAGCGAAATGAGGATGAACGAAAATTGGGAATACAGGTTGGAACCCTTAAGCCCGGTCACACCTTGACGATTTAGCCAGCGTATGGCAACGTATCAAATTTATCTGAAACGCTGGCGTACCTGAACTATTTTTTTTTCAGTTTTGGGCGTATATAGTATTCATAACGAGTTGGACGTATGCATAACGTATTAGTAACGTACACGAAGTTTTGATAACTTATAGATAACTTATACCAACGAATGCTTAGCATGTTGTCGGCGTTCACAACTTATGCCAACGATAGTCTACTTATGCATAGCGCGCGAGCGTATCCGCGACGATCACGTGCGTAGCTATTAAAGGCTGCCGCTCGACGATTCAAATCATAACCGCACTAGACATCGAAGTGTCAACATCACCGTCATGCCGAAGAAACTTCGAAGAACTCCTCGTTACGGAGTTCCACCATGAGCTGGTCATACATGCCAAACTGCCGTCCCTCCTGATCATGGTCTCCCAGTTCCTTCTCCTCGTTCACCTCTTCTTCTCTGGCTCTATTGGCACGCAACTAGTACAGTGTCAAATCGATGAGGTCATGTTGATGTTGGAGGACAGCTAGTAGTATTCTCGTTCAGCCTTGCGGATCCTCCATCTTCGATGACATGGACATTGCTCACCATGGAGTTGGACACTGACGGGTTCCTCCTTTGTGAACCCCATTTTTATATACCAATTCCCTAAACGCTGCCCATACGCCATTATACGGTAGCTGTAATTAGACACGTTCAGTAAGTTCTGTGGTCGTCCGGAAGACGTAAATACGTCAATATGCGTTGGAGATAGTTACACATAGGTTCAAAGCACGCTACTCATAGGTTAGAAATGTTTCGGTACGCTAGACTTTACCTCGACGTATTTCGACTTATGAGTACTTACAAGTAACGTGTGACTGTGTCGACGTGTCAATGATCGCATAACGTGCCGACAACTTATGGCCAGCGTATGCGAACGTGTGAGTCATACGCTGGCATACGTCAAAAATTTGAGCATGCTTAAATTTGTCGACGAGCTCGGGTACTACGACGTATGCCAGCGTGCTTCAGTGTGCTCTTAACGTATACAAAACTACCCATAAGTATTCGACGTGTGTGCCAGCGTATTCGCAAATTTTTCATACTCGGCATACGCTGGCTAAAAGGTCAAGGTGTGACAGCGGCTTGACATGGTATCTTCTTCTTGTACACCCTTCTATGTGAGTGATTAATTCACTCATTTTCATTATCTATGCTTGTTATGTGTAAATTATTATTTTGGTGGTGTTTCTTCTGATGCTATTTCTGCTTCTTCATGAGCACATTTTTTCTTTCGCACAGATCGATTCGCTTTCACAATTGCTGAAAGTGAAGGACAAACAAATCGATGAGATTACATCGAAATGAGAGACTTTCAAATAGTCTGACAAACATTGTGAGCAAGCTGTCAGAAGTGGAAATCGGCTCCAGGGGAGCGACAACAGCGTGAGGAGAGCAGCAGCAACAGAATCATTGCAAAGAAGTAAGCAATCATTATCAAACATGTGGACTACAGATGACAAGAGGGGAAGATCATGTTTCACCTCCGCATGTTTCTGATGGATTTTAACACCTTGCAGGTCATGCTGCTCATGAGACATTTACAAATGGAGATTACTAGTGGGGGGGGATAAGTGGTTCTGAACACATAACACGAAATGTAGTCTTGAACCAGCCCCCAATCAGGTGGTTCCATTTATTTTGTCCATGTATCTTTCATGACTTGAACTACATTTATAATTTGACGGTCTTTAAAAAAAAATCTTTTTCCAAAGTGTAATTTTATCGATTTCACAAGTTTCAGATTCCTCATGATATTTTGTTGCCGGTGAACTTCAATCCAAAGCGGTGCTTATCACTCATGGGATGGTCACTTTATCCTTTGGGCCGATCGAGCTTGTAAGTATTTCACGCCCTTGAATGACCACTAGAACTTTCAATGACATGCTGGCTACAGCGACTAACGCTGTGTCCAAATCAAATGCTCTCAATTATTTCCTCAAATTGATCACGTGCGTGATTGAAAGACTTCGTCGGCAATATAACTAATTAGGAATGAATCCTTCTCGGGATATTTTTAAAATATTATCAAAAACACTGGACAGTGTGTGAAAAGCTGGCGGGATGAGATTGAGCACTTGTCTCTGAGCCTTCGAGCCTGGGTTTGAATCTCAGTCCAGATGCAAACTTTCATCCTGATGTCCCAGAGGCAGCGTGATTCATCAACGTGTGTGTGGTCCCTCGGATGGACCTGAAATCAGGCACCCTGTCTACCGGCGTTAGTTTGTGGACATTAGTGTCTAATACTGGTGTTGATTGTAATTTGTGAAATTCTATGTGAACTTTGCACTTTCAAACACAATTGGTCCCATTTTGTTCTTGAGTGAGGTACCTTCGTAAATTCTTGATCAAAAAGATCAGGGATAGGTTGAGGGATAGAAGGGGTGCTCAATTGTGGAGCTGTGTGGTCTTGAATATATTTTCAAACGATCTCCGTTGCGGTTCTTGAGCGACGGTGGCAGTTCTGCTTCAGGGTCTCCACTGAGTTCCACAAAGATAAGTTTTCCGGTCGTTTTTGTCACGTTTTTAACTGACATTTTGCTACCTGTGCCACCGAAAGTGAAGGAGGTTATGTTTTCACCCCTTTCTGTCTTGCTTTGTTTGTCTGTGTGGAGGACGTCTCAAAAAGTTGTGGACGGATCCGGATGAAATTTGCTGGACACGTTTGGTGTGTGACATATAGGACCGAACTGATTATATTTTGGTGAAGATCCGGATCCGGATCGGACAACTGGAATTATTTCAGTGATTCTTCACCACTGAGAGATTGGGCTCAAAAACGATATATGCACGATACATCAAACATGTATTGGGCCTGATATGTTCTCTGTGGATCTGGCATTACAGGGAGGATTATGCGCTCTGCTAGTGCCCTTGTAGTTTCCAATGTTTTTGTTTTGTGGATCAATAAACGGGTTTCAAATTCTGCCGCTCTTCTCTGCTCTCTGTTGTCTCTCTCCCCCCCCCCCCAACTCTCTCTCTCTCCCCTCTCTCTCCCCTCTCTCCCCCTCTCTCTCCCTTCCCTCTCTCTCTCCCTCTCTCCCTCTCTCTCTGTCTCCCCCCTCTCTCTCTCTCTCTCTCTCTTCTCTCCCCACCCCATCTCCCTCTCTCTCCCCTCTCCCCTCTCCCCTCTCTCTCTCTCTCTCTCTGTCTCTCTCTCTCCTCTCTTCCCCCCCCCTCTATCTCTTCCCCCTCCCCCACTCTCTCTCTTTCACCCCCCCCCCCCACTCTCTCTCTTCACCCCCCCCCTCTCTCTCTCTCTTTCCCCCATCTCTCTCTTCCCCCCTCTCCTCTCCCCCCCCCCCCCCCCTCTCTCTCTCTCCCTTCCATCTCTCTCTGTCTCCCCCCACTCTCTCTCCTCTCCCTCTCTCTCTCCTCTCTCTCTCTCCTCCTCTCCCTTCCCTCATCTCCTCTCTCTCTCTCCCTCCTCTTCTCTCTCTCTCTCTCCCCACTCCCTTCCCTCTCTCTCTCTCTCTCTCTCGTCTCTCTCTCTCTCTCTCCCCTCACCGCCTATTCTCCCTCTCTCATCTCTCTCTCTCTCCCCTCCTCCCCCTTCCCCCTCTTCTCTCTCTCCTCCACTCCTCCACGTTATCCTCTCACTCTCGTCTCCCACCTTTCCCTCCTCTCTCTCTCTCTCCCCCTCGCCCCTCGTCACCTTTCCTCTCTCATCTTCAAAATGTTGTGGTGCTGTATCCAGATGAAATGTTGTGTGACAGTTCAGGATGATAGAGTATTAGATTTTTGAGAATCCGAATCGCACGATAGAATTTTTTAGTTTCTTCACCATTGAGAGATAGGGCTCAAAAAACGATATATCGCATGATATTTCAAAAATGTATTTGGCCCGATATTGTTATGGGCCGGGTATCGGCGGCTAGCACGACCGCTAGATGGAGCAGTCGAGTCGTTTCCACCGAACACCCGGA
>CM068952.1:22513165-22525734 GCA_035128595.1 Eptatretus atami | reverse complement strand
GTCTTTATTCGGCTCTCCAGCCAAGGAGGATAGTTCGGCTGGGAGTCAGGACGGCTGGTTACCTGGCCGCAAGCTCACGGCTGGACGTCCACAACTTATCGGAGCTCCAGTCGCCAAAGGCACGGACCAGGGCAGCCGAATCTAGCGGAGGCGAGACGATGCGATCTCCCCCGATGAAACTCGACTGCTCGCTGCAACGCGCCGGACGAGACACCCTCGAAGCGCAGGATGCAATCCGTCGCAAACCCAGGCAGAGATGCGCACGCGAGCAGACTCAGGACGCCAATTCTCTTTACGCTCGTCCAACACGAGAGAGATAACGCGCCAATACCCGCTAATCGGTACTCTAATTAGAATAAAACAATCGTTCAGAAATTTAACTTTCTGCTGGTCGTCCGAAACCGTGCAAATCGTCTACATATCCGTCAAAATTTCATGTGCGGTGGAGATACCCCCTTACCGTTTTTCGCGTGTACACCATGAGCAAACTTCACCAAGCAGCGCTACCTTCATGGGCCACCGGTTAGATTTAATAGATGTTTCGGTCGGTACTATCGACTTCTACCATACGACGTATTCGCACATCCCTTATAGAGTCAACTATCAAGTAACGTGTGGTCACGTGTGTCCAATGTGATCGCCATAACGTGCCGACAATCTGTACTGGCCCAAAGCGTCAGCCGAGAACGTGTGAGTCAAATTTCCGCTGGCAGTACCGAAAATAATTTGTTAGCATGCCTAAAATTGCGACGGACCGGCGTACGACGATCGTTATCCACTCAGCGTCGCGTGTCAGTTTGCTTTCTTAACGTATATAAAACTTTACCCATAACGTATCTTCGCAACCAGTGTGCCAGCGTATTCGCGGCCAAATTTTCATACTCGGTTCTATATCTGGGCTAAAAGGTCAAGGTGTGACAGCTGGTCTGACATGGGTATTTTTCTTCTTTGTACACCAGTCTATGTCGCACCCTCTATGTGAGTGATAATGTTCACCTCATTTTCATTATCTATCTGCTTGTATCGTGTAACTGATTATTATCTTTGGTGGCTGTGTTCGTGGTGACTCTCGGCTATTCTTCTGTCGTTCTTGCTGGAAGCACAATTTTTCTTCGCGTCGCACGGAGACTCGTATCTGCTTTCACCAATTGCTGAAAGTGAATGGACAGAACAAATCGATGATGATTACATGGAAAAGGTGAGGCGTAAGATTCTTGTCTCAATAGTTCTGAGCAAACATTGTATGGCAAGGCTGTCAGATAGATGGAAAATCGCGCTGCGCAGGAGGCAGGCGATCAGTACAGGTGAGGGAGCAGCAACAGGAATGCATTGCTAAAGAAGGTATTAGCTAGCATTCCAGTTATCCTAAACATCCTACACTTTCTCCTTCTCCCCTGGCTTATGTGACTACAGATGGATCTAAGCAGAGGGAGATCCATTTTTACCTGCTGTTCCTCGCATATCTGTTCTGATTTGGATTTTAACCTAACTGGAGTGTTTCATTGCTTGCTCATTTGGATTTATCATTTACAAATGGAAGATTACTAGTCGGGGGGGGTAAGTGTCGTCTTGAACAAGCATAACAGCGCCCGAATTGTAAGTCTGAACAGACTCCAATCAAGTGTGTTCTCATCTTATCATTTTGTCCATCAGTATCTTCCTGACTATGAACTCATTTATAAATTTGACCGGTCTTTAAAAAAAAATCTTTTTCCAAAGTAGTAATTTATTTCGAATTTTCTACAGTTCTGATCCGGCTTAGGGATATCTATTTGTCTGCGGTGAATGCCTTCATCCAAAGCGGTGCTTATCCACATCATGGGATGGTCAATTTTCTTTATCCTTTGGGCCGATCGACGGCTTGTAACGTATTGTCACGCCTCACCTTACCGAATGACCACTAGAACTTTCAATGACATGCCTGGCCTAACAGCGCTAACGCTGTGTCCCCATAATCAAATGCTCTCAATTATTCCTCAAATTGATCAACGTGCGGAATTGTAAAGACTTCGTCGGCAATATAACATAATTAGGAATGAATTCCTTCTCTCAGGGATATTTTTAAAAAATATTAATCAAAAACAACATGGACAGGTGTTGGTGAAAAGCTGGTGGATGGATGTTTGAAGCACTCTCCTTTCACGTCCCGTCCCGCTTACATCTTGTGCTCTGGAAGCCTATCCGAGCCTGGTTTGATCCTCAGTCCAGGATGCAAACTTTCATCCTGATGTCAAGAGGACAGCGTGATTCATCAAACGCATGTAGTGAGTTCCCTCGATGGACTCTGCTGCTAAATCAAGGCACCTCTGTCTACACTGGCGTTAAGTTGTGGACAGTTAGTGTCTAATCCTGGTGTTGAGTGTAATGTTGTGATATTCTTGGTAACTTGCACTTTCAAACCAATTGGTCCCATTTTGTTCTGAGTGAGGGTACCTAGTTACGTAAATTCTTTGATTATCCAAAGAAAGATCAGGGATGAAGCGTGAGGCGTAGAGGTGCTCACCATTGTGGAGCTGTGTGGCTCTGAATATATTTTCAAACGAGTCTCTTCGTGTTGCGGTTCTTCCAAGAGCGACGGTGGCAGTTCTGCTTCAGGGTCATCCATCTCGAAGTCACACAAAGATAAGTTTGTTTCCGGTCGTTTTTGTTCAGCGTTTTTAACTGACATTTTGATAACACTGTGCCACCGAAGTGAAGGAGGTTATCGTTTTCAACCCTTTCTCTGTCTTGCTTTGGTTTGTTACTAGGATGATGGATTCAACATCGCAAAACAAGATTGTGGACCGCGGATCCGATGAATTTCATGGACACGGTTTGATGGTGCAACAAGTGGAACGACACACTGTACCTTCCTTGTGATTCGCAGATACCACGCGACCCCACCGATCCGGACAACTAGGAATTATCTCAGTGATTTCTTCACTCACTAGCGAGATTTGGCCTCAGAAACGATATAATGAAGCACGATATCACTCAAACACGTACTTATCCCGGGACTGCTGAATAATGTTTCGCCGTTGGATCTGGACATTACTGGGCCACCGATATACGCGCTCTGCCTAGTGCCCCTTGCTAAGTTTCCCAAAATGCTTTTGTTTTTTGTGGTATGCAATAACGGGTTACAATTCTGGTCTCGCCCGATCTCTATCTCTGTCTCTGCTGTCTGTCTCTCCCCCCCCCCCCCCCAACTCTCTCTCTCTCTCCCCTCTCTCTCCCCTCTCTCCCCCCTCTCTCTCCCTTCCCCCCATCTCATCCCTCTCTCTTCTCTCTCTCTGTCTCCCACCCTCTCTCGTCTCTCTCCTCTCTCTCTCCCCCCACTCCCCATTCCCCTCTCTCTCCCTCTCCTCTACTCCCCCCCCTTCCGCCTCTTCGCTCTCTCCTCTCTGTTCTCTACTCCGTCCCTCTCTTCCCCCCCCCTCTCATCTCTTCCCACCCCTAGATCTCTCTCCACCCTCTCTCCTACCCCCCCCCCCACTCTCCTCTTTCACCCCCTCCCCCTCCTCTCTCTTCCGCCATTCTCTTTCCCCGCCCGTCTACATCCTCCCTCTGTACTCTCCTCCCGCCTTCCCCTCTCTCTCTCTCCCCCCCTTCTCTCTCTCTCCCTCTCTCCCTCTCTCTGCCTCGTACTCCTCCATCTCTCCTCCTTCCTCTCCCTCTCTCTATTCTCCCCACTCCCTTCCCCTCCTCTCTCTCTTCTCTCTCTCAATTCCCCTGCTCTCCTCTCTCCCTAGCTCCTCACCACTCCCATCTCTCGTCTCTCTCTCTCTCTCTTCCCCTCTCTTTCCCAGCCGCATTCTCCCTCCACTCTCTCTCTTCTACTCCCTCCCCTCTCTCCTCTCTCTCTCTCCCCCTCCCCTTCGTCTCCCCCTCTCCCTCTCCTTTTCTCTCTCTCTCAAAGGATGTTGTGGATCGCTGATCCAGATGAATTTAGTGGACAGGTTTTCAAGATGAAGTGATTTAATTTTGTGTGAAGATCCGATCCGACGACTAGAATTTTTAGAAGGTTGTCTTCACCATAAATAGGGTAAAAGATAGCATCGATGCAAAAGTATTGCTATTGTCATTGGCATCGCTAGCTATCACGTAGACAGACAATCGATCTTTACCAACGGTAATTCTAGTCACGTCTTCGATAGATCCGAAGTTCAGGTAAACCGCGTCTCACGCGTTTTCAATGTCATGCAATCAGCCCAGGTGATTTTGGCAGGGTATCTGCGCAGCACGACTCCAGAAGGAGTGATCTTTACGACCCCGGAATGGATGCTACCTTCAGGAAATCGAAAGGACGTCCTCAAGACCGGAACGTCAATATCACGACGACCGGGAAATGGGTCGAAGTTGCCACCTCAAACGCTAGAGCCTGCCTGTGCGAGTGACCAACGGAATCGCCTCCTTGTTCAGCCCGCGAAGGGCTCGAACGCAGGGGCTCCGTCTCGCACGCGTGCAAACCCGAGTGAATTGGCTTACCTAGCGTTCGGCCGTCAGGTTCCAAATGCACATCTACAAGGCAGCGAACAGCGCTTGGTTAATCACTCAACGAGCCGCTAGCTAAACCAATGAAGGAAAGGACCAAGAAAGAGCTGAAACATTTAACAGGGATTTATTTATAATGGGGGGGGGGAAGGAAGCACTATGAGCAGAGAAAACCGACTAGCAATGCAATCACTGTAACAAGCCAAAGCACTTAACCAGTTCTACCTTGACAACGACTGGCCCAAGGAACACACCGCGCACACACAAATTCCCAAAGAAGTGATGGATCCTCAACGTCTTTATTCGGCTCTCCAGCCAAGGGGATAGTTCGGCTGGGAGTCAGGACGGCTGGTTACTGGCCGCAAGCTCACGGCTGGAACGTCCACAACTTATCGGAGCTCCCCAGTCGCCAAAGCGCACGGACCCAGGCAGCCGAATTAGCGGAGGCGAGCGATGCGATCTCCCCCGATGAAACTCGACTGCTCGCTGCAACGCGCCGGACGAGACACCTCGCGAAGCGCAGGATCAATCCGTCGCAAACCCAGCAGAGATGCGCACGCGAGGGCAGACTCAGGCCGCCAATTCTTTTACGCTCGCCCGACAACCACACTTTCTCTCCTCGGCAGGAGGGGCTTCTTTTCTGGCACTCGCCTCCTGATTGGACGGTTGTGTCGCGCGATTTGCTCGTTCCCCCTGTGATGGGCTAAATGGCGCCAAGTCCGCTGATGGACCGGGGGGGGGGGGGGGGGGCGGGTGTAACGGTCGTCACGCGGGACCACCCCTCAAACAAGGAGAGTACCATGGTCCTGCATGGGCTGCGCTTAATTGGTCGACCGGTGGCAACCTGCGCTCGCATTCCCCGGATTCGCGAGAGAGACGTTCAGGTCCTCGTGAACTCCGCCCACGTACGTGCTGACACGCACGCGTGTAATGGTATGCGCGTGGAGGTCGGATGTGGAAGGAACGAAGGGCAGTGTGTCGTGGCATTGTTGTTGTTATAAGTGTAAAAGAAAACTGTGAATATCAAAATAAACTTCGCAGCGCATGGCAACCTTAATTCCCATTAGACATTGGGAAGGGAGCTATTTATCCACAATTTACTTATCGAAATAACTGAGCTTCGGGGACCTGAATGTTTGAATGGCTCATGGCTGCCACATTTCGTAACAAATATGTTCTTGTGGGATCAGGGCATTACAGGGCGGAGGTATGCCATCTCTCGAGTGCCTTCTATGTCAGTCTGTTCTTCTGGTATGTTCCCCCTCCATCCCCTTTCCTTACCTGAAATGGCCTGCACAGCTGACACGGCACCTGAACAAGTTAATGCCTAACCTCTGTATTTGCTTCTAAACTTGTGTCCGAAAATAACCCCGTACACTTCTTCTGTAGCCCCACCCTTATCGCGGCTAGTACGCAGCCCAGCTGTTCCTGGAGTCTGCGTCCTTTTCTCCCTGACTAAGATCGACTAGTTTGCTGTCAATACGCTCGACTTCCAGTTCTGAGACCGTCTTTGTAACAGCATCACCCATGGTCCAAAAAACCTGCTGCCTCTGCTCTCTGCTTCAGCCTCTCTCTGTTATATTCACTCTTCTCATTTGCTCAACTGTCATCCGTCACTGCTTGGAAATCAGCAAAACATTTCCACTTCGCTAATTAAAAAAGGTACAAAAGTCAATCCCTGCAATATAGACCAATCAGCCTCTCCCAATCATCCAGCAAGCTTATCGGAATCCATCAGTTGCTTCAGACGATTAAATCCTTCCTCATATCTCACAATCGCTTGACATTTCGTGAGCATCCAATTTGGTTAGACCAGCTCATCTACAGCCTTTAGATATGCTGCGCTGTCCTGCTCTCCTTAAGCCAAATGATGGGAGCTCTCAATGTCAGATATGAAATTGCGGATGCCGATAATTGCGAGGCCACTGCACGCGGTCTATCAGGCTGCGCCTTCTGATACGCGTCTGGGCACCCCTGTCCTCTGCTCACGCAAAGTCTCTTCCCTTGGTAACGGCAGGATCACTCTACCTCGACGTCGATGCCGGCTCGCCCTCACATTCCTTCTCCTGTCGCAGTCAACGTGTTCTGGCCCTAGGATGGAATCGTCATACTCCTTTTCTCCTGTTCAGAGCGAGATGTTCTCCAAGGCAGCATGCTGCTTGGCCCTGCTCTTGTTCTGTCTGTTCTTCATCAACATCTGCTCCGACTCTCTGAGAAAAGCCTCCTTTAATCTCTTTGCTGATGGGAGCTCCACCCTCTGTCCAATCCGATCCTGTCATTCCTCAGACGCATACGACAGATCGCTTCGTTCGCTCTCTACAGATTGGAGTAAAATCACAAACTGGTTCACATGTGGAACAGGCTTTCAATCCGGAGCAACATCTTCAGCACTCTCACTACGTCTACTCCGGAAGGGCCGATTTGGTGCCGCCCCCCCCCCAATCTACTTTCTCAACAATCCTGAGCATGGAACTGAGGAAGAAGTCGCTTTACTTTCAGGCTTCTGGGTCTCCAGCTATTCTGTCAGATATTTCCGGGAAAGCCGCATTTCAAAAGCTGGCCTCCAAAGCCAGTCGCTGACTGGGCATCCTCCGTCGTGTGAATCTTCTTGGCCCACCTGAGCTCTTGCCACATCCAAAGCTTTCATCAGCAGCCTGATGGAGTACTGCTCTCCCTTCTGTCTGGTATTCATCCCGCCTCTCACCTTTCTCGGCTTCACGCTGTGTATACAAAGGCAATTAAGGATCATTGGTATCTCCCGTGATGAGGCTGAGTCTTTTGGTCTCTCGCTCTCTCACTGCAGGCAGGTCGGTGGTCTTTCTGTCTTCTCCGTCTCCTCTATGGCCTCACCCCCTACCCCCCCCCCCAGCTCTGTCTGAGATATGTTCCACCTATATTCGCGTAGGGCGCTCAAAGTCCCACTAGCAACCCCCTTCTGGTAAAATACCAAAATGAAGAATCACTGCTCACCTTCACCGCTTTCATTCCTCGTTTTTTCCCACTGTTGGAACAAACTCCCTCACTCTCTTCCATTCCACTCTTCCCTCCAGGTCTTCAAACAGCTGTTCACTACCATCTTATCTCCCCATCCAAAAACCACGATCTTTCTACCCCGCTCATCCATCCCAAACCCACCTTCTTCAATATTCCTGCTTTCCTTCCTGAGAGTCCCTGTCGTGTAACCCCCTGAAGTCCTGAGTGTCCATCTTGTTTACCCCGTGTACCCCGCCCCTATCCCTCTCCCTTCCACAGATCTCTCATGTCTTTGTTCCACATTCTGTTTTTCCTTCCCTCTCCCCCCCCCATCCCCCCCCCCCTCCCTCCTGTGTCTTGCCCCCTTGTGTGTTTGTTGTATGTTAGCGCTCACACGACCTCGGATCTGGCCTATCAGTGGCATACAATGTAAGTTGTTCAGCCCTGAAATATGTATGCACTCTACCGAGTGCTGGTTTCGTTTCTACATGGTTTGACTTTCGCAAATCTGATGAACTGATACAACGTGTTGAAATGCATGATCAATAGAGTCGTGAATTTTCTCACAACCAGAACCAGAAAATGATGATGTCTCAAAGGGTTCAGCATTTAGAGCTGATTCAGCAGAATGATAAGTTCAACAACAGGCAAGTACTTTCTAAGATTACTCACAGTACAGTATCGTCTTCCTTTGGTTGATAATGTCAGTCATGTCACACAATCCATATACTCACCCTCCCGCATGCTGTGTCTTATTCTCCGACTGTGCTGCCTGACATGCTTATCGATCTGACTTGCAGATTAAGTCCCCACCAACAAACAAACAGCGCTATGAGAACTTGTGTTTTGAAAACAAGGCGCACTCGAACGGCATGAGACAAATAACCTCAAATTGTGATCATGGAGAGAAATCTGCAGCAAATATACCCAGCAGCAAAACACCAGCAGCAAAATGAGGATGAACGAAAAATGTGGAATACAGTTGAACCTACATGTATTTCTTCTTCTTGTACACCCTTCTATGTGAGTGATTAATTCACTCATTTTCTATTATCTGCTTGTATGTAAATTATATATCTTTGTGGTGTTTCTTCTTGATGCTACTTTCGCTTCTTCATAGCACAATTTTTCTTCATCGCACAGATCGATTCGCCTTCGCAATTGCTGAAGTGGGACAAAACAAATCGATGATTGATTACATCGCAAATGAGAGACTTTCAAAAGCGTCTGACAAACATTGTGAGCAAGCTGTAGAATGTGAAAATCAGCATCCAGGAGGAGCGACAACAGCTGGAGAGACAGATTAGCGAGGAAGCGACACACACAGATGAGAGAGCAGCAACAGAATCATTGCAAAGAAATAAGCAATCATTATCAAAATGTGGACTACAGATGACAAGAGGGGAGAAGATCATGTTTCACCTCCGCATGTCTGATGGATTTTAACAACCTTGCAGTCATGCTGCTCATGAGACTATTCCTAAAATGGAAGATTACTCGTGGTGGGGATAATGGTGCTTAGAACGCATAACACGAAATGAAGTCTTGAACCAGCCTCACATCAGTGTGCTCCATTTATTTTGCCATGTATCTTCATGACTTGAACTCATTTATAATTTGACGATATCTTTAAAAAAAAAACTTTTTCCAAAGTGTAATTTTATCGATTTTCACAAGTTTCAGATTCCTCATGATATTTTGTTGCCGTGAACGCCTTCAATCCAAAACGGTCTATCACTCATGGGATGGTCAACTTATCCTTTGGGCCTCGGATGACTTGTAAAGTATTGTCACGCCCTTGAATGACCACTAAACTTTCAATGACATGCTGGCTCCAGACGACCCAACGCTGTGATCCAAATAAATCTCTCAATACCTTCCTCAAATTGATCACGTGCGTGATTGAAAGACTTCGTCGGCAATAAACATATATTCGGAATGAATCCTTCTCGGATATTTTAAAAATATTATCAAAACACATGGACAGTGTGTGAAATGCGGCGGGGATGAGTTTGAGCACTTGTCTCTGAGCCTTCGAGCCTGCGGTTTGAATCTCAGTCCAGATGCAAACTTTCATCCTGATGTCCCAGAGGCAGCGGTGATTCATCAACTGTGTTGTGGTCCCTCGGATGGACCTGAATCAGGCACCCTGTCTACCGGCGTTAGTTTGTGGACTTAGTGTCTAATACTGGGTGTTGATTGTAATGTGTGAAATTCTATGAACTTTGCACTTTCAAACACAATTGATCCCATTTTGTTCTTTGAGTAGACCTTCGTAAATTCTTGATCAAAAAAGATCAGAGAAGGTTGATGGGATAGAAGGGTGCTCAATTGTGGAGCTGTGTGGTCTTGAATATATTTTCAAACGATCTCCGTTTCCGTTCTTAGAGCGACGTGCAGTTCTGCTTCAGGGTCTCTACTGAAGTTCCTAAAAGAGTAGTTTTCCGGTTGTTTTTGTCACATTTTAACTGACATTTTGCTACCTCTGTCACCGAAAGTGAAGGAGGTTATGTTTTCACCCCTTCTGTTCTTCTTTCTTTGTTTGTCTGTGTGAGACGTCTCAAAAAGTTGTGGACGGATCCGGATGAAATTGCTGGACACCGTTTGGTGTGTGACAGACGAACTGATTATTTTGGTGATATCCGGATCAGGATCGGACGACTAGAATTATTTCATGATTCTTCACCACTGAGAGATTGGGCTCAAAACATATATAGCATGATACATCAAAATGTATTGGGCCTGATATGTTCTCTGTGTCTGGCATACGGAGAGTTATCGCTCTGCGAGTACCCTTGTAGTTTCCAATGTTTTTTTTTGTGGATCAATAAACGGGTTTCAAATTCTGCCGCCTCTCTTTCTGTCTCTGTCTGTCTCTCCCCCCACCCCCAACTGTCTTCTCTCCCCCCCCCCCCCTCTCCTTCTCTCCCCCCCTCTCTTCTCCTCTCCCCTCTCTCTCCCTCTCTCCCTCTCTCTCTCTGTCCTCCCCCCCCCCACACTCTATCTCTCTCCCCCACTCCATCCCCTCTCTCCCCCTCCCTCTCCCTTCCCTTCTCTCTCTCTCAAAATGTTGTGGGCTGATCCAGATGAAATTTGTGCACAGGTTCAAGGATGAACTGATTAGATTTAGTGAAATCCGAATCCGACGACTAGAATTTTAAAAGTGATTCTTCACCATTGGAGAGATAGGGCTCAAAAAACGATATATCGCATGATATTTCAAAAATGTATTGGGCCCGATATTGTTGTGGGCCGGTATCGGCGGCTAGCACGACCGCTAGATGGAGCAGTCGAGTCGTTTCCACCGAACACCCAATTTAGATCTACCTTTCCGATAACTCCGAAGTACGGGTCCCTTACAGGACCGTGAATCGTCAATAATCAGCCGCGTGGGACAGTTATTTGCCAAACTTCAAAATACCTAGAGGCCACGTGGCGAGCTACCGAGGAATTCACACCCTCGACGGAGCTCGAGGGACGAGCTGTTCCGTGCTCGACCCGTGCGTAACCCGAGTGGATGGTTACCGAGCGTCCGTCGTCCAAATGCAACAACTACGGCAGCAACGGCCTTTTTAATCACTCACACGCACCGTGCTAAACCAATGAAGAAAGGAAAAGAACGAGCTGAAACATTAACAGGGGATTTACTTTATAATGGGGTGGGGGGGGGGGGGGAGGAAGCACGTAAAGAGCAAGTTAAACCGACTAAGCGCAATCAATGTACAAGCAAAAGCACTTAACACCAGTTCTACTTGACAAGACTGGGCCCAAGGAAACACACCGCACACACAAACACCCCAAAAGTGATGACCTCATACGGTCCTTATTCGGCTCTCCAGCCAAGAGATAGTTCGCTGGGAGCAGGACGGCTGGTTACCTGGCCGCGACTCGGCGCTGGACGTCCACACAATCTCGGAAGCTCCAGTCGCACAAACACGGACCAGGCAGCCGAATCCAGCGCAGCGCAGACGACGAGGCGATCTCCCCCGATGAAATCGACGCTCGTTGCAACGCGCCGGACGAGACACCCCTCTCTTGAGGGTCTTTTGCATATTGTTTTGGGGGTTGTTTGTTGGTTTGGTGTTAGGTGTGGTTGTGTTGGTGATTGGGGCGGGGGGTAGGTTGCCTTAGGAGTGCTTGTGGTCATCTTTGTTGCGCGACCTTCGCTGTGGGTTTTGGTGTGCGCGTGTGGTTTGGGGTTTGGGTTCCTTTGTTTTGGTCGTGGTGGAGGGTTGTTGTGAACTTGCGTTTTTGTGCTTGGGTGTGGGCGTTTGGGGGTTCTGCCGGCATGTGTTTCTGTGCTATGATGATTTGGTCTGTCTTGGTCGTGGTTTTTTTCGCTTTTTCTTGTGGGGTGTGCACTTTTAGTTTTTGTACCGTGTTTGTTCCGTTGTTTGGGGTTGCGCGGTGGTATGTTGTTACCGCGGATCGCAGTATCTTTTTTCCGAGGTGACGTTGTTCTTTCTTATTTGTTCGCTTTTTTGTTGTTTTGTTGTCTGTGTTGTTGTTTTTTGTTTACTGGCGTCTCTGTTTTGTTTGTTCGTCGTTGTTGTTCTTTTTTGTTTTTTCTACTCTCTTTTTTTGACATTGGTTTTTCTTTTTCGGTTTACTTTCTATCTACTGGGTTGCTCGGGTGGTTCTTGGGTGCTCGTTGTAGGCAGGTGGAGCGGGTGTTTGTGTGTGGCTTTTCTTTGGCTTTTGGGTTGTTTGCGCGTTCACTGTCGTTTGGGGTGTTTGTTTGTGCTGATCTTGGCGTGGAGGTTTTGTCTGCGCTGAGTGTGGTTTGGTGCTGATTTTGGGGTGGAGTTGTGGTTGGGGTGTGGTCGGAGTGTGGTGTTTCGCGCGCCTTGATTTTTTTGTGGTGGCCTCGCTTGCGGTGGCCCCCGGAGGGGCGAAAGGGCGGCCAAGTGCCGCGGAGATGGACCGGCGGGGGGGGGGCCGTGACGGCCCGGCACGGCGGAACCGCCCCCATAACAAGGAGAGAACAGGGCCCGCGGGGCCTGCGTCGGTTAGTGGCGACCGGTGGCAACCTCGCGCATCCCCCGGTTGGGCGAGAAGAGACGTCAGGTCTCGTGAACTCCCCCACGTACGTTGCTGACACGCACGTGTGTAATGGTGCCGGT
>CM068952.1:22493220-22507457 GCA_035128595.1 Eptatretus atami | reverse complement strand
TCTCACACTCTCACTATGTCTCTCCAAAGGACCTTTGGTGCCCCCCCCCCCAATCTACTTTCTCAACAATCCGCTGGAAGAAGTCCTTTCTTTCAGGCTTCTGGGTCCCACTTTCTGTCATGTATTTCCTGGGAAAGCCGCATTTCAAAGCATGGCCCCAAGCCAGTCGCTGACTGGGCATCCTCCGTCGTGTAATCCTTCCTTGGCCCACCTGAGCTCTGACCACATCCAAAGCTTTCCATCAGCAGCCTGATGAGTACTGCTCTCCCTTCTTGGCTGTGCTCCCGCCTTCACCTTCTCGCTCCGCGCACGCTGTGTATAACAAAGGCAATTCAGTATATTGGTATCTCCGTGATAGTGAGTCTGTTGTTTCTCGCTTCTTCTCGGGGGTCTGTTCTTCTTTTCCGTTTGGCTCGTTCGATCGACTGCTTTCCTGCGGGCTTGGTCCTGCAGGCAGGTCAGGTGTCTTTCTGTCTTTCTCCCGTCTCCTTATGCTCTCACCCCCCCCCCGCTCTGTCTGAGATATGTTCCACCTATATTTCGCAGGCGCTCAAAGGTCCCACTAGCAACCCCCTTTGGTAAAACTACAAAATCAAGAATCACTGCTCACCTTCACGCTTTCATTCCTCTTTTTTCCCACTTTGTTGGAACAAACTCCCTCACTCTTTTCGATTCCACTCTCCCTGCCAGTCTTCAAAACAGCTTGTCACTACCATCTCATCTACTTCCCCCATCCAAAACCACGATCTTTTCTACCCCGCTCATCCATCCCAAACCCACCTTCTTCAAATTCCCTGCTTTCCTTCCTGAAAGTCCCTGTCGTGTAACCCCTGAAAGTCCCTGAGTGTCCATCTTGTTACCCCGTGTACCCGCCCCATCCCTCTCCCTTCCACAGATCTCCTCATGTACTTTGTTCACACTCTTTTTTCTCCCCCCCCCCCCCCTCCTTGTGTCTTGCTCCCCCTGTGTGTTTTGTATTTCTTAGTGCTCACACGAGCCTCGACAGTGTGTATCATAACAAAAAAAGAACAAAACATGTCCACATTATCTTTCTGTTCTGTGGAACAGAAAACAGAAATTTTACTGCCAAATGATTGTCTTGTTCTTCCACACAGATCGATTTTCAAACTCAGCAGTTAGAAGCAATGGCGCGTTACAGCAATGAGATTACTTTAAAAAGAATAACATGTTTTGAGAGTTTTTGAAGTGGACCAGCACTGCTGTGTGATTACCGACAGAAAGTGCAGAAAGCTGCAACAAGTAAGCAACCATTACTAACTTGTGCGATGACAGATGCCAAGGGGGTGACGATCATGTTCACCTCCACATGTTCTGATGTTGTTTTAACAACTTGCAGCTGCTTATTTTCTCCTGCTGATGAAGCCATTTACTCTCACTTCCCACGAGCATTGATTTGTCTCAAAAGAGTTTCAAAAATTCCTGGTTGTGAAATAAAAATTTGGCATCAACATCAACAAATTTGGCCTGTGCTCCCATCATTTCAAAGGTGAATGTTAGAGTCTTCATGCAGAGTGAGTGGCGCCCGCCATAAATGGGCAGGACAAACACATGGGACAGACACCACGTCACAACATGTATAACACTGGGGAACAAATTTTGTTGCACATGATACCAGCACTTGATCTTACCTAATTTGAGTGTGCCTGAATCAAATCGAAGTTAGTTTCTCTGTAAGCTCTAGATTTTTTGCAATCCACCATTATCAACATTTATTTGGTAAGTTACAATTGTATTAAAAGCAAATTTATATAAACATATATTTATGCAATTCAACATTTTTCACATATTTGATAAGTTACAATTTGAATTAAAGCAAATTTAAATTAACATATATTCGACTAAAAGACGATAGGTGATTCAGAACAATTGATAAAGGATGGAATGCAAGTTCAAATAGGTTCCTATTCAGGCAAGAATTTTCGCTTGTAAGCTCTTGCGTTTGTGGACTTCACAACGGGCAATCGGTCGTTTGATGCATCCAGCATAGTCTGGCATCATATTTTGTCCCATTCGAACTAGGAGAGGTGATGGTGAGCGCTCTCCATCGTCATGGGAGGTCTGATGGAAGCGCGTCTGAGAGCGAGCAGAAGGAGCGGATGGGTGTAGTCACTGAGCGAGAGCTTGCGAGAAGCCGACCGGAGAGAGGTTCGGGAAAGTTGTTCGATCAATGACTATCAGAAAATGGGAGAGCGATTGAACAACTCGGTAGTGGTGAACAAACCAAGGAATCGGGGTAGAAGGAAAGCCAACAGCTTCTAGTAAGAGACAAGAGAACTGAGAGAGGCAGAGAGAGAGATGAGTGATGATAGATAGCATGGATGACGTGTATTGAGGTATACCGAAGAGAAAAGATGTATGAGGAGTGAATAGACTGCCGACGAAAGACAGCGCACAGCTGTGAGATCGTTCTCCTTGTCATTCATGCTGTTCCTTTACCAAATTGCTAGCGATCAGACAGTGACATCTGAGGGGCGGAAGGCGAGGAGATTATAGAGATAGTTCCATTTCGAACCCCACCTTGCTTCTTGTAATTCTCATTCTTCCCTAGAACAGACAAAGCCACCAGAGAAATTGCAGATGTTATGACTTCAATATGCTTTGAAACAATCATATCTCCCTCTACTTACCTTAGTCATTATCTCAAATGCACCAATTCACCTACATACTGAACTTGCATTTCGAGATGACTTACGCCTTGAATACTCGATCGGAGCTGGGTTGCGCATTACTAATGTAACTCTGATCTTCTCTCTGCTGATCGATGTGCGTTTCAATTATGCAAGTTTCAGCGATGTCCTGCTGTTCCAGTCTCTCAGTCGTCTCACAGCAAGGCGCTCCAACTGCCATTCTCAGATCTCCGTGTGGTTTCTTACTCTGAGCTCCGCATGATACCCTAACGTGTAGAAGCAATGCATGTGAAGTTTTATATCGCTTTATGAAGCCCTTTACTTTGTTTTGACCACGAGAAACTGTGAGACCATTCTCAATGTGGGTCACACATCAATAGTGATCCCAGCTCTTGTCCGTTCGTAATTTTATAATGTTACCGTAATGGCAATGAGCGCATGTTATGTCTTGAAATGGTTCTCTATCTCGCAAATTGCACTGATTGCTTGATCTACTAATCTGCAACTCGTAGGAAATATTCTTTCCGACTACATAACACATTTACTTCAATTCTTAGTGAGTTTTTTCCAGAGCTGAATTCAAATACTCGAACTTGAGGTCGCGTCTGCTTTTACGCTATCTAGGCATATTGCCATGACTAATATTACAATTCGGCAAATTTCTGAGTGAGAATTTGCCAGTACGGTGTTCGCAAAAAAGGAACCAATTGCTACTTGCACGGGATAACTTAAACATAGTAACACTAGGTTCGATCTTTCCGGACGAATGTTACCTGGGAATAATCTATGGCAAATAACCCTCAAACATGGCCTATTGTCTTATGACGAGAAAAAAACCAGATTCTGACATCATAGATCTATAATGGTTGCTCCGCATTCGATTTGATAAAATATTGAAAGACCATATTCCCAAGTTCATTCTTACCTTTATTATATTTATTATCTTTATATAATATAAATACCCGTGTTCTAAACGTAGATTTTTTATTCTTTTGCTTAGCCTGGGCTAATAATCCTCAGCTGCTTTCTTGCGAGAGCTCCATAATCTTACGCACTTTGTCAATTAACTGAATATCTACTCTGCTTGTTCGGTCCATAAAAACGACCTGTAAATGTGCTAATAGATGCTGATGACGCTTGATAACATGTGACATTGATCGTATAGGTAACTCGTATTGGTCTGCCTGAAAACCAACTAATTCTTCGTTACAGAGCACAGTATGCATCTACTATAAACGACCTTACCGACCTACTAAAGTCCTAGCCTCTTGTAACTGAGTCTATGGATTTCACTGCTACTTATAAGCACTGTTTCGAGATTAAGGAGCGTAAACACCACTTATAAAAAGGCACCTGTGAGAAGCGGTGGCCTAGAGTTCACAAGCTCAGCCAATAGTGTTCTGAGTTCCCCTTGGCGAGTAAGTCAGTACATGGCTGGAGGAAATAAATCGCACCGCTCGATATAAGGAGAAATCTTTTTTGCACGGTCTTATTAACTTGCTCACAACACCCTTTGTATTGACGCATTCGGGGCAAAAATACACTTCGAGGATTACTAGGTCCTTGGGTTCTGCCAAAACAATGGGGAGAACCCAAAAGCGAGCAAGACCCTTTCGGGTTTTCTCCTTTTGTCCGTCTTGCAGCCCTGGATGAAACCATCACATCGAAAAGCATTTTCCTCACCAATATATTGACATATAATACAATATGAGGAGGAATCCCATGGGGAGCCCATTGATGCTTTGCCAGGGGCGCGGATGGAACGTATTTTCTTAATTCGATAGGTTCGCGAGCCAGTGAAGTTCCGGGGGAAACATCAAAGTAGGCCGCCTTATAATATAGGCACGCCTTACAAGACCTTCGGCCTTTATAGCACGCCTTCACAAACCGTGCTTATAGGCACGGCCTTACCAAACGTGCTGTTATAGGCACGCTTATATTCGCTTTTGACGAAAGTAGGTGTTTTTCTTAAAAAGCAGCCACATACATAACAGGAATGCATCAATTATTTACACATTTATATTCTTATGAAAAAAAGCCATATCATATTTGAAAACCAAAGAAAAAACATAAAGTTAAAGATATATTATATTATCCAATAAAGATAAATAAATATCAATAAAGATAAAGAAAATTGATGTCAAATAAATCGTGCAAAAGCATAGCCAAAACGAATACGTCTATAGTTATTAGCAGTTAGGATCGATTATTCCACAAAAGTCCAAAATCGCACCCCTAGTTCTCAGTCTATTCCCCAGTGCAAATAGCAATGGTATCCTTTTTTGCGAAATCGCAAGTTTTCACAATTGCATGAAAACTAGAGCATGTAGAGGAAACCGATCAGATTGAATCAAGCGTTTTGAAAAATACATAAATAAGTTGAAAAAACCTCATTGCAACAGTAATAAAGAACATGCAACTTCCCTTCAACGAACTTCAAAAACAGAAAGAACCCATTCGGAAAACCCATGATCCTGTTACAATAGTTGGCAAAACTTATGACTTATTTGTATACAGAGTCGAGGCTTTGGAGGAGAGAAAAACAACAAAACTATCAAGAAGCATCAGACAAAAGAACAGTACAGGTTGGGAATACCAAACGTGGAGTTGAAGTGACAAAATAAGGGAGAATGGACAAACAATGGGGTCAGGATGGATACAGAAGAAACCTTCTTCCCTCCCCACGCCCCCCACCCCCCCCAATCCTCCCTATCTCCTTCCTCTCTCCCTCCCTCATCCTCCTCTCTCTCTCTCTTCTCTCTCTCTTCTCTCTCTCTCTCTCTCTCTTCTCCTCTCTCTCTCTCCTCTCTTCTCTCTCTCTTTCCCCTAACCCTCTCTCCCTCCCCTCCCTTCTCTCCTCTCTCCCTCCCCTTCTCTCCCTCCCTCCTTCTTCCTCTCTCCCTCCCCTCTCTTCCCTCCCCTCCTTCTCTCCTCCCCCTCCCTCCTTCTTCCCCTCTCCCCCCTCCTTCTTCCCTCTAATTCCCCATCCTCCCCTCTCTCCTCTCTCCCCTCCCCCATCCCTTACCCCTCTTCTCTCTCTCCCCTCTCCCCATCCTTACCCCCAATCTTTTCTCTCTCTCTCTCTCCCCCTACCTCTGTCTCTCCCCCACTCAGACGAGTGGTTTGTCATGCCTTCGCACATACTTGGGCAGGATTGTAATTAGGCCACGTGCCACAGATAACTCACCCACTCTTCATGAGGACACTGTGGGGACATAACGCCATTATCTCATGTCAGAAGACACCACTGCCAGTTTAACATCTATTGAGGGCGACGACACATTGATGATTCACCCTGCCTGTGAAACACCAGGATGACAATTTTAGAGCTGAGTCAAAATGCAACCCGCTGGACACTGGAGCGAGGGGGTTCCTCAAGTTCATCCTGTCAGCCGATAACACACCATAAAATATACAAAACTATGATACCATGTTGTATGTATATTTTAAAAAAGGGCAATTACCCCTGGACACTCATCTTGGAGAATTAATGACACCGAGGAGAAATCACCGTGGGACGAAATTAGCAAAATGTACCATGAAGCATTGTTGGAGAAATACCTTATTTTCGAAGCAATCCTCCACCCCAGACCACAATTTTTTTAAATTTTTGAACAAAACTGTAGTGCATCACAGATCATGAAGGTTGTACTCATGTTTCATCGGAAATTTTGTGGTAATTTTTCTTGATGAGAAAGCAAAATACAGCCAACTATTTTGGGCGCAATCCCCCGGAGCCCTTCAGACTCCAATTTTTTATTTTTCATGGTGTGAAACAAACTTTGTACATCACGGTTTGATGAAAATTGTGTCAAGTTTTCATCGAAATTGGTGTTGTAGTTTTGGGAAGATAAGCAAAGATTTTTGCGGGGGGGGGCACCCATGGACCCTTAAGGCCCGAGTTTGTTTTTTATCCTCGAAACAAAACCTTTGTAATCATGCGGTACTGAAGGTTGCAGTTAAGTTTCATCGGATGTGTGCTGTAGTTTCAAAAGAAAAGTTGCAAGCGGACGACGAACTGACGGACAGACTGACGGATGACGCGCCATCTATTAAGCCCCTGAACTACCAACGTCCAGTGAGCTCAAAATAGGCATAAAATAAAAGTAGGATGCGAATACCAAAAAATCGCTGCTGTGTCCGCTGGACAAGTTAAATTAAATCAGGAATACAATAATACATTTAAAGAAAAAAAGTGCATTTTTGAGCCATTTACCTCACTTCGCACGAGCGTAGAGTATTTAATTATACCGGGTAAAAAGAATCGTTTATTCCTGAATTTATCATGAACCGATTTCTTCCACATAAATGTTCTATTTTTTCGCTTATTCCACTATATCTCGGATGTTCTGTTCATCATAGCAACGAATCGCTGGACACATTGCAAATGCTTAATAACACGCCTGGAGACGCCAAGTGTTCGTTGTATTTTCATTTCCTGCACATGCCATAACCTCTAGAATCTCTTTAAACTAAGCATATTACAAACATTTATCTTCCAGACTTGAACTTAGCAGCAGTTTTATGCTAAACCACTTGGCGAACGCTCCAAATCCACTGTTACTGAACACTGTAATCCGATCGACTTTGAACAATTCAGAGCCACTCACCTGCATGGCCCCTTATGTTCTGCGTCACTTCGACATAGATTGACACACAGAAAAAAAAAAATGAAACATTGTTGTTAACATCACGCAGCTAGTCAAGAGACGTACACTGCCTCGATGCTTCTAGCTGGGTTAATCCCACTTCCACTATAAACTGTCATCCCCATTGTTCACACGCAGGTGATGCATCAATGTGTGTGCATTTAACTGGACTCACATCTGCCAAACCCCTCCCCCACCTCCCCCTCCACTACCTTCCCTTCTCCCTCTCTTCTTCCTCCCCTTTCTCTTCCCCTCTGTCTCCGAAGTAAATGCACTTTTTTCGCCCAGATTGTGCCTTATCTCCGCATGTTATTCGGATGGTGTTATCTCCGACGTATCCTACGTGTTATCTCCGACGTTATCCTGCACTGCTATCTCCGACGTTCCTGACGGTCTATTCCAACGATAATCTGACGGTGGTTACTCCGGACGTATCCTGACTTGTTATCCCGGACCTATCCTGAACGGTGGTCATTCTCCGACGTATCCTGACGGTGGTTATCTCCGACGTATCCTGACGTGGTTATCTCCGACGTATTCCTGACGTGGTTATCTCCGCGTATCCTGACGGTGGTTATCTCCGACGTATCCTGACGTGTTATCGCCGGACGTATCCTTGACGGTGAGTTATCTCCGGAACGTAGCACTGACGGTGTTATCTCCAGACGGTATCCTACTGGTATTATCTTCCGGACGTATCTCTGACGGTGTTATCTTCCGACGCATCTGACGGTGGTTTATCTACCCGATCGTATCTGACTGTGGTATCCCGACGTAACCTGACGGTGTTATCTCCGGATGTATCCTGCACGGTGGTTCATCTCCGTACGTATCCTACCGTGGTTATCTCGACGTATCCTGACGGTGGGTATCCGAGCGTATCCTGACCTGATATCTCCGACGTTATCCTGACGTTTATCTCCGACGTATTCCTGACTGTATCTCCGACGTATTCCTGACGGTGGTATCTCCGGACGTATCCTGACGTGGTTATATCCGGACGTATCCTGACGTTGGTTATCTCCCGGACGTATCCTGACGTTTAGTTATCTCCGCGTATCCTGCGGTGGTTATCTCGAACGATCCTGACGGCATATCTCCGGACGGTATCGACGGTGGTTTCTCCGGACGCTGGTTATATCCAACAGACCCTCCCCTCAAACTGCCTTGCCTTCCCTCCCCTCACCCCTCCATGCTCCCTCTTCTCCTCGCTCCCCAAACCCCTTCTTCGTCTCCCTCCTCCTCTCTCCCTCAACCCCTTCCCTCGCCCCCCCCCACCCAAATATTCCTACAATAATTGTTGAAGAGAGATGGTGTAGATTTGAGAGTTGTCCGACTCCGATTGTGTGACAACAAGCAGTTTTTTAAATTCATTTAATTGATTGTGAAATCTCGTGTGATCGGGACAAATACGTGTATTTTTAAACGAAGCCGTTATAATTCCCACAAGCTGTAGTTAACAAATTACAAGTTGTACAAATTGAACAAATACATTAAATTAAATGCCAATCACCAGATTTCAACTTTAGAAGGCAGAAGGGTGAAAGAAAGAAATTTGTCGGCGTTACGCACATGTGAGGCAGTTTTACCATCATAAACTAGCGCGTAATCCATATACGAACGTTACAATGCCTGCCGCACAATGCACTACCGCCACTACAACTGCATTGTGCCAATGTGTAAAACTCTACAACCACCTCACAATTAAGGAAATTGTTTTCTGTTTGTTTGTTTGTACCTTCCTGCTTGACTCCAAGATTAATCACAACGAAACTTATACGAACAATTATGAACCATGATTGCACCTGAATAGGCTTAAACATCACGAGAGGCCATATTGGGCATATCCACTCCTTTACACCCTTTCGACCGCATTATGTCTTACATCCTGGAGACTTTACACACCTTTCGACTCCCAAACCATTCACCCTTTCTGCAACATAGACACCTTACTTGACCCTGACAACCTGTTGATTTTTTTCAGACCCTTTGGACAATTTAAGACCACTATGCACTCACAACCTCTTGCATACTTTAAGATCCCTTTTTCTCGCTTTCAACCCCGAAGACCCGTCGACCCTTTTTGACACTTTAAGACCCCTTTTATGACCCTTAACACTTTTCACCTTCAACCCCTTTACCTTTTTAGACACCAAGCCATTTTAGACCCCTTAGGAAAATTGAAAAAACCAATTGCTCCAAAAACGTTTTTGACAAACTTTTTCTGCATCAATTCACGTGCGCATCACCAAGTTGCAATGACTAATCAACAATATCCCAAACCGAAACTGATGTGGAAAGTGTAACTAAACAATGATCCATGATCATCGGACAGGAAACCAGAAATAAAATGCTGTGAGATATTATCTGAATGAAATTCGAAAGCAAAGCTGTGGGGAGTATGGAGAAAGGCTCGGTTCGAGACTGAAGAACGATGGGAGAGGAAGGTGCTATAGGTCGTTCAGTTGTCATGGAAGAACATCGTTTGATCCAAACCAACCTAAATCCGTTATCCAGACGAAATTTGTCAAATCCAACCCTCCACTCCCAAGCAGTACTTTGTGAGACCAAGCATGGATTTGAAATCCCTCACTGGTTAAATAAACAAGGTTGTGAGGTTCCATTCTCCACCACTGCATATCTGCCACACTGAATTCCCATTTCTACCAATATTACACTCATTTTGAGTAGACGTCTACGAACACTCAGTATGGTTTGCTCTCCAGTACAGGTAATTAGCTTTTCCCAAAAGCTTTTATTTGTTTCAAGAAACATACTGCATTCTTGCAGGAATATGGGGGAGGGGCTGCACCCCCTCCCTTCCCCCCAAATCCCACTTTCTGATCAATTGTTCGCTCACTCGTAGTGTAACAAATTCATGGATTTAAAGTTAACACATTGTCCTGGTGTGCAACTGCTGCGGCATGTTTGTTAAACTCTGGCCAGCAGTGTTCGTTTTCCTTTTCCAACGGTATGTTCCAACGAGGATACATTGTGTCCAAACTGGTGTTAGATAGACTTTGTGAATTCTTGTCAAACTTTGCACCTTTTACCAGTATTTATCGCAGTTTGTGCTGAGAGAAGATACCTCCATAATTACTGATGTTTATGATTGAGCGATGGGATAGAAGCAATGCTCGTGGGAAGCTTTGGTGTTTTAAATCTATATTTCAAACATTGCAACTTCTTCTTTTTGATTATTTGCAACAGAAACAAAAACTTATTGCATACCACTTCTGTTTCTCCGCCACAGGTCAAGCAAGTTCACAACAAATGGAAGTAAACGATGAACAATCAATGCGATTTACATGAAAAATATGGACTTTCATGAGAATCTAAGGAAACTTGTGAGCAAGCTGTCAGAAATTGAACATCATCTCCAGAACACGCAAACCAGCAGCAGAAGGAGAGCAGCAGAGGCAGCAACAGAATCACATTGAGAACTGCAACAAGTAAGCATCATTATCAACATGTGACGACATGATACAAGGGTGAAATCCATGTTCACCTCCACCATTTATAGATGGGTTTTAACTTTTAACACCTTGCAGGTTATGCGCTCATGAACACATTTCCAAAAAAAAGTTACTCTTCTTGAGAAGTAGCTGCTGAAAATATCTGCACTAAATACAGTGCTGAAACTAGCTGCACGTCAGTTGTGCCCATTTATTTGCTGTGAAACTTCTAGACATTGATCTACATTTAAACAAACTTTGATAATATTTTCTATCTTTCCCAAAGAGATTGTGTTTTTTCATAAGTTTCAGATTCTTCATATTTTACTACTGCTGATGGTGTGTGATGTGTCTGATGAACACCAATTTAATCAAGGCTGCAGGGCAACAAAAGTAAATTTTGAAAGGGTGCAGACTTTTATCGGCACTATATCAGTATATATATTATTAACATTCATACATACATACCTTGACAGTGTGTGCTGGTGTGTGTGTGTGTGTGTGTGTGTGTATGTGTATGTGTCCATAACTCCCAAACCAGGAAACCTAGCAGCCTCAAACGCATGCATATAAAAGAACACCAAGGAATGTCAGAGTTAAAATTTGTGTTATGGGTTAATTGAAAGACCATATTGAAGTTATAAAAAACGAATATACTCATTGATTATCAGTGTTTGCGATAAATTATCTGTCCTAATGCCCGGCTTGATTCCCGCAAACAAAATTCAAACACTTGCCTATTTCGAATAATGTAGAGACATTCATTACGGCGATATTATGATGTAAACTTTTTTTTCTAGAAAGAATTTCCAGAAATCGAGATGTTACTTGCCTGCGCGTGCTTCTGCATATACATGGCAAGTTTCACGAAGATCCGATGGAAAACTCGGTTGTTGAAACCAAAAAAAATGTCAAAAAATAAATGACGCATAAAAATTATATACTCAATTAGAGTAATCATATGTGCGGTAACATCTCTCGAATGCCCCTGTCGATTCCCGCAAACAGAATTCAAAAAGCTTGCCTATTCGGAGATAATTTTTAGCGATTTCCATTACGAGATATTTGACGTCAAACTTTTTTTCTAAGATGAATTTCAAAATCGAGATCTTACTGTCTGCGCAGGTATTTTACATATATATCCAAGTGTCAGAAGTTTCGATGAAAACTTGGGCTGGAAACAAAAAAGTCCACAAGAACAACAATGTAGTTAAGACTTAGAAGCATCCTCCACGAGGATCATAAAAAAAGCACAAGAAGAAGTGAAGAACAACAACGTTGAGTTAAACTTAGATATCCTCCACAGATCTTAAAAATGAAACTTTGCCCCACATCATGCAGCATAGCCAAGTTGCCCCACTCGCTTGAAGCTGTCTAGCCTGTATTGAAATCCCGATCCAGCATAAACTTCATCCCAATTGTTTCACCACACGGTATCATCAATGTACGAGTATTCCTGTTAAAACTAACATCACATCTGCCTGAACCCCCCTTCCTTCCCACATCTCTACCCTCTCTCTCGCTCTCTCTCTGTCTCCGAACGTATCTGGACGTTGGTTTTGCCCAACGTGCCTCATCTCCGGCTATCGCAGGTCATCTCTGGAACATATCGGGCTGTGCTTAATCTCCAGATCTATTCTGACGGGTGTTTATGTCCGGATAATGTTATATCCAACTACCCTCCCTCAAACTGCTTACCTTTGCTCGCCCCTCAGCTGCCTTCCTTTGCCCTCCCTCACCTCGCTCCCTCTTCTTCCTCGCTCCCCACACATCCTCGGTCTCTCTCCTTCCTCTCCACCTCTCTCCTCCCTACCCCCCCCCCATTAATATTCCTTTCCAGTGCTTTGAGAACGTCTAATTGAGAGTGTTTCGACTCGATTGTGTGACAACAAAGCAGATTTTAATATCATCCATTCATTTGAGTTGTATTACCTTGTGTGATCGGACAATCGGTTGATTTTAACGAAGGCCGTTATTAGTTCCCACAAAGCACTGTAGTTTAATATTACAAGTTTACAAAATTAAACAAATACATGAATTTACACCAGATCGACCCAGCATTTCAATGATAAAGGCAAAGGGTGAAAAAAAATGAAAATTTGGCGTCGTTACCACACTGAGGGCAGTTGTACCAACCATCATAAACTAGGGTACATCCATATACGGTACAGTATTCATGCTTGCCGCACAATTGCACATGCCGCCCAATCCAAGCCACCATGGCCAATGGTAAACCTCCACAACCACCTCACAAAAGAAGTTGTTTTAGCTTTGTTGTTTGTGACCTCTCTGCTTGAAGCTCCCAGTAATCACAACGAAACTTTTACGAAAAGATTATTAACCAGATGCACTAATAGGGTTTAAACGTCATTAGAGATCATTTGCCAAATATCACTCCTTTACACCCTTTGACCCCATTAGTCATTGAAACCTCTTAGACCTCAACACCTTTCACCCCTAAACACCCATTTTGACCCTTTTTGCCGACATAAAACACCTCATTTGAACCCTTTCCAACCTGACATTATTTTTTAAGACACTTGCACTTTACACCCTTTGAACTTTAGATCCCTTTGGCTTTCGCCTTCGACCACTTTAGACCCGTCGGGCCGTTTGACACTTTAAACACTTGAATCCTTTATGACCCTTAAAACACTTTATACCTTCGGCCCTTTGTGCTGCTTAGATCCCTTCAAACCCGTCAAACCTTTCGACGCCTTTGACCTTTTAAACGCGACCCCACTTAACTCTTAGAAAATTGAAAATAAAAATATGCTCCAAAAATCGTTTTTGACAACTTTTTCATGCACCATTCACATCACGTCATCAAGTTTCAATACTTAATCGAACTAATATCCCAAATGAAGCTAAACTCCTGAATCCCTGATCATAACAATAGGAAGCCAGAATGAAATCTGTGAGAATATACCGAATGAAATTTCCAAAGCAAAGCTACGGAAGATAGAGAAAGGAGCCGTGTGACTAAGAAACGATGTGAAGGATAGTGCCTGTTGGCACTCTTGGCCGGAAGAACTTTGTACCAAACATCACATCTCTCTCTTTCCTTGTGTCTTGCTCCCCTTGTGTGTTTTTGTATGTTAGCGCTCACACGAGCCTCGGATCTGGCCTATCAGTGGCATACAAAATGTAAGTTGTTCAGCCTGAAATATGTATGCACTCTACCGAGTGCTGGTTTCGTTTTCTACATGGTTTGACTTTTGCAAATCGATGAACTGATACAACGTGTTGAAATGCATGATCAATAGAGTCGTGAATTTTCTCACAACCAGAACCAGAAAATGATGATGTCTCAAAGGGTTCAGCATTTAGAGCTGATTCAGCAGAATGATAAGTTTCAACAACAGGCAAGTACTTTCTAAGATTTACTCACAGTACAGTATCGTCTTTCCTTTGGTTGATAATGTCCGTCATGTCACACAATCCATATACTCACCCTCCCGCATGCTGTGTTCTTATTCTCGACC
>CM068952.1:22444401-22458353 GCA_035128595.1 Eptatretus atami | reverse complement strand
GAAGAACAGTCGGGTTTTCGAAGCGAGCGAACGTAAGAGAGGCTGCCTGCATGTCGAGTCTGCCTTTTTGGGGCAGTGGGAGAGGCGGCCTGCACGGAGAAACTGAGAGGACGGAGTTGGGAAGTTCGGCGCTCGAGGCGGGAAGGCAGGAGGGAGACGACGGAGCTCTCTGACGGTCCCTGCTCACACCAAACGGCTTCGACACGTTGCCGATCCGTTGCCGGAGCCCGGCACTCGATTTGGGCCTTGTCTGGTGAACGGGCCAGGCCCTGGATTTGTTATGCTGGACCTTGAGAGAAATGCAGTCTGAGGCCCAATCGTCGACCTTACCGCCGTTTGTCAGAGCGCGCGGAGACCGCGTGCGTGCGGAAAGGAAAGAGTGGCGGCGCCGCCATTTATTGGCGGACGCGGACGCGTTCGGCCTGGGGGCTCGAAATCCGTGACATCCGCCTGTTTGCCGAGCCGCCAACATTCGTGCTTTTGACACTGGTCCTCTCAATCCGCGAAACATCACCGGGTACTCTGTCTTGTCTTCATGCATGCTGTCTGTCCTGTCTGTTTTGTCTGCACTTGTCTAAGGCATATCTCCGCGTAGGGACCCCTCAAAACCTGTAGTCCGTGGTTCCTAGTTAAGACGGGTTAGGAATTGGTCTGATAAACCATTGTCGTGAATTTTGCTTGTGCTGTATCCACGCCGATGTTCCCAATAATCTGGTTGATTCAGATGAAGTTCGCGCTTTGAGTTCATTCGTGGTTTGCGTCGAGGAATGATCCTTCGATTGGCATATAAAAACCAAAATGGTTACAGACTGGCAGAAAACGCTCGCATCTGACACAACCAGTCTGTAACCGGGGTTCTATTTCCCCCAACTGGTAAGGTTACAAGGATTAACGTTGGTAATCCGCAATTGAATACGCTTGACCCCAGGATCTGTGCGAGCGCGCCGGCAATTATAAACCCCGGAGACGGCGATGGTGAGGGTGGCGCCAAGAGTCGGGTGAGCATCCCGCCACCCCGGATCTGCAACAATTATATAATTTAAATATATATATAATATATATATATAATATCGAATAGTGTATTGGTGTGTGTGTGTGTGTGTGTGTGTGTGTGTGTGTCTGTGGACCAACTGTTTCTCGACAACACTGTCCGATCTAATATTGAAACTGCCAGGTAATTGCTGGGGCCCTGTGGATTGTGCCTTTTCAAGGTTTGGATATGAATCGGACAAGTGCTTCCCAAGTTATGGCCATTCCATTTACCAACACAATGACAAGACACGTTGCTGCGTGGGCGTGGCCGATGGGGAAAATAGACCTTTCAGCCGCGTCCCCATTCGGGTTACAACGTACGCGGACTTCCAGGAAAGTGATGAACTTGGTGTATTTCTAAATAATTTCTTCTCGATTTCTTAATGCGCATTTATAGATAACACAATGCCCGAATCCAGTTCCGTTCGTTTAGCGAGAGCGAAGAACGGCTTGTTGTGGTTGTTTGGAAAGTTTTTTTTTGGGGGGGGGGTGGTGGGGGTGGGGGGGTGTTATTTGTTGTTGTTGTTTTTTTTTTTTGCAGCGCAACTTTTTTTTTTCCTTCTCTTCTTTCTTCTCTTCTCTTTGTGTTTTTCCTTGCGATGACATTGCGAAAAAGGGCATAATACGTTGGCCGCTAATTGAATAATTGGCCATTAACTAAATTGTTGAATATATCGTAAAACTGCGATATGCAACTTCCGGGCCACGGTTAACGTACGGGTACGCGACAAGGCGAAGGAACGCCCTGTGTAGTTGTTTTCTGGCTTGAAATTTTTTTTTGGAATTTTTTTTTTTTGCAAACGTACGGGGACGTACTAGTATATAATAACATCGCATACATACATACCTTGAATAGTTGTGTGTGTATGTGTGTCCATAACTCCAAAACCATCGAAACCTAGCAAGCGCTGAAACTGCAATGCTATTAAAGGGAACACGCAAGGAAGTGTCGGAGTGAAAATTGTGTTTGGGTTAATTAAACCACCCAATATTGAAGATACTATTGCTTGCCTTATTTAATTATGTCGTTTATGCAGGCGCATCTTTGGACACCTCACGCGATCGTCGACAGGGGTCTTGAATTCCCAATTTTTTTTTGGCCTAGCTCAAAATGCCTTTGATTGGAACAGGCCACAATTTCTTCAACGATAATTTTTTTTCTCACTTTCCTCCACTCATATCCTCGAATGCCTGATCATACCTACGAATTGCCTGGATACATTGCAATGCTGATCCAACACCTGGAGTCCCAGCGTTTGAGCTTTATTTCAATTTCCCGCACATGTCAGAAGCTCAGAATCTCTGAAAACGAATGCATATTACAACATTTAAGTTCCAGATCGAAACTTTGGCAGCAGTTTCCACTGTTCAAATTGTGTTCCTTTGTCCAATTTGGACATATTTGACATTCAGTGTCTCCGGAGGTTTTAAAATCGATAGACGGCGGGATCGGTGATCATCAATCAGCTTGCCAAGCAGCTGTTCCTTATCAACCATTTAGTTGGAGTGCTTCTTGAGGGCTTAATCCACTTTGGAGAGTGCTCTTCATATTGTACTGTTTCTTATATACTGTATTCGATGACTTGACCCAATGTAAAGAGCGGCACTCGCCATTGTCACTTCAACATTGGTTGAATACAAATAATAATAAAAAATGAAAACGTTTTGCCCCCACATCATGGCAAGCATAGCCAATTGGTGCGCACAACTCGCTTGAAGCTGCTAGCCTGGTTTTAAATCCCGATCCAGCGATAAACTGTCATCCCATTGTTTCACACACGGTGAATCCATCACATGTACGAGTATGTGCTGTTAAACTGGACATCCATCTTGCCAGAACCTCCCCTTCCTCCACTCTACTACCCTCTCTCTCGCTCTGTCTCCTAAACATATCTGGACGTTGGTTGTGCCAGATGGTCATTTCCGGACGGTGGGTCATCTCCGGACGTATCCGGGCGGTGGTCATCTCTGGACAGTGGTCATCTGCTGGACATATCGGGCGCAGTGCTTATCTCCAGATCTATCTGGACGGTGTTTTATGTCCTTGGATTGTGGTTATATCCAACGGACCCTCCCTCAAAACTGCCTTACCTTGCTCGCCCCTCATGCTGCCTTGCCCTTGCCCTCCCCTCACCCTCCTTGCTCCTCCCTTCTTTCTCGGCTCCCCCACACCTCCCTCGGTCCTCGTCTCCTTCCTCTCTACCTCCTCTCCTCAACTACCCCCTCCCCCCCCATTAATATTTCCTTTCCTAGTTGCTTTTGAGAGATGTGGCATAGATTGGGAGAGTGTGTTCCGATTCCGATTGTATGACAACAAAAGCAGATTTTGGAATATCCTCATTCAATTGAGTTGTTGATTATCTTGTGGATCAGGGACAATTCGGTGCATTTTAAACGAAGGCCGTTATAAGTTCCCACAGAAGCTGTAGTTTAGATAATTACAAGTTGTACAAATAAACAATGCATGGAATTACACCAGATCACCAGGCATTCAATGATAAAAGCAGATGGGTGAGAAAAAATGAAATTTGGCGTGCCGTTACGCGCACACATGAAGGGCAAGTTGTCCATCAAATAAACTAGGGTAGATCATATACGGTAGCGTATACAAATGCTTGCCGCACAATGCACATGCCGCATCTCAAGCCACATGTGCCATGTGTAACCTCCCCAACCACCTCACAATAAAGGTAAAGTTGTTTTGCTGTTTGTTTGTTTGTTGACCTCTCTGCTTTGAAGCTCCCAAGGTTAATCACAACGAAACTTTATATGAAAAGATTATTAACCATGATGCCACCTAATAAGGGGTTTTAAACAGTCATGAGGAGGTCATTTGGGCAAACTATCAACTCCTTTACAACCCTTTCGACCCACCATTTAGGTCCATTGAGAACGCTCTTAGACCTCAACACCCTTTTAACCCCTTCACACCCATTTTGACCCTTTTGCGACATAACACCTTATTTGACCCTTTTCCAGAACTTGTAGTTTTTTGTTTTTTAAGCACCACTTGGCACTTTTACAACCCTTTGGATACTTTAGATCCTTTTGTTCTTTCGCCTTCGACCCCTTTCAGACCCGCCGGGCCCTTTTTGGACAGTTTAACACTTTGGAATCCCTTTATGACCCTTAAAACACATTAGTACCTTCGGCCCTTTGTGCTTGCTGAGATCCGTTCAATCCGTCAAACCTTTCGAAACCCTTTTGACCTTTTCAAGACTGCGAAGCCATTTGAGAACCCATTTCAAAAATTGAAAATTATAATTGCTTCAAAAATCGGTTTTTGGACAAAGTTTTTCATGCACCATTCACCATACGTCACTAGTTTGCCAATGACTTACGAAACTAATATCCCAAAGTGAAACAAATCTGATCCCTGGATCATCAGATGGAAGCCAGAATGGAAATGCGGTGAGATATACAATGGAAATTTTCCGAAAGCCAATGCTACGGGAAGGATAGAGAAAGGAAGCCGCTTGTGGACTGAGAAGCGATGTGGGAAAGGATAGTGCCTGTTGGTCATCGGTTGGCATGGGAGAGAACTTCGGCTGACACCCAACATGCCTAACCCGTTTTCCCAGCCAAAACTTTGTCAAATCAACCCGTCACTCCCAACAATACTTTGGAGGTAATAAGCATGGATTGGAAATCCTTCAAACTGGTGGAATGTAATGAGGTTGTTGAGGTTACCATCTCCACCCCTGCGATAAATCTGCAAATTGATTCCCATTTCTAAACAATATACCACTCATTTGAGGTGAACGTTTTAACAAACCCGTCAGTATGGTGGTGCCTGCGCAGTACAGGCGTATATGAGCTTCCCGCAATCTTTTTATTGTAGTTTTCAAAACATACATGGATTCTTTGGCAGAGATACGGTCGGTATGAGGGGGGGGGGGGTTATTATGAAGGGGGGCTGGTAATGAGGGGGGCTGCACCGCTCCCCCAATCCAGCATCCCGATCAAACATTGCGCTCACTCGTAGTGAACAACCAAAATTCATGGACATTCTAAAGGTGTAGAACACCATTGTTCGCTGTGTGCGGCCTAGACCTGCTGTGCATGTTTTTTAAGCATGTTTTTTAAACTCTGGGCCAGCAATGTTCGTTTTTCCTTTTTCCAAAAGGTATTCCAACGAGGATACATTGGTGTACAGAACTGGTTGTTGATTAGACTTGTGAATTCATTGTCAACACTTTGGCACCTTTTACCAGTATTTTTATCGCAGTTTGTGCCTTGAGAGAGCTACCTCCATTAATTACTGATGTTTATTGATTGAGGGAGGGATAGAAGCAGTGCTCAATGGTGAAAGCTGTGTGGTTTTTTAATATATTCCAAACAATATGTCCATTTCTTTCTTTTTGATTATTTGCAACAGAAAACAGACAACGTTATTGTCAAATGACCTGTCTTGTTTCTGCCGCACAGGTGAGCAGGTGGCACAACAAATGAAAGTAAACGATGAACGAATCAAATGTGATTAACATTGAAAAAATGATTGACCTTTCCGAGAATCTAAGAAATATTGTTGAGCAAGCTGTCCAGAAGTGGAACATCAGTTCCAGGAACAGCGACAACAGCATGAGGAGGAGCGCAGAGGCAGCAACAGATCACAATGAGAACTCTGCAACAAGTAAGCAATCATTATCAAACATGGTGGGACTACAGATGACAAGGGGGTGAAGATCATGGTTCACCTCCACATGTTATGATGGGTTTTAACTTTTACCCTTGCACGCGCTCATGTGTCATGAGACATTTAACAAATAAAGTTGCACTTTTTGTGGAGAAGTGGTGGGCTTGAAAATATTTGCACTAAATGAAGTGGGCTGAACTAGTGCACGTTCAGTGGTGCTCCATTTATTTTGTCCTGCTGAATCCTCCATGACAATGAACTACATTAAACAACTTTGATAATATTTTCTATCTTTTCCCAAAGAGTAATTTTGTTCTTTTTTCACAAGTTTCAGATCTCTTCAATGATTTTCTACTGCTAGATGTGTGGGTGTTTGTGTTGATTGAACAATTTAAATTCAAGGCTGCAGGGCAACAAAAGGTGAAAATTTTGGGAAAAGGGGTGCAGACTTTTTAATCGGCACTGTATATCATGTACATATATATATATACGTATATATAACATCATACATAATATTAAATAATACATCTATATAATATAATACTAAGCATGCATATATATATATATATAACATGCATACATAACATATATATATATATATGTATGTATATATATATATATATATTGTATATATATATAATATATATATAACATGCATACAAGGTGTGAACACCATGGTCCCTGGTGTGCAGACTGCTAATGCATGTTGTTAAACTCTGCCAAGCAGTGTTTGATTTTCCTTTTTCGCAAAGGTAAATTCCAACGAGGAAACATTGGTGTCCAGCAATGGTGTTGATTGACTTTGTGAAATTCCTGGTCAACTTTGCACCTTTTCCCGTATTGATCCCAGTTTGTTTGCTTGAGAGAGAGATACCTCCATTAAATCCTGATGTTTATTGATTGAGGGATGGGATGAAGGCAGTACTCCAAGTGGTGAGCTTGTGGTTTTTAATATATTTTTCAAACATGTCACTTTCCTTTCTTTTTGATTATTTGCAAACAGAAAACAGAAACTTTATTGTCAATGACACTGTCCATGTTTCGCCGCACAGGTCGAGCAAGTGTTCAGAGAATCAACAGCTCTGTAGGATTTCAGTGAATCAAACAAACGTTGTGGAGCAAGCTGTTCAGAAGTGGAACATCAGCTTCAGCAGCAGCAACAACCAGCGTGAGGAACAGCGACATCAGAATGAGGAGGGCGACAGAGGCAGCAAACAGAAATCACATTGAGAGTACTGCAAGCAAGTGAAGCAATCATTATTTTGCAATGTGGGAGCTCCAAGATGAACAAGAAAGTGGGGAAGATGTTTCAGCTCCGTGTGTTTTATGCACATGACATCGGGTCATGTCATAGTCAAGGCGTGCTTTATTTATTTATTTAATTTTTCGTTGGGATAAAATATATATCTATTGGTTGCGGGCCGGGGGTCTGGGTGAGAAGACCACTACAAGAGGGAAGCTAATTCGGGTTCCCACCAGGCTCCCTGGAAATCGTAGGCTGTCGCACATGGATAACTGCGGTGACGTGGTGGGTCAATACCGACTGCTGAACGCCAATAACTCAACCACGTGACTTAGGGTCCTCCGTCTAATTATCCGGATAACCTAAAAAAAAATCACATGATGCAAATTACCAGGGGACCATACGCCCACTGTTGCGCTCTTTTCTGAACCCGATCACTTTACCGGATCAGAATGCTAGCCGAGCGACACTGCCAAGGCACGTACCGGCTCGAAGGAACGGATCCGTTTGGGAATAAAGTCCAGGCTAAGCTTTGGATATGGACCATGCTGGATGAATGAAGAAAAGACAAAAATGAGCTGGGATCATTCTTAGCAAAGGATTTATTGCAGGCAAGGCGAGAAAATACGTGGCACAGTGAATGTAGTTTATTGTTGTGTGTAAGTAGAGACAGCAAGAAATGTAAGGTTGCGACAATAAAACAAGAAAACTTACAAAAGCAGACACAGAGCTCACGGTCTCGCAATAACCTTGCACGATTTGACCGACCGTGCCATCCCCAAGTACATTTTGGGGGGACGATCCCTCTGCTGGGATGATGCCCTCGTTTTAAAGGTGCTTATGAAATTAATAAATTATCCAAGCCCGACTGACGCGAAATGTCTTGGTGAGATTAAGTGATTTATCACATAATATCCTTAATAAAACGGCTTGTATTCCAAGATCAGAAGGTTGATTTTAATCTCCGGGTCATACAGAATTCACAATTCCAATTAAAACTAGAACTGCCCACTTTATAACTGCTGGCAGTGTGACCGAGGTTACCCGTACAAGATGCCTTTGAATACGACGCGAGAACCTTAAACGACGGTCGGCAAAGTTTTGCGTCGATGGGATGGAGGTCGGTTCCGGAGAAACGATATTTTTAATGTGTTTCTTGAATCGACGTGGGCTGCGAACCGTGTGACCTATCGGATTAGAAATTAACAACTTATATTCACCGCGCTCGTGTGTCGATACCGTCCGTGAAGTTTCTCCCTCGATCTGACCGGCGTTTCTGAGAAGAAGAAGATGGTTTGATAGGTTTTAGGGTAAATTCGACGTGCCGCCAAACCGTGGTGACCTACTCGATTAGAAATTAACAAACTTGTGAAAGGATGTCTTGGGAAAAGTTTGCGTGAATTTTTGCATCGATCTGTCCGGCTGTCTGGAGACGAAGATTTAAAAAATTTATTAATTTTCAAATCCTAAGATGGCTGACGAACCGTGTGACCTATGACATCACAAATTTATATTCTGCCTTCAAACCGGTTATTTGAAACGTCTGTCCATGTTTAGTGTTAATCGGAAAGGTGTTTTTCTATCCAAGATGGCCGCCACACAATGTGAACTTGTGAAACGTATAATTTTAGCATGTCTTATTTTAAGCACTTCATTATTTAACTCTTCTTCTTCATTTTTTACTCTCTTCTTCTTCAATTATTTTACGTCTTCATTTTTTTTACTCTTCTTCTTCTATTTATTTTTTACTCTTATTCTTCATTATTTTACTCTTCTCTTCATTTATTTACTCTTCTTCTTCATTTTTTAACTCTTCTTTCTTCTCAATTTATTTTTTAGCTCTTGCTTCTTCATTAATTTTGTACTCTTCTTCTTCATTTATTTAACTTTCTTCTTCATTATTTACTTCTTCTTCTTCATTTTTTTTACTCTCCTTCTTCATTTTTTACTCCTTCTTCTTCATTTTAAACTCTTCTTTCTTCTTCTTCTTCATTATTTACTCTTCTTCTTTCATTTTTTCTCTTCTTCATTTTTTCTCTTTCTTCTTCATTTTTTTTACTCCTCTTCTTCTTCATTTTTACTCTTCTTTGCTCTTCATTTTTACTCCTTCTTCATTTTTTATACTCTTCTTCATTTTTTTTACTCTTCTTCTTTCATTTTTAATCTACTTCTTCATTGTTTTACTCTTCTTCTTCATGTTATTACTCTCTCTTCTTAATTTTCTCTTCTTCTCTTCTTCTTCTTCATTTTTACTCTCGACATTATTTTTTACTCTTCTTCTTCATTAATATTTTACTTCTTTCTTTCTTCATTATTTTTTAACTCTTCTTCTTCAATTGTTTACTCTTCTTCTTCTTTATTACTCTTCTTCTCTTCATTATTTACTCTTCTTCCTTCTCTTCATTTTTTAACTCTCTTTATTATTTTTTTACTCTCTTTTCATTATTTACTCTTCTTCATTTTTTTCTCTTCAATTTTTTTACTCTTCTTCAATTTTTCCGCTTCTTCTTCATTTTTACTCTCTTCTTCATTTTATTACTTCTTTCCTCATTTATTACTCTTCTTCTTTTTATTAACTCTTCTTTCTTCATTTTATTACTCTTCTTCTTCATTTTAATTACTCCTTCTTCTTCATTTGTGTTACTCTTCTCTCATTTTATTACTCCTTCTTTTATTTCTTCTTCTCATTTTGTTACTCTTCTTCATTTTTTATTTCTCGTTTTTTCTTCATTTTATTACTCCTTCTTCTTCATTTTAGTTACACTTCTTCATTATTTACTCTTCTTCTAAATTAAAATAAGAGAGCTGGCGTTGGTTTTTTGTTTGTTCTTCTTTCTCTTTCTGGTGAAGACAGATCCTTTAGGACTCGACTCGTTCAATATACAGGATCCGGATCTCCTAAATATAAAGCACTTGGTACACATTCCTCAGCATTGAGGGTGCTTTTTGAAAGCGTCTATCATGAACTTTTTAAATATATTCGGACATTTGCTTTAAAAGTTTGAAAAGTTCACGTTACTATTTAAAAGATATTCCATTTAATGTATTGTAATTTTGTAAATACACTTTTCTTGTCATGAAACGACGATCGTCCCTGACGGGGCTCGCTAATTGGCTTCGTCAGGCCGTGACGAAATATCGGAAGTTGTGTTTTTTTTTTTCTTCTTCTTTCTTCTTAAGTTCTTGTTCCTTCTTCTTTCTGGTGATAGACAAAACCTTTATGACGGTGGCTCTTGGACACATTTGTCCTTGTTAACAATATGTTGCAGGCATGGGGCTAGATTATAGTAGCCTAAGTCTTGCTTGATAGGTTATGTGGTTCCAGAGAAAACATTATTTAATATAAATTTCTTGACTCCAACATGGCCCGCCAAACATGTGGACCTATCATTAGAAAATTAACAAGTTATTTCACTACTTGTTGGTGCACTACCCAGACCTCAGCCTTTGATTACAACATGAGATATCAATGAATGAAACAAAAAAAATTTATAATTCTGCTTTCAAACCTATGTAGTTGAACATGTCCTGTGGAAGTTTCGTGTTAATCAGAAAGGTGCGTTTTTTTCTATCCAAGATGGCCGCCAAACTATGTGACTTGTGATGTCATAATTTCTACCATGTTAATGCAGACTTCATGGGGGAATGACAGTTGCAAATTTCGCTTCGCCTAGGTTAAGCCCGTTCCTAGACAGAAAACATTATTTAATATTTTTCTTAAATCCAAACATGCCCCACCAATGTGACTTGTGACGTAAATAATTTTACCATGTATGCATAATTGATGGAAGATGGCATTTACAAAATTTTCGCTTCGACAGAGGTTAAGCGGTTTCCAGAGAAAACAATTATTTCAATATTTTTTTAAAATCCAACATGGCTGCAAACGATGTGACCTACAACTAGAAATTAACAAACTTGTATTCCCTACCATGTTGCAATAGTATGTGAAGTTTCCCTTGATCAGATCAGCCGTTCTGGAGCAAGAAGATGTTTGTTAGTTTTAGGGTAAATTCAAGATGGCCGCCAAACCAGTGACCGATCAAGAAGAAATTAACAAAACTTTGAGAAAGCAACACATGGGGAATGTGGTGTGTAAAGTTTCGCCTAATCTTGTTTAGCGCCGTTCTGGAGAAGAAGATTTTTTAAAATTTAATTAATTTTTCAATCCAAGATGGCTGACGACCATAATGACTTATGACAATCATAAGTTTACATCTGCCTCCTATCCCGTAGTGGAATACGTGGTGTGAAGTTTCCGTGTTTAATCGATGAGATGGCGTTTTCCCTCCAAAGATGGCCGCCAAACCCTGTGATTGTGACGTCATAATTTTTACTATGATGCAGACAATCATGGAGGTGATAGTTTTGCAAAATTTTTGCTTCGATAGGTTAATGTGATTCCCAGAGAAAACATTATTTAATATTTTTTCATGAATCCAACAATGGCTGTCAACCAATGTGAGCTATCATATTAGAAATTAACAAACTTTATTCCCCTACTCGTGGGCAATAGGTTTTGTGAAAGTTCCCCTTGATCTGACGAGCCGTTCTGGGAAGAAGATGTTTGAAGGTTTTGGGCGTAAATTCAAGATGGCCGCAAACCGTATGACCGATCAATAGAAATTAACAAACATGATAAAGGATCTCATGGGGAATGTGTGTGTAAGTTTTGCCTCAATCTGTTTACCCGTTCTGGAGAGAAGATTTTTTTTAAAAAATTCCCAAAACAAGATGGCTGCGAACCAATTGACCGATGCGTATAATATATTTTTTCTACGGTCAATTGTTGTGCAGATGAGGCTCAAATTTCAGATTTTTCCTAGCACGTTTGTAACCTTTAACGAATTTTGACCGGCACACCTCTTGACCGATGACCTCTACGAAAAATCACCCCTGTTCCCCTGAGGAGCTTTAGTTCAAATGTATGAAGCGAAAAAATTTCCATTGCCCGTTTCAGAGATCAACTCTGAAAGGTCCAAAGTTTTTTCGATTTTTTTTCAAGATGGCGCCCGTACCACGTGACCTAATGGACGTACAATTACCATTAAGTTTGCTATCAAAAGATACATACTATGGTGAAAATTTCGTGTCGATCGGACTTACCGTTCTGAAGAAAATGATTTTTTCAAGCGAAGAACCGCAAATTTGCCGGCGGCAAAATAATAAAAAGAATAAAAAATAATAAGAAAGAATAAATAATAATGAATAAACAGAAGAAAAACAATAGGGTTTCCCATGTCAGAATGAACAGGGTAGCCCTAATAAGAAAGAAAAATAATATGAATAAACAGAATCAAACAATAGGGTTCCTGTCAGATGACAGGGTACCCCTAATTAAAGCAGAAGAAAACAATAGGGTTCCTTCAGAATGACAGGGTCCTAATAATAATCTAACGAATTCAAATAGGGCTTCAGCCTATGCTTGAAGCCCTAATTAGCTTCCCAATCGGGGACCCTATCAAGTGTGTGAAGTTTCGTGTAAATCGGTATTTAAGGTCTATTTTTCCTATCCAAGATGGCCGCCAAACCTTGTGACTTTGACGTCATAATTTTACTAATGAAATGCAGACGTCATGGGGGATGATAGTTTGCAAATTTCGTTTCCATAGGTTATGTGTTCCAGAGAAAACTTATTTAATATTTTTTTGAATCCAACATGGCTGCAAAAACCATGTGACCTATCAATTAGAAATTAACAAATTAATATTCCTACCTCGTGGGCAATAGGTTTTTGAAGTTTCCCCTTGATGTCTGAGAGCCGTTCTGGAGAAGAAGAATGTTTTGAAGGTTTTTAGGGTAAATGTCGATTACTCTTCTCTTCCATTTTATTGCTCTTCTTCCTCATTTTAATTACTCTTCTTCTTCTTTTTATACTCTTTCTTTTTATTTTACTCTTCTTCTTACTTTGTATTACTCACTCTTCTTTCTTCATTTTATTTATCTTCTTCATTTTGTTTACTCTTCTTCTTCATTTTAATTTACTCTTCTTTCATTTTATTATGCACTTCTCTTCATTATGTTACTCTTTAAATTAAAATTAAGAGAGCTCGCGTTGTTTGTTCTTCTTCTTCTTCTTCTGGTGAAGACAGATCCTTTAGGACTCGACTCGTTCATATACAAGGATCGGATCTCCTTAATACTAACACTTGTACACATCCTCGCATTGAGGGTGCCCTTTTGAGAGCGTCTATCATGAACTTTAAATATAACTTCGGACATTTGCTTTAAAGTTTCGAAAAAGTTTCCACGTTACTATTTAAAGATTATTCCATTTAATGTATTGTAATTTCCGTAAATACACTATTTTCCTTGTTCATGAACGACGATCGTCCATGACGGTCTCGCTAATTGCTCCGTCAAGGCAGTGACTAAATATCGGAAAGTTGTTTTTTTTTTCTTCTTTCTTTCTTCTTCTTTAAGTTTTGTTCTTCTTCTTCTGGTGAGACAAAACCTTATGACGTGGCCTTGGACACTTTGGTCCTTGTTAACATATGTGAGGCATGGGGCTGATTATAGTAGCCAGTCTTGCTTCGATAGGTTATGTGGTTTCCGAGAAAACATTATTTAATATAATTCTTGAAATCAACATGGCCGCCAAACATGTGACCTATCAATTAGAATTACAAGTTATATTCATACTCGTGTGCACTACTCAGACTCGGCCTTTTGATACAACTGAGATACATGAGATACATGAGATGACAAAAAAAATTATATTCTTCTTTCACTATGTAGTGGAACATGTCTGTGAAGTTTTGTGTTAATCGGAAAGGTGCGTTTTTTCTATCAAGAATGGTCGCCAAACGATGTGCTTGGTATGTCTAATTTTAACCATGTATGCAGACACCAATTGGGGATGAACAGTTTGCAATATCCTTCGCTTCGATAGGTTAAGGCCCGTTCCAGGAAAACATTATTTAATATATTTCTTATCAACATGGCACCAACGATGTGCTTCTGACGTAATAATTTTTAGCATCTATGCAGAATTGATGGACGATGGCATTTCAAATTTTTCGCTTCGATAGGTTAGGCGGC
>CM068952.1:22408548-22422072 GCA_035128595.1 Eptatretus atami | reverse complement strand
ACCAGAAGAAGAAGAACAAGAACTAAAGAAGAGAAGAGAAGAAAAAAAAACACTATTCCGATATTTAGTCACATGCCTTGACGGAGCCAATAGCGAGACCCGTCATGGACGATCGCTCGTTCATGACAAGAAAATAGTGTATTTACGAATTACAATACATTAAATGGAATAATCTTTAAATAGTAACGTGAACTTTTCGAAACTTTAAAGCAAATGTCCGAATATATAAAGTTCATGATAGAGCTCTCAAAAGCACCCTCAATGCGAGGATGTGTACAAGTGTTTAGTATTTAAGGAGATCCGGATCCTGTATATGAACGAGTCGAGGTCCTAAAGGATCTGTCTTCACCAGAAGAAGAAGAAAAGAACAACAACGCCGAGCTCTCTTAATTTTAATTTAGAAGAGTAAATAATGAAGAAGAAGTGTAATAAAATGAAGAAGAGTAATAAAATGAAGAAGAAGAGTAACAAAATGAAGAAGAGTAATAAAATGAAGAAGAAGAGTAATACAAAGAAGAAGAAGAGTAATAAAGAAGAAGAGTAAAAAAAAAGAAGAAGAGTAATAAAATGAGAAGAAGAGTAATAAATGAAGAAGAAGAGTAATCGACATTTACCCTAAAACCTTCAAACATCTTCTTCTAGAACGGCTCATCAGATCAAGGGGAAACTTCAAAAACCTATTGCCCACGAGTAGGGAATATAAGTTTGTTAATTTCTAATTGATAGGTCACATGGTTTGGCAGCCATGTTGGATTCAAAAAAAATATTAAATAATGTTTTCTCTGGATCACATAACCTATGGAAACGAAAATTTGCAACTATCATCCCCATGACGTCTGCATTCATAGTAAAAATTATGACGTCACAAGTCACAAGGTTTGGCGGCCATCTTGGATAGAAAATAGACCTTATCCGATTTACACGAAACTTCACAACTTGTTAGGGTCCCCGATGGGAAGCTAATTAGGGCTTCAAGCATGGCTGAAGCCCTATTGAATTCGTTAGAGTTATTATAGGGTACCCTGTCATTCTGACAGGGAACCCTATGTTTTTTTTCTGTTTATATAGGGTACCCTGTCATTCTGACAGGGAACCATTGTTTTATTCTGTTTATTTCATTATTATTTATTCTTTCTTATTAGGGTACCCTGTCATTCTGACAGGGAACCCTATTGTTTTTCTTCTGTTTATTTCATTATTATTTATTCTTTCTTATTATTTTTTATTCTTTATTATTATTTTCTCGCGCGGCAATTTGCGGGTTCTTTCGCTTTAAAATCATTTTCTCAGGAACGGTAAGTCCGATCGACACGAAATTTTCACCATAGTATGTATCTTTTTTGATAGCAAACTTAATTGGTAATTGTGACGTCATAGGTCACGTGGTACGGGCGCCATCTTGAAAAAATCGAAAAACTTGGACCTTTCAGAGTTGATCTCTGAAACGGTGCAATGGAAATTTTTTTTTTCGCTTCATACATTTGAATAAGCTCCTCAAGGGGAACAGGGGTGATTTTTCGTGAGGTCATCGGTCAAGAGGTGTGCCGGTCAAAATTCGTAAGGTACAACGCTGCATAGGAAAAATCTGAAATTTGAGCCCTCATCTGCACAACAATTGACCGTAGAAAAAATATATTATGACGTCATCGGTCAATTGGTTCGGCAGCCATCTTGTTTTGGGAATTTTTAAAAAAATCTTCTTCTCCAGACGGCTAAACAGATTGAGGCGAAACTTTACACACACATTCCCCATGAGATCCTTTATCAAGTTTGTTAATTTCTTATTGATCGGTCAACGGTTGGGCGGCATCTTGAATTTACCCAAACCTTCAAACATCTTCTTCTCCAGAACGGCTCGTCAGATCAGGGGAACCTTCACAAACTATTGCCCACGAGTAGGGAATATAAGTTTTGTTAATTTCTAATTGATAGCTCACATGGTTTGAAGCCATGTTGGATTCATGAAAAATATTAAATAATGTTTTCTCTGGAATCACATAACCTATCGAAGCAAAAATTTGCAACTATCATCCTCCATGATGTCTGCATTCATAGTAAAAATTATGACGTCAACACAGGGTTTGGCGGCCATCTTGGAGGGAATAACGCATCTCATCCGATTAACACGAAACTTCACACACGTATTCCACTACGGGATAGGAGGCAGGATGTAACTTATGATGTCATAAGTCATATGGTTCGTCATACTTGGATTGAAAATTAATAAATTTTAAAAATCTTCTCTCCAGAACGGCTAAACAGATTGAGGCGAAACTTTACACACACATTCCCATGTGTTGCCTTCTCAAGTTTGTTAATTTCTTCTTGATCGGTCACATGGTTTGGCGGCCATCTTGAATTTACCCTAAAATCTACAAAATCTTCTTCTCCAGAACGGCTGATCTGATCAAGGGGAAACTTCACATACCTATTGCACATGAGTAGGGAATACAAGTTTGTTAATTTCTAGTTGATAGTCAAATCGTTTTGGCAGCCATGTTGGATTTAAGAAAAATATTGAATAATTGTTTCTCTGGAACCGCTTAACCTGTCGAAGCGAAAATTTGTAAATGCCATCTTCCATCAATTATGCATACATGGTAAAATTATTACGTCACAAGTCACATGGTTTGGTGGCCATGTGGATTTAAGAAAATTATTAAATAATGTTTTCTCTGGAACGGCTTAATCATCGAAGCGAAAATTGCAACTGTCATCCCCCATGAAGTCTGCATACATGGTAGAAATTATGAATCACAAGTCACATAAGTTTGGCGGCCATCTTGGATAGAAAAACGCACCTTTTCTGATTAACACGAAACTTCACAGACATGTTCCACTACATAGTTGAAAGCAGAATATAAATTTTTTTGTCATCTCATGTATCTCATGTTGTATCAAAGGCTGAGGTCTGGTAGTGCACACAAGTAGTGAATATAACTTTTGGTAATTTCTAATTGATAGGTCACATGGTTTGGCGGCCATGTTGGATTCAAGAATTATATTAAATAATGTTTTCTCTGGAACCACATAACCTATCAAGCAAGACTTGGCTACTATAATCTAGCCCCATGCCTGCACATATGTTAACAAGGACAAATGTGTCCAAGAGCCACGTCATAAAGGTTTTGTCTTCACCAGAAGAAGAAGAACAAGAACTTAAAGAAGAAGAAGAAGAAGAAAAAAAAAACAACTTCCGATATTTCGTCACGTGCCTTGACGGAGCCAATAGCGAGCCCCGTCATGGACGATCGTCGTTCATGACAAGAAAAGTGTATTTACAAAATTACAATACATTAAATGGAATAATCTTTAAATAGTAACGTGAACTTTTCGAAACTTTAAAGCAAATGTCCGAATATATTTAAAAGTTCATGATAGACGCTCTCAAAAGGCACCCTCAATGCGAGGATGTGTACAAGTGTTTAGTATTTAAGGAGATCGGATCCTGTATATGAACGAGTCGAGTCCTAAAGGATCTGTCTTCACCAGAAGAAGAAGAAGAACAACAACAACGCCGAGCTCTCTTATTTTAATTTAGAAGAAGAGTAAATAATGAAGAAGTGTAATAAAATGAAGAAGAAGAGTAATAAAATGAGAGAGAAATAAAATGAAGAAGAGTAACAAAATTGAAGAAGAAGAGTAATAAGAAGAAGAGTAATAAAATGGAGAAGAGTAACAAAATGAAGAAGAAGAGTAATAAATGAAGAAGAAGAGTAATAAATGAAGAAGAAGAGTAATAAAAAGAAGAAAAGAGTAATAAAATGAGGAAAGAGTAATAAAATGAAGAAGAAGAGTAAAAAAATGAAGAAGAAGGAAAAAATGAAGAAGAGTAAAATTGAAGAGAAAAAATGAAGAAGAGTAAAATTAATGAAAAGAGTAAAAAATAATGAAGGAAGAGTAAAAAATGAAAGAAGAGAAGAAGAGTAAATAATGAAGAAGAAGAAGAGTAATAAAGAAGAAGAAGAGTAAACATATGAAGAAGAAGAGTAAAAATATGAAAAGAAGAGTAAAATATAATGAAGAAGAAGAGTAAAAATAATGACGAAGAGTATGGAGGAGAAGAGAGAAAATAATGAAGAAGAAGAAGAGTAATAAATGAAGAAGAAGAGTAAAACAATGAAGAAGTAGAGTAAAATGAAGAAGAAGAGTAGAAGAGTAAAAATGAAGAGAGAGTAAAAATGAAGAAGAAGAAGAGTAAAAAGAAGAAGAAGAAGAGTAAAAAATGAAGAAGAAGAGAAAAAATGAAGAAGAGAAAAATGAATGAAGAAGAGTAAAATAAATGAAGAAGAAGAAGAGAAGAAGAGTAAAAATGAAGAAGAAGAGTAAAAAATGAAGAAGAAGAGTAAAAAAATGAAGAAAGAGGTAAATAATGAAGAAGAAGAGTAAATAATGAAGAAGAAGAGTTAAAAATAATGAAAGAAGAAGAGTAAAATAAATGAGAAGAAGAAGAGTAAAAAATGAAGAGAAGAGTAAATATGAAGAGAAGAAGTTAAAAATAATAGAAGATAAGAGTAAAAATAAATGAGAAGAGAAGAGTAAAAAATGGAATAAATAATGAAGAAGAAGAAGAGTAAAAAATGAAGAAGAAGAGTAAATAATGAAGTGCTTAAAATAATAAAAAAATTATGACGTCACAAGTCACATTGTGTGGCGGCCATCTTGGATAGAAAACACCTTTTCCGATTAACACTAAACTTGACAGACGTGTTCCAATACACGGTTTGAAGAGAATATAAATTTGTGATGTCATAGGTCACACGGTTCGTCAGCCATCTAGGATTGAAAATTAATAAATTTTTTAAATCTTCGTCTCCAGAACAGCCGGACAGATCGATGCAAAAATTCACGCAGACTTTCCCAAGACATCCTTTCACAAGTTTGTTAATTTCTAATCGATAGGTCACACGGTTTGGCGGCCACGTCGATTTACCCTAAAACCTTCAAACATCTTCTTCTCCAGAACGGCCGGTCAGATCGAGGGGAAACTTCACGGACGTATCGCACACGAGCGGTGAATATAAGTTTGTTAATTTCTAATCGATAGGTCACACGGTTCGGCAGCCACGTCGGATTCAAGAACAACATTAAATATCGTTTTCTCCGGAACCGCTCATCATCCACGCGCAAAACTTTGCGACCGTCGTTTAAGTCTCGCGTCGTATCAAAGGCATCGTGTACGGGTACCGGTCATCACTGCCAGCAGTTATAAAGTGGCAGTTCTAGTTTTAATTGGAATTGTGAATTCTGTATGACCCGGAGATAAAATCAACACTTCTGTATCTTTGGAATACACAGCCGTTTTATTTAAGGATATATTGTGATAAATCACTTAATCTCACCAAGACATTCGCGTCAGTCGGGCTTGGATAATTTATTAATTTATAATATAATAAACCAACAACTTTGGATTTAACTAAAATGTTAAATAATGAAAGAATTTTAAAGTTAAGAAAACACGAGGCTCTTTTAGAAAATCAGAAGAAATTTTATTGGTTTCCTGTTGTAAAAAATATATATATTTTGGATGCAGGAATATCAAGTAATCCAGATGAACATATGAACAATATGTATATATTCTATGGGGTGAAAGTGGTTCACAGATGGTAAGGGATGAGGAAGGAGTTGAAGAAACTGAGAAAAAAGAGAAAGAAGAGAGGGAGAAGAGAGAGAAGGAGGAGAGGGAGGAGAGGGAGAAGGAAGAGAGGGAGAAGAGAGAGAAGGAGGAGAGGGAAAGGAGGAAAGAGAGACAATAATAAATATAAAAATATGGAAACCAGTGAGATTATGAAAAGATCAAAGGTATTACAGAAAACAAATCAATCTCAACACACCAAGGAGAAAACAAAGAATTGGCAAGTCTATTAGAAATATATGCGTCAAGACTATTAACATCAGTTTCAGGGAGAAGATTTCAATGAGAAAGTGGAGATAAAGGAGAGAAAGAAGGAAAAGATTATATTATTGATGATGTTGGTGTAATTGACTTTGATTAAAGTTTTACAATTTTTCTTAAAATAATGGAGGAGAGAGTAAAGACATTTCTAAGAATTCTTTATGTCTTAAAAATTAAGATTCAAATGTGCATGTTGAAAACAAAAAGGTTTTCTCACTCTGTCGGAATTTTTCACGTAAATAAATGAGTTGTCTAAAATGTAAAAAGAAAACCAAGAGTAAAAATATCTCTTATGCTAAAAGTAAAAATAATAGGGTTATACAAAAGGAACATGTTCGGTGTGTGGCTCAACAAAGAGTGAATTCATCACCAAACACAGACGAGGGGGAGATATACAAAAGTTTTTATCAAGAAGTAAATTTACAACAACTGAATACCAGGGGAATTACATCTACCAGGGTATTCTTTCTGTGGTCCAGGAACAAATTGAATAAAAGATTAGATGAGGCTGACAATCCTAAACCGTGGAGCAAACCTATCAATAGGGTGATGAAGTGTGCATGAAGCATGATATTGATTATGGGAATACCACAACATTGGAAGAAAAACATGAAGCGATAGAGAAATGTTGTATAATTTGTCTCTGATACAAATCCAACCCTGAGAGAAAAGGTTGTTAGGTTCATCGTGAAGGAGATGATCAGTGCTAAATTGAAACTTGGGCTTGGAAATTCAAAAAACTTATAGGCTCTAATGATGTCATTAAGATTGAAGAGCAATTAGCTGATGAATTACATAAACCAATAATCACAAAGTTTAATCGAAGGAAGTTTTATTCCAAGGAAATTGATTATATCTGGTCAGCTGATTTAATTGAACTGAATTATGAAAAGGCGTACAAGTATGCTTTAACCGTTATTGATTTGAGGAGTAGATATGCGTGGTTGTCCCTTTGAAAAACAAAACAGGTAATACTCTTATGTTAGCTTTCCAACAGATATTCAATAAAAGCAAGAGAAAACCGAAAAAATTGTGGACTGATGAGGGTACAGAGTTCTACAACAAAACATTTATGAATTTTCTTAAAAATAACAACATTACATTATACAGCACCTTTAATGAAGGAAAAGCGGTTGTTATTGAGCGATTTAATCGCACTTTAAAAGATAGACTACATAAAAAATTCACTCAACTCGTTCTCAAACATGGTTATCTTTAATTCAGACATTGTAGATAAGTACAACGACACGATTCATACCTCAACGTAAACTAAGCCATCAGAAACATTTACAAAATTAAAATATGAAAAGAGATTAATGTCAGAAAGCCTAAGTTCAAAGTTGGTGATATAGTAAGAATATACAGGTGGAAATCTCATTTTGAAAAAGGTTATACCAAGCGATGGACAAATTAACTTTTTTAATTGTTGATATCGTTGGTACAGTTCCTTGACTTTCAAATTATGTGATTTAAAGGGGGAAGAGATTTTAGGTTCATTTTATTCACAGGAATTACAAAAGACAAAGATAAATTGAAAAAAACCCCTTGGACTTACAAATTATGTGATTTAAAGGGGAAGAGATCTTAGGTTCATTTTATTCACAGGAATTACAAAAAGACAGAGAATAAATTGAATTTTTTTTTGACTCCACCCCTTTTTGACTCCCCCACACAAGCCCACCCACACAAGCCCCCCACACAAGCCCCACCCACACAAGCCCCACCCACGCAAGCCACATCCACGCAAGCCACATCCACGGCAAGCCACATACACGCAGCCACATCCACGGCAAGCCCCATCCACGCAAGCCCATCCACGCAAGCCCATCCACGCAAGCCCCATCCCGAACCGCAAGCCCCAGGGGTGTGTACTGGCGCCCACACTTTTCAGCATTTGCATGGACTGGATTCTGGGGAAGGATGTCGGAGAGATCAAGCTGCGGTGCATCGTTTGGGAATGTCAATAGCTGACCTTGATTTCGCAGATGATGCAGTCATCATTGCGGAGACTCTCGATGTCCTTTTGGGGGCCCTCGAGGTGCTGATTGAGGAGTCTGAGCTGCTGGGATTACGGGTTTCCTAGGTCAAAACTCAGATCCAGGCTTTCAATGACATCTTGGATGTTGCTGTCATGTCTGTACCTGTTTGCGGTGAGGAAGTTAAGGTTACTGAAAGATTCACTTTCCTTGGCAGTGATAGGTATGTCTCTGCTGGCTGTGAGCCAGAGGTCAACAGACATCTGGATTGGGCCTGGGAAGTCATGGATTCACTGAATCATCGGGTGTGGTGCTGCCAGTACCTGTGCAGGATGACGAAAGTGGAATCGACCTGAGCAGCTGCTTCGGCAGCACCGAATAGTTGCCAAGAGTATGGTACTGTCGGACCCCGTTATCTCGGGGGATACATTCCTAGAAAATCCCGTGAATTTCGGGGCATTGTTTCAATGGAAAAATGTGAGTCGGATCCTGGCGTTTCGTGACCTGTGGAAAATACCGCGAATGTCGTGCATTGTGTCAATGGAAAAAGGGGGATACGTTCTTGGCGGTTTCTTATTCACAGGGAACTTTTAGAAGCTTAAAATCTTTTCTACCACTAATGCACATGATTACAGTTTCATAAAAAATGCCTACAGATATATAAAAAGACAACAGGTACCGTTTTCAATGTTTATTGGAGGAATGCGATTGTTGAAGTTTATTGAAAGTGATTAACCAACCGTACCGTAAAAGTAATAAAATAAATAAAATAAACAACAGCCGGTACCATTTACAATTTTATTTGCACAAGCACATGCAAACTTTTCAAATGATGATTTTAAATTCTGTGAACTCAGTGGGAGTCCTCTGAAGACAACGCAGGTGAGGATGCTGATGAGTCGCACACGAAGGACAGGCAGTAGAAGGTGCTGATGCTCCTTCGGTGGAGGGACCACGGCAGAAAAAATCCATGATCGAGAACTGTCTGGCAGATTACCGCTGGTTTTGATAAAGCTCCTTGTATGGGAGAATCACTTCATCAATTCCCTCCCTCTTGAACTTGAGGTAACACTCCATGACCGGATTGGCATATTACAGCCTCTCAGTCATTGACCGCATGTACTGCAGCATCTCGCCCAGGAACTTGACCGTGAGAGTCGGACCTCAACAACTCTTCCTCATCACTGCCCGCTTCCTCCTCCTCCTCCTCCTCTCTCTCCTCCCTGCCTCCTCGGAAACCTTGATAATGGAGTCAACCTTGGTAATGGCGTCAACTCATCGGTATTGAGGCGAGAAAATCATCCAACTCCTCAGGCTCCATGTCGTCAAAACCTTCCCCTCCCACTGCTATCCAACCCAACAATTTCATGTCTCTCCTCCATGTTGTCGAGAAAGCCTGCAAAGTTCCTCACGTGTGGCCACAGGTTGTGCCAACAGACCTCATCCAGCAACTCTTTGATTGTGCTGATGCAGTGGGCTATGTTGAACTCCTTCCAACACAGCCTGACGGTGAGCTCTGGGTCCATTGTATCCAAACTGCGGCAAAGGTGCTTGGGTATAATAGGTTTTGAAAGTCGAGATTACTCCTTGGTCAAGCGGCTGGATCATGGAGTTGGTGGGTGACAGGAAGACCACCTTTATGTTCAGGTGAGCCACCTTCAGGTCCCCGAGGTGACCAGGAGATTGTTGACGAGCAGGGAACCTTGAACGCAAGCTTTTTGTCTGCCAGGGTTTGTGCTTCGAGATAAAAGTTTGCATTTGCATCTTTTTCCAAACCAGCCAGTCTTGTCAGCATTGAACACTGGCTCTGTTAGGTGTTAGGTACCCCTTCTCCTGGATGAGCGGCACGAGATTGAGCAGGGAATGTTTCGGCTGCCTCGTGGTCCGCAAAGGCACGCTGCCCTGATAGTTTGACATTCAGAGATAGTCGCGCTTCGTGAAGCGGTCAAACATTCCTTGCTCGCTTGAAATGGAATGGGGTCGCTCGTACCCACATCACTCATGCTAGCGCCGCCTGTGCAAGCAATATAACAAGGAAATCCAACACAGGTGGAGGCCAATCAGTTTAACTGATTCTTCACTATTGAGAGATGGGGCGAAAAACGATATTGCATGTTATCTCAAAAAGTTGTAGATGGATTCAGATGAAACTTAGTGGACAGGTTGGGTGTATGACCACGACAAATTGATTCGATTTTGGTGAAGATCCGAATCCGGATCCGACTGCTAGAATTTTTTCAGTGATTCTTCACCATAGAGAGATGGGGCTCAAAAACGATATATAGCATGATATTTCAAAAATGTATTGGGCCAGATATGTTCTCGTGGATTAGGCATTGGGTGGCGGAGGTATGTGCTCTACCAAGTGCCCTTCTAGTTTCCCATGTCTCATTGTTGTACAATCATGTTTTTAGCATCATGAAGGTTAACAATAGCTAATGTGCACACATTGATGGTTGGAAGAGGAGTCCGCCAAGGGTGTCCGTTATCGAGCATTCTCAACTCTCTCTGCAATGAACCCCCCTCCTAATTCGCCTTCATCTAGTTTACCATGGTTTCCCTTGATGCCAACTGAAAGGTGAATTGTCATCTGAGCAAATGCTGATGATGTGTGTGCTGTGGTGTGTAATGGTGATGATGTCACCATGCTCCTAAATGAATTGAAAAATTATCTTCGGCTTGCACAACTGTAATAAATGGGAATAGATGCAAAGTTCTATGGATTGGCCATACCCCGGCTGTTGGTTTGCCTCATCTTCCCAGAGGCTTGCAGTGGGAGAAGGAAAGCATCCACTACCTCGGTGTGTGCATTGGAACGCCAGATTTTATAGCTAAGAACTGGTTAAATGCAGTTAACAAAATTGATCATTGATTCGAGAGATTGGAGAGGAATATTACTTACATTGTCGTACAGAGGTCGTGCCCTTGTGAGCAATAATCTGGTGGCTTCTTGGGCACAATATGATTGCTTGCACCCTCCTGAAGCACTGCTGCTGACAATCCAGAAACATCTGCTTGATTTTTCTGGGGTGGCAAACATTGGGTCAAGCCTGCAGTCCTTTACCTTCCATTGGTAGAAGTTGGCCATGGTGTCATTGACATTGTCAGCGACTAATGGCCTTCGAGTCACCACTGTCTATCCTTTCTTTTTTCTACATCACCACTGTCGCAGCCCACTGCCAACTATTTGCTGAAAATGGCTGGCATGCTTGATTTCAATGAGGAACTTTTTCTCATGGACCTGCAACATGTGGACATCTCTCCATTGCCTTTGCTCTACCAAGACCTGTTGCAAAGCCTGGCAGCCTCTTGTGGTGCACCAAGACATGACATTAAAACTCCAACAACTTTCTCGATGATCCTATCTTCTACAATGCACTTTTCCTCATATACCTCGATCACGTGCTTACGTACAATGCTTCATAAGCTCTGGTGTACGTGTCAGACGAGACCTGCTGAACAAGAAAGAAACATGGCGCTCAGTCGGGCACATTGCGACTACTGTTGGGATGCGCTCTTTAAGAACCGTCACACAGCTCATCCAGGAAGTTCTGCATTCCTTTAGAAGTTTGGGACTCTATTTTGATACCAATAACACTGCCCGCGTCCTTCGTTCCAAAGTTACGCGTAACATCAGCTGCATTAACAGAAACGTGTGATCCTGTCTTCCTCTCCACTTCCTGGTGTTGCTAAAAAGTGCCTGTACTACATTTGTGTTACAATACGGCATCCTTTGTGTGCAAAGATAGGTTTGGATCCTGATGGAAGGGGATGCGGCCTCCGGGCTCCCCCGTACCCACAATGGCTGCCATGTATGTCCTGCCTCTTGTAAACTGGACTGGTGCTATCTCTTGGAGAATTGTACATTTGATTTTAACCACCAATATCTATTACAACCATTTTAAGTGTTTCATATACCGTCTCGTCCACTTCTGTATGGCCTCCTGAAGATTGATATCAGCCTATGTTGACTGTGCAAGACTGACCCCACTTTTCACTTCTTTTTTTTATTTATCACAATTGTGCTGTCACATGAATATTTTCTTTCTTTGCATACTTTTATTTTTGGATTGCCGCTAAATTCCAAAATTCCTGTTGAATCTGCTCTCACTAATTTTCTAACAGCTGAAGGGAAACTAGCAATTTATAAAACAAGGAAAGGTAAACTTCTTGCAAACCCTGATGCTGACTCCAATGTTTTAACAGTTTTTCAGGCCCTTGCTGTGGCCAGACGACGGTGCAGAATTTTATTTCATCAAAATTTAAATAACTTAGAACTGTTTAAGCAGAAATGGTGTTCAGGAATACATTGTGTAAAGTATACCATAATGATCTCATTCTTTCATTTCAACTGTGTACTTGACTTTCTTTTTATGATTTGTGTTGAATGTTAGTTTGACTGGTTTTCTAAGCTTGTATAAATAAAGGTATACAAAAGTCAAAGTCTCTCGCTCTCTCGCTCGTCTTTCCTCTTCATTCACTCCCTTGCTTGTGGCCCTCTGTCACCTTGCTCTTGCATAACTTTGATTTTTGCAAGCAAAATTTATCCTTATCATTTTGTGTTTATTTAACAATAAAACATTCAAATCTTCAAAACCAAATAAATTTTCCTCTACTCATGTTTTCTCAAAAATGAAAAATCTCACTGCCTTGCCGTTGTTGTATGTTTCTGTTCGATATGTGCAGTTTCACTCGATTACCAACTTGCTTTGAGGAAGAAATATTCTGAAGAAGAGGCATGGTCTCTGATGAAGATGAAGAAGAAACAGGTGAGCTGATGACGTGTTTTGAAATATGATAGAAATCGTTGAACTCAAAATTGTAAAAATCTTAACAATTACAATCTGTCTCCATGTTTTAATATTTTTGATCTTCTGTTTTGAGGACATGCACTGCCTGAAATGAACAGAGAATGAAGACCGACCACGGGACGATTCGAGGAAAGTTAGAAAATAAGTTCATCTGGAAATCAACTCGGTCAACAGTGATGGAACTCTACCCTGAGCAACAGTCATGGTGACTGGTGTGAAATTCTGAGGTACATTTGGGCACCTAATCTGAGCCTGAACCCAAACCCTAACCTAGTCCCTTCTCATAACTGGCCCATAATTGTCCCCTTTATGGAAAACTCCTCCACGTGTGAGGTTCTCTCTGCAGGTGAAGAAACGTCTCACAATCTTTCCTTACTTTCCAGGTGTTTCCAACATTAACTCCATGCTGCTGACGTTGAACTCCAATCAATGATCATCTAATCTTCTTACTTTCCAGTCTGTTCTTTCCAGATATTTATTTGATAACCGCATGGTGCAGGCTGGCGTTCTTCAGATATATATATTCTTAAATGTGACCCCTCTCTCCCCAACTTGACCCTCCCAAGTATAAGCAATAAGTTTACCTTTGATCTTCCCAATTTTTCTCTCACTGGAAAAATCATTTTTCAGATTTTGTTGGCTTGTGCTCTTCATTCCAGGTCTTCAAGTTTTCTGCCAACAAGTTGCTTTATTTTGGTAAATATTTTGGGTTCAGTATTTCAGATTTTACCACCCTCTCGTACCTGAGATTTCCCAGTCAGTGTGGCAGTTAAGTTGGCCATTCCCCCCATTCTAGTTGAGGTTCGGGTTAGTTCAGCCAATGAAGCCTTTTGTCCGCTCT
>CM068952.1:22387383-22408523 GCA_035128595.1 Eptatretus atami | reverse complement strand
AGAGGGAGAAGAGAGAGAAGGAGGAGAGGGAAAGGGAGGAAAGAGAGACAATAAATAAATATAAAAATATGGAAACCAGTGAGATTATGAAAAGATCAAAGGTATTACAGAAAACAAATCAATCTCAACACACCAAGGAGGAAAACAAAGAATTGGCAAGTCTATTAGAAATATATGCGTCAAGACTATTAACATCAGTTGAGGAAGAGATAACGGACTAGCACGCGGCCGTGACACATTTCATTGTCACTCACATTAAGAAAGGGGAGGTGGATGCGTTAAGCAGCTGGCCCTGTTGGAATGTGTTCTTCCCTGAGAGTCCATAGATCCTGGCCATGGGTTGTGTAATTTATCGGTTAAGATGTAATTGTAATGTGTTTTGCGCCCCGGGATGTGTGTCTTAGGCAGCAATCTTTTTGTGTCTTGTATGAGTGGGTTTGTTTATTGTTACTCAGCGCCGTAGGTTAATTATTTTGGGGGACACGAATACACTGAATGTCGACATCAGGATTCCGTAAGGTAAAACGTACTGGGGAGACTACAGACTTGATTGGCACACAGAAAATTCGAACGACTTCGGGAGGAGTCTGTAAAAAGGGGAGGGGGTAGTGTTGGTGTTGAATTCGCATACACATAAAGGTTCTTAGTATTAGCTATGCGGTAGTGAGTGTTCAGATAGCTTTCCACCCTTGTTTAGAACGGGAATTCTCGTGTTCAGCTGCTGCAATCTTTGAGATAGTGGTTTTCTTCTATATCTTTCGTTATTTTGACTCCACACAAACAACGCGCGCACCAATACGCACATAACGTAACCAGTCAAATGCACCCCACACACAGATTTCGCACACTACGCGCTTTTCGAACGCATGCCTCCACGGACCACACGCTAACGACGGTTTCTCGCGTCAGAAAGTCCGAGAACGCAAACAAGGCGCTCAAGGAAGGAATGCGAGGAGCGCGGTTTTCGGCTATTTTCCCCACGCTTGGTGTGAAGGAAGGGGCATGAGGGCAGCTCCTCCGATTGGTGGGTGCACGGCGTGAGGGCGGGTGAGGGCACGCCCCTTTTCGAGAACTTTCGAGGGAGGTGGATGCTCGAAGCGGGGGAGCGAAGGCGGAGGCCCGACCTATAAAAGGGGCGGACGCACGCGAGGCTCAGGATCGCCCTGTGGTTGATAACTAGCTTCATCTTGGTGCCATAGTTTTTTCTCGCTCCGCTCCTTCTCTGGGTTATCTCGCCCTGTTCCGCGGTGGTCATTCTTGCTTCTCCTCGCTGGTTTGCTGGCATCGTGCACTGTGAGGGGCAGTTGCTGAGACGGCGGTCGATGGCGGGCAGCAGAGCCGGCTGTGTGGTGGACCTGCGTGTCGCGGAGAGGGGTGCGGGAGAGGGTTCAGCTCGGCCAAGGGAGAGTAGTTGTGGGAGCTCGCGGAACCAGGCGGGCAGACGCACGCTGACAGGTCGTGGGGAGGGACTTGACGACACTTAAAAGGGGCAGGTAACTGCATCTGATCGTGGCCTTTCGGTCACTGCCCGGCCACGAATAAAAGGTCTAAACGGAACGGTCTACCCCTTGCCTAGTGGAGGGGAGGTCTTTCTTTTGGGTTTGGTATGCATTGGCTGTGGCGCGTGTCTGTAGTAGAAGTGCTAAGTAACTGTGCTGTAATAACACCGCTTGTATAGTCAGTCGTAACGTTTGTCTATTCTTGCCTATACATTGCATTACTGGCTTGCTTGTGTTTGGTGTGTAATACGTGCTTAGTGAATAAATGTCCTTGTGTGCAATGTACCGTTGTGTTGTCCTCTTTCCCTTTTGAAAAGCCTCTGCATCGTGGAATGAGATTAGTTGGGTTTTGACGCCCCGGTAAAGAGAATTGGATCCGTGAGGTCGCGATAACACCGCTCGGTTATCATCGTAATAGGAACAGACTGTTTCTTAAGCGTTCGTGTCCAGGCCGACCATGCGCGCGGTGCATGCCTCGTACTTAGGTATACGTCATTGGCGATTCACAAAAAAAATTCTATTGCGCGGGTAGAATGGCGGACTGGGCGTGGTGAGGTACCCACCCGTGACTGGTTCGTGGGCGGTAGTTCAGGAGGGTAGACTGAATTGTCTGTGCGGTGGGCTGACGCGGCTGCATTAGAGGAGCGGCGCTTGCTGCCGCGGGTCGGGCGATTTGTAACAATACATATACTAATACATATACGTATATATTGTTGCGGTTTGGGGACCTCATCCTCCAACAATGGCTTCAGTATACTAATGGTCCGCAGACAGTTATTTCTTCATATATGTAAGTTAGTAACTCTTATTGTTAATGGACAAAGGGCAAAGTGCGTTGTGTGAATTCATAGTTAGGTCTGATTATACTCTGACTTATTTTACTTCTTTTCGTCTATTCGTGAGATAAATCCAAGGCAAGGTGCTGTAAAAGCAGGCTATAGCCCTTCATGCAAGAATGGCGTGTTCGCCAAAAAGTCAGTAAGCATCGATACCCGTGCCACTACCAGGGGAATATGAACAACACTAAATGCTTAATCGCCGTGCGGTGCATCTTTTCAGCCAGAATCTCATCTAATAATTTATATGCTATTTCTTTTTCGATAATTCCATCTTATACTTATGTCCATACTCTTTCACCAAACTACATGAATAATTATATCCTCGATTCCTCATTCTGACACAGATCAGGGCTGGACCGCGCACCGCACCGCCTTGTGATAAATAACGCGCATGCTCGTATGGCACTTGAAAAGAAAAAGAGAGGGGACCACGCGGCAGGCGGTGATAATTTATCATACAAGGGGGGCACGATAGCACACATCTTGTTCGGGTTCGCAGGGTTACATAGCGCTCTTCTCCGTCGTTCGCTAAACACGCGGACGGGCGGACGTCTCTCGCTCTCGCCGTGAGCGCTGCTGCCAGACAGCAATGCGTAATGGTGGGGCCGGCATGTGTACAGCAGGCAGCGGCATGACTGGGCGCTGACGGCCGTCGCCGGGCAGGCCGGGGTTTCGGCAGAGGCGATTCGTGTATGTGGTTCGGAGGCGGAGACGATTCCGCAGCTCAGTATGGCTAGCCGATGACAGTGAGGGCATTTCGGTCAAGGTGGCTGGGTCCGATGTGGTGGCGGGGGCGAATCAGAGGCGCGATTGGGTGATGACAGCATGTTCGGGGTGACACATGGCGTGCACGCTCGGGTTATAAGGCAGTTTGGCGAGGCGTCTGCAGTTCTTGGTCCTGGTCATCGTTCCTGTCTGCTCCTTCTGCTGTTTCCCGCCATCCCGCCCACTCGCCTGCTGACTCGCCTCTTCACAGCTCGCTGGTCACCACATGATACTGTCTCAGTAGCCAGTCGCTTTGACTCCCGCTTTCTCAATACACTCGTTGCTGGCTCATCAAAGTACTTCTTCATGCTGATGGCGGGCCCCATTTCTGGATCGCCGTTGGCTGCAACGAGTGGCCTCGAAGGTGGAGAACGCGGCAGCTGTCAGGGAGGTATACAGCCGAGCATCCCAAAACGTACTGGTGCGCGTCAGTCATGTGCAGGTATTGAGAGAGCCGTTAGGCTATCTCTATCTTAGCTCTCTTCATCGTGTGTGTGTGTGTGTGTGTGTGTCATGGCGCTGTCTCGTTTAAGTAAATTGCAGAAGGGTATATTGGGATAAATCTGCTCTGCTCTGTGTCTGCTTGTATTGCTGTTTATTGTTGCAACTCTCATTTCTTGCTATCTCAAACACAATGAAAACTATTATTGTGCCATATATTTTCCTCGGCTGACTGTATAAATCCTTGTAGAATGTTCGCGCTCGTTTTTGTTTGTCATTTTTTCATTGATCCAGCAATGGTCGTATCTAACCTAGCTGGACTTTTATTCTAAAACGATCCGTCCTTAGGCCGGAACGTCTTGGCAGTGTCCGCTCGTCTGCATCTGATCGGTAAAGTGATCCGCTTCGGACAAGCATGGCGAGGGGTGTCCCGTATTAAATCACGTAATTTGTTTCAGGTAACGCGGATAAATAGATGGAAGACCCTAAGTCTGTGGTGAGTTATTATTGGCGTCATAGTCGGTTGGCGACCCGCGTGTCAGGAATTATCCGTGTGTGAACGGCCTGCAATTCGGGAGTTGGTGGGAACATGAGATGGCCCGCTGGTGGTCTTCTCAGCAACCTCCCGCCCGCACAATATATTACAAATATATACATATTGTTACGGGTACCGAGGTGTATCATGAGGGGTTATCATTGTCTCCTCGGAGAACCGGACGCGAGGGCCACTGCTGCATCATAACTTTGCGGTACGATGGTTGCTTAACAACATGAACGCAATCAGTTAACCTGAGTTCAGTGTCAGTTAATTTGACATTTAACTGAGGTCACGTGTCTCCTGGACCGGGAACGTGCGCCTGCGATGCTACAATGCTTATTGATTAGATTTAAGATAAGGCGGTCGAGCGTTATGCTGTGCAAGCTTATTTGACGGTTAATAGTTGGGAATTACTCCAGTCTATCTCGTTCAGAAACCGGACCAATGGAAGGAATGAAGCCGGATATGTGAAACGTCAAGAAGGATTTATTATTTATCCGAAATCTGAAGAAACCAGCTACGCAACAAATATGACCATAATATCGCCAACAACATAAAAATTTTAACAGGTATATCCGTTGGGCTTACTACTATCATCACAAGAGCTTTAGAGGCAGAGCGTAAAGGATGCATGGAAAAAGACATTATTGTTAAACAACATATTGAAACTGACGTCTGACAACCAACTTATCACAAGCCTGGATGGATTATTAAAAAGCTTCGACGTGTCACATTCATGATTATAAATGCATGCAAGTATACAATTGACCTGAATAGTCAACTAATTGAGAAAGCAATGATGCTCTGACGGACAATTGTACTAGCATACGTGGAAGGAAGATTGTATATTAGGAGTAAGATTTGATGTGTATCTTCAAGTGACGCTTTTCCACCTCTCCCCCCCACGCCTGCTCCTGTTTTTTGTTTTGTTCATAAATTTCCTATCGAAGTGTTCTGGTTTTCGTTATTTGAACATTCTCTTTTATTAATTTTCTTTTTTAGGCCGGTTTTATTTGTTTTATTTTGACTGTAATTTTTATTATCTGAAATTTTTTTTTGATTTTTGTTTTTTTATTTCTTTTATCTGGCTCTCTGGACTCGCATTGATAACTCATATAACATAGGAATGGGTGTAGTGTGATATGCAAGAAAAATGACCAAGAAAAAGAAGAAGTACACGTACCTGTACATGGATGAATCAAACGCTTTCCAAATGAAAAAATTCGAGATCACTGATACTCGTAAAGCAGGGACTGAGGACATGTCCGAAGAGCTTGATCTTGACAATGTGCCAATGTACATTTATACAAAAGAAAACAAAAAGAAAGACAATTCAAATCGATCAAAGTACAACAATACAGGATAGTAACTAGCATCATTACAAATACCGTCGTATAGAGAATGCCCCCAGGTTACAACACAAAAAATGCGAAAATATTAGCAAGAGTACCTATGGAGAACAACACCATTCAAATCATCCCTCTCTTAATGAAACAAACCAAAGTATATAACACAACTTGCATGCCGGTATTTCCAATATAGCTGTGCATTATAATTGGCACAAGATGGAGATCAACAATTTAGACACCAAACAAGGAAATTCTAATATTACAAATGATTCTTTCAAACACTAATGCATAACTGAGTGTACTTGCCGGGATGATGGAGGAGTTGGTTTGATGGAGCTTACCAGTTAAACAATATCATGTGTCGACTGAGCCATATATGCTGTGAAGAGTCAACAGGATATCGGATGAGATTATGTATTGATGCAGAAAACACCAAAGAAAAGGGATCATGATCCATTAAGCAACAAATTTCAAAGACAGGTGCAATTATGGATATGCCACGAGTGAAAAGTGACTGGAGAGTAATTCACGGCACATCTAAAAACATTCAACACCCAGTCCCTAGATCTATGAAAACAATCCGACCTTGAAAATGAACATATAATGCTCACTGTGTGACAGATGATTCGTAAGTGTGTTGTTGAACAAAGGCATTTCATCCGGAACATATGCTGCAAACACAAAAAGAGGAAAAGTCAGCATTGTTGATGAGTTTCAAGTTTCCATGACTTTGATTAGTTCGACGAAATCAGGAAAATGACCAATACGAGGATCTCTGATGTACTCCACAGCATGTTACTACGCAATTACCAAGTGGCACGATGGGTTCACAGCCACTTCGCAAACCCTTCTGTGGGCAAGCCTTCAGGGAACGACTGGAAGATCAGTCCTACTGGTACTGGAGGCCAGTATGTTCTGAAGAAAAGTAGTACTATTGAATGAGAGATTTGACGCATCTCTGCAGCAGAGCAATGACTGCAACTGACGTAGGCAGTCCCTCTGTTTCTTCAGGGCTCCGTGCACCATTTCTGTTCTATGGCAGTGCTCAGAAGGACTGTGCCAACTGTGCAAAAGATTTGTTATCGAAGAGAGAGTGATTCAGATCATGAAAATGATGACAAATGAAAGTAAGTAGTTCCTATGCAGTTATGCTATAAATATTCATTAAACAGATTATAAGAGCTTACTTACTTTGTACTATATGTAGTTAATATAGCTTTCAATTTCTCAAATTCATCTGAAAAGCGAAAAATAGAGGTTAAATAGATATATACAGTGGTGGCCATTTGTGGATTTATGCAAGTGAGTAATTTAAGAACACAATTATGTTTTTCTATGATCAAATTTAAGTCTGTGAGAAGAGAAATAAAGTCTTCAAATGGAGTCAGATCATGTTGCATTTCAATCACCTAAAGACTCTGATTGCCAAAGTATACTGGATATGGGGCAACGCATATGTGGATTTATGCAAACATGAAGGGGCAAATGCCATCGGAAAGCGACTATTTTAGAAAAGAACTTCTCCTGTGTAAGATCATTCAAAAATATCCATCTAGAAGGTGGCAAATAAGGTTATGAAGTTGAGAGAGTATGTGAAATAGTGGTTGGCCATCTGATTTATGAAAATAAGGTAAGTGGAAGTGCAAAGTCATCATTTCATGATTAGAATTGTCAAAACAACAAAGCATTTTTTGGCACAAATCATGTCTGCATATCCTTTACGAAGAGTGGTTTTAATTCTTATTTTGAGGGTTTTCGAAAATTGTGGAAACCATGGAACAGTGGAAAAAAAACCAAAAACACTGATAATTCAAAATATTTTCTCGGCCAACAATCCATTTCATAAAAGTCACACTTCATGAATAAAATTAATAATATACGTAACAATGTTCTACTCCAGGATATGGTTACTCATTTTTAGGACCCCTGGAGTTCGCCAGGACACAATTATGTAGAGAAGGAGATCATACATGTGATTACTATGCGGTGGTTTGAGACAGGGATAATTTGAAAGCACTTTGAATGACAGTAAAATCGCCATATTGCTGAATGCACGTGCGGGGGGGGAGGGGAGAGAACCACTAGAGTAAACGAAGTCAATCATTTGTGCAACTGCATTATTATATGCTGACAGATAAGCATTATATATGAAAGAGAAAAACACTTTTAAAGCCGAAAGTTAAGTGTGAGAAAAGTGTGCTCCACACAACAAAGAACAGTTGGAGAACTCCTGATTAACTTGTCCAAAATATATATTGGCAGTCCATATTTCAAAAATTTGATTGATGATATGGACTGATAAGTACCGACAGGTTGTAAGTGGCATGTCAAGTCCAAGATGCGTGCTCAACTGGTGGAAGGTCATATTGGTGTTTATCAATCAATCGCTTAAGTTTATATATGAAATTCACTATTAATCATTTGTGGGAGGTGGGAATGGAGCGTACGGGAGCTGTTATAAATAGTGCTTGTGGTTCTGCTAGCGGCATTACCTCCGAGCAATGAGCATCCACATAGAGCGATGCCTGAACAGTATCTTCTCAGTATTTGTTTAGTTAGCGCCTTTCCATACGTCTCCTGTGTGTATCATGGGACAAAAGATGTGTTGTGTAGCTTTCATTAGGTCGTGATTCTTTCTTTCATCTCTTAGCTTCCTTTTAGTCACACAAGCACCGAGCATGAGACCGATCAGGGGTACTCGAGGAGATCAGTGAGCGGCAGCAAGCCTAGCTCATTTGCATATGCACGCATTTCCATGTCAAAGGCGTGACATCGAACCAACTGAGCCTCACCCCAAAACCCTTCACATGATCACTGCAACGCCAACATAAAATTCTCACAACATGATGCGCGAACCTCTTCAGCACAAACTTCCACTACCGCGACGAACGGGCCTCAACCACTCCAACGCTCAACGCTTCACACAATGCCAATCAGCATAAATGCGCAGCACTTCTCTACTCACAGCAACCACTACACGGCCAACCACAGTTAACGTCCTGGACGCTCACCACAGTCTCTGAGCGCATGCTGAGGAAATGAAGGACATTTATGAGTCGGGGATTTGATATGTAGCTTGAACACAAAATGTGCACTGGGTTCATTCAAGCGATTGGGTAGTCCAGTGTTGCACTGAATAACAACATCGAAGAAAGAGTTCACGCCATTTCAGGCAGGAGAACATTCACAAAACTCTGGCCATTGTTATTTAGGGGGTTGTCACGTGCAGCTTGGAGAAACAGGCCATTATCGCTCTGGAGCTGAGGGCATGGCTATGGCGCAGGTGAGCGGTATGCACCAATGAGGAGCTCAGAAATGCCACAGAGTCTTTTGATCTGTCGGCTCTCCTCTACTCAGGGAGGAGGACTCCTTGTGAGACCAATGCCATCCATTATCTAGTGCACAACTGTGTCTGCGGACGTCCTTCCTGCAGTGGTTACTTTTTATAGGAGGTGGTGCCGAGGATTTGCACTCGGCCACGCGTAAAACCTTTCATCACAAAAACAAAAACGCAAAAAAATCTGAAAAACCACTCGTGGGAGTAACTCCTGTGCGCTTCTTCGCAGAGAGTACTGGGGATGACGGGATTGGGGGCAAAGCCTTCGGGACCTCCAATCTTTGATGAAATGGGGAGGAGGAAACGTACGGAGGAGTAACATCCTCTGGTCAGATGCGACGGAGAGTGTGTGGAGTGGTGCTGAGGGTCGTCCACCAGACGGCGGTCTCCTTGTGGTTAACTGAGGCGGCCTTTGGTGTGGGTTTGCCTGGAATGTCCTATCTAAGAGAGGATTGATGCCTGTCTCTGTTATCATCTGAGCTCAAGCGTTGGACATCGGATTGCAGCATCATTGAGGTTGCGAGACCGATTGTGCGAGATAAATGGTGGGTTGGTTACACCTATATTGGTCTGGTCGGCTCTGATGGTTACCATACTCAAGAGTTGCTGTAGCTGTGTCAATAAGCTGACCCATGATATTGAGGTAACACGGTCAATCGAGGTTGATTATTGAGACTGAGGATTCGTAACTCTCTTAGGTGTCTTTCCCTGGTCTCTGTCTATGCTCCGATGAGGCGAGTACCTCACGTGAAGGCACATTTCTACGCATGTCGAGTCTGTGGTTATCGTGCCCCAAGCGAAGATATACTTATAGTCTTGGGATGTCATGCATGACTGGAACTGATGGAGGATGGTATGAGACATGTGTTTGTCCCGCATGGTGCATGAGAACTATGACAGAAACATAAGTTCCTTGAGTTTGGCAATAGAGTCATGGACTTAGGTGTGCGGTTCATTGGTTTCAGCGCCACAAGACTCATGTGACTTTGGTATCCAAGTGTGGTGTGGATAAAGGGAGATTGGACCATGTCCCGTTGACCGTTCTCCCGCTGAGATGATCGAAAGTGCAAGGTCTACCGGAGTGCTCAGTTCCTCAATACTGACCACCGCTTGTATGTAGGCACTCTGAAGCTGCTGCACCTATAAATCCTGGGAGAATGGTACCATCGCGCCTAGTGGCTGGATGTGGCAAGCTCAAGGAAGAGAGAGTGTCTGAGGAGTTTGGACACAGCGATGGACATTGGGGTGTCTGGTGCTTTGGGGGGTCCTGTAAGAGTGTGGAGCTCAAGGACCGACGTCCTTGATGTTGCGCGTGGAATGTTTGGAACACCGAGGGGCAAAAGGAAGAATTTTGTCTCTCAAGGGACTACTTGGATCCATTGCCAGAGTCGAGGCAGGCCAGGCTGATGGAGAGCTGAGCTGTCAGAGGCTGAGCTATAAAACTGTACGTGCACTAAGGGGACAAGGAGCGCTATGTGGAGGAATTGGAGGGGTAGAGCGATCACCGTGTGAGGTGATTCTCGTCGTCCGCCGTTACAGGGGAATTCGCGCTTGTCGTTCATCCAAGCTCTTCGAGACTGGCAGTTAGAGCGGGAGTGGTAGGCTCTTCACAGAGGAGTTGAATGTTGAGGCCGCTGGGCGCGGTTACTTTGAGCGGTTGTACCAGGCTGATCCCAGCTGTCGAGTTGGACGTCAAGGGTTGTTGACATCTTCCTGTTCTGACTCCATCACTGTGGTCCACATTCGTTGTGACACGGGATGCGGTGAACCGGTTGAGACGGGGTAAAGCATCAGGGTCATGTTGGCTATCATGCTGAACTTCTCATGGCTGGTGGAAATGCTGCACTCGTGTCGTTGCATGCAGTTTTGTGCTCTGCCTGGAACACAGGCATCATCCAACTGATTGGAAGAGGGCTTGTTGTCCATCTCTGCAAAGGAAGGGTGATCGCCAAGACTGCAACAACTACCGAGGGTGACGCTGCTCTCAGTGCTGGACAAGGTCTTTGCTCGGATAATTCTGTTGATAGGGTTCGCCACCATCTGCTTGAGCACCAGCGCTCGCAGGTAGTAGCTTACACCAAAGAGGTCAACGATTGACCGTATCTTGTCTTCTGTCCTCACCGAACGGCAGAGAGTTTGCAGGGGCTGCTTGCAGCCTATGTGATCTCTGTAAAGCGTTCAATTCAGTGAATCAGGATGCCCTCGGAGGATTCTTGGTTTCGTGGGTGCCACCAAAACTGATCGATTGATGTCTGAACTCTAGTCTGGTACCTGAGAGTGCTGTGAAGTGTGGTGGTACATCTCTGACTTATTTCAGTTGTTACTGGAGTTCGTCAGGGTGTGTACTGGCACACTTTTCAGCACTTGTATGGACTGGATTTTAGGGAGGATGTCGGAAAGATCAAGCTGCGGTGCATCGTTTGGGATGTCAAGATCTCGGCTTTGATTGGAGTCATCTTTGGCGAGACTTTAGATATCTTTGGGGGCCTCGAGGTGCTGAATGAGGAGTCGGAGCCGCTGGGATTACGGGTTTCTTGGGTCAAAACTAAGATCCAGGTTCAATGACATCTGGATGCTGCTGTCTGTCTGTGTTTGTTTGTGGTGAGGATGTTGAGGTCGTGGAGAGATTCACTTCCTTGGCAGTGATATTCATGTCTCTGCTGGCTGTGAGTCAGAGGTCAATAGACGTCTGGGTCGGGCCTGGGGAGTCATGGATTCACTGGATTATGGGGTGTGGCGCTGCGGTACTGTACGGGAGGACGAAAGTCCGAGTCTTCAGTGTCTTGTGCTTCCAGTCTTGCTCTATGGATGCGAGACTTGGACTCTGACCAAGAATCTGAGACGGAGACTTAATTCTTTGGTACCAGGTCTCTTCAGAGAATCCTTGGCTATTGCTGGTCAGATTTTGTGTCCAACGAGCGGTTGCTGAGAGAGACGCGGATGATATTGTTACCTGCATGGTCCGTGAGCGTCAGTTGCGGCTGTATGGACATTGGCTCGTTTTCCTGACGCTGATCTGCTCACCAGATTCTCTCAGCAAGGGAGTCTCGTGAGTGGAGGAGGCCAATGGGCGACACGTGCTCGTGGTTGCAGCAGGTTGACTAGCATCTCAAGGAGATGGGATGGGCCTGGCATCTGCCTGGGGGAAGGCAGACGGAGGCCCCTGGAGTACCGGGGAAAGTGGACGCAGCGACGGCGTGTTCTGGCACATGCTCCCATACCTGACCTGACCTCTACTCCAGGCTCTATAAATAGAGCAAATCAGGATCATATCTCTCTCTCTCTCTCTCCTTTCGTCCAGGTTCCCTTTCATCCTCTCTATAGAGGTCTCCAAGCAGAATCTTTATCTTCGTCCGGATTTTTTGTCAAGCCGAGCGTCATCCAAACTGAGATGGCAGCGCAACCGAGTGAAGCGAGCAGGGCTGAGTGAGCATGTGCTGGGTCGAGCCGGGTCATCAGCGCTCAGCTTTGAGGGCGTTCCACAGTGATTAGCCAAACATTTACAGACTTCTCAAATGTGTTCCGTTAAGCTTTCTTCTCACGCATCTTTTCTCCATCTTGCCTCGTCCACTAAAAGAGCATTACCAATTCACACCTTTCACACCTTCTTCATCAGGCTGACCATGCACCTCCCAGTCATGCACTGTAGACCGCCAGTTCTCTTCCCTCTCCCGCATTCCTAAGGCGATTGGGTTGTGTAGGTCGTCGACTGCACCAGGTACAACGAGGTCGGCTGCACTCCCGTGCTTCTCTTCTCTCTGGGCTAACTCTAATTTCTCGTGTGTGTGTGTGATGGCGCCTGTAACATAAATTATATTACAGAAGTTTATCGGGTATACGCCACACTGTGTCTCTTTTATAAATAACTGCATTTTATTTCGCTGCACTCATGAATTCCTTGCTTTCCCCTGCTGTACATTTTGTGAATAAACCCTTTTAATGTGCCACATCATTTCTCACCTTGCTGTAATAATTGCTTGTTATAATGTACCGTTCATTTCATTTTTTTCCTTCATTGGCTCAGCATGGTGTGCACATTGTTTAGCCAGGAAGGTGTGTGGTGTGTGTGTGTGGTGGTGTGTGTGTGTGTGTGTGTGTGTGTTTGTGTCGTTTTTTTCAACCAAACCAGTTAAAAATTTGTTCCCAGGAAATTATAGGAACCCAATTCCTATCATAAAGGTATTTCTCATGTTCCTATACAGTATCTCATGAGCCCGATTTGCATTCAGGAACAGAACAATTGATTAATTTACATGTAATGACCACTCGTTTGCCACATTATGCAACAAAATTATGACGGCACTCTTCAAAATCACATCGGAGTTTAATTTTGGAAGAATCCAGGACACTACACAAAATTAAAGTTGATAAACCAGAGGAACAACAGATGATTTACAGAAAGCTTTTCAACTTGATAACGGACAAATACTTTAACTTGAAGAACTTACTCAACTCACTGGGATGTGAAGCTGCTGTCTGTCGGCAAGATAGGAGAGAGAACACCCACCATCTTCCTCATACGTCAGCGAGACTGACCCCGGGGATCTTTCAAGGCGACCTTAATGTTCTAATGCCTGACTTAATGAGCATTCCAAGGTGACCTTCAAAATGAAGGAGGGGATGGTCACCCTACAGGTAGGGGGTCTAACCAGAGTGGAACAAAATGAATGTAACTCAGGTTAGATACGACGCTGTAGGGTGACCATTCCCACCAGATGATCCACCCATACTCGGGAAGTACACAACGGCCGTGCAGACTTTAACTTAGTGTTTAACCCTCCGGGCTTTGCCTGGCCGAGGTTAACCATGACCATCCACGCGCCGCGCTAGTAGCGCGCATTCCTGTGTGTTTTATATTTCACGGCGATGGCCCGCTTCACACAGGAGCGACAAAAGGCTTCATTGGCTGGAACTAACCGAACCTCAACTAGAATGGGGGAATGGCCAACTTAACTGCACACTGACTGGGAAATCTCAGGTACGAGAGGGTGGTAAAATCTGAAATACTGACCAAAATATTTACCAAAATAAAGAAACTTGTTGGCAGAAAACTTGAAGACCTGGAATGAAGAGCACAAGCAACAAAATCTGAAAAATGATTTTTCAGTGAGAGAAAAATTGGAGGAAGATCAAAGGTAAACTTTATGCTTATACTTGGGAGGGTCAAGTTGGGGAGAGAGGGGTCACATTAAGAGATATATATATTTCTGAAGAACGCCAGCCTGCACCATGGCGGTTATCAAATAAATATCTGGAAAAGAACAGACTGGAAAGTAAGAAGATTAGATGATCATTGATTGGAGTTCAACGTCAGCAGCATGGAGTTAATTGTTGGAAACACCTGGAAAGTAAGGAAAGATTGTGAGACGTTTCTTAACCTGCAGAGAGAACCTCACACGCTGGAGGAGTTTTCCATAAAGGGGACAATTATGGGCCAGTTATGAGAAGGGACTAGGTTAGGGTTTGGGTTCAGGCTCAGATTAGGTGCCCAAATGTACCTCAGAATTTACACCAGTACATGACCTGTTGCTCAGGGTAGAGTTCCATCACTGTTGACCGAGTTGATTTCCAGATGAGTTATTTTCTCAACTTTCCTCGAATCGTCCCGTGGTGGTCTTCATTCTCTGTTCATTTCAGGCAGTGCATGTCCTAAACAGAAGATCAAAAATATTAAAACATGGAGCACGATTGTAATTGTTAAGATTTTTACAATTTTGAGTTCAACGATTCTATCATATTTCAAAAACACGTCATCAGCTCACCTGTTTTCTCTTCATCTTCATCAGAGACCATGCCTCTTTCTTCAGAATATTTCTCCTCAAAGCAAGTTGGTAATCGAGTGAAACTGCACATATCGAACAGAAACATACAACGGCAAGGCAGTGAGATTTTTATTTTTGAGAAACATGAGTAGAGGAAAATTATTTGGTTTTGAAGATTTGAATGTTTTATTGTTAAAATAAACACAAAATGATAAGGATAAATTTTGTTGCAAAAATAAGGTTATGCAGAGCAAGGTGCAGAGGGCCACAAGCAAGGGAGTGAATGAAGAGGAAGAGAGCGAGAGAGCGAGAGACTTTGACTTTTGTATACCTTTATTTATACAAGCTTAGAAAACCAGTCACATAACATTCAACACAAATCATAAAAAGAAAGTCAAGTACACAGTTGAAATGAAAGATGAGATCATTATGGTATACTTTACACAATGTATTCCTGCAACACACATTTCTGTTAAACAGTTCTAAGTTATTTAATTTTGATGAAATAAAATTCTGCACGTCGTCTGGCACAGCAAGGGCCTGAAAAACTGTTAAACATTGGAGTCAGCATCAGGGTTTGCAAGAAGTTTACCTTTCCTTGTTTTATAAATTGCTAGTTTCCCTTCAGCTGTTAGAAAATTAGTGAGAGGCAGATTCAACAGGAATTTTGGAATTTAGCGGCAATCCAAAAATAAAAGTATGCAAAGAAAAGAAAATATTCATGTGACAGCACAATTGTGATAAATAAAAAAGAAGAAGTGAAAAGTGGGGTCAGTCTTGCACAGTCAACATAGGTGATATCAATCTTCAGGAGGCCATACAGAAGTGGAGCGAGACGGTATATGAAACACTAAAAGGTGTAATAGAATATTGGTGGTTAAAATCAAATGTACAATTCTCCAAGAGATAGCACCAGTCCAGTTTACAAGAGGCAGGACATACATGGCAGCCCATTGTGGGTACGGGGAGACCCGGAGGCCGCATCCCTTCCATCAGGATCCAAACCTATCTTTGCACACAAAGGATGCCGTATTGTAACACAAATGTAGTACAGGCACTTTTTAGCCACAGGAAGTGGAGAGGAAGACAGGATCACCGTTTCTGTTAATGCAGCTGATGTTACGCGTAACTTTGGAACGAAGGACGGGGCAGTGTTATTGGTATCAAAATAGAGTCCCAAACTTCTAAAGGAATGCAGAACTTCCTGGATGAGCTGTGTGACGGTTCTTAAAGAGCGCATCCAAGTAGTCGCAATGTGCCGACTGAGCGCCATGTTTCTTCTTGTTCAGACAGGTTCGTCTGACACGTACACCAGAGCTTATGAAGCATTGTACGTAAGCACGTGATCGAGGTATTGAGGAAAAAGTGCATTGTAGAAGATAGGATCATCGAGAAAGTTGTTGGAGTTTTAATGTCATGTCTTGTGACCACAAGAGGCTGCCAGGCTTTGCAACAGGTCTTGGTAAGGCAAAGCAATGGAGAGATGTCCACATGTTGCAGGTCATGAAAAAGTTCCTCATTGAAATCAAGCATGCCAGATTTTCAGCAAATAGTGGCAGTGGGCTGCGACAGTGGTGATGTAGAAAAAAGAAAGGGATAGACAGTGGTGACTCGAAAGGCCATTAGTCGACTGACAATGTCAATGACAATGGCCAACTTCTACCAATGGAAGGTAAAGGACTGCAGGCTTGACCCAATGTTTGCCACCCCAGAAAAATCAAGCAGATGTTTCTGGATTTCAGCAGAGTGCTTCAGGAGGTGGCAAGGCAATCATATTGTGCCACAAGGAAGCCACCAGATTATTGCTCACAAGGGCACGACTCTGTACGACAATGTAAGTAATATTCCTCTCCAATCTCTCGAATCAATGATCATTTTGTTAACTGCATTTAACCAGTTCTTAGCTATAAATATGGCGTTCCAATGCACACACCGAGGTAGTGGATGCTTTCCTTCTCCACTGCAAGCCTCTGGGAAGATGAGGCAAACCAACAGCCGGGGTATGGCAATCCATAGAATTTGCATCTATTCCATTTATTACAGTTGTGCAAGCCGAAGATAATTTTAACAATCATTTAGGAGCATGGTGACATCATCACATTACACACACAGCACACACATCATCAGCATTTGCTCAGATGACAATTCTCTTTAGTTGCATCAAGGGAACCATGGTAAACTAGATGAAGGCGAATTAGGAGGGGTTCATTGCAGAGAGAGTTGAGAATGCTCGATAACGGACCACCTTGGCGGACTCCTCTTCCAACCATCAATGGTGCACATTAGCTATTGTTAACCTTCATGATGCTAAAAACATGATTGTACAACAATGAGACATGGGAACTAGAAGGGCATTGGTAGAGCACATACCTCCGCCACCCAATGCCTAATCCACGAGAACATATCTGGCCCAATACTTTTTGAAATTTCATGCTATATATCGTTTTTGAGCCCCATCTCTCTATGGTGAAGAATCACTGAAAAAATTCTGCAGTCGATCCGGATTGGATCTTCACCAAAATCGAATCAATTTGTCGTGGTCATACACCAACTGTCCACTAAGTTTCATCTGAATCCATCTAAACTTTTTGAGATAACATGCAATATCGTTTTTCGGCCATCTCTCAATAGTGAAGAATCAGTTAAACTGATTGGCCTCCACTGTGTTGGATTTCCTTGTTATATTGCTTGCACAGGCGGCGCTAGCATGAGTGATGTGGGTCGAGCGACCCCATTCCATTTCAAGCGAGCAAGGAATGGTTTGACCGCTTCACGAAGCGCGACTATCTCTGCAATGTCAAACTATCAGGGCAGCGTGCCTTTGCGGACACGAGGCAGCCGAAACATTCCCTGCTCTATGTGCCGATCCAGGAGAGGGGTACTAACACCTAACAGAGGCTGTCTATGTCGACAAGACTGGCTGGTTTTGGAAAAAGATGCAAATGCAAACTTTTATCTCGAAGCACAAACCCTGGCAGAACAAAAGCTTGCGTTCAAGGTTCTCTGCTCGTCAACAATGCTCCTGGTCACCTCGGGGACCTGAAGGTGGCTCACCTGAAAATAAGGTGGTCTTCCTGTCACCCACCAACTCCATGATCCAGCCGTTGACCAAGGAGTAATCTCGACTTTCAAAACCTATTATACCCAAGCACCTTTTGCCGCAGTTTGGATACAATGGACCCAGAGCTCACCGTCAGGCTGTGTTGGAAGGAGTTCAACATAGCCACTGCATCAGCACAATCAAAGAGTTGCTGGATGAGGTCTGTTGGCACAACCTGTGGCCACAGCAGTGAGGAACTTTGCAGGCTTTCTCGACAACATGGAGGAGAGACTGAATTGTTGGGTTGGCATGCAGGTGGGAGGGGAAGGTTTTGACGACATGGAGCCTGAGGAGTTGGATGATTTTCTCGCCTCAAATACCGATGAGTTGACGCCATTACAAGGTTGACTCCATTATCAAGGTTTCCGAGGAGGAGGAGGAGGAGGAGGAGGAGGAGGAGGAGGAGAACGGGCGTGATGAGGAAGGTTGTTGAGGTCCGACCTCACGGTCAAGTTCCTGGGCGAGATGCTGCAGTAACATGCGGTCAATGACTGAGAGGCTGTAATATGCCAATCCGGTCATGGAGTGTTACCTCAAGTTCAAGAGGGAGGGAATTGGATGAAGTGATTCTCCCATACAAGAGCTTTATCAAACAGCGGTAATCTGCAGAAGTTCTCGATCATGGATTTTTCTGTGTGGTTCCTCACGAAGAGAGCATCAGCACCTTCTACTGCCTGTCCTTCGGTGTGCGACTCATCAGCATCCTCACCTGCGTTGTCTTCAGAGGACTCAACTGAGTTCACAGAATTTAAAATCATCATTTGAAAAGTTGCATGTGCTTGTGCAAATAAAATTGTAAATGGTACGGCTGTTGTTTATTTATTTATTTATTACTTTTACGGTACGGTTGGTTAATCCATTTCAATAAACTTCAACAATCGCATTCTCCATAAAACATTGAAACGGTATGTTGTCTTTTTTTATATATCTGTAGGCATTTTTTATGAAACTGTAATCATGTGCATTAGTGGTAGAAAAGATTTTAAGCTTTAAAAGTTTCCCTGTGAATAAGAAACCGCCAAGAAGTATCCCCTTTTCTCTTGACACAATGCACGACATTCGCGTATTTTCCACAGGTCACGAAAGCGCAGGACGAATCACATTTTTTCCATTGAAACAATGCCCCGAAATTCACGGGATTTTCTAGGAATGTATCCCCGAGATAACGGGGTCCGACAGTACCATACTCTTGGCAACTATTCGGTGCTGCCGAAGCAGCTGCTCAGGTCGATTCCACTTTCGTCATCCTGCACAGGTACTGGCAGCACCACACCCGATGATTCAGTGAATCCATGACTTCCCAGGCCCAATCCAGATGTCTGTTGACCTCTGGCTCACAGCGCAGCAGAGACATACCTATCACTGCCAAGGAAAGTGAATCTTTCAGTACTTAACTTCCCTACCGCAAACAGGTACAGACATGACAGCAACATCCAAGATGTCATTGAAGCCTGGATCTGAGTTTTGACCTAGGAAACCCGTAATCCCAGCAGCTCAGACTCCTCAATTCAGCACCTCGAGGGCCCCAAAAGGACATCGAGAGTCTCCGCAATGATGACTGCATCATCTGCGAAATCAAGGTCAGCTATCTTGACATTCCAAACGATGCACGCAGCTTGATCTCTCCGACATCCTTCCCAGAATCAGTCCATGCAAATGCTGAAAAGTGTGGGCGCCAGTACACACCCCTGGGGCTTGCGTGGATGGGGCTTGCGTGGATGGGGCCTTGCGTGGATGGGGCTTGGGCTGCTGGATGGGGCTTGCCGTGGATGTGGCTTGCGTGGATGTGGCTTGCGTGGATGTGGCTTGCGTGGATGTGGCTTGCGTGGTGGGGCTTGTGTGGGTGGGCTTGTGTGGGTGGGGTTGTGTGGGTGGGCTTGTGTGGGCGGAGTCAAAAAGGGGTGGAGTCAAAAAAAATTCAATTTATTCTCTGTCTTTTGTAATTCTGTGATAAAATGAACCTAAGATCTCTTCCCCTTTAAATCACATAATTTAGTCCAGGGGTTTTTTTCAATTTATCTTTGTCTTTTGTAATTCCTGTGAATAAAATGAACCTAAAATCTCTTCCCTTTAATCACATAATTTGAAAGTCCAAGGAACTGTACAACGATATCAACAATTGAAAAAGTTATTTGTCCTCGCTTGGTATAACCTTTTTCAAAATGAGATTTCCACCTGTATATTCTTACTATATCACCAACTTTGAACTTAGGCTTTCTGACATTAATCTCTTTTTCATATTTTAATTTTGTAAATGTTTCTGATGGCTTAGTTTACGTTGAGGTATGAATGTGTCGTTGTACTTATCTACAATGTCTGAATTAAAGATAACATTGTTGAAACGAGTTGAGTGAATTTTTTATGTAGTCTATCTTTTAAAGTGCGATTAAATGCGCTCAATAACAACCGCTTTTCCTTCATTAAAGGTGCTGTATAATGTAATGTTGTTATTTTTAAGAAAATTCATAAATGTTTTGTTGTAGAACTCTGTACCCTCATCAGTCCACAATTTTTTCGGTTTTCTTGTTTTTATTGAATATCTGTTGGAAAGCTAACATAAGAGTATTACCTGTTTTGTTTTTCAAGGGACAACCCACGCATATCTACTCCTCAAATCAATAACGGTTAAAGCATACTTGTACGCCTTATATAATTCAGTTCAATTAAATCAGCTGACAGATATAATCAATTTCCTTGGAATAAACCTTCTTCGATTAAACTTTGTGATTATTGGTTTATGTAATTCATAGCTAATTGCTCTTCAATCTTAATGACATCATTAGAGCCTATAAGTTTTTTGAATTTCCAAGCCCAAGTTTCAATTTAGCACTGATCATCTCCTTCACGATGAACCTAACAACCTTTTCTCTCAGGTTGGATTTGTATAGAACAAATTATACAACATTTCTCTATCGGCTTCATGTTTTTTCCAATGTTGTGGTATTCCATAATCAATATCATGCTTCATGCACACTTCATAACCCTATTGATAGGTTTGCTCCACGGTTTAGGATTGTCAGCCTCATCTAATCTTTTATTCAAGTTGTTCCTGGACACAGAAAGAATACCTGGATAGTGTAATTCCCCTGGTATTCAGTTGTTGTAAATTTACTTCTTGATAAAAACTTTGTATATCTCCTCTGTCTGTGTTTGGTGATGAATTCACTCTTTGTTGAGCACACCCGAACAATGTTCCTTTTTGTATAACTATTATTTTTACTTTTAGCATAAGAGATATTTTTACTCTTGGTTTTCTTTTTACATTTTAGACACATCATTTATTTACGTGAAAAATTCCGACAGAGTGAGAAAACCTTTTTGTTTTCAACATGCACATTTGAATCTTAATTTTTAAGTAAAGAATTCTTAGAAATGTCTTTACCTCTCCTCTCCATTTATTTAAGAAAAATTGTAAAACTTTAATCAAAGTCAATTACACCAACATCATCAATAATATAATCTTTTCCTTCTTTCTCCTTTATTCCATTTCTCATTGAATCTTCTCCCTGA
>CM068952.1:22368539-22386380 GCA_035128595.1 Eptatretus atami | reverse complement strand
ACAAAAGACAAAGATAAATTGAAAAAAAACCCCTTGGACTTACAAATTATGTGATTTAAAGGGGGAAGAGATCTTAGGTTCATTTTATTCACAGGAATTACAAAAGACAGAGATAAATTGAATTTTATTTGACTCACCCCTTTTGACTCCGCCCACACAAGCCCCACCCACACAACCCCCACCCACCAGCAAGCCACATCCACGCAAGCCACATCCACGCAAGCCACATCCACGCAAGCCACATCCACGCAAGCCACCATCCACGCAAAGCCCACATCCACGCAAGCCCATCCACGCAAGCACATCCACGCAAGCCCCATCCACGCAAGCCCCATCCACGCAAGCCCCATCCACGCAAGCCCCAGGGGTGTGTACTGGCGCCCACACTTTTCAGCATTTGCATGGACTGGATTCTGGGGAAGGATGTCGGAGAGATCAAGCTGCGGTGCATCGTTTGGGAATGTCAAGATAGCTGACCTTGATTTCGCAGATGATGCAGTCATCATTGCGGAGACTCTCGATGTCCTTTTGGGGGCCCTCGAGGTGCTGATTGAGGAGTCTGAGCTGCTGGGATTACGGGTTTCCTAGGTCAAAACTCAGATCCAGGCTTTCAATGACATCTTGGATGTTGCTGTCATGTCTGTACCTGTTTGCGGTGAGGAAGTTAAGGTTACTGAAAGATTCACTTTCCTTGGCAGTGATAGGTATGTCTCTGCTGGCTGTGAGCCAGAGGTCAACAGACATCTGGATTGGGCCTGGGAAGTCATGGATTCACTGAATCATCGGGTGTGGTGCTGCCAGTACCTGTGCAGGATGACGAAAGTGGAATCGACCTGAGCAGCTGCTTCGGCAGCACCGAATAGTTGCCAAGAGTATGGTACTGTCGGACCCCGTTATTCTCGGGGGATACATTCCTAGAAAATCCCGTGAATTTCGGGGCATTGTTTCAATGGAAAAAGTGTGAGATCGGATCCTGGCGTTTCGTGACCTGTGGAAAATACCGCGAATGTCGTGCATTGTGTCAATGGAAAAAGGGGGATACGTTCTTGGCGGTTTCTTATTCACAGGGGAAACTTTTAGAAGCTTAAAATCTTTTCTACCACTAATGCACATGATTACAGTTTCATAAAAAATGCCTACAGATATATAAAAAAAGACAACAGGTACCGTTTTCAATGTTTATTGGAGGAATGCGATTGTTGAAGTTTATTGAAAGTGATTAACCAACCGTACCGTAAAAGTAATAAATAAATAAATAAATAAATAAACAACAGCCGGTACCATTTACAATTTTTATTTGCACAAGCACATGCAACTTTTCAAATGATGATTTTAAATTCTGTGAACTCAGTGGAGTCCTCTGAAGACAACGCAGGTGAGGATGCTGATGAGTCGCACACCGAAGGACAGGCAGTAGAAGGTGCTGATGCTCCTTCGGTGGAGGGACCACAGCAGAAAAAATCCATGATCGAGAACTGTCTGGCAGATTACCGCTGGTTTTGATAAAGCTCCTTGTATGGGAGAATCACTTCATCCAATTCCCTCCCTCTTGAACTTGAGGTAACACTCCATGACCGGATTGGCATATTACAGCCTCTCAGTCATTGACCGCATGTACTGCAGCATCTCGCCCAGGAACTTGACCGTGAGGTCGGACCTCAACAACTCTTCCTCATCACTGCCCGCTTCCTCCTCCTCCTCCTCCTCCTCGGAAACCTTGATAATGGAGTCAACCTTGGTAATGGCGTCAACTCATCGGTATTTGAGGCGAGAAAATCATCCAACTCCTCAGGCTCCATGTCGTCAAAACCTTCCCCTCCCACCTGCTATGCCAACCCAACAATTTCATGTCTCTCCTCCATGTTGTCGAGAAAGCCTGCAAAGTTCCTCACTGCCTGTGGCCACAGGTTGTGCCAACAGACCTCATCCAGCAACTCTTTGATTGTGCTGATGCAGTGGGCTATGTTGAACTCCTTCCAACACAGCCTGACGGTGAGCTCTGGGTCCATTGTATCCAAACTGCGGCAAAAGGTGCTTGGGGTATAATAGGTTTTGAAAGTCGAGATTACTCCTTGGTCAAGCGGCTGGATCATGGAGTTGGTGGGTGACAGGAAGATCACCTTTATGTTCAGGTGAGCCACCTTCAGGTCCCCGAGGTGACCAGGAGAATTGTTGACGAGCAGGAGAACCTTGAACGCAAGCTTTTGTTCTGCCAGGGTTTGTGCTTCGAGATAAAAGTTTGCATTTGCATCTTTTTCCAAAACCAGCCAGTCTTGTCAGCATTGAACACTGGCTCTGTTAGGTGTTAGGTACCCCTTCTCCTGGATGAGCGGCACGAGTTGAGCAGGGAATGTTTCGGCTGCCTCGTGGTCCGCAAAGGCATGCTGCCCTGATAGTTTGACATTTCAGAGATAGTCGCGCTTCGTGAAGCGGTCAAACCATTCCTTGCTCGCTTGAAATGGAATGGGGTCGCTCGTACCCACATCACTCATGCTAGCGCCGCCTGTGCAAGCAATATAACAAGGAAATCCAACACAGGTGGAGGCCAATCAGTTTAACTGATTCTTCACTATTGAGAGATGGGGCGAAAAACGATATTGCATGTTATCTCAAAAAGTTGTAGATGGATTCAGATGAAACTTAGTGGACAGGTTGGGTGTATGACCACGACAAATTGATTCGATTTTGGTGAAGATCCGAATCCGGATCCGACTGCTAGAATTTTTTCAGTGATTCTTCACCATAGAGAGATGGGGCTCAAAAACGATATATAGCATGATATTTCAAAAATGTATTGGGCCAGATATGTTCTCATGGATTAGGCATTGGGTGGCGGAGGTATGTGCTCTACCAAGTGCCCTTCTAGTTTCCCATGTCTCATTGTTGTACAATCATGTTTTTAGCATCATGAAGGTTAACAATAGCTAATGTGCACCATTGATGGTTGGAAGAGGAGTCCGCCAAGGGTGTCCGTTATCGAGCATTCTCAACTCTCTCTGCAATGAACCCCTCCTAATTCGCCTTCATCTAGTTTACCATGGTTTCCCTTGATGCCAACTGAAAGGTGAATTGTCATCTGAGCAAATGCTGATGATGTGTGTGCTGTGGTGTGTAATGGTGATGATGTCACCATGCTCCTAAATGAATTGGAAAAATTATCTTCGGCTTGCACAACTGTAATAAATTGGAATAGATGCAAAGTTCTATGGATTGGCCATACCCCGGCTGTTGGTTTGCCTCATCTTCCCAGAGGCTTGCAGTGGGAGAAGGAAAGCATCCACTACCTCGGTGTGTGCATTGGAACGCCAGATTTTATAGCTAAGAACTGGTTAAATGCAGTTAACAAAATTGATCATTGATTCGAGAGATTGGAGAGGAATATTACTTACATTGTCGTACAGAGGTCGTGCCCTTGTGAGCAATAATCTGGTGGCTTCCTTGTGGCACAATATGATTGCCTTGCACCCTCCTGAAGCACTGCTGCTGACAATCCAGAAACATCTGCTTGATTTTTTCTGGGGTGGCAAACATTGGGTCAAGCCTGCAGTCCTTTACCTTCCATTGGTAGAAGTTGGCCATGGTGTCATTGACATTGTCAGCCGACTAATGGCCTTTCGAGTCACCACTGTCTATCCCTTTCTTTTTTCTACATCACCACTGTCGCAGCCCACTGCCAACTATTTGCTGAAAATGGCTGGCATGCTTGATTTCAATGAGGAACTTTTTCTCATGGACCTGCAACATGTGGACATCTCTCCATTGCCTTTGCTCTACCAAGACCTGTTGCAAGCCTGGCAGCCTCTTGTGGTGCACCAAGACATGACATTAAAACTCCAACAACTTTCTCGATGATCCTATCTTCTACAATGCACTTTTTCCTCATATACCTCGATCACGTGCTTACGTACAATGCTTCATAAGCTCTGGTGTACGTGTCAACGAGACCTGCTGAACAAGAACGAAACATGCTCAGTCGGGCACATTGCGACTACTGTTGGGATGCGCTCTTTAAGAACCGTCACACAGCTCATCCAGGAAGTTCTGCATTCCTTTAGAAGTTTGGGACTCTATTTTGATACCAATAACACTGCCCCGTCCCTTCGTTCCAAAGTTACGCGTAACATCAGCTGCATTAACAGAAACGGTGATCCTGTCTTCCTCTCCACTTCCTGGTGTTGCTAAAAAGTGCCTGTACTACATTTGTGTTACAATACGGCATCCTTTTGTGTGCAAAGATAGGTTTGGATCCTGATGGAAGGGGATGCGGCCTCCGGGGTCTCCCCCGTACCCACAATGGGCTGCCATGTATGTCCTGCCTCTTGTAAACTGGACTGGTGCTATCTCTTGGAGAATTGTACATTTGATTTTAACCACCAATATTCTATTACACCATTTTAGTGTTTCATATACCGTCTCGTGCCACTTCTGTATGGCCTCCTGAAGATTGATATCACGCCTATGTTGACTGTGCAAGACTGACCCCACTTTTCACTTCTTCTTTTTTTATTTATCACAATTGTGCTGTCACATGAATATTTTCTTTTCTTTGCATACTTTTATTTTTGGATTGCCGCTAAATTCCAAAATTCCTGTTGAATCTGCTCTCACTAATTTTCTAACAGCTGAAGGGAAACTAGCAATTTATAAAACAAGGAAAGGTAAACTTCTTGCAAACCCTGATGCTGACTCCAATGTTTTAACAGTTTTTCAGGCCCTTGCTGTGACCAGACTGTGTGCAGAATTTTATTTCATCAAAATTTAAATAACTTAGAACTGTTTAAGCAGAAATGGTGTTACAGGAATACATTGTGTAAAGTATACCATAATGATCTCATTCTTTCATTTCAACTGTGTACTTGACTTTCTTTTTATGATTTGTGTTGAATGTTATGTTTGACTGGTTTTCTAAGCTTGTATAAATAAAGGTATACAAAAGTCAAAGTCTCTCGCTCTCTCGCTCTCTTCCTCTTCATTCACTCCCTTGCTTGTGGCCCTCTGTCACCTTGCTCTTGCATAACCTTTGATTTTTGCAAGCAAAATTTATCCTTATCATTTTGTGTTTATTTTAACAATAAAACATTCAAATCTTCAAAACCAAATAATTTTTCCTCTACTCATGTTTTCTCAAAAATGAAAATCTCACTGCCTTGCCGTTGTTGTATGTTTCTGTTCGATATGTGCAGTTTCACTCGATTACCAACTTGCTTTGAGGGAGAAATATTCTGAAGAAGAGGCATGGTCTCTGATGAAGATGAAGAAGAAACAGGTGAGCTGATGACGTGTTTTGAAATATGATAGAAATCGTTGAACTCAAAATTGTAAAAATCTTAACAATTACAATCTGTCTCCATGTTTTAATATTTTTGATCTTCTGTTTTGAGGACATGCACTGCCTGAAATGAACAGAGAATGAAGACCGACCACGGGACCGATTCGAGGAAAGTTGAGAAAATAAGTTCCATCTGGAAATCAACTCGGTCAACAGTGATGGAACTCTACCCTGAGCAACAGGTCATGGTGACTGGTGTGAAATTCTGAGGTACATTTGGGCACCTAATCTGAGCCTGAACCCAAACCCTAACCTAGTCCCTTCTCATAACTGGCCCATAATTGTCCCCTTTACGGAAAACTCCTCCAGCGTGTGAGGTTCTCTCTGCAGGTGAAGAAACGTCTCACAATCTTTCCTTACTTTCCAGGTGTTTCCAACAATTAACTCCATGCTGCTGACGTTGAACTCCAATCAATGATCATCTAATCTTCTTACTTTCCAGTCTGTTCTTTTCCAGATATTTATTTGATAACCGCCATGGTGCAGGCTGGCGTTCTTCAGATATATATATCTCTTAAATGTGACCCCTCTCTCCCCAACTTGACCCTCCCAAGTATAAGCATAAAGTTTACCTTTGATCTTCCTCCAATTTTTCTCTCACTGGAAAAATCATTTTTCAGATTTTGTTGGCTTGTGCTCTTCATTCCAGGTCTTCAAGTTTTCTGCCAACAAGTTTGCTTTATTTTGGTAAATATTTTGGGTTCAGTATTTCAGATTTTACCACCCTCTCGTACCTGAGATTTCCCAGTCAGTGTGGCAGTTAAGTTGGCCATTCCCCCCATTCTAGTTGAGGTTCGGGTTAGTTCCAGCCAATGAAGCCTTTTGTCGCTCCTGTGTGAAGCGGGGCCATCGCCGTGAAATATAAAACACACAGGAAATGGCGCTCTAGGCTGAGGCGCGGCGGTGATGGTCATGGTTAACTCTCGGCCAGGCAAAGATCCCCGGAGGGTTAAACACTAAGTTAAGGTCTGCACGGCCGTTGTGTACTTCACCCGAGTATGGGGTGGATCATCTGGTGGGAATGGTCACCCTACAGGTCGGTATCTAACCTGAGTTACATTCATTTTGTTGCCACTCTGGTTAGACCCCCTACCTGTAGGGTGACCATCCCCTCCTTCATTTTGAAGGTCACCTTGGAATGCTCATTAAGTCAGGCATTAGGAACATTAAGGTCGCCCTTGAAAGATCCCCGGGGTCAGTCTCGCTGACGTATGAGGAAGATGGTGGGTGTTCTCTCTCCTATCTTGCCGACAGACAGCAGGCTTCACATCCCAGTGAGTTGGAGGATGTTCTTCAAGTTAAAGTATTTGTCGGTTATCAAGTTGAAAAGCTTCTTGTAAATCATCTGTTGTTCCTCTGAGTTTATCAACTTTAATTTTGTGTAGTGTCCTGGATTCTTCCAAAATTAAACTCCGAGTGGATTTTGAAGAGTGCCGTCATAATTTTGTTGCATAATGTGGCAAACGAGTGGTCATTACATGTAAATTAATCAATTGTTCTGTTCCTGAATGCAAATCGGGCTCATGAGAGTACTGTATAGGAACATGAGAAATATCCTTTGATGATAGGAATTGGGTTCCTATAATTTCCTGGGAACAAATTTTATAACGGTGGGTTTGGTTGAAAAAAAACGCACACACACACACACACACACACACACACACACACCTTCCTGGCTAAACAAATGTGCACACCATGCTGAGCCAATGAAGGAAAAAAATGAAATGAACGGTACATTTATAACAAGCAATTTATTACAGCAAGGTGAGAGAAATGATGTGGCACATTAAAAAGGGTTTATTCACAAAATGTACAGCAGGGGAAAGCAAGGAATTCGTGAGTGCAGCGAAATAAAATGCAGTTATTTATAAAAGAGACACAGTGTGGCGTTAACCCGATAAACTTCTGTAATATTAATTTATGTTACAGGCGCCATCACACACACACGCGAGGAAATTAGAGTTAGCCCAGAGAGAAGAGAAGCAGCGGAGGTGCAGCCGACCTCGTTGTACCTGGTGCAGTCGACGGACCTACACAACCCAATCGCTTAGGAATGCGGGAGGAGGGAAGAGAACTGGGGCGTCTACAGTGCATGACTGGGAGGTGCATGGTGCAGCCTGATGAAAGAAGGTGTGAAAGGTGTGAATTGGTAATGCTCTTTTAGTGGACGAGGCAAGATGGAGAAAAGATGCGTGAGAAGAAAGCTTAACGGAACACATTTGAGAAGTCTGTAAATGTTTGGCTAATCACTGTGGAACGCCCTCAAAGCTGAGCGCTGATGACCCGGCATCGACCCAGGCAATGCTCACTCAGCCCTGCTCGCTTCACTCGGTTGCGCTGCCATCTCAGTTTGGATGACGCTCGGCTTGACAAAAACTCCGGACGAAGGATGAAGAGATTCTGCTTGGAGAGGCTCTATAGAGGGGGATGAAAGGGAACCTGGACGAAAGGGAGAGAGAGAGAGAGAGAGATATTGATCCTGATTTGCTCTATTTTATAGAGCCTGGAGTAGAGGTCAGGTCAGGTATGGGAGCATGTGCCAGAACAGCGCGTCGCTGCGTCCACTTTCCGCCGGTACTCCAGGGGCCTCCGTCTGGCCTTCCCCCAGGCAGATGCCAGGCCCATCCCCATCTCCTTGAGATGCTAGTCAACCTGCTGCAACCACGAGGCACGTGTGGCCCATTGGCCTCCTCCACTCACGAGACTCCCTTGCTGAGAGAACTGGTGAGCAGGATCAGCGTCAGGAAAACGAGCCACATGTCCATACAGCCGCAACTGACGCTCACGGACCATGCAGGTAACAAATTCATCCGAGTCTCTCTCAGCAACCGCTCGTTGGACACAAAATCTGACCAGCAATAGCCAAGGATTCTCTGAAGAGACCTGGTACCAAAGGAATTAAGTCTCCGTCTCAGATTCTTGGTCAGAGTCCAAGTCTCGCATCCATAGAGCAAGACTGGAAGCACAAGGACCTGAAGACTCGGACTTTCGTCCTCCCGTACAGGTACCGCAGCGCCCACCCCATAATCCAGTGAATCCATGACTCCCCAGGCCCGACCCAGACGTCTATTGACCTCTGACTCACACCAGCAGAGACATGAATATCACTGCCAAGGTAAGTGAATCTCTCCACGACCTCAACATCCTCACCACAAACAGACACGACAGGACAGCAGCATCCAAGATGTCATTGAAAGCCTGGATCTTAGTTTTGACCCAAGAAACCCGTAATCCCAGCGGCTCCGACTCCTCATTCAGCACCTCGAGGGCCCCCAAAAGGATATCTAAAGTCTCCGCAAAGATGACTGCGAAATCAAGGTCGAGATCTTGACATTCCCAAACGATGCACCGCAGCTTGATCTTTCCGACATCCTCCCTAAAATCCAGTCCATACAAGTGCTGAAAAGTGTGGGTGCCAGTAACACACTCTGACGAACTCCAGTAACAACTGGAAATAAGTCAGAGATGTACCACCACACTTCACAGCACTCTCAGTACCAGACTAGAGTTCAGACATCAGATCGATCAGTTTTGGTGGCACCCCACGAAGACCAAGAATCCTCCAGAGGGCATCCTGATTCACTGAATTGAACGCTTTACAGAGATCAACATAGGCTGCAAGCAGCCCCTGCCGAAACTCTCGTCTGCGTTCGGTGAGGACAAGAAGAGCAAGGATACGGTCAATCGTTGACCTCTTTGGTGTAAAGCCTGACTGCTCTGGACGCTGGTGCTCAAGCAGATGGTGGCGAACCCTAACAAGAATTATCCGAGCAAAGACTTGTCCAGCACTGAGAGCAGCGTCACCCCTCGGTAGTTGTTGCAGTCTTGGCGATCACCCTTCCCTTCCAGAGATGGACAACAAGGCCCCTCTTCCAATCAGTTGGGATGATGCCTGTGTTCCAGGCAGAGCACAAAACTGCATGCAACGACACGAGTGCAGCATTTCACCAGCCATGAGAAGTTCAGCATGGATGCCACAGATCCCTGGAGCTTTACCCCGTTTCAACCGGTTCACCGCATCCCGTGTTTCCACAAGCGAATGTGGACCACAGTTGATTGGAGGGTCAGCAACAGGGATTGTAACACCCTTGACGTCCAACTCGACAGCTGGGGGATCAGCCTGGTACAACCGCTCAAAGTAACGGCCAAGCGGGCCTTCACTTCAGACTCCTCTGTGAAGAGCCTACCACTCCCTGCTCTAACTGCAGTGCTCCGAGGGATGGGCTTGGATGAACGCAATGCGCGAATTCCCCTGTAAGCGGGACGAGAATCCCTGTCCACAGGTGATGCTCTACCCCTCACAGATTCCTCGCACATAGGCCTCCTTGTCCACCTTAGTGCACGTACAGTTTTAAGCCTCAGCTCCTGAACAGCTCAGCTCTGCCATTCAGCCTGGCCTGCGACTCTGGTCAATGGTATCCAGTGTCCCTTGAGAGACAAAATTCTTCTTTGCCCTGCGGTGAGTTCCAAGACATCCACCGGCAACATCAAGGACGGTGGTCTTGAAGGCACTCCACAACTCTTCAGGACCCCCAAAGCACCCAGACACCCAAATGTCCACTCAGCCTGTTCGCAAACTCCTCAGCCACTCTCTCTTCCTTGAGCTTGCCAACATCCAGCCTAGGCTGGGATGGTACCATTCTCCAGGATTTAGGTGCAGCTTTAGAGTTGCTACAACAAGCCGGTGGTCAGTATTGAGAACTGAGCACTCCGGTAGACCTTGCAGTTCTGGATCATCCTCCAGCGACCGTCAACGAGGACATGGTCAATCTCCTTTACCCACCAGCGTTGGAATACCAAGTCCAGCGATGAGCTTGTGGGCGCTGAAACCATGAACCGGCCACCCTAAGTCCATGACTTCTTGCAAAGTCAAGGAACTTAGTGCTATTCTGGTTCATAGTTCCTGACCATGGGACAAACACATGTCTCATAACCATCCCTATCAGTTCCAGTCGATGCATTGAAATCCCCCAAGCTAAAAGTATATCTCGTCTGGGGCACTGATCAACCACAGACTCGAGCTGGCGTAGAATGTGTCCTTCACGGTGAGGTCACTCGCCTCAGTCGAGCATAGACAGAGACCAGGGAAATGACACCTAAGGAGTTACGAATCCTTAGTCTCATAATACGCTCGTTGACCGGTGTTACCTCAATTATCATTGGGGTCAGCTTATTGGACACAGCTACAGCAACTCCTTGAGTATGGTAACCATCAGAGCGACCAGACCAATAGTAGGTGTAACCACCCACCATTATCTTGCCGCAATCCGGTCTTCGAACCTCAGAGAGTGCTGCAATACCGATGTCCAAACGCTTGAGCTCAGATGATAACAGAGACAGGTGATCATCCTCTCTAGGGATAGGACATTCCAGGCACCCACCCAAAGGACCGCCTCAGGTTAACCCAAGGAGACCGCCGTCTGGTGGACGACACCTCAGCACCACTCCGACACACTCTCCCGCAATCTGACCCAGGGATGTTACCCCGTGGTTTCCCTCCTTTCATCAAAGATTGGGGTCCCGAAGGCTTTGCCCCAATCCCGTCATCCGGTGAGCTGCTCTGCGAAGGGAAGCTGCACAGGAGGTACTCCCACGGAGTGGTTTCAGATTTTTTTTGCGTTTTGTGTTTTGTGAATGAAAGGTTTTACGGTGGCCGGAGTGCAAATCCTGCACCAACCTCCTAATAAAAGTAACCCAACTGCAGGAGGACGTCCTAAGAACACAGTTGGGCACTAGATATGGATGGCCATTGGCTCACAAGGAGCTCCTCCTCCCTGGAGTAGAGGAGGGACCAGAAAGCGGATCAAAAGACTCTGTAGGCATTTCTGAGCTCCCTCATTGGTGCATAGCCGTCACCTGCGCCATAGCCATGCCCCGTCAGGCTCCAGAGCCGATAATGGCCTGTTTCCTCCAAGCCTGGCCACGTGACACAGCTCCCTAATTAACATTGGCCGAGAGTTTTTGTGAATGTTCTCCTGCCCTGAATGTGCGTTGAACTCTGTTCGAGTGTTGTTATTCAGTGCAACACTGGAGCTACCCAATCGTTGAATGAACCCCAGTGCACATTTGTGCTTCAAGCTACATATCAAAGTTCCCCGACTCATAATGTCCTTCATTCCTCCAGCATCCTCAGAGACTGTGGTGAGCGTCCAGGGAGTTAACTGTGGTTGGGCCGTTTGTAGTGGTTGTTGTGAGGTAGAGGAAGTGCTGCGGCATTTATGCTGTGGCATTTGTGGTGAAGGCGTTGAAGCGTTGGGAGTGGTTGAGGCCGTTGGTCGCGGTTGTGGAGTTTGTGCTGAAGAGGTTGGGCATAGATTGTTGTGGAGAATTTTATGAGGCGTTTGCAGTGATCATGGTGAGGGTTTGGGGTGAGGCGTCAGTTGGTTTATGGCACGCCGTTTGAACATGGAAATGGCGTGCATATGCAAATGAGCTGGGTTGCTGCGCATCATGATGCTCCTCGAGTAACCTGATCTGGCGTGCATGCTTGCGTGCTTGATGTGTGACATAAAAGGAAGTAAAGAGATGAAAGAATAAGGGATTGACGACCTAATGAAAAGCCCTACACAACACATCTTGTCCCATGTACCCACGAGACGTATGGAAAGGGCTAACTAAACAAATACTGAAGAGATAACTGTGTCAGGATCGCTCTATGTTGGATGCTATTGCCTCGGAGGAGTGCCAGCTTGCAGAACCACAACACTATTTATAACAGCTCCCGTAGCTCCCATTCCCACCTCCCCACAACATGATTAATAGTGAATTTCATCATGTAAAACTTAAGCGATGCATTGATAAACACCAGATATGACCTTCTCATCAGTGTTAGGAGGCACGCAGTTTGGATTGAACATGCCCATCTACGAACCTGTGGTCTTATCACGGTCCCATATCATCATATCAGAAGTTTTTGAAATATGGACTGCAATATATAAACTTTTTGGACAAGTTAATCAGGAAGTTCTCCAACTGTTTTGTTGTGTGGAGCCACACCCTTTTCTCACATGTACTTTCGGCTTCTTTAAAAGTGTTTTTCGTCATTTCATTATATAATGCTTATCTGTCAGGCATATAATATGGCCAGGTTGCACTGATTGATTTCGTTACTTAGGGTTTCTGCACATGCATGTCAAGCAATATGGGGCATATTATGTCATTTCAAAAGTGCACTTTTCACAATTAATCCCTGTCTCAAACCACCTGCATCAGTAATCACATGTATGATCTTCCCTTCCTTAGCATAATTTGTGTCGTGGCCAGAACTCCAGGGGTCTAAAAATGAGTAACCCATACCTGGAGTAGAACATTGTACAGTATATATGTATAATTTTCATTCATGAAGGTGTGACTTTTATGAAATGGATTGTTGGCCGAAAATATTTTGAATTATCAGTGTTTTTGTTTTTTTTTCCAGCTGTTTCCATGGTTTCGACCAATTTTCCGAAAAACCTCAAAAAATTAAGAAATGAAAAAAACTCCTCGTAAAGGATATGCAGACATGATTTTGATGCCAAAACAATGCTTTGTGTTTTTGACATATTCTAAACATGAAATGATGACTTTGCACTTACACTTACCTATTTTGCATAAATCCAAGATGGCCACCACTATTTCACATACTCTTCTCAACTTCATAACCTTATTTTGCACCTTCTAGATGGGATTTTTGAATGATCTTCACATTCAGGAGAAGTTTTTTTTAAAATTAGTCGCTTTCCGATGGCATTTGCCCTTCATTTGCATAAATCCAATATGGTTGCCGCCATATGCAGTAATTTACTTGCAAATCCAGATCTTTGGTGTTGAAATCGCATACATGATCTGACTCCATTTGAAGACTTGTATTTTCTTTCTCACAGACTTAATTTGATCAATAGAAAAACATAATTTGTGTTCTTGAAATTACGTCACTTGCATAAATCAAATGGCCACCACGTTTTTATATATCTATTTCATACCTCTATTTTCGGTTTCCAGATGGAATTTTGAGAAAATTGAAATGCTATATTTAACTACATATATGTACAAAGGTAAGTAAGCTCTTGATAATCTGGTTTACTGAATATTTTATATGCAATAACTGCATAGGAACTACTTACCTTTCATTTGTCATCATTTTCATGATCTGAATCACTACTCTCTTCGATAAACAAATCATTTTGCATAGTTGGCACAGACCTCTGAGGCACTACAAGAACAGAACTGTGTGCACGGGAGCCCTGAAGAAACAGAGTGGCACTGCCTACTCAGGTTGCAGTCATTGTCTGTGCAGTGGAGATGGATCAAATCTCTCAGTTCAATAGGTACTACTTCCTTCAGAAACATAACTGGCTCCAGATGACCAGCAGGACTGATCTTCCAGTCGTTCCCTGAAGGCTCCCACAGAAGGGGTTTTGCAAAGTGGCTGTGAACCCATCGTGCCACTTGGTAATTGGCTAGTAGTACATGCTGGTGGAAGGCATCATGAGATCCTGGTATTTGGTCATTTTCCTGATTTCTGTCGAACTTAGTCCAAAGTCATTGGAAACTGAAACCTCGATCAACAATGCTGACTTTTCCTCTTTTGTGTTTGAGCACTATGTCCGGATGAAATGCTTTGTTTGCAACATACACACTTGACAGAATCATCTTGTCACACGTGAGCATTATATGTTCATTTTCAAGGATCAGATTGTTTTCATGATCTGGGACTGGGATGTTGAAATGTTTTTCGATGTGCCTGTGGATTACTCTCCAGTTCATTTTCCTGTGTAGTATCCATAATTTGCACCTGTCTTTGGAAGTTTGTTGCTAAATGGTTCAAGGATCTCTTTTCTGGTCTGTTGTTTTCTTGCTCAAGTACAAATCTCATCCGATAGTCTGTTGAGCTCTTCACATGCAGTACTATGCTAGTCCGACACATGATATTGTTAACACTTGGTTAAGCTCCATCAAACCACCTCCTCATCATCTCGGTCAGTACAACCTCAGTATGCATTTTGTGTTTGAAGAATATCTTGTGAATAGTTAGAAGTTTCCTTGTTTTGGTGTCTAAATTGTTGATCTCCATTTGTGGCCAGTTTATAATTGCACAGCTATATTGGAATACCGGCATGCAAGTTGGTTTATAGCTTTGGTTTTGTTTCTTAGAGAGAGTGGGATGATTTCGGAATTGGTGTTGTTCTCCATCGGTACTCTTGCTGATTATTTTACACATTTTTTTGTGTTGTACCTGGGGGCATTCTTCTAATCCGAGGTATTTGTATGATGCTTCGTTTACTAGTTCCTGTATTGTTGTACTTTGATCGATTGAGATGTTGTCTGTTCTTTTTGTTTTTCTTTGTACAAATGTGCATTTGGCACATTTGTCAAGATCAAGCTCCATTCGGATGTCCTCCGAGTCCTGCTTTACGAGTATCAGTGGATCTGCCAATTTCTTATCATTTGGAGAGAAGAGTTTTAGATCAACCATGTACAGTAGGTGTTACCTTTCTTTTTTCTTTGGTCATTTTTCTGTTGCATGGCACACTACACCCATGTCCTTGTTATTGATGAGGTTACTCAGTGGGTCCAGAGCCAGATAAAACAGGAGAGGGGGTGGGGGGAGGGGGTGGGAGGAAAGGCTGTCACCTTGTAAGATACCACATCAAATCTTTACTCCTGGGATTACAATCTTTCCTTCCACGTATGGTAGTATCAGAGTTGTGTTCCAGAGCATCATTGCTTTCTCAATTAGTGTGACTATCTCAGGGTCAATTTTGTAGACTTGCATGCATTTTATAATCCTTGAATGTGGGACACTGTCGAAGGCTTTTTTTTATAATCCATCCAGGCTGTGGATAAGTTGGTTTGTCAGAGCGTGCAGTTTTCAAATATGGTTTTGTTTAACAATAAATGGTCTATTGTTCCATTGCATCCTTTCTGCTTTGCCTCTAAAGCTCCTTGTTGAATGAGGTGGTCGTAAACTGCATCGGTGATTATACCTGTTAAAAGTTTGTATGTTGTTGGTCGGCATGTTATTGGTCTATATTTGTTGCGTAGCTGGGTTTCTTCAGATTTTGGGATAAATAATAAATTCCTTCTTGACGTTTCAACCTATCCGTGCTTGTCATTTCCTTCCATTGGTCCAGCGTTGTCAGAACCGAGATATACTGGGAGGTAATTCCCAAACTAATTAACCGGTCAGAATAAGCGTGCACCAGCAGTAAACGCTCGGCCGCCTTACTTAAGATCTAATCAAGATAAGATTGGTGCATCGCAGAGGGCACGTTCCCCGGTCAGGAGGACACGTGACCTCCAGTTAAATGTCAAATTAGACTGGACACTGGAACTCGTGGTTAACTGATTGGCGTTCGTGGTTGTTAAGCAAACCACCGTACCACAAAGTGAATTGTGAGCGGTGGCCCTAGGTCCGGTTCCTCCGAGGAGAAACGATGATGAACCCCCTCATGATACACTCGGTACCCGTAACAATATGTATATATTTGTAATTATATTGTTGCGGGCCGGAGGTTGGATGAGAAGACCACCAGGGCGTGACGCTATCTCAGGTTCCCACCAGACTCCCCGGAATTGCAGGCCGTCACACACGGATAATTCCGTGACGCGGCGGGTCGCCAACCGACCATGAACGCCAATAATAACTCAAACACGTGACTTAGGGTCCTCCATCTAGTTTATCCGGTTACCTAAAAAATCACGTGATTTCATTACCGGGGAACACGCCCTCGGCATGCCTTGTCCGAAGCGGATCACTTTACCGGATCAGATGCAGCCGAGCGACACTGCCAAGGACGTACCGGCTAAAAGGAACGGATCGTTGAGAATAAAGTCCAGGCTAGGTTAGGATACGGACCATGCTGGATCAATGAAAGAAAAGACAAAAACGAGCTGGGAACATTTCTACAAAGGATTTATTACAGTCAGGCGAGGAAAAATATGTGGCACAATTAATAGTTTTTATTGTTGTGTGTGACATAGCAAGAAATGTGAGAGGTGCAACAATAAACCAGCAACTTACAAAAGCAGACACAGAGCAGAGCAGAGTTATCCCAATATACCTTCTGCAATCTTAACTTAAACGAGGACAGGCGCCATGACACACACACACACACACACACCGATGAAGAGGAGCTAAGGAGAGGAGATGAGGCTAACGGTCTCTCAATACCTTGCACGATTGACTGACCGCGCCACCAGTACGTTTTGGGGGGATGCTTGGCTGGGTGATACCTCCCTGACAGCTGGCGCGTTGTCTCCTGCTTCGAGGCACATCGTGCAGCCAAGCGGCGATCCAGAGAATTGGGCGCGACCGTCAGGCATGAAGGAGGGACTTTGAGTGGAGCCAGCAACGAGTGGTTTGAGAAAGGCGGAGTCGAAAGCGAGTGGGCGTAGTGGCAGACAGGATCAGGTGGGGTGGAGCCAGCAAGCTGGTGAAGGAGGGCGGAGTCAGCAGGCGAGTGGGCGGGATGGCGGGAAACAGCAGGAGGGAGCAGACAGGAACGATGACCAGGAACACAGAGAGGAACTGCAGACGGCCTCGCAAACTGTCCTTTATAGACCCTGAGGTGCATGGCAGTGTGTCACCCCGAAGCGATGTGTCATCACCCCAATCGGGCGCTCTGATTCGGCCCCGGCCACCACACGGCCCGGCCACCTTGACCGGAAATGGCCTCACTGTACATCCGGCTAGCCATAGCTGAGCTGCGGAATCGTCTCGCTCCGAACCCCATGACACGAATCGCTCTGCGCCGAACTCCCGGGCCGTGCCCCGGCGATCAGCGCCGGTCAATGCGCTGCCTGTCTGTACACCATGCGGCCCCAGCCATACAGCATGTCTCTGTCTGGCAGCAGCCTCACCGGGCGGAGAGGCAAGAAGACGTCCGCCGTCCGCGGTGTTTAGCAAAGACCGACGGTAAGAGGCTATGGTGAACCCATGCGGAGACCCGAACAAGATGTGTGCTATTCGTGCCCCGCTCTGTGTATGATAAATTATCACACGGCTACGCGTGGGTCCGCTGCCATCGAGCATGCGGTTATTTATCAAAGGCGGTGGTGTGCGCGGTGCCAGCCCTGATCTGTGTCAGGAATTGAGGGAATCGATTGGATATAATTATTAGATGTAGGTTTGGGTTGAAAAGAGTATGGACATAAGTATAAGATGGAGATTTGGATTGAAAAAGAAGATAGATATAATTATTAGATGGAGATTCGGGCTGAAAAGAGTGCACCGCACGGCGTTGGCATTTGGTGTGTTGTTCCGATATTCCCCCGGGCGTGGCACGGGTATTGATGCTTGTGCTGACTTTTGCGAAGACGCATTCTTGCAGTGAAGGGCGTAGCCGTGGCTTTTACAGGCAACCGTTGCTTTGATTTATCTCAGGAATAGAGGAAAAGAGTAGAAATGAAGTCAGAGATATAATCAGACCTAACTATGAGATTCACACAACGCACTTTGTCCCGTTTGTCCCATTAGACAAGAAGGAAGGGTCTAACTGTACATATATGAATGAAATAACTGTCTGGGGACC
>CM068952.1:22302187-22328687 GCA_035128595.1 Eptatretus atami | reverse complement strand
GAAATCATCACATGGATGAATGAATCAATCTGAGGAATCATTACATGGATGAATGAATGAATCAGAGAAACCATACGGGGATGAATGAATCAATCAGAGAAATCATGACATGGATGAATGAATCAATCTGATAAATCATTACCTGTTTGTCATCCAGCATTTAATTTTTCTCGATTTCGCAGTTATATCATGGGCACGTATGATTTCTCAGATTGATCTCATTTCATTCCATGTTTTTGATTTCTCCACATGAATTCAATATCATCCATGTAATATATTCTTCAGATTGAGTTATCAATCCTCTTGTTAAATACCTCAACGTAAGAACCACGATGTAATGATTTCTTCAGATTGATATCATTCAAAATATGGGTACTTATTAAATTTATTATTCTTGGTTCAACAGATTCGAGAGGATTCATTCATATTTTCTTGAATCATAATGTCAATTTTGTTTTGAGCATCCTCCTCATCGTAATTATTTCTATGAGGCTACTATCAATACTTTTGAGTTTTATTATTCATTAACAAAAAATTTGGGACTAACTGGAGGGTCCACGCCATTTTTGGACACTAGTAATGATTTTCTCACATTGATTCATTCATCCATGTAATATATTTCTCAGAGATTGAGTTATTCCATCCACGTAATATTTCTCGATTGATTCATTCATCCATGTAATGTATTTCTCAAGATTGAGTTATTCATACGGCCGATTGATTCCATTGGTAACAGTAATTATTTCTCAGATTGATTCATTCATCCACCTGTTTTCATTTCTCAGATTGAGTTATTCATCACACCTACGGTAACTTATTGTATTTTTAATCTCTTCATATGCATACTTTGGTTTCAACTTCAGGCTTAGCCCCCATGGTTTTGATTTTCCTCGCCAATGTGGACTCGATCTCAAAAACTTGTTACGATTAAGGTGTTATTCGCTTATATCTTGCCACTGGGTGGCGAATCCGAAGGGAAGGAATGGGAGAAATGGATCTTCTACTTCTTATTTGGTCCATTGGAGGGAATAAGACAGAGTCTTACGCCTACTCTGAATAGTGTTCAGAGTGGTGCTAGGATCATTGCGAATAACGCCGACTCTTACATAATTGAGTTCTCATTTCATGACCCAAAAATGCAGAATGTGTAAACGGAGTTTTGCCTATTCCAGAGGGACCAAAATTTTGCAGCCCAGGATTGAACCAGTTGTTTATGGCCGGAGAAAGTCAAAATAAGAGACCATGTAGATATTGGATATTGTGGTATACGAGTTGAGACGTTATTGGCATGTTGCACATGTAATTGGTATGAGCTCGTCTCGAAGGACGAGTGATACAATTGTGATCTTCAATTGCAATTTTCGCATCACATACTTCTCAGAATAAGATATAGTAAATATATAATTAGAATTGATACCATGCATATTGAGATTCGAGTCACAAGGGATGGCAGCGTAAGCTCAGAGACAGTATAGTATAATCTGCAGAGCAGATTGGACTTCATTCATACGACTTTCAGTGGTTAATGTGGCCATGTTAATTGCCATTATCTCCGATGAGTATTTCGATATCATCTTGACATGCAATCGATTTGTACAAACAAACCGTTGGCCTAGCTAAGTGCTTTTCAAGATGGCGAGAAATAGCATCACTATGTGGTGTTCTCTCAAGGGGGTGTTAAGCGCCAAAGCTTGTACATAAATGCGATATTGAGCAGTACATTAGAGGATTGGTTCATCTGGGGCTCATGAAAGTACTACATAGTGAAGATGATCTGTGTTTGGCAGAAACAAGTTCCAAAAATTACAAATGGATGAAATCAACGGAACGTAATACTCTATTTCTTCTCAGAATGAGTTTTCATAAGTACTTCCTCATATAGTAATTTTTCTCAGAACTTATGGTTATTCATCCACGTAATGATTTCTCAGATTGATTCATAATCATCATGTAATTGATTTCTCACATTTTATCTCAGATAATGAGCCGACATTGGATTCATTCCCATGTAATGATTTCTCAGATTGATTATTTGGTTGCATCCCCATGGCATTTTAAATTTATCTCCACTACATTCCAAGTCAGGATTATTTTTCGAATCATTGCAGTAGGGCATAGCTTGATACCAATTTTTCATAGAGTAGGAGATTGGGTGGGTTGGCGGAAACCTTAGTAACCTTGCCATGTATGTTTTCTTAGATTGATCATTCATCCATGTTATGACCATTCTATACCACATCTTGAGAGAATTGATTACATTCACTAGTACGCTATACCCTCTGGCTGTGGCAATGGGCGGGTTACCTTGTTCTCTCTACGCTAATGATTTCTCATGAAAAAATGTTCTATATTGAGTTATGTGCATAGCCGCCATGTCATGGATTTCCTCAAGATTGATAAGAGCACATAATCAATGCCATGTAAAATATTAAATTTTCGACTGGAAGAATATAGATTTACGAGTTATTACAATCCCTCATAAGGGTATTCTAAAGTGAGTGCCCCACGGTAAAATTCCTTTCTCCATCCAAGATTGAATTCATCTGAGGTGCCTCATCCATCCCAAGTAATCTATTTCTCAGATTGAGTTTGGGAATGATTTCCCCAGCATACACGCAAACGTAATTATACGGTCTCGGTAAAACTAGATTGAGTAAGAAATCCATTCAACTCACGTAATGATTTGACTCACGATTAACGCTCAATAGAGACACTAATATCAGGGTGAATTCATTTTCAATTTCTATTTACATACTGATTCATGGAGAAAGGGACAATCAACATTGGCAACGTGATTGCTTCTGCTTTGATGTGTACACAATAACAGATATAGTTTTCTTTATTAGGGCCAAACATAAAATTATGGGAACCGAGGCCAGATTATCAGATTGAGTTGATTAATTACATCCACTCCACCCGTTAATTGCCCCATTGTCAATCGACCGAAATTGAATTTGTACCATCAGGTGCATTCACATTTTCTGATAAGCAAGACAACACAACGTTTTCAAGGACCGTGGGTCACCGAACTGGACAATCAAATGCAACAGTTTCCTCTTGTAATAGGTATGTCCTATTTCTCATCTAGTCACGATTGATTATTCATGGCCGAAAGCTGTTATTCCAGATTATTTGAGTTGCTTTGGCACTCCCTGACCCCTTCCATGACTTAACTGACAATAAATGTATATTCCTACATTGAGTATATCAAATCATAATTCTCTAAGTATTGATGCCACTAGCAGTTGTTTCACATTAGTGAATCCTAGAGGTAACTACACACACGTGAGCACGCTCACTTCGCACTCCACAGATTGTAGTTAGTTCGCATTTCCATTCGAGCAAATATTCATTGTCACAATTATACATTATCTTCCGAGGATCTTAGAGAGAAGTACTTGCATATTCAAACAGCGTACAATTTATTTCCTCTGATTGGCATGATTTCATACACTTCCACCCACTCGTAATCTGGAGCACTCACCCAAATCTCTGCCCGATTGAATACTATGATGCATAGTAATGATTTTCCTGTTCCTTTCAGTGATTCTGATTCAATTCATGGGTCCTTCCGTGATAACTGATTTCACTCCCAAGGCAGATTGCATCTTTATTTATCATACGTCATTTTGAACTCACAACCCATGGCAATTGAATCTATATCGTCTGGAGCATCGAAGATAATCATTCAAAATATTAATATCTTGCTAACACTCCAGGGTGAACTAACACGACCTACTACCATGTGATCGCATTTCCTAGATTGATTCATTTCCATGTTATCTGAGATTTTTCTCACCACCATTATGATTCAATTTAAAATCACTCAGCCATCTCCCAACGGAATGATTCTCTGCAATGTAATAGATGCCCGAGTTATTCATTGATCCATTGTCAAGTATAGATTCCATTTGATCATTAAGGTACATCAGGAGACGATTCAATCTCGACTGATGGCGCATTCATTCCATCAAGAAGACAGTAATTAATTTCTCAGATCCGAGGGGGTTAAGTCATACAAAAAGAGGGAGTACAACATTTACCATATCTTATGATTCTACTACAGATTGAGTCACTTGAATTCATCCGGCATAAGGACTAGTGTTATATTTGTCTCAGTATTTTTCTCTAGATTGAGTATTTCATTTATGATCTTTTTTTGCCACAGTAATTATTTCTCACATTGATTCGTTCCATCCACTTTTTTCAAGGTTCACAAGAGTTATTTGGTGATCCAGGACAGGGTTACACTTTTTATTATTTACCATTGTAAATTGAATTTTCGACTATTTGATCTTTCGTTCATCTTCCCATGTTACTGACCAGTATTCTGCAGATTGAATACGTGACCTATTCATCCGTTTTGAGTGCTGGTACCATGTAATCTAGGTTTTCTAACTCAGGTATTTGATTCCAATTCATTGGTGTTGAGCTTGACTAGTCGGAAGGATTCAGGAGTACGCGATGTACACACCTTTATTCCTTCCTCGCATTGAGAGTAAGGTTCATGGCATAACAATCAATAATACCATAGTTTTGATTTCCTAACACATTGATTCATGATTTCCATCCATTGTATTTGAATTTCTCACACCTTGATTTCATTACATTTTCATTAGAAGTAATTGTTTTATTAATCGATGGCGATTTTGAATATGATTCCTATTCATGCCATTAAGCGTATAGATTCTCATGCAGATAGATCCCATTTCATACCAGTCCATGTAATTGATTTTCTCACATGAATAGAGAGGATTTCATAATCATCCATGGTCGTTCTTAATCATTTCCCTCAGATTGAGTATTCAGCTGATTGGGTGTGTTTGTCTAACGCCACGTCAAAAAATTAAAAAACGAAGTGAATTACTACGGATCCTCCTCACATATAATATGACTCATTCTATGCATACAGTGCCACTCTCACACATGAGCTCAGGATGTCACTACTGGAGTTCTGACTATTTATCTCGATTTCATTCATTATCAGAAGACCGACGTGCATTGCTACCATGTAATTATGTATTCATGCCACATTGGAGTAAATTTCCTTAAAGCATCGCAGCCTTATTGATTTTGTCTCAGAATATCTTGACCTAACTACTTCATCCAATGTGAGTCACAGATGAGGTTCTTTTTCACCCATTATTGTAATGCCCCTTTTCTCATGTGAATCATCCATCCAGTATACCCTGATATTTCTCTAGATTTGGATGGTTAGGGTTACACTAAAGTGACTTTTATGCGCGCCCATCAAGTATGCTATTATTACCAATCTGCACACTATTGTTTCTCTCATTCATTCATCCTGCATATTGGAGGTTTAAAATAAGCATTTAAAGCAATGAATGATGACGTTATTTGGTGAACCACAGTAGAGATGACTCATCCAGATATTTACTCAGAATGTTAAGAGATTATTACAATTGTGTTTCAACAGGCTCAAATACAGAACCAAGTACAGCAATTCATTTGTGATGGAAAGCTCTGTGGTCACACTAGACTTCCGGCCGACTACATAATATATCTCAGGTCCATATTGATGATATCATGTTGGTTCAGTAGTTGGGCTCACCATATTTACAATCCTCTCAAACAGATTCGAGTCAGATTTATATTTATCTTATTCATCCCAGAATGGGAGTATGTTTTTTTAATTGAAGACCGCCTGGGTAAAATATCATTTTCTGCCTTGAAGAACTGATTAGAGTCTTCTGCTATTCCATCGCACACAACTCCAAATTGATGAAGTCTTCTTTTGGGATTAATGAATATATCTCTTTGGTTTTTCTTCCCAATTTCAAAAATCAACCGGTACCGATTGATTCATTCTGGATGCAAGTGGAGGAGAATTTAATAATTTTCTGCTCGATTTTAGGACCAAAATTCATTCATCTTCATCACCATGTTCTCTCGGTAATTATGATTCTCAAAAAGATTGAGCATTATACCAATTAAACACCTCGCATTGTAATTTATGAAATATCTAATCAGTGTTTTATTGAGGTTATGTGAGTCACGTAAGCTATAAATAACATTCTCGATTATATAAGAGTGTCATTCAACCATGCACTTGATTGTATTATATTCTCGACAATATGATACATGCACGAGAATAACCATATTTCAAATTGAGCCATGATAGCATAGATTTCTCAGATATGGATTTATCATTTGTCAAATCGTAATTCGCTATCTCCGATTTTGAATTATTTCGACTATCATTTCATTCACGTGTAGATGAATTCTCCAGAGATTCGAGATATCATCTCATACTAGTCAAAGAAAATTTAATAATTTCTTGGACTCTCGCCATAATAAGATTGCGATACACATGGGTAGTTAAATAAAGTCCTACTGGTGAGGGACTTTCTGATCTAATAGTATTGCAATCATGTGACTACATGCCATTAATGACATTAATGTGCGGGCATGGGATGGCCTGATTGGCTACACATTGACTCGCTATAGGTCATACCCCTCAATGGAGGAACCTGGATACTCCCTCTCACACGTGCTGTTATCCGTTACTTGGTCCCCTCACCTATGGGTTTGATATTCTATTCCTCTCCCCCACGTAATGATTCTCAGATTGAAGTTTAGTTACACTAATCTATAACCCCTATGTATTCCCTATAGTCTGATTTCTCAGCATTGATTCAGTTCATCCCTGGTGGTTTTTCCACCAGATCGCTAATAGATGAATTCGTCTGATAGGTATTGATTCATTCATGAACGGTGTGCGCCGCTCACATGGACCGTGTCAAGTTATTGTCTCATGATAAATGGTGTCTATGGCGTCTATTCATGTAATTATCCTCGCAGATTGATCTTTCAATCCATACGAATTTTGGTTGATGGGCGCTATTGTTAAAATGAAATTTTCTCTACATTGATTTCCATTCATCCATCCATGGTGGTATCATTACTTCTCAGATTGAGTTATCAATCCATGAAAAGAGCCATACCACGGTATTTGAGTTCCTGTCCAGAACTCTGATTTCATCGCAATCATCCCCACTGAAACAAATTCCAAATCGCTGTCCTACTTCCTGTTTGGAGTGGTAAACCCCTGTCCGAAGGATTGGCAAAACGGTAACCAAGAAATCGGGGGGGGCTTTTCAGCAGGTCCGATGCTCTGAGAGAGCGTAGTACATGATGAAGATGAGCACTTTGCTTTGTTTGGTGTAATTGGCCAGCCAAACCCAAACCAAAATTTTGATTGTTTTTCTAAATTGGCAACATTTTATTGATAACTTTTGTTTTCGTTTTTTTTTAATTGAAACAATGTCCAAAGTTCGTTGTAAGAGCTTACACACATATGTATAACAAGGGGGAGCAGGAGACAGGAGGGATGGGAGAAGGGAGCAGAATAACAGTGGGAATAGAACACAATGACGTAATGATATTCTGAACAGACTTGATTCAAGGTCAGTGAGCGGAAAGACGGTGAATTATTCTGCAGCATTGGGGTAGAGTATATCATCCGGGGTACCACAATACTAAATTATCGGTACCACTACAGATTGAGGATATTCATTTCAAGGATGGAAAGACAGGGAAGTCTTAACAAGGAAGTGTGTTAAAGAGTGGCAGATTGGAATGGATTATACCGATAAGGTAGAAAAAATGTCATAAGCAACTATGGGAATTGGATGGGGGTAGTATAAGTGCTCAGAGATTGAGGTCATTCGATGTCCCAGTGTTAAATGAGTTCTCACTGCCAGATAAGGATTCCCGATTGTTTCATTTTGAAGACGCCATGGGTAATAGTTTCTGGAGTGGATCTCAGATTAGTAGTTGTAATTGCATGAATTTTTCGATTACTAAGAGTGGTTAATTAGGTGATGTCTTTGGTTCTCAGATCGAGTTATTACCTCCGTGATCGACCATGTAAATTATTTCTCCCAAAGGATTGGATTGGCAGTGAAAAAAGGAGGGATGGATAACTGCCATATAGAAGTTATGAATTTGTTCTACAGGAACAGAGTGGATTCTATTAGTATGCATTCCAATTGTACCATTATTTCTAGTCAGAATATTTGGAGTTTTCATTTCCGACGGTATTATGTCTCTAGATATGACCCTTCATATCAGTCACCACGGTTAGTGAGGTCTCTACATTGGAGAGAGAACCCTCATAGATCATCATTGCCATAGGTAATTATTTCTGCGAGCATTGAGTTTTCTCGGGACTCAAGAATTCACCACTGGGGTGGAGAAACCAGAATAGCAAGTACAGGAAGCATGGCCAGGGGGATTATTCATTCAGGTAGAGGGGAGGGCGAGGGCCAAAAAAGAGGAAGACCCACAGTAGAAGATCCAGTTAGAATAGAATAGAAAAGAGAGTACGTCTCAAGCCCCTTGACTTGGTGGATATGCAATGTACTGAGACCCAAAGACCGCCTCATTGGCGGGAGAGTACCAAAAGATCTAAAATGCCTGGTTTCACAGGTATGAATCGTTGACGAAAGCAAGAGAAATTGGTGGATATCGATTTGTGCATGAGCACCAGCCCAGAGGAAGAAGAGTTTATCCATGTAATTATTTCTCACCATGCAGGCTGCAGATAGGAATATGAGTTAAGCCATTTTTCCAGTTACGCCATGCCCAGGTAGATGATTTCAGGCCAGTATTGAGAGAGGATGGCCTAAGAAGTGCGCGACTTTGCACAACGAAGGATGCTCCAACTGGAGCTTTGGAGGTCACCTCCGAATAACGTAAGTCTATTGACTTTCGGCAGCTTTGGTTAGAATTTACCCCAGCTTTCAGTGGAGATGTGTCCTTCGTTACCACAGGAAAGTATGCAATATTGTGCACTCAGATGATGATTCATTATCATGTTGGCCCAAAAGTTTGAATGAACACAGGACCACTTCGTCTAGATGTATTTTTCGCTCTTGAGCATTGATATACGAGTTATGAATAGGGGGCCATTTTTGTAACGTTTGGAGTTTCTCAGCCTATTTGATTGGAGTAGAGACTATACGATAGAGCTGAGATTTGTCAAGACACGAAAAGACATTTGCTAAAATGATTTCTCAGATTGAGATCGTGTTGGATCATCCGCTGTGATTTTAATTTCCAGAATCTGCAAAGGAGGGTGACAGCAGTAGCCTGCTGCTGCTTGCCAATGCTGAAAATTTATGTACAGGATGGTTCTACAGAGTAGAGAGGGTGGAAGTCTATATGATCAACAAGAGATAAAGAGATTTCCCAGAGGCGAGAGAAGTCGTATGATGAAAACGGAAGGAAAAAAAAAAAGGGCAGCTGGGCCCCACCAGAGACAGTACAGACAACTTGACTGGACAGCCAGCGCTGATAGGAAGAGGGGATGAAATAAATTAGTACTCATAGTAAGGGGTCACTCTCACACGTTCCCCATGATGACGACAGGATTTGCAGTGTAGTCTGTGAGCCACGATGAGAGCATTTGGAGATAGGCCTTGCTAACCTATTCAAGTAAAGAGAGTTGGTGAGCTAGCGGCAGAAGTTGCCCCAGAACGCTGGTCAAAGCACGCGATATGTCGTACTACTCGGAATATGGCGTATTCGGCTCTGGGATTACTGCATATTGGTGCATGCCATGAGGGACCTCCTTTACATTGTTTTTGCGAAAGCCAGGAGCAGCAGTCCACGGTAGACTGACCTGGTCTGAATCCAAATTGCAATGATCAGAATCAAGCCATTGGAAAGAGGAAGGATTTTAATGTCAGAAGCGAGAATGGTGTTGCCATAACCTTTGCTGATCCATATGAGCAAGGGCTGGGGATTGGTCTGTAGTTGAAGGATCCCTGTACTTTGCACCTTTTTTAAATGCGCAGGAATGTATTATCCAGCATTGTAGTTAAGTGCGGTAATGTTGCTGAGCTGATTTCGTAAGCAGATGGTGAACCTGAGAATACGAGAGGGTGAATAGAAGAGAGAAATAGGTATGGAGCAAAGGGAGCATCAAGAAGCAAGGTTTCCATAATGAAATGACAAGGCTGATTCCGGTCTGTGAACAGATTGCAGCATTCAGAGTCGGGCGTTATATTGACATTCTATAGCCTTCTCAGATCATCGTATTTTCTATAGAAAAAAAGGACAGAGAGGCAAGAACCACATAGGCTGGGCTGTGTTATGGATTTGTGCTTCAGACCGATGGTGGGTATACAGAAATAGTGGATTCAGTTCATTTTGGAACCAGAATGAAGCAAATTACACATGAAGTTTTATGAGGATGCCATTTATTTCACCTTTTCTGAGTGAGGCCGTGTCCACTGTGCAGGGATTGACGCTATTTTCATCGCCACGTACATAATTTTTCTTCCAGAATGTGAGAGATTCATTGATCATTTCCATGTAGGATAGCGATGTGTCTCACAATTAAGGCACAGTGAGAAACACAACAACCAAAAAACAGACTTTAACTCAAGCACCAGGAGGACCATGTTTGGGAGTATGAGGAGATGACAAGGTTTGATGATGAGTTCCGGACGGAGATATAAAAGATTTGTTCCTTAGGTTTCTCCTGAGGTAGAAACACACGTTTCCTGAAGCTTTTTGTGGAAAGAACTGGAAGATTGCCCTATCAGTTGGGATTTAGTCCTTCCATGAGCGTGAAAGGCAAGTTGGTTCAGGACAACTGCCTTCGCCACAATCGAGAGGCTCACATTGATTCGTATCATTCATGTTATGATTTGTTATATCGATTTTCCATTTTCCCCAATAAGCCCCATCGTTGTTTTCCAGTACGTTTATGATTTTCCCCTTCAAAAGATTAGATTCATTCATCCATGAAGTAATTATTCTCGAGAATGATTGGGCATTCAGGTAAGAGGGGAAAGAATCCATGTAAATGCTTTCGGGAGACAAACCATTGAAGGGACGATTGGAGTTAATGGTACATATTGGGAATTAAATCTTAACTGCACGATGTTTTAGATGATGTCTCAAAATATTATTTCGATATTTATCGAATAATCAATACCATGTAAATATTTTCTGCAGATCTAGTCATCTCATAGGATCCGACGTAAATTATTTGGGGGTCTCAGTTTATTGATTGCAGTTACATGGGAAAGTCACACGTAGTCGAATTCATCCGCATGAGTGATATTCGGAGGTCCATCCCCATAGGTTCTAGGTTAATTATTTCTATCAGAATTATGAGTTATTCATGATTGGGCTGCTTGAAGGTTCCTCACTGCTAATTATTGTCGTCCAGATTGAAGATAATGTTCATCCATGTAATGATTTCTCACACTTAGATCTCATTTTCATCCCATCCATGTAATTATTCTACCAGGGAGGGAGGTTATTCAATCCACCGTTAGTTATTTCTATGCTGAGAATTCGAAAGATATATTCAATGCCCAACAACCCATGTAATGACATTTCACATTGATTCATGTCGATCACCTGAAACAGGCGCCGTAATTTATTTCTGGGAAGCGTGGTATCTCTCATGATATCAAGTGCGAGAGTAGAAGTATCTATTTTACTCTGACCAAAGCATTACAAGCTAGCAACGATGCACCCCCACAAATTTCAGCAGAGGAAGAGCGAAGACATGTTTCTGGGGAAATTGGTCAAAAGATCAGAATCCCAGATAGAGATGAGTCATGGTTTGGTGAAGAGTGCCAAGAGTTGAGGACAGAATCTGTACAGCGCATATTGGTGTGTGAAGGGAGGTACTCAATTCCACAACCCATGTCATAGGATTCTCTGCATTGATGATCATTCAGCATGCCCAAACTGCCCATCGAACGTTGCAAAATTTAAGAATCAATGCATACTATACTATGCAGTGGAACATATCATAAGAGTTTTGGGATGACAAGATAGAAGTTTGGTCACCAGTGTTTTTCGCTAGAGCGAGATGCCAAATGTAAAGTGATATGTCACTTCCAGACTGATTTGATTTAGGTGGTACGCATGTCTTATACCACACATATAACATAGGCAGGATGCGGCGGAAGGTAGAGGATAATGCCGTAGCTGAATAGGTTACTCCCCCAGGGGAGTGGGGGGGATGTACTAAGGAGAAGATTCCTGGTCAGAAGTGAGATGAAAGAGTTTTCATGTTAGAAGAGAACAATTCCACCACTAGGACGAGGCTACAAGGTCTCGTCATACCAGGAGGAACCACGGACTATATCACGGGAGAGAGTATAAGTACATTGGACTCAAGATAGGTCGTTTGAATATGAAGCGAAAGTTTTCTGTCAACCATATTTATCATCTGGTTTGTCGGGGCAACCTTTGCATGGAAAGATCTGGCGCATGGATTTGTAGCGAGAATCATAAAGGCCCTCGGATGTTTCCGACACGGTCCAACACTGTTATGAAGAGTCAGAGGGGAGGAATGCTTTGAGGGCTCTGCAAGGGAGGGGAGGGGCGAGAAGGTTGAGGGAATTATGTACAATGGGAGGAGAGGGGTTGGTAAAATGAGCATGGAATGTTGACAGAGATGTGGTGGGATTGCAGAAGAGCCATAAGCGGGAGAAGGGCCAATTGAGGAGATAATGGCATCGTGATTTCTGTGCGTGAGTTAGGCCAGTGGGGGATATGATTCCATTCATCCATCGTTAATAGATTTCTCGATTGAGATTACTATATCATAAAAGTACGGTGTGAATGGATGTGGTGCCGTTAAGATTGGATGTGGCATATCGTAGCATTTAATAAGACCCATGGAAGAGGTTGGAGGGTAGAGATTTTGAATTGAGATGCAGTATTGGTGTCATGGTGTGTAAAGGATTGGGACATGCTTGTAAATATGATTCCTTTTCAGGATTGATGTCATTTCATGATGTTCGACATGTCAGATTTCTCAAATAGAGTTTCATTCATTCGCATTGTGATGATTCCTCAGATTGATTCATTCATCCATGTTTGCAGGTGGTATATTCCTCAGTATGTTCATTCATGAACTTTGTCGCGGACAGGATAATGATGTGGTGAATGTCAGATTGATTTCATTCATCCAGGACGGGTGAGAGATGATTTCGTTCAGGATATTGAGTTGAAAATTGTGGCGATCCACGTACATGATTTTTCTCAGGAGTTTTTATTGTAACATAAAAAGGTTGGTACAGTAGGGGACATAGGTAATTAAAGGTTTTCTCAGATTATTCATTTAAGTGTTACATGTAATTGAGTTTCTCGAGAATTGAGTGTGATTCTATTGGACCATGCAATGATTTATTCAGTTATGTGAGGTTCAGGTCGATGTGGTGGTGGTATTTCCATTGGAACCAACGGTAATCATTTCTACAATTTGTTAGGATTTTATTCATGGGAAAGCTTTCAGTCCCTTTTGAGAAGTCGCATGGTCAATGATTTCTCTGATTGATTTATTCATCAACCCCTTTTCTGGTTTCTCTGAGATTCATGTTCAATTGTCAATTAAAGGTGCTGACACATTAGTCATGTTTCTATCCTCAGTATGTGGATTCAGATTCTTGAAAGCCCCTTTATTCCATTTCTGCACTGATTGAAGGATTCATCAATCCATGTATGATTTCTCACATTGAGATTCCAATTCATACCCAAGCATGGTCAATGAATTCTCAGATTTGGTTCATGGTCATCATACCATGTTATGATTTCTGCCCACAATGATGGGTCAATGCATCGCCACGGCGCACTTGCGAGTAAGATAACCATTAAATTTCTCGATGGTGATGGTGAATCAGCCCACACGTAAATTATTTTCTCAGATTGATATCATTCATCCATGTAATGAGTTAAATTGTCGTCAGTATAGAGATTATTAAGAGGACATGACACGTAAAAAGCTGATTTCGCAGTTGATTCTATTTTATTCCGATATTTTAGGTCCGAATTATTTCTCTAGATTGATTCATTCATATCCCGGATAAAGGGAGTAGATTAATTCTCAGATTGAGTTTAATTCATCCACGCCCAGTATGGATTTTCTCGGGAAGTTACGCAGAAATTTGATTCCATATCTTGGAGGGGTCATGTCCATTGGGGTAATAAGTATTTCTCTAGGGGGAGAGGATTGTTGATGGAAGGGTTAAAGATTCATAGACCATGTTTTTTGAAAATGTTGAAGTTGTACTGAGTGAGGAAGTGAACCATATTCTGTTATGGCCACTAGAAGGTAGTTCCATATGTTCGGAACACGTAACTACTGATTCTCTGATTGAGTTATTTACATCCCTGTAATGATTTCACAGATTGATTCATTCATTTCCATGTTATGTGGACGAATGTTTCTTTCAAGCAATTGGGAATTCAGTTCATGATGCTCTGATACTGGAACAGAAGACAGTAAGAGGTGTGAAACATAAAAAAAATAACCCAACAGCGATTAAATTATCGCGTTTCAAGCGATGAGAGTCATGTGGGTGATATCAGGGTCTGGTAAGTGTATGAAGTGGATAACTTATAACTCAGGTGATAGGTGAGGGTTTGAATGAATGATTCATCAAGTTTAATTGAAGGTGGTAGTGTCTATTGGTGAAATTGTCACTTTCATGGGTGAAGTTTGTGGAAAAAGGTGATCGATGGGATGGAACAAAAACGCCTTGTGTTGTTTTGGCTTAAGTTGTAGTTTATGTATTGCTAACACATTAAGATTCATATCAAATGAGGTGAACTGGCTTGAAATCCTAGGACCATGTCCTGAGTTCAAGGAGACAACCCTCATTTAATTCTTCCACAGCACTGAATTAAATATGAGACTTAACCCTTAATCAATACCACGGTGACCAGCCGATGTAATTATTTCTCACTATTTTGATGTACATTGCCAATATGCCATGTAATTGTTATTTGCTCAGATTGTAGCTTATTTCTTCAAATCCTGAAGATTCGCGACAATGTATTTACCAGTGGTACTGTTCCACCCACTGTAAGGTTGTATAGTATTTGTTCTCCTAGCTATTGATCTGGTCTATTTTTAGAATAGTATATAGTGTTAAACACCTAATTACTCCATGGCTCATTGGTTATTCGGAAAGTTTCTTCTAGAGATTGATGATCCATGCTCTCCCAGTTTTCGTCAGATATGGGCATCCATTGTAATTATCTTCAGATTGAGTTTGTTCATCTTCCGGTGTTTAAACACATTTTAAAACATGTTGCCTCACGGAATGAGTGGGTGAAACTTTAGGTGTGATTGCATTTGTGGAGCCTCTTTCAAAAGCTCTTAACACTCAATGCATCATCATAATTGGAGACCGAGTAATAGGAGCTGTTATTATTTATGGAAACACAAGGCAACTTGGCATTTGGCAAACTGGGAATTTTTAAAATTTTCTAAGCATCAGAGATCTATGATAGGACATGATAAATTTGCATAGGGAATTGCTAATGAAGGAGAATTAAGAAGAAATTGCCAGAGTAAGAAGTTGTAACCGTGGTGAGCGAGTTTCAGACACGGGATGTAAAACCTGTAAAAAGGTCAATGTGAGAAAAACAGCACTTTTTGAAAGAAGAAGCGGTATAGGCATTTATGGAAGCAATAGTGGACCCGTGTGAACAGAGGTAAAGTTGTCAACATTTTAAGAGACTCTGATTATTATTATTTATATTCTATTTGATAAAGTATTCCCGTAGGATAGGAAAGGAAAGTGATGTTGAAGAAAATCGTGAAGGTTTTGGGTAGAATGATCGACAACAGAAAGAAGCTGGTAGTTTGATGAAGTTACAAGGAAGAAGAAGAATAATGAAGAAGAGGGTAGAGATTACGTGGTTTCAGGAGGTGTACATGAGGCTAAAAAAACACGATCTCTTTAATATAGTATAAATTTAAGGTTAATGCCATAGTCTAAGGATTAAACAATTACTCTAAAGGCCCTCATGAAAACGAATACAGAAATGTGAGATTAAATTACAGACCACCTTTCTATTTATACATTTTAAAACAATATAGAGAAGGCCTGGAGCCACTGTAATATGATACCTCCCCCATCATGTATGGGTTACATTCGGCTTGCTACTAGATTATCTGCCCAATCCGACCGTTAATTCCTCAAGAGCATCTTCAATGAATTGAGTGAATCAATAAATGCCTCATTCTGAGTTCGTGGAAGAGGTCAACAAATCACTTGATTCTGTTACCCATGTTAAAGATGAATAAACAGCAAGCATAGTATACCTTCATAGTGAAATGTTTTCTTTGCATTCTATAGGAACTGATGAGATAACGCGGTGGACTTTAGAGGAGGTCATATCTGTGCTCTGAACTCGTCTCATTCAATCTCCATGTAATTGATTTCTACATTGATTGCATCCCATGTGACATGGATGTTATTGCTCAGAATTGTGTGTCCATTCACCATAACGATAGTGATTTCTCGCATTCATTTGATGCCGAGTTTTCATTCATCCAAGGCGATGAAGGGCGGTGCAGGGACAAGGAATTACCGGAGCCATCATCCGAATTCTGTGCTCGCCGTTGGTGCAACCCGGAGGGTTATTATTCACCCTTAGTCTCCCTTGTCACAAGTTTCATATCTATTTCTCTCTCTATGTTTTCAATCACTTGATAACTATTATCATTAGGAGAACTAGTATGCCATAGATATTCTCAATTAAAAGCGAAACTTGATGAAGAGTTTGGACGGAGTATGAATGGATCCGTAAATCATTAAATATTCATTTCAACTGCACCATTTAAGGATTGCCATTGGAAGAACTGATTTACAATGACCTGATTGGGTGCCAATGGCATGGGTTATTCGCCATCTTGAATGGCAATACACCAGGTAATTTGTAATTGTGATGATATTTATCTCCACGACAACAATGTGTATAACTCTTGCTGTTGAATGACAGTCGAATATTTTTAGGGTAGTACCCTGAATATAACGGTCGAAGATCACTCGACACTATATTCGACACGATCCCACACTATATCAAGACAAGGAAGTGGAACACAGTCAAGTGAAAGACCTTTAATGGCTGCAGCCTAACAAGTTCCAAACGATCTATTTAACTAAGATGTTCATGTCATAGGTCCATACATGAGGCTCTGAATCAAAAAAAAAATCCGACAAAGGGTTGGAAAAAGAGGTAACAATCCATCATCACGACCAACTCTATACAAGCGCGTTGGGCTGGCTGAAGGCAGTATCTGGACTATTGGGCACAATCTTGACAGTGGCACAACTATCTTGACATCAGTATACCAATACTGGTCTCAATCAACTCCCTAGCAAATCTGGTAACTTATCCAAAACTTTGTACCAAACTCCACAGAAGTGATGACAGCGAGACACCCACCACCTGGTAATTCAAATTTACAGCCCAAGCAGCATTTGATACTCAAGAACCTTATCAGCATTCCAAGCCCACCACTCATACCATTAGCCAACACCAGGCATAAAATGAGCTAACCCTTAACCGAATTAAACTTTAAAGAATAACATCTGATGGGATAAACATATCTTATGACCTCAACGATCTTTTCATAATTCCTCTTGTCTCTGTCTTGTCTCTGTCTCTGTCTCTGTCCGTCTCTGTCTCTGTCCTGTCTGTCTCTGTCCTGTCTCTGTCTATCTCTCGTGAAATTTGATAGGATAAGACTGGTGCAATAGGAATTGCAACCCCATGAATGACCCATAATCATAATCATTTTCTTAATCCAACATTCAAAGAATGGGCCTCACAATGCAGCGGTCAATGGCAATCCTCCATCAACAAAGTCCTAACTTCCTTGACACAACCTGACTCTCTATCCACGACTCAAGTCATATCATCCGAGCTCTCATATGTACTCACGCACATAAGTATCCACGATGTAGTTACTGAGCTCACCCCATTCTTGGGCCTATGCACACCTTGCCTCAACATCAATCTTGCTTACAGCTTACACGATGAAACAAGGCTTTCAAGATTAACTGAATTCCATCTCTGAAATGATTTCTAAACATTGAATTCGGTTCATCGCAAATGTGTAAGACTTTGTTATAGGAGTCTATGGGCCTTTAAACGATTCATTCATGCCCAGTTATGATTTCTCAATTGATTTTGACTTGCGAGGCCCTCATTAAACCCATATGTAGGAGTTAGTGCTTGCAGATAGAATTGCTATTCATCGATTCTGTCTCCTACCATGTACTGATTTCTCCCCACAGATGTGTGTTCATGTCATACCTACATGGCCCGTTTATGATTTCTCACATTGATCATATCATCCATTTTTCAATATTTCTTCAATTTGTATTTCATTCCAACCCAGTATTATTCTCAGATTGAGTTATTCATCAGTAATATTTTCAGATTGATTCATTCTACAGTATGATTCTCAGATTGATTATTCATCCATAGTAATTATTTTCAGATTGAGTTATTTCATCCATGTAATTATTCTCAGATTGAGTAATTCATCCATGTAATGATTTCTCACATTGATTCTATCATCTTTGCCATCGTCAAATTATTTTCTCTCCATAGATTTGAGCTATTATTCATTCTCAGTCACGTAATTATTTCTCAGAATTGATTCGATATCATCCATGTCCAACAAATTGATGAAATACGAAATTCTGATTTTCATAACAGATAACATGGAACTTACAAATTGAAAACCGTCCACACCAATTAAACAAAACCCCACTATTTTGGGATTGAATACTTACCCATTAAACCTAGATCAAATCAGCTCACATATTCATTATAATTTACATTAACTAAATACAACTCACAATTCTTATTTTGCCTTCCTTGAAAATTTCTTCATTGATATAAAAATCAAAATATGAGACTCGATCATAGTATGATTTCTTCTCCTGTATTGATCTCATTGTCATGCCCGTGATATGATTTCTCTGATTCATGTCATTTCCTCCTCCCCACGTACACCTGATTCTCATAACTCCTATGATTTGATTCATTCTTCCACGTACATGTATGTTGTCATCCCAAAACTTCCGAGAGATCCCATTTTCCATCTTTCTCATGCCCTCAATTCTCACCTGCCTCTGGGTCTTCTCAAGCTAGTTCACTTTTGCCACTCGTAATGACTTTTTCTTTCTCGGAATTGATTCTATTCAAATCCACCACAAGTACCCATTGATTTTCTCAGGATTATCCCAATTTTGGACTTGTTATTTCATTATTTCTCTATAATCATTATCCAAACCATACAATATCCTTCTTATTATTAGTTTTGAACCCTCTTTCCGTTTAAGCATGAGTCATCTCAACGTTGCTCTGTTTCTTTTCTTTCTCACGGTAATGTGATTTCATCAACCCTCATCAGCCACCACATTGGACAACATGCAGTAAGAGTAGGTATAGCCTCATGCCACGTAAGGATCGATTATCGTGCGCCAGGACCGCAGCCTGAATTCATGGGTCATATGCCGCCGCCACTCGTTAGTGTCACAGATGTCAGTCTGTCTTCGCCAGCATTTTGGATTATAATCAGTCATATATACGCGACACCCCGTAGAGGGTGATTGTTACCTTTTATTGATTGAGAGTGTCTATCTTTCTTTATTCACTTTTCTCCTTTTTTTTTCATTTTTGGTTCTACTCCCACCATAGTAATTTGAATTTTTGCGGAACTCGGTAGCGGAACATTTTTTGATTTGTATGCTCATTCATCATTCTTTATTTATTTTTTTGGAATTTACTTCATTACACGTAATGAATTCTTCCCCACCTTCATCTATTTTCGCGTTTCTACGCAGTTTGAATTCAATCCTCCCAAGTACATGTTCTCTCCTCCCAGAATTTGATCTCTTGATTCAATCCAGACTTCCATAATTCCCAAATTCTCAACTCTATTCCTTTTTACCCTACCGACACTGATTTCGCGTAATGAATTCTTCTCTTATCTTTTTGTGTCTTTCCAATGCAGCATTGTGTGAATGTCACCTTCCCTGAGTGATCTGGTCCACCCAAACAGCCCCATGTCAATCAAAGAACATCACGCAACAACAGCACGTAAACGATCCAGAAAAGAGTATCGGTGTCCAGAGGAAGTGTGTTAAAAGAAATGATATGCATTGATAAGAATTAGTTTCTGATTTGACACACCATTTCTATCTTCATTTCCATTTTATACACATCTGTCATCAATAAGAAACTGTATCATAAACACTTCTAACTTTTCATTGGAACGAATCAGTAAGTCCACGAGTAACAAATCAGAGCTTAACGGAGAGAAGAGACTATGCGAGTACAGGCAAGTAAAAAGAGAAACTTATAAGAGAACAAAGAAAAAACATAGCTGTCACTGCTGTTTCACACAGCCGAGTGATTTCATCAGTGTAAAACCGCGGCTCCTCGATGACGTTAAATTGGAGTACCAATTTCTGTTGGCATTAGTTGGTTGGATGTTAAGATCCAATGATTTCCTACGAAGAGTAGGGGCAAAGTTATGCCAGCAACCAATGAACAAATTCCAATTCACTAGTGCCGTAGCATGCCAGAGGGAAGGCAATGGCAAACCACCCAGTAATACACTTGCCAGAACTGCTTTCGGCAAGCATGATGCTCTGCTCAGAGAGAGTATGGTACATATCAGAATCAGTATATAATACCATATATATATATATATATATATTATATTATATTTAATTATATATTATATATATATAATTAAATTATGTATGTACACCACCAATTTGGTCAGGACTGCTTCTGCCTGAAAGTTCATCGGACACAACAAATACCCGCAGTTAATAATAAACTACCTACAAGGTATTAAAATCGAACGGAATCATGGAATGCGTCGGCATGCGAACAGCCCAGCAAAGATCGCAATACTAAAGATGGAGGTAGAGAGGGGAAAAAAAAGAATAAATACAAGTAGTAATCCTAATAAGGTAGAGGAAGTGAGGAACACAGACAAATATTCAAGAAAAGAGCAATAGAGATTTGCAGACCCTCACCAGGAGTTTTTGTGGTGGTGTTTGTGTCTGGTGTGTTAGCGTCATTAATGAAGAGACTTTAGCGACTGCCACTTTAAATAACTGCTGGTAGTGAATGACCGAGTCCAAAGACGTCGCGCTTTGATGGCAACAAGGACCGCTTGTTATATCGGACACCTGACCTGACCCACGACGTTTATTGTTATTGCGTTGATTCAGAACAATGGGTTAAAATAAATTCAATTAAATCAAATGAACAAACAGACGTAACAGTCCCTGCAATCAGAAAGAACCCTCATAACGAAGCAAAAAGCAAAAAGATGAAGTCATCAGGAAGGAACCTGGATAAGGATTTGAGTTTGCAAGCTGGCTACCCTCTACCACAAACCCATCCGGACAGACAAGTGGCATTATTGAAAAAATTAAAAATGAACCTCGATCAAAAAAAGAATTAATAAAAATCTGCCTACCAGACTGACATCCATCAAGTTGAAATTAAAATATATATTTCCCAAGTGCTACTGGATTATAATTTTGAAAGGTTTTATTATTTCTTTCAACAATCGATGGTGGTCGTATGCAGCTTAGCTGCCGGGGTAGCTATCAATTTCTTGAAGCGTGACTTGTCGCTGATGCAGTGACCCCTCTAACAGTAACACACCTGGAACTGGTACTTCTGCATTGTTGCCGACTCTAGCGAGGGAAGGATTGAAACAGGCTCGAGTCAACCCCTGGTGGTATGTAATCCAAGCGGCCTGACGGGGCTTGAACTCAGACCGTCTAGGATCCCACCGCCACCAGCCTAACCATGGCAACACTAGGCTTAGCTTTCAGTCGATTGATGGGAAGTTCTCTAACGCGGCTCTAGAGAAAGATTATAAAAGTAGAACACGACCGGCGTAGAACCCGTTTGGGGTTGAGCGCTTATGACAGCGGTTGATAAAAAAAATGATTACAAATACAAAAGATAGCTCCAAGACGAACTATACCGCAGCTGAGGTTGTTTGCACTTCATACAATATCCGCGAAGAGTTACTTGACTGAGAATTGGATATTGATTTTTTAATGATATGTTTTTATTGGGCCCGATTTGAACGAAACTATACTGGCACACCGCAGGGAGAATGGTGGAGTAAGTGGTGGCCCTAAAATGTTTTGCGCTATGTGTCCCGTGTTTGGGCTGTTTTCGGGAATTAATCATCCATCAATACATACATACATACATACAAAGATGAGAGTTAACTCTCAGCTCAATATATAGATTGATTTCAATACCCAATATGGCATCGCCATACAAGTTTACCCCCTTGATCTGGAGATCAGATTAATAAGGGTTTCAGGATAAATCTCAATATGGTCTGCTACAATACCGTCATGTGACCTTAAACATATATGACATCTAAGGGTTGGGACCTTTTTTCCTCATGGATAGGCGGTCATTCACACATCTGTAAAGTTTTGGGCCTATACGATCTATCTTCAGACTACTGTTTTTTGGAGAAGATTTTTGGAAAGGTTTATAATATATATATATATAGTATGTGTATATATAATATTATAGTATATATTATATTATATTATATATTACTATATATATATATATATATTACACACATATGTATGGCTTGGCAACGACAGGACCATGACATCATCCAAATTTTCTATTCTGTTGACCAATTTATCCGCCGAGATGACCCTCAAAATTTTTCATACTGAATGGATGCTGGTGTTCTAATCATATGCAATTACTGATGTCAATATGGTGCACATATGAACATCATAAAGAAAACATTACATTTATTCGCACATGAGGAGTAGCTTGTCATGTGCAAGTTTCATTTTTTTTCAATGAAGCAGGTTATCGAGATACGGAGGTCAAAGTTTTCCCTTTTTTGATGCCAAACATGGTTGGCAAAACCACGCTGACGCTATGAGTCATAATTATCATTAGACCATTCTACAGTGAGTAGTCCGCTCATCTGGTAAAAAAAAATTCTTGTCATCACCGACAGCGGTTCCAGCAGATCCAGGGGAATAACAAAATGCAGCCACATGTACGGATTTGAACTAAAAAATCTAATCAGATTGTTCTTATTACAATCATCACCCCAACCTCTCCACTAATTTTCCGGTCAAAATTAGTCCACAACTTTTTGAGATATCAGCTGGTTCACGGAGCGACAGACAGACAGACAGACAGGGGTGAACATAACCTCCTCCAATTCGGTGGCTGAAGATAAAAGTTATTTTTACTTCTCAGGCAAAAGTAGGAAAGGCCAGCAAAGATAAAATGTATTTCACAGTGTCTGAATGTGATTAGCATAATGATGGAAACCAGGAAGAGAGAATTAGAATGTCACTGAAAACAAAGCAATAAGGGTAATCCAAGTGAGGAGTGGAAATAAGGCAGCTGTATCCAATAACTGGTTAACTTCACACAACTCATTATGAAATTGAATTTATTTTTCTTATAATAATGGCTCTAAGGCTCTGGAAGAGCTTGTACGTGTATATCACATTTAGGATAAGACATTAGTAGACTCAATTGTACTTTTTATATTGAGTTACTACAAAGGACAAGAGGACTACAGACAAAACGTACAGTGAGGTGGTAATTTGAATCTGGCTTTGCTCTCACTTGTTTCAGATGGCAATCCATTTTATTATAAATATCGCAGAATTACTAATCAACGATAACTAGTGCACTTGCAGATTCATTTACCAACTCATAACCTTGGCATTAAGTTACCTGCACACTGTTTGTTCCAGTTATTCATTGACGATTATTCAACAAAAATAATATCTTAATATGATCTATATGTAATTGAACCTTTCCAGCTCTAATCAGTGGTGGGTCACCTAAGGTACAGCAGAGCGGCTGCAGGTCCCGCTCCCCCTTAAGCGACTCCAAGGGCTGGTAGACGCTCTTCGTTGCCATTTACGAGCCATTTTTATATGACAAGTTATTCCGAGATAAACAGTAAGAAAATGTAAATGAAGGAATGAACATGTCCAATACAAAGAAAAACCACTTAAACAGCGGTTATAAAATCTAGTGCTTCCTCCATGGGTCTTTGCAAAGTGAACATATTTTAGTAAAAGATTGAAATGAATGACATAGACAACCGAGTAGTACAAAGTGTAATAAACCGAGGTGGAAAGGGAGGTGTGAGGGCCGCGGCACGAGCCACGGATGAACATGACCATCCCAGATGCTGGATTCACTAAGGATGGTGGGACTACCGACTACACCTATCAGCAGTGTGACCTACTCCTAATTTTCACAAAATGCCAGGTTGAGCCTAATGAAAAAAGCCAAGAATTCCGAGGTTTCGGAAGCGATGATAAAGAAAACCTACACGCCAAGAACTATAAAAAACCAAAGACGCCAAAAGGTGAAGAATAGACCAAGATCTTGTGAAAAAGTCCAAGGAGTGGTCACACTTGGCACCTATCAGGAAGGAACAACAACACTGGCCGGATGCATTTTCTGAGTTACCTCAAGGTGTATTCTACTGATCGCGATGAACTCATTGCACTCTGTCTGCCGTTATGTTTAGGAATTTAGCAACCAGAGTAAAAATGAAAGTATCAGATAAAAAAAGAGAAATCTTCAAAACGACTACATATAGTGGTAGTTGCAGTGTGAACTGTTTGTTTTTAATTATTATTATCTTCCACTATGTATTTCCTTGATCTGTGGTGTTCAGATTCAAGATCTGTGTGTTTCGCATAGATTTATATATATTACTGCGTCAGTGAATACAAAGATTGATCAACGAGTCGCCGTGCCGAGCATAATACGTACCTTGAAATACATAAAATAAATAAATAAAATAAGTGGGGTTTTTTTCAAGCAGAAGCATATACTGTACAATTGTTTTGAAAAAGTAGTTCTGGAAAAATTTCAGGTAAAACATATTTTCTCTTTAACGAAGCAGGTAAAAGGGACGAAAAAAAAGTCACTCAGTCACTGTGCTAAGTCTCCTCCCAGCACCTTGGCTACAAAGCAGTGCTCTCGTCGTCATCGTGGGAAGTGTAACATGTGGTGGTGTTGGTAGAGTGGTGGGGAGACAGGTAGAGGGAAAGAATCTGGGGAGGTAGGGAACGTGAAGGTGGGAATGGGAGGGGAAGTGATAAGTCGGGGGAAGAGGAAAGTAAGGTGAGAGGTATCACAACATCCAAAGCAACCCTGCTGAACAATGTAGGAGGGACAGACGGTTTGATTTTCATCAGGACAATTTGGTGATTGTTCACTTAACACGCTTGATACATTCAGCACTTAGGAAACCCACGCCTATAAAACAGAGCATATCGAAATCTCATCCACAGGACAACGTGCATACACCAATAAAAAAAAAACCTGTTAAAGACTGAACAAAGGAACGAAAACGTTTTTTCCCCCATGTTAGAAGAATGGAGCTCTTTTACAGATAAATGACAGCCCAGATTAAATCATTGTTCCCTACTCCGCATGTCTATAGACTCAGAATTATTAGGGTGTACCATAAAGTCTTGGTGCAAACCTGTGAACTTTTCAAACTTGTGGTGTGCACATGGATAGAAACAAGGTGTAAAATGCGCACAGGGCGAGTGTATCACCCTGCACTCGTGAAGCGACAAGCAGGGTTAGGCATCGTGGCGTACGGTGCTACATGCACTGTGTTGGCAATTTTCAAAAATTCATTTTTCTGACGGCACCTGATTGGTCTGATGGATCACGAATTTTTACATAGGGAGGTGACATCCCGCCTGTAAAAATATTTATTCATAATATATGACATCATAGTCAGTGAGTACCAGACGCCATCTGGAAAACATGTTTTCACCTGTTATCTCCCCAACCCCTCAACTGGAAAAAAAAACTTGAACCAGGCTCATCGATCAAGTATTCCCAAATGGAGGATAGATATGCTGTATGATGTTCATCGGTGCTTTCATTATAGTCTAAATTTCAGCACAAGTACAACACTTGATTGGCTGTCAGACATACGACATTTTTCCCTCTGCAACTGTTTAGTCACCCTGATGGACAGTGAATTTTCAGAATATGAGGGGATCCTCCTGTTGAAAGTTATTAAAGATAATGATGATGTCAATAGGGTCACGTGGTAAAGGTGCATCCTTGGAAAATCGAAAAAAGTTGCACCTCTATATCTCCGAAACACCACTCCAATGGAAAAAAATTGAACAAAAAAATAACATCATGGCTTATTGTCAAGAAGACTACACCTTGGGAATTAAGATATGTTTAATGATGATGTATTGGTACTTATTATGTCATATTTGGACAAGTACAAAACACTTATCGATAATTATACGATTTTTTTTCTCAGCATCTGTTGGTCTGATGGACACTAAATTTTCTACATAAGAGCACCGTCCTCCTGCAAGAATATTGTAAGATAACCTGATGTTGTAGTCATGTGGTCCGCACCATCTTTGGAAAAACCAAAAAACGTTGGCACCTCTATATCTTCCAAAAAACATTGACTGCGCAGGGTAAGTTATTCTTGAACATCAACGGAGTTCATACAGTTTTGTTTCATGTTAATATTGTTATTAATGTTGTTAAACTGCACAAACCCTCCTGGGTTTCTTGAGAAGTTGTACATTTTCTGATGAGGCTTCTACATCAGTGGAAAAAAATTGTCACTCATAAC
>CM068952.1:22277411-22289112 GCA_035128595.1 Eptatretus atami | reverse complement strand
TCAATCTGAGAAATAATTACATGAATGAATGATTCAATCTGAGAAATCATTACGTGGATGAATGAATCAATCTGAGAAATTATTACGTGGATGAATAACTCAATCTGAGAAATCATTACATGGATGAATGAATCAATGTGAGAAATCATAACATAATGGATGAATGAATCAATCTGAGAATAATTACATGGATGAATGAACCAATCTGAGAAATAATTACAGGGATGAATGAATCAATCTGAGAAATCATTACATGGATGAATGAATCAATCTGAGAAATCATGACATGGATGAATAACTCAATCTGAGAAATCATTACGTGGATGAATGATCAATGTGAGAAATCATAACATGGATGAATGAATCAATCTAAGAAAATCATACATGGATGAATGAATCATGTGAGAAATAATTGCATGGATGAATGAATCAATCTGAGAATCAATTACATGGATGAATGAATCAATCTGAGAACATAACATGAGATGAATCATCTGAGAAATCATTCATGGATGAATGAAATCAATCTGAGATATCATTGCATGGTGAATGAATCAATCAGAATAATTACGTGGATGAATAACTCAATCTGAGAAATAATTACACAGGATGAATGAATCAATCTGAGAAATCATTACATGGATGAATAACTCAATCTGAGAAATAATTAATGGATGAATGAATCAATGGAGATATCAATAACATGGATGAATGAATCGATGTGAAAATAATTCATGGATGAATGAATCAATCTGAGAAATCATTACGTGGATGAATAACTCATCTGAGAAATAATTACGTGATGAAATGATCAATCTGAGAAATATTACATGGATGAATGAATCAATCGAGAAAATCATTACGTGGATGAATAACTCAATCTGAGAAATAATTACATGGATGAATGAATCAATCTGAGAATAATTACACCAATGAATGAATCAATCTGAGAAATCATTACGTGGATGAATAACTCAATCTGAGAAATAATTACATGGATGAATGAATCAATGTGAGAAATCAAACATGGATGAATGAATCATTCTGAGAAATCATTACGTGGATGAATGAATCAATCTGAGAAATATTACATGGATGAATGAATCAATCTGAGAAATAATTAACGTGGATGAATAACTCAATCTGAGAAATAATTACATGGATGAATGAATCAATGTGAGAAATCATAACATGGATGATGAACCAATCTGAGAAATCATTACATGGATGAATGAATCAATGTGAGAAATCATAACATGGATGATGAATCAATCTGAGAAATAATTACATGGATGAATAAATCTGAGAAATCATAACTGGATAATGAATCAATTGAGAATCATTACATGGATGAATGATCAATGTGAGAATATACTGGATGAATAACTCAATCTGAGAAATCATAACATGGATGAATGAACCAATCTGAGAAATCATTACATGGATGAATGAATCAATGTGAGAAATCATTACATGGATGAATGAATCAATCTGAGAAATAATTACATGGATGAATAACTCAATCTGAGAAATCATGACATGGATGAATGAATAAATCTGAGAAATCTTACGTGGATGAATGAATCAATACAAAAAATCATGACATGATGAATGAATCAATCTAAAAAATCATCAATGGATGAATGATCAATCTGAGAATCTTACTAGATGAATGATCAATCTGAGAATAATTACGTGGATGAATGAATCAATCTGGAGATCATTACGTGGATGAATAACTCAATCTGAGAATAATTACATGGATGAATGAATCAATCTGAGAAATCATTACATGGATGAATGAATCAATCTGAGAAATAATTACGTGGATGAATGAATCAATCTGAGAAATCAATTACACGGATGAATGAATCAATCTGAGAAATCATTACATGGATGAATAACTCAATCTGAGAAATAATTACATGGATGAATGAATCAATGTGAGATATCATAACGTGGATGAATGAATTGCATGGATGAATGAATCAATCTGAGAAATCATTGCGTGGATGAATAACTCAATCTGAGAAATAATTACATGGATGAATGAATCAATGTGAGAAATCATTACATGATGATTACTCAATTGAGAAATCATTAACTGGATGAATAACTAATCTGAGAAATAATTCATGGATGAATGAATCAATGTGAGAATCATTACATGGATGAATATCAATCTGAGAAAATATTAAGTGATGAATAAATCAATTGAGAAATAATTACATGGATGAATACATCAACTGAGAAATCATTACGTGGATGAATGAATCAATCTGAGAAATATATACATGGATGAATGAATCAATCTGAGAATAATTACGTGGTGAATGAATCAATTGAGAATCATAACATGGATGAATGAATCATGAGAAATCAATTGCATGGATGAATGAATCAATCTGAGAAATATTACGTGGATGAATAACTCATCTGAGAATAATTACATGGATGAATGAATCAATGTGAGAAATAATTACATGGATGATTACTAATCTGAGAATAATTATGCGTGATGAAAAACTAATCTGAAATAATTACATGGATGATTGAATCAATGTGAGATTACATGGATGATACTCATCTGAGAAATAATTACATGGATGAATGAACTCAATCTGAGAATAATTACAGGATGAATGAATAATCTGAGAAATCATTACGTGGATGAATGAATCAATCTGAGAAATATACATGATGAATGAATCATCTGAGAATAATTAGGGATGAATAACAATCTGAGAAATATTACATGGATGAATGAATCAAATGTAGAAATCAAACATTGATGAATGAACAATCTGAGAAAATCATTACTGGATGAATGAATCAATCTGAGAAATATACATGGATGAATAATCAATCTGAGAAATATTACATGGATGAATGAATCAATCTAAGAATCATTACGTGGATGAATGAATCAATCTAAGAATAATTACTGTGAATGAATCAATCTGGGAAATCATTACGTGGATGAATAACAATCTGAGAAATCATTACGTGGATGAATGAACTCAATCTGAGAAATAATTACATGGATGATGAATCAATCTGAGAAATCATTACTTGGATGAATGAATCAATCTGAGAAATCATTACGTGGATGAATAATCAATCTGAGAAATACATGGATGAATGAATCAATGTGAGAATATCAAATCATGGATGAATGAATCAATCTGAGAATCATTACGTGGATGAATACTAATCTGAGAAATAATAGCATGGATGAATGAACAATCTGAGAAATAATTACGTGGATGAATAATCAATCTGAGAAATAATTACATGGATGAATGAATCAATTGAGAAATCATAACATGGATGAATGAACAATCTGAGAAATCATTACATGGATGAATGAATCAATTTGAGAAATCATACATGGATGAATGAATCAATCTGAGATATTAACTGGAGAATGAATCAATCTGAGAATCATTACATGGATGAATAATCAATCTGAGAATATACATGGATGAATGAATCATTGAGAAATCATTAGTTGATGAATGAATCAATCTGAGAAATCATTACGTGGATGAAAAATCAATCTGAGAAATCATTAATGATGAATGAATCAATCTGAGAAAATTATTATGGATGAATGAATCAATCTGAGAAATATACACGTGGATGAATGAAATAATCGAGAATCATATACGTGATGATGATCAATCTGAGAAATATTACGTGATGAATGAATCTATCGGAGAAATCATTACGTGGATGAATGAATATCGAGAAATCATTACGTGGATGAATGACAAATCTGAAGAAATCATTCACGGGTGAATGAATCAAATGAGAGAATCATGAATGGATGAATGAATCAATCTGAGAAATCATTACGTGGATGAATGAATCAATCGTGAGAAATCATTACATGGATGAATGAATCAATCTGAGAAATCATACGTGGATGAATGAATACTGAGAAATATACTGGATGAATGAATAATCTGAGAAATCATTCATGGATGAATGAATAATGTGAGAAATCATCATGGATGAATGAATCAATGAGAAATCATATGGATGAATGAATCAATCTGAGAAATCATTACATGGATGAATGAAATCACTGGAAATCATTAGTGGATGAATGAATCAATCTGAGAAATATTACGTGGATGAAAACTCATCTGAGAAATAATTACATGATGAATGAATCAATCTGAGAAATCATTCTTGGATGAATAACTCAATCTGAGAAATTATTCATGGATGAATGAATCAACTGAAGAATAATACGTGGATGAATGACTCACTGGAGAAATCATTACATGGATGAATGAATCATTCTGAGAAATAATTACGTGGATGAATGAATCAATCTGAGAAATCATTTACATGGATGAATGAATAAATCTGAGAAATATTACATGGATGAATGAATCAATCTGAAAATATTACAGATGATGAACAATCTGAGAATCATACATGGATGAATAACTCAATCTGAGAAATAATTACATGGATGAATGAATCAATGTGAGATACATAACATGGATGATGAATCATGTGAGAAATAATTCATGGATGAATGAATCAATCTGAGAAATCATTAGTGGATGAATAACTCAATCTGAGAAATAATTACATGGATGAATGAATCAATGTGAAAATTCATTACATGGATGAATTACTCAATCTGAGAAATAATTACGTGGATGAATAACTTAATCTGAAAAATAATTACATGGATGATTGAATCAATGTGAGAAATCATTACATGGATGAATTACTCAATCTGAGAAATAATTACGTGGATGAATAACTCAATCTGAGAAATAATTACATGGATGAATGAATCAATCTGAGAAATCATTACGTGGATGAATGAATCAATCTGAAAAATCATTACATGGATGAATGAATCAATCTGAGAAATAATTACGTGGATGATAACAATCTGAGAAAAATACATGGATGAATGAATCAATGTGAGAAATCAAAACATGGATGAATGAACCAATGAGAAATCATTACATGGATGATGAATCAATCTTGAGAAATAATTACATGGATGAATGAATCAATCTGAGAAATCATAACATGGATGAATGAATCGATATAACAAATCATAACATGAATGAAGAATCAATGTGAGAAATCATTACATGGATGAAATAATTGAGAAATCAATTACATGGATGAATGAATCAATGTGAGAAATCATTACATGGATGAATGAATCAATTGTGAGAAATAATTACGTGGATGAATAACTCAATCTGAGAAAAATTACATGGATGAATGAATCAATCTGAGAAATAATTACGTGGATGAATGAATCAATGTGAGAAAATAACATGGATGAATGAACCAATCTGAGAAATCATTACATGGATGAATCAATGTGAGAAACATTACGGATGAATGAATCAATTTGAGAAATCATTACATGGATGAATGAATCAATGTGAGAAATCATTACATGGATGAATGAATCAATCTGAGAAATAATTACGTTGATGAATAACTCAATCTGAGAAATAATGACATGGATGAATGAATCAATCTGAGAAATCATTACGTGGATCATGGATGAATAATCATTCTGAGAATATTACAGTGGATGTTAATGAATCAATCTGAGAAATAATTCATGGATGAATGAACAATCTGAGAAATCATTACGTGGATGAATCTCAATCTGAGAAATAATTCATGGATGAATGAACAAATCTGAGAAATAATTACATGGATGAATGAATCAATCTGAGAAATCATTACATGGATGAATGAATCAATCTGAGAAATATTACGTGGATGAATGAATCAATCTGAGAAATACATTACATGAATGAATGAAGTCAATCTAGAAATCATAATGGATGAATGAATCAATTGAGAAATCATACATGATGAATGAATCATTGAGAAGATCATTACATGGATGAATGAATCAATCTGAGAAATCATTACATGGATGAATGAATCAATCTGAGAAAATAAATACATGATGAATGAATCAATGAGAAAATAATTACATGGATGCAATGAGAATCAATCTGAGAAATCATTACATGGATGATGAACTCAATCTGAGAAATAATTACATGGATGAATGATACAATGCTGAGAAATACATTACATGATGAATGAATCAATGTAGAAATCAAACATGAGAATGAATGAATCATAAAAATCAACATGGATGAATGAATCAATGTGAGAAATATTCATGGATGAAACGAATCAATGTGAGAAATCATAACATGGATGAATTACTCAATCTGAGAAATAATTACTGGATGAATAATCAATCTGAGAAATCATTACAGTGGATGAATGAATCAATCTGAGAAATCATTACGTGGATGAATGAATCAATCTGAGAAATCATTACATGGATGAATAGAATCAATCTGAGAAATAAATTACATGGATGAATGAATAATCTGAGAAATAACTTACAGTGGATGAATGAATCAATTGAGAAAATCATAACGTGGATGAATAACTCAATCTGAGAAATCATAACATGGATGAGATATCAATCTGAGAAATCATACGTGGATGAATGAACAATCTGAGAAATAATTACTGTAGAATGAATCAATCTGAGAAATCATAACGTGGATGAATATCAATCTGAGAAATAAATTAACGATGGATGAATGAATCATTCTGAGAAATCATTACGTGGATGAATGAATCAATGCTGAGAAATCATTACATGGATGAATAATCAATCTGAGAAAATTAACATGGATGAATGAATCAATCTGAGAAATCATAACATGGATGAATGAACCAATCTGAGAAATCATTACATGGATGAATGAATCACTGGGAAATCATTACATGGATGAATGAAAATCATTAGTTAGATGAATGAATCAATCTGAGAAATATTACATGGATGAATGAATCATCTGAGAAAATCATTACGTGGATGAATAACTCAATCTGAGAAATAATTACATGGATGAATGAATCAATGTGAGAAATCATAAACATGGATGATATCAATCTGAGAAATAATTACGGGATGAATAACTCATCTGAGAAATCATGAATGGATGAATGAATCAATCTGAGAAATATTACGTGGATGAATAACTAATCTGAGAAATAATTACATGGATGAATGAATCAATTGAGAAATCATAACTGGATGAATGAACCAATCTGAGAAATAATTACATGGATGATGAATCAATGAGAAATCATAACATGGATGAATGAATCGAAAAAAAATCATAACATGATGAATGAATCAATGTGAGAAATAATTACATGGATGAATGAATCAATGTGAGAAATCATTAATGGATGAATGAATCAATTAGAAATAATTACGTGGATGAATACTCAATCTGAGAAATAATTACATGGATGAATGAATCAATCTGAGAAATAATTGACGTGGATGAATGAACCAATCTGAGAAATAATTACATGGATAAATGAAATCAATGTGAGAAATATGTACGTGGATGAATAACTCAATCTGAGAAATAAATTACATGGATGAATGAATCAATGTGAGAAATCAACGTGGATGAGATGATCAATCTGAGATAATCACTAGGGTCGATGATCACAGTTAGCAGATAGTTAATGACTGGATGAATGAGAGAGATAGGGCAGAGACAGGAGAAGACGTAAGGATGTAAATAATTACGTGGACTGAATAACTCATTGAGAATAATTAACATGGGATGAAAGGAATCAGATCTGAGAAATCATAACATGCGATGAATCGAATCATGTCATTACGTGGATGAATAACTCAATCTGAGAAATCATTACATGGATGAATGAATCAATCTGAGAAATCATGACGGATGAATGAATCAATCTGAGAAATCATGACGGATGAATGAATCAATCTGAGAAATCATTACGTGGATGTATGAATCAATGTGAGAAATATTTACATGGATGAATGAATCAATGTGAGAAATCATTACGTGGATGAATGAATCGATACGAGAAATCATAACATGGATGAATGAATAAATCTAAAAAAATCACATGGATGAATGAATAATCTAAAAAATCATCACATGGATGAATAACTCAATCTGAGAAATAATTACACGGATGAATGAATCAAAATAAGAAATCATTACGTGGATGAATAACTCAATCTGAGAAATAATTACATGGTTGAATGAAGCAATCTGAGAAATCATGACGTGGATGAATGAATCAATGTGAGAAATCATAACATGGACGAATGAATCAATGTGAGAAATCATTACGTGGATGAATAACTCAATCTGAGAAATATTTACATGGATGAATGAATCAATGTGAGAAATCATTACGTGGATGAATGAATCGATATTAGAAATCATAACATGGATGAATGAATAAATCTAAAAAATCATCACATGGATGAATGAATGATCTAAAAAAAATCACCACATGGATGAATGAACCAATGTGAGAAATAATTACATGGATGGATGAATCAAGCTGAGAAATCATTACATGGATGAATGAATCACTGAGAAATCATTACGTGGATGAATGAATCAATCTGAGAAATCATTGCATGGATGAATGAATCAATGTAATCACATATGTGTGTCACACATTACATGGATCAATACAATATTCTGATCATTATGCACGATATTGATGAATGTTCCAGCCAAACCATTATAACCTTCACGGTTCCATGTACACTCACGGTCACCCTCAAATGATGGCACCCGCAGCAATGCGCTAAATACGAAAGAAGAAGATCACTCTGACCAATCACATCGCACAAATCAGGAAACCAAACAGATCATTCACTGCTTCGATCAATGTGATCAATACATACAGATGTTTGTGGAGCTGCTGCAGGTCAGGTCGAACTCCTGGTGTCTCCAACAACATTAAACTACAGTCTACAAATCTTTTAAAGCATGAAAACGCAATTCATTTCATTTGTGCGATTACAAAACTCCTCGACACTAAAGCAAGAACTCAATTCCAAACAGTTGGTAAAGGCCCAGTCACACCTTGACGTTTTCGCCAACGTATGCCGATTTTTGAAAAATTTGTCTAAAACGCTGGCACACGTTGAATACGTTATGGGTTAACAGTTTGATAACATTTAGAGCACGCTGGAAAACACTGCCATACGTCGTTGCACGCTGCTTTAAACGTTTTACTTTTCGGTTTCCTCAAATTTTGCATGCTTGAAATATTCACGACGTATGCCGGCGTATGACTCACACGTTCCACTACGCTGCCATAAGTTGATGCACGTTATGCGATCGTTGACAGACGTCGACACACGTTACTTTTAAGTTACTCATAGGCTGAAAGACATCGGTATAATGCTTAGCGTGCCTAAACTTATTATTAACCTATCAGTACATGTTGCTAACACGCTACGCATCATTGACACACTTCGACACTCCTTGCTTGAAAGTACTTATACGTCGAATCATGCCGAGTTATGTTTAGGCAAAAGGCTTTTCTAACCTATGAGTGACGTGCTTTGCACCTGTGTGTAACGCACCTCCGCCGCATACGCGTATGTAGACATATTGACGTTTACCGGACGACTACAGAACTTAACAACGAGTTCCCAACCTACAGATACCGATAATGATGTAATGGCAGCGATTAGGGGATTGTAAATAAAAAGGTTTCACAGGAGGAACCCGTCAGTGTTGCAACTACATAGCGAGTACATGTCCATGACATTACGAGAGATGGAGTATCCGGCAACGATGACACTACAATATCTACCTGTCCTCCAACATCAGCATACCCTCATCGATTGCACGCACGTTGCGTGCCAATAGAACCGAGAAGAAGACGTGAACGGAGAGAAGTACTGGTGACACCATGGATCGGGATTGATTTGCACCGATAAATACCATTGATTGCACCGATAAGACACCAGTTGATTGCACCGATAAAACACGTTAAGTGTAAACAATTGCGATTGTTTGCGCAAGCGTCTATTTTCAATAGTGGAGTTTAGCGATTTAGCAGTTGAATAGAAACGCTTCAAATTCCGAGCGCCAGCGTCAAAAAACAAAGGCGAGTGACAGCAATTTAAATCCTTCATTGTAAACAATTAAAATAGTTGAGTGCACCGTTTAAAAGTCGTTGAGTGTAAAAAAATCCAATTGTTGAGCGCAAGCGTTCTATTCAATAGTGGAGTTGCAGCCATTTAAATCTTTGAGTGCGAGCCTATGAATAGCAAACCCCACGTCACGGCAAAGATAAACTGCCGCACGATATGGATAAGTTAGGCTATCGTGGATAGTGTGAACGCCGCTACACGATAATTATTCGTTGTATACCGTATCTATAAGTATCAAGCGCTCTATGTACATTATTAGTACCTTGAGCATTTGTCCAACTCGTTATGAATACACCTAAAACTAAAACAAGCATAGCTCATTGTTGAAAAAACCCCCAAAAATTAGCTGCGAAGAACTTCGAACAACGGTGCAAAGATGTCTCCTACCCGTGGACACGCGGACGCAAGAGATCCATCATCACCCACACCTCCCCATCACACTCACCTACTACTGCCAACATGAACAAACTACTACTATACTGATACTGATACTGATACTGTTACTGCTGACATGACATCGACTCAAAAAGAGTCGAAAACATGATGGTCCCCCTGGAAGACCATTTCTATATACCAATTCCCAAAACGCTGGGACACGTCATTATGGCAGTTGTAAGTTAGAAACACTTCATTTAGTTTTTTTGTCGACCGGAAACGTCAATGGAATACGTCTACATACTCAATGTGCGTTGGACTACGTAAAGAATTGGTTCAAAGCACGTCAAACATAAGTTAGAAATAAGTTTCGCGTAAAAAAGACATTACCCGACGTGTTTCGACTTATGAGTAGCTTACAAGTAGCCTTTGTCGACGTGTGTAAGCGTCCGCATATCGTTGTACAACTTATTCCATCGCATGCGAACGTGTGTCATACGCCAAGTACGTCGTAAAATTTGAACATGTTAAAATTACTTGACGTACTCCACTTACTACGACGTATGATAGCGTACTTTACGTTCTATTCACGTATACCAAACTTACCCATACCGTATCGACGTGCGCCAGCATTTTAGACACATTTTCTTAGGTCGGCATACGCTGGCAAGATCCCAAGGTGTGATGCGATGTTGACACTCCATTTCTCGCGTTATGATTGAATCGTTGTGCGTCAGCCTTTTAATAGCTACGTCACGTCATCGTCGGCGATACGTGCAGCCGCTATGCATAAGTTAGACCATCTCTTGGCATAGGTTTGTAGTCGACAACAGTTCAGCATTCTTGTATAAGTTAGCTATAACACAAGAAACTTCTGTGTCCTATCTAATACGTTATACATAGACCAATCGTTATGAATACGTCCGAATCTTTTAAAAAAACATCAAAGTTCAACGTAAACAGCGTTTACATACATTTTAATACGTTGCCATCGCTGGCTAAAACGTCAAGGTGTGACTGGGCCTTAAGGAACGGATGGCTTGGTAAGCACTACCTTTACCTCTTCCTTGTAAACACTACCTTTACCTCTTCCTTGTAAACACGACCTTTACCTCTTCCTCGTAAACACGACCTTTACCTCTTCCTCGTAAACACGACCTTTACCTCTTCCTCGTAAACACTCCCTTTACCTCTTCCTAGTAAACACAACCTTTACCTCTTCCTTGTAAACACTACTTTTACATCTTCCTAGTAAACACTCCCTTTACC
>CM068952.1:22258673-22270022 GCA_035128595.1 Eptatretus atami | reverse complement strand
AAAAAGAAGAGAGCATCAGTTGGTGTGCAACAAGGAATAATTGATTCATTTTGGTGAAGATACAAACTCTGGCTGTCCTACGAGAATTTTTAAATTTTTTAAGTGATTCTCACCTTTGAGAGACGATCTAAAAATGATGTATATGATGTCTCAAAAAGTTATGTGTCAGATTGGACGAAAACTTGGTGGACAGGTTTGGGTGTGTGAACAGGGACAAATCGAGTTGATTTTGTTAAGATCCGAATCCAGATCTGAATCCGGAGAAATTTTTTTTAACTGATTCTTTGCCATTGGAGAGATGGGTCAAAAAATATATAATAAGCACAAATCTGAAAAAAATTGTGAATGCTGAGAGGCGTAAATGACGTCATGACATCGGTCATTCGCTGACGTCATTACGTCTGTTGAGGTGGAATGAGTTTGTTCGGTGATAATACGCCGTCTTCGATTTTGGTCAGATGCACACTTTCAGTGGGATCACAAAAACGTAAGACCGTTGGCAAGCAGAGCTAAGCACTTACAAGTGCCGTTTCTTGGTTTTGTTCGTCTTTCTGCAAAGTTGTCATTTCACCGATGGCCTGTTTTCTTTTGCCTGTTTGTCTTCCGCACAGATTGCTCCGGAGGCCAAGTCGCCATCTAGTGGGAGCCAAGGAATATACGTCTCCCTATTTTTTCACCGAGTGCGTCGATAAACGATGTTACAATTATAAATCGTCAAACCGCGCTCTGCGCAAAGTTTCTACAGTGAGGGTTTCTTGGAACATTCAAATATATCCTGTGTTCACAATGTGATTTTAATAGAATTTCTTTATTATACAATGTTCTTGTTACATTTTTTTGTGTCAAATGCACTTTCTGAGGTAGTCAACATGTGCAGAAGATGGTTTTACATTGCAGCGCTGTTTTCCAGTGGCATTACGTCTCTCTGCAGTGACTGTCTGTCGACGACAGACGTAAGTAATGAGTAGTGAATTAACGATTGATGTCATTGAACGTCATTACGCCTCCTCACGTAACGTCACACGTCGCCGTGCAACGAATGTAAAAATTATAAAAATCGCCAAAATCCCAAAACCTGTCGATCTTGCATCGATCTCACAAAGCCCATACTGTTCATTGAACCACAGAGCACCTGCATGCCGAAAGTGCGACAATTCGGCAGTTTTGGAAGGAAGACACGTTCACAAAATATGGCTAGCGTATTATATAATAAAAAGTGAGTATGTCGATACAATATGTACAAATTAGAATGTTGAGTATGTCAATAAAGCATGTCAATCTGATGCGAGTTACGTCTATAAAGTATGTAACAATTAGAATGGTGAGTACGTGTTTAAAGTATTGTTCCGAATTTGGAATTCAATTGCAACACAACATACAGGTTCCCTTAAGTCCAGCTATGTCGATAAGTCATGTTCCTAGATAAGCTCAGCTTCCATTGTTTATAATGTTCAGAGATCGATTAGATGCATTGCGGATCGATTTAATAGTTTAGGAGCCGAACAATGGAGACGTCCCTCCCCCTCTTCTTGCAAAGAGAAGAAGAACCCTGCCATCCCGTGACGTCAACAAACTCCCTCCTCACCCGTGGTTGAGCGGTGGGGGGGGGGGGGGTGGATCACGAGGCATGAAGTCACACGGTTGCGGGGGAGGGGGTGCAAAAGGATAACAAGAGGACATTCTTTTCTTTGTTCAAAAAGAGTCCCGTGGGAAGTCCCATGGGTAGGGCTTGAGTCCGTAGGAGAGTCGTGAAGAAGTCCCGTTTCTGAGTCCCGTGTGCAGAGTTCGTGTGCTGAGTCCCGGGGAGGAGTAAGCTTTTTGCTTCGGCAAGTTGGGGGGAGGTCGGGAGGAAGCAGAAGCCAAGGAGGCTGCATGGAAGTCCGGGCGTCCGCGAAGGAGAACGCGAGCTGGAGGCGCAGCCTTGCCCTGCTGTGTCGCCGCAAACCGCGCGTCGTGTGGAGAGAGCCGGAGAGAGCTCGACCTGCCACCAACGGAAGGCCCAGAGCTCGACCGCGCTACGCTAGCTGCGTGGGAGGAGCATCGCGGGTCGCCCAGCGCGTTCGGTGAGAGAGCCGGAGAGGCTCCGGCTCCGCCGAAGCAGAGCAGCATGTGTTCGCGTGGGGAACCCCTCGAAACGCGGGGCTTGCTTTGAGATGGGCAAGAGTGACGTCATGGCTTTGACATGTTGTTTGGAATCCGGCAGAAGGGTTCCTGCAGGACGGTAACAGTCCAAGAGGGACGAGGTGTGCGGGGCGCAAGCAGCTGCCATGACGTCACGGAAAAAGGCGTGGCTGTGAACTGCCGCGCTGGTGGTGTGCATTACCGAAAAAAAAAAAGAGTTTGAGAAAAGCAAGCCTCGCTTCCGGGTGAACAGGATTCCCAGGCAAGGGGTGGGAAGACCCCCTTGCTTGGGGGCACAGGAATACTAGTTAGGGGGATGGGATAGCGATAGTTAGACGGCCTTCATGGGGAATGGGTTTGTACGCTCATGGAGCCCGTGGAATGGATTAGTTAGAGGGTTTAGTTAACGATTTAGGAAATGGAAATTCTTTTGGATTTTTTTGAGACAACGGACAGACTGGAAATGTGTAGTGGAGACGAGCTTAGCTACGTAAGAGTAAATGGAACTGGCATGAGTTTTAAGGGATACGAGGAGCACGAGTTAGTCAGGGGAGTAAGTTAGAAGGATGGCAAGTGTGGAGTGTTTGGTGTGAGTTGCGAAATGGAAAGTGTGTGAGGAAATGAGTGTAAGGACAGTGGGCCAAGTTGTGGCGAGTGGAGCGAATGTGGTATGCATGGTGCGAAGACTGGTTTGGGGGGAGGGTGATTCCCACCCAAGTTGACCCTCGGGGTCCAGTTTAATGTTAGCGTAGTGGGTTATTCAATTTACTAACAGGAGGGTTCGTTTTGTGTTGGTGTTGAGAGAAGGCACGAAACCCGTTTTGGAGGGGTGGTCAAGAGTTCATGGACCGCTGGGAGCGTGGCTGTGGAAGTTGCGTATTTGCTTAGTGGGCACGCCAGGGCACCGGACAAGTCGGCCAGAAGTAGGCCAAGGGCCCAAGGGGGCCGGGATAGTGTAAGTGGGCACGGGCGACCCGTCGGAAACCGGGACCCGTAGCGCCAAGAATGGCCACGGGGACAGTGTAGTGGGCACGGGCGACCCTCGGAAAGGGACCGGGGCATCACAACGCACGTGGGGGCAATCGGAGGGGGGAAATGCCAGAGAGGGCAACCCCCCCCCCGCGTTTGTAGGGAGCAGCAAGGCTCGGAGTAGCCTGCGGGCCTGGGGTTGCCCATAGTTAGAGTTCGGCAGAGGGGGGACGTTCCTGCCAGTTGAGCAACGGCTGCCCCCAGCCAGGAAATTGGTGCGAGGGACGTATGAAAATTTGAGGCTAGGCCCAATTTATAATGACACCGAACACAAGGCGACGGGAATCATGGTTTTTTTAGAAACTGGATATTTTTAAAGTCGAGGCGTTTTTTGGAAAGCCCCGGGTTAGTTTCAGGTTAATGAATGTAGGGTAGGATAGGATTGTACCCCTTTCGCACCATCCATCCCTCGCTCATTGTAGGCCGCTGGAACTCTGAGGAGGCCATTCTGAGGCTTCGTTGCGCCTCGAGACAGTGACCGCCAGTCTCTCCTATTCCCCTCCAAGAGAAGGGAGACGTGGGGTTGGGAGAGGCTAGGTGGACATGATAGACTAGCCGGACAAGACAATAAAGGGGTTAGGGAGACAATTTAAAAAACATAATAAAATAAAGAGGGCTAAATTTTTTTGTTGTGTGGCCAAATTAAGGGACTGGGTAATGTGACAGAGACAGGCAAAGGCGATGAGTGGGGAGACCAGTAGGCTAGGTCCGAGCCTCGCCTTCAGAGCGGCCGGCACCACCGCACTCCCTCCAGACCTGATGGAACCACACCAGAGGCCGGCCAGCTTTCACTGCGGCCTGTTTTGTGCTGCAGCCGCCTGTTTCTGCATGGACTTGCTTCCATGCCTCGTTTGCCTGCCTCTGCCATGACATGCCTGGCTAGCCCTTGTTTGCGTTTGCCCCTGTGTCCATCCATCACCATGCGCGCCAGGACCATCCAGTTTTGTGAGGACTGCCGCTGCAGGCAGCCGTTTGCATCAGTCCCTTTTTTTTGTGTTTTGCACCTACATCCATTCCCTGCATCGAGGAACTTGAAATGCCTTTTAATACCTTTTCACCTTTCACAGATCACAAGTCCTGGGCATGGTTAGTGTAATGTAAATAGATAAGTTAAGATTGTAAATACCGGGAACCCCACCTGCAATGTTTGTTTTAAGCGCCGGCAATTTTAGTCAGTTGTCCAATGAGTTGTGAGAGTTTTGTTTAGTTAGTTACGCAGCGCATTAGGTATTTATTTTTGGGCACCACGTATAAAAGAAATGTCGGCACTCAGGGATCCCGAAGGTCGGACGTACTTGGGGAAAACTTACACATGCTGGTGCACATGAAATTGAGACTCGGGACGAGTCTGTAAAAAGGGAGGGGTAGTGTTACGAATTTTGGAATTCAATTGCACACAACATAAGGTTCCCTTAGTCACCTATTGTCGATAAGTGCATGTTCCCGTAGATAGCTCCATTCCATTGTTTAAATGTTCAGAGATCGATTAGATGCGCTGCGATCGATTTAATAGTTAGGGAGCGAACATATGGAGACGTCTCCCCCTCTTCTGCAAAGAGGAAGAAGAACCCTGCCATCTCCAATTAACGTCAACAACTCCCTCCCACCCGTGTTGAGCGGGGGGGGGGGGGGTTGGATCACGAAGGGCATGAGGTTCACGCCGGGTGCGGGGGGAGAGGTGCAAAAGGATAAAGAGGACATCTTTTTTTGTTCAAAAAGAGTTCCCGTGGAGTCCCATGGTACGGCTGAGTCCCGTGGCAGAGTTCGTGAAAGAGCCCGTTTCTGATTCCTGTGTTGCAGAAGTTAGTGTGTGAGTCCCGTGGGAAGGCAGTAAGCTTTTTGCTTCGGCAGTTGGGGGAGTCGCGGAGGAAGCCAAAGCCAAGGCAGCTGCGTGGAAGTCCGGCGTCGCGACAAGCAACACGCGAGCTGGAGGCGCAGCCTTTGCCTGCTGTGTCGCGCAAACCGCGCGTTCGTGTGGAGAGAGCCGGAGAGAGCTCGCCTGCCACACGGAAGGCCGGCTCGACCAGGCTATGCCTAGCGCCGTGGGAAGGAGCATCGCGGGTTCGCCCAGGCGTTCGTGTGGAGAGAGCGGAGAGAGCCTCGCCTGCACACGGAAGGCCCCGAGCTCGCGCGGCTAACGCTAGCTGCTGTGGGACGGGACGGGTCGCGGGTCCGCCAAGCCAGACACCACGAGGGGTGCAAGGAAACCTGCAACGGTCTCGTGGGACTCGTTCGATCTTGCCAAGTCCGCACGCCATAAAGACCCAAAGAGGTCCATTCCTGACCTCCATTGCCTTTGATGGGGGTCCTTTTTCCTGCTTTTCTCTTTCGAATGAATGTTTGTGGCGCCTCGAGTCCGTAAATAAAAACTGTGTAAGTGACTGTACATAATAATTGCTTTATAGACGGTTGAGGTTCTTTTGTCGTGCTTTTGTTTTTGCCTTATTTTAATTGCTACGTGTTTCATTATAATAAATGCCTTGTGTGATGTTAACCTGCTCGTTGCGTCCATATCCCTCATTGACTGACATTTTTGTGTGTTGGGAGTTAGAAAGCCGTTGGTTTTGCCGTAATAGGGGGACATTTGGACGACGGTTCTCGGCGATTACGCGTCGGTAATCGCGCACGACCAAGATCGCCTCGGCGGTGTTGTCCGTCGAGATCCGTCGGGGTGGAATACCCCGGTAGGTTGGATAAACGTGGGTATTTAGGTACATTGAAGAATTGGCAATCGACCCTACCCCCATGATCTGCCCATTGGCGTATTTCGGTTCTGTACAAGGACCCGTCGCTCGAGTTATCCGGGCGGCGATCTATAATTCCGGGCGATCGGTCGGGCAGACTCGACTTGCGGCTCCATTCAGAGCGGTCGGTTGGTGGCCGACCCCCGGCCCGTAACAGTATGTACAATTAGAATGTAAGTACGTCTATAAAGTATGTACAATTAGAATGTGAGTATGTGTTTAAAAGGATGTAAATTAGAATGGAGTAAAATGTGTTTAAAGTTATGTTAACAATTAGAATGTGAGTACATCTATAAATGTATGTACAATTAGAATGTGAGTAACGTGTTTAAAGTATGTACAATTAGAATGCGAAGTATGTGTTTTAAAGTATGTACAATTAAGATGTGAGTTACGTGTTTAAAGTAGTACAATTAGAATGCGAGCAGTGTTTAAGTATATTCAATTAGAATGCGAGTACCGTCTTAAAATATGTACAATAAAATGTGAGTACGTGTTTAAAGTATGTACTAATTAGAATGTGAGTCATGTCAATAAGTATGTACAAATATGAATGCGAATAAGTCCTATAAGTATGTACAATTAGATATGTGAGTATTGTTGTTTAAAGTATGTACAATTAAATATGAGTATGTGTTAAAGTAATGTACAATTAGAAATGCGAGTATGTGTTTAAAGTATGTACAAATTAGAATGGGAGTAAACGTGTTTAAAAGTATGTACAATTAGAATGTGAGTATATGTTTTAAAGTATGTAAATTAGAAAAGTGAGTACGTGTTTAAGTATGTACAATTAAATGCGAGTAATGTGTTTTAAAGTATGTTACAATTAGAATGCGAGTAACGTCTAAAGTATGTAAATTAGAAGTGAGAACGTGTTTAAAGTATGTACATTAAGAATGGCGAGTAACGTCTATAAGTATGTACAATTAGAAATGTGAGACGTGTTTAAGCATGTACACAATTAGAACTGTGAGTATGGTGTTTAAAGTATGTCATATTAGAATGTTGAGTACGTGGTTTAAAGTAATGGTACAATTAGAATGTGAGTTATGTCAATAAGTTGTACAATCTGAATGCGCAGTACGTCATAAAGTATGTACAATTAGAATGCGAGTACGTCTATAAAGTATGTACATTAGAATGTGAGTACGTGTTTTACAGCATGTACAATTAGAATGTGGAGTATGTGTTTAAAAGTTATGTACATTAGAATGTGAGTCACGTGTTAAAGTATGTACATTAGAATGTGAGATTCCAAATTAAGTATGTACAATCGTGAATGCGAGTACGTCTATAAAGTATGTACAATTAGATGTGAGTGTGTTTAAAGTATGTACAATTAGAATGTGAGTAACGTGTTTAAAAGTATGTACAATAGATGTGGAGTATGGTCAATAAAGTTGTACAATCTGAATGCGAGTACATCTATAAAGTATGTACAATTCGAACATGTGAGTACGTGTTTAAAGTATTACAATTAGAATGTGAGTATGTGTTTAAAGTATGTATCAATTAGAATGTGAGTATGTGTTTCAAGTAGTACAATGAATGCGAGTACGTCTTATAAAGTATGTCCAATTAGAATGTGAGTATCGTGTTTAAAGGTTGTACACATCAGATGCGAGTATGTGTTTTTATAGTAATGTACAATTAGAAAATGCGAGTACGTCTATAAAGTCATGTACAATTAGACTGTGAGTACGTGTTTAAAGTATGTACAATTAGAATGTGAGTCGTGTTTAAAGTATGTAAATGGAATGTGAGTTGTGTTTAAAGTAATGTAACAATTAAGAATGCGAGGACGTCCTATAAGTAGTCCAATTAGAATTCGTGAGTACGACGTGTTTAAGTAATGTAACATTAGAATGGCGAGTATGTGTTTAAGTAAATGTTCAATCAGATGCGAGCTATGTGTTTAAAGTATTACAATTAGAATGCGAGTACGTCATAAAGTATGTACAATTAGAAGTAGTACGTGTTTAAAGTATGTACACTTAGAATGTGAGTACGTGTTTTAAGTATGTACAATTAGAATGGCGAGTACGTGTTTAAAGTATGTACAATTAGAATGCGAGTATTGTTTAAAGTATGTACAATTAGATGCGAGTACGTCTATAAAGCTATGTTTAAATTAGAATGTGAGTACGTGTTAAGTATGTACAATTAGAGAATGTGAGTACGTGGTTTAAAGGTTTATTCGTTACTTCTGAGGGGGGGTATGCATTCAAAGGGTAATTAGGATGTTTAATTAGGTAATGCCATGCTGTTCGAGTTGTACCAGGATCTCGATGTAATAAGTAGCAAATTCAGTGTGATACCAATTTCTCGTAAATGTCCTTTCTTTTAAGGGGAAATGATAATTGTCACGTAAATTAGATAGGGAGACGGGTTAGGGTAAGTGGGTTATGCGTATCCCTTTTAGTATTCCCTGTAGGCTTGCCGTGACGTAACAGGACAGTGCTGCCGGATGGCTCCGCCCTTGATCACGATTGGCGGAAGGGCGACGCAGAGGGCCAATAAAGGGCTCGATTGGAAGTGACGAGGACTCGAGTATAAAAAGGTTCTGTTCGGGCAAAAAGAAGAGGAGGAAGAGTGATAAAAAGAACGGTCTGGTTGAGGCTGTTTGTCCTCTGAGCGCGCTCTCTCGTTGCGCTGGTTTGTTCCTCGGATTCATCGTGTCTCGTGGCCTTGCTGTGCCTCGTGCCTCACCTCGTTGGCTCTGGAGTCTGCTGGCTCGGAGTACGGGACCGAACGGCGGGCGGACCTGCCTCCTCTTCCTGCTCGCATCTTGGGCCAGAACTGGCTCCCTGGCGGCTGTGAGCGTCTGGGCCTAAACCAGGAGGTCGACACCACCAGGAACAGCACACGGTGGGCTGGTTGGGAGCTCACAGGCCGGAAACGCGCGGTCTTGTGCGCGGAAGGGCTGACGGAACCTTTGCACACCGTGTTCTCCTGCCCCTGACGAGCGCACGCCATGCTCGTCCGGCACCATCCAGTGACTGTTACGCTCGACACACGGGCCAAGCCTGACACCAGCTACTTTTGGTGTGCGTGTGTGTGTGTGGTGTGTGTGTGTGTGTGTGGTACCTGGCGTCCTTAAGGGTTTGAGAAATTTGTTATATCCATTGGATTGTTGTGTTTTTCCCCCCGCCCGAACCCACACCACCTCCCGTCGAATCGCCCACGGATCCCTCCTCTTGCCGAGTCCTGAATTATCTTCTGGTTAGAGAAATAAACCTTATTAACTCAGTGAAAAGCGACTCGTGCCACTTCCTCGTCCCGTTTGCTGGAGAGCGATAAAAACGCCATCCTCGGGTTTAAAAAAACAACCCCTCCATCGTTCGGCTCAATTCTAGCGTTGGCGGGACTGATTCAAGTCCCGTGGACGTCACAGTATGTACAATTAGAAGTGAGTTACGTCATAATGTATGTTACAATTAGAATGCGAGTACGTCTATAAAGTATGTAGCAATTGGAATGTTGATAACGTGTTTAAAGTATGTACAATTAGAATGTAGTACGGTTTTAAGTATGTACAATTAAGATGTGAGTAGCGTGTTTTAAAGATGTACAATTAGAAATGTGAGTATGTGTTAAGTATGTAAATTAGAAATGGTGAGTACGAGTCGATAAAATATGTACAATTAGAATGTGAGTATGTCTCTCAGTATGTACAATTAGAATGCGAGTACGTCTATAAAGTATGTACATTCAGAATGTGAGTAGTGTTTAAAAGTATGTACAATTAGAAGTTGAGTCTCGTCGATAAAATATGTGCAATTAGAAGTGAGTATGTCTATAAAGTATGGACAATTGAATGTGAGTACGTCTATAAAATATGTACAATTAGAAATGGCGAGTACGTCTATAAAAATATGTACAATTTAATGTGAGTGTCTATAAAGTATGTACCAATTAGAAATGTGAGTACTCTATAAATATGTACAATTAGAATGTGAGTAACGTGCTTCAACTATGTACAATTAGAATGTGAGTAACTGTTTAAAAGTATGTACAATCTGAATGTGAGTTACGTCTATAAAATATGTACAATGAATGTGAGTACGTGTTTAAAGCAATGTACAATTAGAATGTGAGTATGTGTTAAGTATGTACAATTAGAATGTGAGTACGTGTTTAAAGTATGTACAATTAGAATGCTGAGTATGTCATAAAGTAATGAGCAATCTGAATGCGAGTACGTCTATCAAAGTAATGTACAATTAGAATTGAGTATGTGTTTAAGTATGTACAATAAGAATGTGAAGTACGTGGTTTAACAGTAAATGTACAATCTAGAATGTGAGTAGTTCCAATAAAGTATGTACAATCTGAAATGCGAAGTACATCTATAAAGTATGTACAATTCGAATGTGAGTACGTGTTTTAAGTATGTACAATTAGAAGTGAGTATGTATTTAAAGGTAGTACAATAGAAGTGGTATGTGTTCAAGGTATGTACAAATTAGAATGCGAGTCAAGTCTATAAAGTATGTCCAATTAGAATGTGAGTATGTGTTTAAAGTAATGTACAATCAGAAATGCGAGTATGTGTTTAATAGTATGTACAATTAGAATGCGAGTACGTCTATATAAAGTATGTACAATTAGACTGTGAGTACGTTTTTAAAGTATTGTACAATTAGAATGTGAGTACGGTGTTTAAAGTATGTACAATTAGAAATGTGAGTAGTTTTAAAGTAATGTACAATTAGAATGGAGGACGTCTAAAAGTATTCGCAATTAGAATGTTGAGTACGTGTTTAAAGTATGTAACATATTAGAATGCGAGTATGTGGTTTAATAGTATGTTCAATCAAGAATGCCGAGTAAAATGTGTTTAAAGTATGTACAATTAGAATCGCGAGTACGTCTATAAAGTTGTTAACAATTAGAATGTGAGTACGTGTTTTAAGTATGTACAATTAGAATGTGAGTAACGTGTTTAAAGTATGTACAATTAGACATGCAGTACGTGTTTAAAGTATGTACAATTAGAATGCGAGGTATGTGTTTTAAAGTATGTACAATTTAGAATGCGAGTACGTCTATAAAGGTATGGTACAATTAGAATGTGAGTACGTGTTTAAGTATGTACATAGAATGTGAGTACGTGTTTAAAGTATTGTTACGTCTGAGGGAGGGGTATGCATTAAAGGGTAATTAGGATGTTTATTAGGTATGCCACGCTGTTGACGTTGTACCAGGATCCTAGCGATGTAATAAGTAGAAATTCAGTGGTGATAAGTTGTCTCGTAAATGTCCTTTCTTTACAGGGGGAAATGATAATTGTCACTTAACACTTACTGACTCACACCTATTTAACCTAACGAAATAAAGTAGGAGGGGCAATGGGCAGCGAGCCACAGCTAACTTTCCTATCCTGCTTAACGTATTACCCCCTTATGGCCTTATCCTCGCCTAAACAATCATTCATCTTTTTTATTTTATT
>CM068952.1:22215787-22227520 GCA_035128595.1 Eptatretus atami | reverse complement strand
CGGCGCAAGAAGAAAGCTAGGTCTGTAGCTTTTGCTTGTCTTGCATACTCATTGTCGTCCTCAGATTTTCTGAAGCAGGCTTCGGCGATGGGTGCTGTGAATACTGGCTTGCATTTTCCACGAGTTATACTGACAGGATGCAGCTCCTCCAGGCCATTTGGCACAATCAAAGTATGTCTTTGTGATAGCTCGAGATTTTAAGAGAAGCATCAGTTGTTTGGCCTCGTTGCCATGCTGCCATTTGATTGCATGGAAGGTATCATCAAGTGTTTCATCAAGGATGTCAATGTTATCACAGGTGTAGTGGATGAATTTATTTGCCGCAATGTTTGGTGGAATGATGGCACCAGTTGCTTTGTCTAATAATTTGAGAGTGCGCTCAGCCAAGGAAGTGTCCACTTGCAACACCTGTTCGTAACTCAGGCAATGCCCTGCTTTGTTGAACAATCGTACTCGGTCTTTTGACCGCGTAGCTTGGTGAAGAGTACTTGCAAGACCAACATGTTTTGGAGTCCATTTTTTGCCACCACTGACGCAGTAGACAAGATTTGTTTTCAAGTCAAGGGTCAACGGTGTCAAGTCACTGGAGTAACTCAATTTCTTCAATTTCATTCCATCGGAGACGGGCCAATGCCATTCGACAGATAATCAAAATTAAATGACACCGCTTGATGACGACATTCGCTTGCGACTTCCGCGTTTTCGAGTTATGACGTCATAAATTGACTAAAAACTGTCAATTTTTCATTGTTTGTTTGTCCTTTATAGACGGCCAAACCGTTGGATAGAATGAGATTGAAAACTTAGCAATATGTTGATCCTTGGCGAACGGAACATAAGGATCAAGGGTTCAAGGTCGAAAGGTCACGGGTCAACGTCCACCGGATACGTCATTTCTCTATTCCATCCGATCGCAGACGGGACCAACGCCATTCAGCAGATAAACTGTTCTGTACCCGCCCAATGGGCGGGTACTTTGCTATTGGAAACTAGCCAGGTTGTGAGTGAGGAAGTGTTTTTTTTCTGTTGTGTGAAGCATTCAGGTGATTATCTAAGATTGTCAGATACAAAAAAAGAAAGATTGTTGGATGTTGACAATGATCAGCTCTTGTCCTATTTTTGGTGATATAAACCAAACGATGCAATTCTTTGTGACAAGATATTAAATTTGATCTCTGAGGGACTTTGATCGAAGCCAGGAACACAACTACTGGCGAGACCTATTCTAAAGGCAAAAGCAGTCAGGGGAAAGAAAGGATTGCAGGTTGGTTGGAGAGTAAAAAAAAAGGGCTGAAGAGTGGAAAGTTAGAATGTGTTTACAAAACAGTGAAGAGGGTATAGGGGGGAGAAAAGAGCGGACAGAAAAAAAAAATACAAGTTCGACAGAGCACTTTTCGTGAGAGCACCGGCCCGTGGCATTTCCAATTGACTTGATTTAGTTGTAGAAGACCGACTGAAAAGACTGTTACGATTGATGTGCCAAAAAAAAAGTTGGAGATGGCTCGACAAAATATGCATCGTTAATCAGTTGGACAGCCTTGGCTTGGACCCGATCCCAGATACTGATGACTGCAAGAGGAGCACTGCCCAGATATTGGAGCGGTATTCCATTCACTGCGTCTGATTTTGGGGTTTCGTAGAGCGGTGAGAAGCTGATGCAAGTTGAATATTTGCGAGCTCTGAAGAGGGTTTCTTGGAGGCACATTTGAATGATTTTGAGGATGTGAGGCTGCTTGGTAGAAATTACCGGAGATGGTGACTTCCAGTTCATGAACAAGAGGAGGACTGCTATAGTTGAGACTTGCATGAGAAGAGGAAGAGTCTGGGTTGATCTTGCTGCGATAAAGAAGGTTTGAGACTTGGACTGATTGATAAGAATTGGCAAGGTTGTTTTCCCTTCAAAAAGGGCCCCCCATTGGAGGAAGGAGACTAATATCAAGAATTGGATGGAGGCAACATTGAGAGTGTGATTGGCGCAAGGATTGGGAGGGAGTGTACTTGGATTTAATAACAGGTGATGAGTGGAGGATTGGGGTTGTCAGCACAGGAATGGTAAGGCTGTGAGTAGTTTTGAGGAGGTCATTGATTGAAAACGAAAAGGAGGGACGGTGAGATGACGCAACCTTGAGGGACACAATAACTAATGTAATGATGGCCAGAAGTGCACCATCAATACAGATAGAGATGACAGCAGTGACGAAGCTGGAAATTGGGGGTATGATCTGAGGCTGACTTACCATAGATGAGGAAGCTGGAAATTAGGGATGATCTGAGGCCGAGTACCATAGATGAGGAGCATTTTCTACGAGCCCTCAAACTTGTGCCAGATTGTTCAATTTTGGGGGGCTTTTTTTTTGCTTTTTTTGGGGATGTCCAGCACAATAACCGATTTTCTTGAAGTTGCTCAAGAGCTGAAGGACCATTTGTTGGCCAGGAGGTCACCAGTGGCATCAGGCTTTGTTGGAAATCCATACTGGTGGTAAGGAGAGAGCAGGATGCCAGATGGGTGAAAAGTTATTTATTGATAGACCGTGACTTTGGAGATATTGAAAGATGAAGGTGATGCGAGGGATAAGACCTTAACCATGTTACCCTTTCTTCAGGACTGCGACAGATAGACGTGTCTCCAGAAGTTAGGTAAATACCAGCACAGTCGAGAGGTTGAAAAGCTTGGAGAAAAACAGTGGCAAGTGCAGGAGCGCACGGTGAGATGTTCAGAATGCTGTCCGCGGACCATTGGCTTTTTGTTGCTGACAAGGGAGAGAAGGGTTCTGGTGAACCTTGCACGTGGATAATTTGATGACATGCATAATAAAGGAGTTCGATTTTTGGAAAAGCAGGAGTTACATTGGATTCATCCAGAGTCGAATTGGCCTGCAAAATGGAGAGCTTGTATTAAGAGAACTGGAAGATTGAGCATCAGAGTGTGGGAGAAGGAAAAGATTCACAGAGTTTGGTGTTGATGAGCTTGGCCAAAGACCAGGAAGGCATGGCTGCTACTGGAGAGAGAGGAGAGCTTGTCAATGGTCTGCTGGACAAAAGGGAGTTGTTTGAAGTCCCCAAAAATGATGATTTCAGAAGTGTAGAGGATTGTTGAATTTGCGGTAGTGAGGTGGTCAGTCATAATGATTGCAGGTAATTGTCATATTGGGAGAGCGATAGAAGCGCAGAGTTAATTTATTAATATTGAGCTAGGGATACAAGTGGATGGAGGTTAAAGTGCCAGCTTTGGAATGAGGTGCAATAATCCAAGACAAGCCAATTTGTTTGTTTTTTTATTAATCGTGCATACGTTTGTAGGGGAGGGAACAATGATGAAGGGCCTTCGAAGCCATTGTATATTTGCATGTATTTTTGCAACTTCTTATTCTGTATAAAGTGTGCATTTAATATAAGTAGTCAAAGTAAAATGCTGCGCCATGAGGAGATGTGAGGTTTTGCTTGATAGTTTTGGTCAAGGTTTGTTGTTCTCATGTTCTCCAATTTAAAACTGGGTGTGGCCAGCCATGCGAGGACACCATGTTCAAGATCCCTCTCGTCATCTTGGAAGGAACTCCTCCCAGCAGCTTCCATCAGGGTGCATTGAGGAGGAAATTCTGGAGCCTGAGGATGAGATTGGTTGGAAGGCCTGCGGTGGCAGAGGATGGGTAAAATTCCCGCTCACTTTGTTAGTTTCCATTCCACCATTCCTTCCTTGCCAGTGAGTTCCCCCCACCGGCAACCTTTACCTGCTTCCCACTCCCCACCGAATGCGACAATGTCTTACTCCTACCCAGTTGTGAGAGTGAGGTTTGGGTCGGGGTAAGATGGGTTTCGTACTGTGGTTTTCTTTTGGTGTTTATGTTGTCGTTGTATTATCATTGTCCTTGTGTGAATAACTATTTACTTACTTATTTATGAATGACTTGCCTTGTTGCACCATTTTGTTGCCCTGAACATTCTTGGTTAATTTGGGCTACCCTTTAGAGTTAAAATTGATGTCCACATTCATGTCATAAATGGTGCTGGATAGCTTCACTCTGGTTTGCAGTCTGAAGAAACCATTCAATCAGCTTGTGAGGAACAAATCTTTAGATTTAGCCATCTTTGATTTTAGCTCTGAAATGTTGGTGGTGGCCTTGTAGTGTGGTTGCATTTCCTGTCTGTTAAACTGCTTTTCACACAACAATGTTTATCCTTCCTCTTACTTCATTGCAATTGCTCCATTTGTCCATGCCAATAGAAATAGAAGACTTCAAATTTGTCTTTTTTGGCTTTGTGTGGTTGCCTTCATCAGTTCCTCCTGGTCAGTGAATCCGGTGGTCACTCGAGGTGGAGCTTTTCATTGTTAAAAATACGATAATAACTAGATAGTACTCGGTAAGAGTTGACATTACCTTCGCCAGGCTGAACAGTTTACGTTGTGTCCTACTGGATGGGGCTGGATCTGAATCTTCCTTAAAATCGGAATCAATTCGTCTCTTGTCAAACACCAAACCTGTCCACCAAGTGTGATGGAATCAATCCACGTTTTTGAAATATCATGCTATATGTCGTTTTTGGCTCTATCTCTTAATGGAGAAGGTTCACTGTTAAAATTATTGTGTCCAGATTCCGAATTTTTCACGAAAAAATCTCATTGATTCGTCATTGTCCCACAAACCAACCCGTTTCACTGAGTTTTGTTTGAATCCGTCCTATAACTTTTTGAGATTATCCTGGTCACAGACAGAACAAACAGGGGCAGAAGAAACAAACCTTCGTTCACCTTTTGGTGTAGAGGTAATTACTGGGAGAGCCAGATCCAAACTGTATGACAGGGAATCAGGTTACTTGAAGTCAACAGACCACATATGGTGGACTCGAAAGCATGGACCTTGTGTACAAGTGCATTGTTTTAAGGAGAACAACCTTTGGTCAATATTCCTCAACGTTTATCTTTGAACCTGCACAACTTTTGTATGAGTTATGCAAAACATTTCCATTATTGTAGGTTTTGTGAGGCATATAGTCAACCACATGCCAGGATTCCTATTAGACTAGATTGTATTGTTGTGGATTTGGAAACATATTGCACTCAACATCAGTCCTATTTTAGAATAGTTATCTCGGTAAGTACATGTGGCCAGTTAGGTCCCGTCCCTGGTCTAATGAGTAATTAAATGTTCATGCGTGTGAGTTACTTTTGATAGTTAAGGCTTCCGTTTACATACACCACCACCAATACCAATGCCGACAACGCCGCATCACCCTCACCTTCACCTCGCTTCTGAGCCGACGTCATGGTGGGCGGAGGTCGAGTTAGGAGCCACGCGGCGGCCTCGACCAATCGGCGATGCAACGAGTGGGGGACTCGCTCGGCCAATCAGACGTTCCCCGACTGTCGTGCAGGGGCAGTCCTTTGGAAGAAGGCCGGAGTTCGGGGAGGAGCCGCGGCAGCGGCCCTCGACCAATCGGTTATGGTAGCGGGTGGGTGTGACCGCCACTCAAGCCAAATCCGGGCCGCCGACAGGAGGATGCGGGCAGCTCCGGTGCATGTCACCACGCCCCCGGGGCCAATCGATGGACTTGCCGCTCGTTTTGGCCAATGAGAGGGCGTTCGAAGCGATTCTGCGCCGCCCAAACGGGTCCAGTCGAGGGAGAGCGGCAGGGGCGGAGACAGCCCCCCCCCTCTGGAGACAGGTGAATTAAAGGGCGCGGGTGTTCGGACAGGAGCGCTCTTGTCTGCGTCGTCGTCGTGGCCTTGTGTTGGTCGTAGAGAGATTTTGTCTGATTCCTGTCGCCGGCATCTGCGCTTCATTCGGATCCCGACGCTCGCTGGACATCTCGGGACGGGGTGCAGCTCGACGACGCTGACTGGTCTCGTCCATGGTTTGCTCGTCTCATCGAAAGACCGCACAAGGCGGGAAGGTCCATTGGTTCCTGGGTGTGTGGTGTTGTGTGTGTGTTGTGTGGAGATGTGTGTCCTGGGGTCCAGTCTTTAAGTTAGTAAACTTGTTAAGTGCCTGTGGCTGTATATATTTGCATTGCATTTATTAATAGTTCGTTTAGTCTGCTCTGTGTTTCCCCTTCCCTATTGTAAATAAATATCCCATTTGTGAATGTTCCAGGGCTCGTCCGCGTCCTATTCTTTCATTGAGCTGTCGGTGCCGAGGAATTAGCTGGCCATTGCCGTTATTAATGGACCAATCGGACCGACGGTTCTCGGGCGATTAAACCGCTCGGAATCGCACACGAACCGAGCGTGCTAAGCGGCTCGTTTCCGACGGCGTTGCTGTCGAGGGTGTGAAGACTCGGTAGATTCATGTATTTTGAGATTTTGGTGAACTAAACCCTGTTTACCACGTGGTGGAAATATGACGCTTCACGGTCCAAAGCAAAGACCCGTACTCTCCAGAGTTTTCCGAAAGAAGTACGATCTGAATTGGGGCGATCGGTCAAGCTGACTTGCGGCTCCATCTAGCGCGTCATTGCCTGCGGCCGATTACCCGGCCCCGCAACAGTATTTCTGAGAAATGTGCATCCTCGAATGCATTTTTTAGTAAAATGGAACATGACTTTTAACATATACTAAGGTATGCTGAATTCGACTAGCCCTGTTCCCAAGCTGAATTTTGAGTTTTTTGACCATCTAATTAGCATAAACAAAATGGCTGCCAAATTGACAATTTTGGGCACTTTCTTGGGACAGGCACTACTATACCATTTAAATAAATGCACATTGTTCACATGTACGCATCTTAGAAATGTCCCTTGAGCAATAGATCAAAGCTACAGGCTATAAAATTCGTAACATGCCAAAAAAATCTATTATTAAATTAGCTACCGCCATTACCAAAAATCATTTTCTGCTGTAACTTTGTTACTTTGCATGCAAAGCTGACAAATGAGATGTCTAGACCTACGTTTTGAGGGTCAAGAAAAATGATTAAGACATATTTGAAGGCATTTAATTAATGTTTACATGGTTACCGATGTTTATTATAAAATGTAGTAGAAGTTAAAGTTGCTAGTCTGTAATCATAAAAACTAAAAAAAGTTCTATCATGCTGCTAACGTGAACAATTTCAGTCAGCATAACAGTTTTCAGGAATGCCTAACATCTTTTAGGAAAATCAATTGTATTCATGCAAGGAGTCTGATCATCAATCTGTTGCTGGCATAGCACACATTGATGTGCATCGTAATCCTGAATTCGGCATTTGCAGCGTCGGTCTTGCATTGTTTCCGACATTGCACAGGCTACCATCTCGAGGCAACTGTGGAATGGACTCAATGCAACAGTATGGGTTGCAGTCCTGATTCCCCAAGTCTCCATCCATTTCAGAGGGTGCAGGGAGCTCAGGTGTGGGGCAGTGGGAATTTCTCCATATCATCTGCTTGATAGTGTACTCTCATCAAATGGAACAGGAGCGCATCACTTGTTGGGGCCATGGCTTCTGGTTTCCCCGTCTTGGGAACAATAAAATGCCGTGCTGCATCAACAGAGTCTGTTGTGTGCACATTGTAATATTCGCAGACAAAGGTTTCTGAAGATTTGATGGTTTCCTCTGTGAGTTCACCAATGCCCAAGTTCTTCAGCAATTCATGGTGCTCTTCGAAGACCTTCCATGATGATCGTTTGGTGTGATTCGCGATGTAGGAGGTGGTGTCACACCCAGTCAATGCGTGATATGCTGCGCAAGGATGCTGCTGACCTCTTGGTAGTTTGTTGAAATACTGCATCAATGGGTTATATACCGCCGTTTCTTAGATGTGCCGACATCATCCAGAGATGCTCGCATTGCATACGTCGAAAGTGGGATACCAGAAGCAGGAGAAATCAGTGTCCCTGGAAGACAACAACTGTATTAAACTGGCTGTGGACGGCATGCAGCACCAATATTGTGTCCGCTTCTTCATGTGTGGTTTCAGAAGGTGTCAAATCAGTTGTACCTTTTGATGACTTGACTCGAGTTCCTCTCTAAATCCCCCGGCAACTACAATTTCTTTATCCTTAGGCGCCTGCGAAGACAGTTCCTCAGACAATAAATGTGCTAGAATCTGCTTTATTATCAGCTAGTGACAGAAAATTGACGCAGTTCTTTGGAAGAGGTACATCACGACCTTCCACAAGCCATCTGATTGGCCGTGCTGCTTTACTGTGGCCCCGTTCTGGTTGTACCCTTGATTGTTTCTTCCCTGTATCTGTCGAACACAATATCAATTCTTTGATATTTGGAACCTGCTTCAGCAAGTTTTCACGTACGTGTCGGCCAGATCTCAAAGGTTACAGCATCAATCAGGCTTTCCAAGAGCTACTACCAATGCTTGTCCATCAATGATAAGGCAAGTTGACGTGTTCATGAATTTGAATTGTCTCAGGACAGTCTATGTCTTCTGTTATCACGTTAGCAAGTAACGACTTGTTTCCAGTGCGTAGTGTTACCATTCATTTCGGCAAGGGATACAGGGACGGAAGAAGCTCATGTTTGAGTCACAGATGGCAAATGAACTGGCCGACCCGCCTCATAGGCAGTAATTAGACTCGGGACATTTCTGTCTGTCTTCAGAACATTTTCTTGTCTTTGTCCTTTGTGTGTTTAAACCACTTCGTATAAAGTGGCAAATGTTGGGCTTGTTCCTCTGGCAGATGGTCATGGATTGAAACATGTGGGCTTATCACAATTGCTCAGCCAGATCAACCTGTCCTGAACAAATTTCTTGACTTCTTCTTGTCCAAGCTCCTGGCACTAGTAGTTGATTCTTGAATTGACTCTGTTGCTAGGTCTTTCTAGCAAGGTTTTGCAACGTACCTGGATGTGATACAGATGAGAACACACTGAATCTCCTGGAAAGTGGAAAGAAAGAATTCTCGTCATCATTGTCTCTCTTGTGTTCATGATTTGGTTGCTTCGTTGTGAAGGTCTGTACTCCCACGGTGGAGACTGTACATTCATGGGTTTGTTCTGCTATGTGAGATCTCAGGTTAAAGGAGAGTGTCCACCTAACACAGAGCTGATGTCGTCTTAGGTGATACCAATGATACCACCTCCTTTCTTGCCTGTGCCATTTATCCATTCCATGGTCTGGTCAGGATCTACTTGGCTGAACTTGTGAGCAGATCTCTTGACTACAAATTCCTTTGCGAACTCTGTTAAAACAGGTTCTGGAAGCTGATGCATCTCCACTAGATACACTGGACAACATCGTGCATAGTTCAGGTGGTCATACTGCTTGAAGTAGGGCAACATCAGACTGAAAGAGTAAAGATGGAGATCCGAGATGCATCATGCTGAGCTCGAGTGTATTGCAGCAGTATAGCGACCATGTCCATATATTGCCACCAGAAGCTGAAGTTCACATCACAGATCTACTCTCAACAAAATCATCCAGGAGCTTCCTGAACTTTCCTGATCAGAAATGTATAGTCTGGAATCTTATGCGGGAGTCATCAGAGCCATCCTGGAAATGGCAAGCATGGCAGTCCTCGTCTGCCTCTGCAACAAAGGAGAGGAAGGCTTGGCATCAGGAGACGCCACAGAGCTTGCAAAGTCAGTTTGTGTGCCCTCATAGCTTTGTTGTATGCTTTCCTGCCAGAACAAGTTCACAGTGCCTTGCCCGAGCAGTCCACTCTCCACCCACACTTCAGCTTGTCCGGAACCATTCATATGATCTCCTATGGCCTTGAGGAAGTTCATCGATACGTGAAGGCCACCTAGCGAGGTATTAACTTATCCTGGTATTCTGAACAGACCACTTTAGCTCATAAGTCTGCAGTACAGCGCTTGGTCGACTGTGAGGACTGTATGTTCCTGTCCAAAATGTGAAGATATTGCCAATGCATCTCTTCAGCGGTATTCAAAGTATCCAACTCATGAGCGGGAGCAAGGATTATAGGCAAATATCCTACTGCTGTCTGTTCGGTTCCTCTGATGGCAATGACTGATTGAATGTGTCCAAGAAGTTTTATCTCTGAATTTTGACGGCGCAAGAAGAAAGCTAGGTCTGTAAGCTTTTGCTTGTCTTGCATACATCATTGTTCCTCCTCAGATTTGCTGAAGCAGGCTTCGTCGACGGGTGCTGTGAATACTGGCTTGCATTTCCGAGTTATACTGACAGGATGCAGCTCCTCCAGCCATTTGGCGCAATCAAAGTATGTCTTTGTGGATAGCTCGAGATTTTTAAGAGAAGCATCAGTTGTTTGGCCTCGTTGCCATGCTGCCATTTGAGTTGCATGGAAGGTATTCTTTCATCAAGTGTTTCATCAAGGATGTCATGTTAAAACAGGTGTAGTAGTGAATTTATTTGCCTCAATGTTTGGTGGAATGAATGATGCACCAGTTGCTTTGTCAATGATTTGAGAGTGCTCTCAGCCAGGAAGTGTCTACTTGCAACACCTGTTCGTAACTCAGGCAATGCCCTGCCTTGTTGAACAATCGTACTAGGTCTTTTGACCGCGTCGCTTGATGAAGAGTACTTGCAAGACAACATGTTTTGGAGTCCATTTTTTGCCACCACTGACGCAGTAGACAAGATCTTGTTGCCACACTCAGAACTCTGCTCCGGACATGTTCTTACATTGTTCCAGGGCTATCATCTCCAAGGGATGCCTGGCCACCGACGATCAGTCTCAGTAGCATATATAAACTCTCGGAATGATGCTATAGCATCTCTCACTGACACGAGAACCCTTTGTGTCCTGGAGTTTCCATCATGTCTCCACAGGACTTTCATAGCTACATGAACAAGTGAAAGGAAAATGTCATCCTGGGGCTCATATTTAGGAAAGGCTAACTTTTCCTCACTCTCCTCTGTGTCTGCTTTCATCTGCAAAAACTGCTGTTGCTGGTACTTAGTGGGAATCAATACGGTTTTCGTTCTGATAATACAACTGTCAAAGGTTGAAAGAAATTGAAAATGTCCCCAAGCTGTGACTGCAACTTTTCCTTGAATGTTCCTCTTCTGCTTTGATAGTGACGGCTGAATCATGGTTGAAGAGATTCCTCAGCTAGGCTCCTTATACCTTTCCCATACATCATCCAGAAGAATCACATGTCCTTTGTCAGCTGATTGATGGAGCTCTTGGCAAGCCATATCATAGCAGGTCTGTATTTGCTGACTCCTGCTTTGTTTTGGAGGTAGACCTGTTAAATGCGCTAAGACAAGGCAGATGATATTTGGCTCAGCTGCAATTAGGTCAATCACTCCTGCCAGTCGAAGGCAACTTTGTAGTCAAGATGTGAGGCTTGAATTATTGATCACTCATTTGCTTAGTCATGACGGAGATCAGTCGTGCCTTCTTATTTGCAGTTTGACAGAAAATGCAAAGGCTCCAGTTGACTGGCTGCACACCTTTTCGCAATGAACGCCTGTTACCCACCTGGAACACCTGAACTGCAACTCTCCCTCTGTTGAATACTCTGTCTGAGTCCTCTGAAGACGTTCTATTTTACTCTTGTCCGTGAAGTGGGCATAGCACATTCTGTGCCACACAAGAGATACGGCTGTGGCAGAATCTAATGCATTCTCAAGACGATCAATTAAGTCTATATTTTGGAGTCCCTCAGCTTCTTTCTGCTACAGGCTGCATTCCTGAGTGTTGTGAGTCATGTTCAGTTGCTTCACTCAGGTTTTTTTCTGGCTTATGCGTTGGCAGAAAAATGCACAAGCTGTAGTCTAGCAGGTGACGGCCTCTTCAAGCTAATCACGGGATCCATTGTAGCCTGCAAACAAGAATGAATCCATTAGTATAGGCCTACAATCCCTTACAAC
>CM068952.1:22205050-22215762 GCA_035128595.1 Eptatretus atami | reverse complement strand
AACAGTTAACTTAACAACTTAACAATTGTTCACAAGTAAAATAGATTAGCATTGTGCTGGTATAGTAGTGTCTGTCCCAAGAAAGTCCCCAAAATTGTCAATTTGGCAGCCATTTTGTTTATGCAAAATAGATGGTCAAACACTCGAAATTCAGCTTGGGAACAGGGCTAGTCGAATTCAGCATACCTTAATTATGTTAAAAAGTCATGTTCCCAAGTTTTACTAAAAAATGCTTCGCGGATGCACATTTCTCAGAAATACGTCTCGTCTAAAGGAGAGGATATTGCATTTTGTTCCGTTTGATCCAACACTGATCTCGCTTTAAAACAAAATCATTTTTTGTTGGAAATTGAAGTTGGAAGTAAAATAATTGGTCTCCTCATGGGGGGGGGGAGCCCCGTGTGGGAATACTTTGAAAAATTACCGAGCTTGAACCATTGCGTATTTTCGGAACCTGCGTAAAAAAATTTTTTTAAAAAGCTTTAAAATATCGATTATACCGGTATGAACCCACTGGTATATCAATATCGAAAAAAATCGATATCGACGGAGCCGACGTAATTGCTAAATAAAAAAATAAAAATAAAAAACGGAATAAAAATTAACTTTCACCCTTTAAAAATGGTGTGAATAAATGATTGACATAACTGCTTTTTTTGTATCTTTTTCTTATTTGTGTTGCAAATTGAGCGACCTGCCTTTATGATACTATAAAAGGCAGTGGATAATCGGAGTTTTCTGAATCTAATCCACATGAGAAATGGGATTGAATGAGACTCACCATTATTATAAGTGAAGAAGAAGATGGAGGAGCAAGAGATTTTGTTTTAATGTAAATTGAAACCGGCCCAACTCTCCTCACCTTACTCAACTGTATCGTACTGTTTGTAGGTTGATAAAACTATGGCGATCAAAGTGCGTGTAGGGGGTAGCGTTATTGCTTCATTGGTGGTATCCCCGAAAGGACAATTGTTGCTGGCCAGATGTGGGCAGAGAGGGGCGGATGTAGGCACACCGAGACTGAGCTCCTTTTATGCTATCGAGAACATGGCGATACATAACAAAAGTGCCCTTGCTTTCAATCTGAACACATTGATTGGACTACGTTTCAGGCCCCATGCCGCCTGTGTTTGGCCCTGCGTGCGTCGGGAGGACTGCCTCGGCCCGCATGAAAATGGGAAATTCTAATCTATTTTTAAAACGACATCGCTTTGTTTAACCTTTTTGTGCGATCTGCTTCATTATCCAACCTTCACTTCGACATCGATCCATATAAAAATAGACCTCGTGTTCAGAGTTCCTCCATGTTGGCTCGAGCTTTGAAAGCATAGACTGACATTTTGTGTTCTGTCACCTGTGGCTTGAATATATTTTGAATTGAATATGTCTAATTTCCCACTTGTATTCCTCTTTCAAAGAACTCTGTTTAAAAAAAGGTTAATTCTGTGTTTGTCGTTTTTATGTACTGTGTGTGGATGGATGGATGTATATGTGGAAATATGTATTATCACAACAGAACTTGGAACAGCGTGTGTGTGTGTGTGTGTGTGTGTGTGTGTGTGTGTGTGTGTGTGTGTGTGTGTGTGTGGTGTGTCATTGGTTATCTCCATATGTGGGTTTCAGAAGGTAGAACGGAGCCCTCCCAGGTGTGTGTGTGTTTGTGTTTGTATTGTATATGTTTGGCATACAAATTGCTGTTGAATGGCTGTTATCTCCACACATGGCGGGGTTTCAGGAGATTGAACGGAGTTGAGCATAAATGTCATTTTCTTTGCTAACCCACCTCTTCCCCTCACATCTTTCTATTCCCCCCCCCTCCGCCTTTCCCCAGCTCTGTCCCCTCCTTGCTACCTATCCTCTCCTAATAAAATGTGTCACTCTCCTCCCACACCTCCACCCCTCTCTTTCTCTCCCTCCCTCTCCTTCCCCTTCCCCCTCTGTGAAATGTGGAAAATGAAATTATGTTGATGGTAACTGCAGAAAATATTTAAATCCTGTCCATTCTTATTGGTTAATATAATAGGGGGTGAAACATGACCACTTAATTGGAAAAGACATAGAAGGAGCATAGCCATTAACACACAGACCACCGTAGTGTTTGTGCGAATGTTTCTGAATCGGAAACCTTTCATGAGTAAATATAACTCTCTCCTTTTCAAAATAAAGTTCGAGATCAAATACTGTGCATTTGGAAGCGTGAATAACTCGGTCCGTTTTCATGAAACTTTCGATGCCTACAATGTACCTGAGCCACAGGGCAGGATTTGGCCCAACATATTATTTAAAATCCTGAGGGGGGGAGGGGGAATTTGATGTGTGTGCATTTTCAGGGGTCCCTCGAGGTGTTCTGAATTAAATTGAGAAAAATCTGGAAAAGGAACATTTTCAAAAAAAAATCTGTGGCAAATCTGTGGTCCTGCTGCTGTTCTGTGGTCCTGCTGCTGTTTTGAAAGATGCACGCATACTATATCGGACCTCTTTGAGAGCTCTTCCTGGCTGCGGGGAGAGGAGGAGCAGAGAGAGGAAATGAGAGGGGAAAGGAAATCTCTAGAGAGAGATAGTTTTATTGACATAATATATGTCAACCTGATATGTATACATATATGTGTCGTGGGGTGTTCTGGTTGACAACAATTTCGGAGTCCTGGTGCCAGGTATTAGCTGAAGTGATTTTATTCAGCAATTTTAGACCAAATAAATGAATGGAAAAAGAACCGTGCAACACGCAGAGTATAAACACGCTATAAGTACTTTTCATCTCGTGGATATTTCACCTGAATCATAACTACAATTTTCTTCCCCATGCAAATACATTCATACTGTTCACCCAGTCTGGAGAATGAAGAAAATGTACACTTCACATTATATTTGACACGTTCAAGAAAAAAAAAATCCTTTTTCTCTCCCATTGGTTCTTGCTGCCAAAATATGACACTTTTTTTAGATCCTCATGGAGGATCTCTAAGTCTAACTCACATTGGTTGTTCTTGTGGACTTTTTTTTCACAGCCTCCAGTTTTCATCGAAACTTCCTGAAACTTGGCATATATATTGTAAAAATACCCTGCGCAGACAGTAACCATCTCCGATTTAGAAAATTCCTCCTAGAAAAAAAGTTATGACGTCAAAAATCTCCGCTAATGGAAATCGCCTAAAAAATTATTTCCGAAACTAGGCAAGCTTTTTGAATTCTGTTTGCGGGAATCGCACAGGGCATTAGCAGCGATGAATTACCGTACATATGATACATCACTATGACGTCATATCAATTTTTATGACGTCATTCCTATTTTTTGACATTTTTTGTTTCACAACCCAGATTTCATCGGATCTTCGTGAAACTTGCCATGTAATGCAGAAAGCCCACGCGCAGGCAGTAACCATCTCCGATTTTGGAAATTCTTCCTAGAAAAAAAAAGTTGACGTCATAAATATCGCCGCTAATGGAAATCGCCTGTACCATTATCTCCGAAACTAGGCAAGCTGTTTGAATTTTGTTTGCGGGAATCAAGCCGGGCATTAGCCCAGATAATTTATCGCAAACCTGATACATCACAATGACGTCAAATTCGTTTTTATGAACGTCATCAAATTAAGAGGACGAGGATCTTAGCTCATTCGAGCTTGTTTTTTTGCAGTTTGCACTTTGTTAATTAACTCTTAATCAGTGTACATAATGTTTTTTTTATATTGTTATTCACTAACTTGCCCTCACTTTCAAATCAATGCTACTTTGCCTTCAAAGTGTGTGTCGCGTCTCACTCAACAAGGAGCTTTAGAGGCAGAGCAGAAAGGATGTCAAAGAGGATGCTATGGAACAAGACTATTTATTATTAAACAAAACCATACTTCAAAACTGCAAGTTCTGACAAACCAACTTATCCACAGCCTGGATGGATTATAAAAAAAGCCTTCGACAGTGTCCCACATTCATGGATTATAAAATGCATGCAAGTATACAACATTGACCCCCAGATAGTCACACTAATTGAGAAAGCAATGATGCTCTGGAACACAACTCTGATACTACCATACGTGGAAGGAAAATTGAAATCCCAGGAGTAAAGATTTGACATGGTATCTTACAAGGTGACAGCCTTTCCTCCCACCCCCCCCCCCCCCGCCCCACCTCCATTTTGTCTGGCTCTGAACCCACTGAGTAACCTCATCAATGAACAAGGACATGGGTATAGTTTGACATGCAACAGAAAAATGACCAAAGAAAAAAGAAAAGTAACACACCCACTGTGCATCGATGATCTAAAACTCTTCTCTTCAAATGATAATAAATTGGCAGATCCATTGATACGAGTAAAGCAGTACTCGGAGGACATCCGAATGGAGGTTGATCTTGATAAATGTGCCAAATGCACATTTGTATAAGGAAAAACAAAAAGAACAGACACCATCTCAATCGATCAAGTACAATACAGGAACGAGTAAACAAAGCATCCTACAAATACCTCGGAATAGAAGAAGGCCCCCAGGTACAACACAAAAAAATGTGTAAAATAATCAGCAAGAGTACCTATGGAGAACAACACTAATTCTGAAGTCATCCCACTCTCTCTAAGAAACAAACCCAAAGCTATAAACCAACTTGCAGGGCCGGTATTTCAATATAGCTGTGCAATTATAAACTGCCACAATTGGAGATCAACAATTTAGACACCAAAACAAGGAAACTGCTAACTATTCACAAGATATTCTACAAACACCAATGCATACCGAGGTTGTACTGACCGAGATGAGGAGGAGGAGGTGGTTTGATGGAGCTTAACCAAGTGTAAACAATGTCATGTGTAGGACGAGTGTAGTACTGTATGTGAAGAGCGCAACAGACTATCGGATGAGCTTTGTACTTGAGCAAGAAAACAACAGACCAGAAAAGGGATCCTTCATCCATTTAGCAACAAACTTCCAAAGACAGGTGCAAATTATAGAATACCACACAGGAAAATAATCCACAGGCACATCTAAAAACATTTCAACATCCCAGTCCCAGAACAATCATGAAAACACAAACCAAATCCAATCCTTGAAAATGAACATATAATGCTCACGTATGACAAGATGATCCCGTCAAGTGTGGACATTGCAAACAAAGCATTGCATCCGGACATGGTGCTCAAACACAAAAGAGGAAAAGTCAGCATTGTTGATCGAGGTTTCAGTTCCCAATGACTTTGGACGAGGTGCGACAGAAATCAGGAAAATGACCAAACACCAGGATCTGAAAAATGAGGTCAAAAGGACTTGGAAATTGAAGAAAGCTGAAATTGTACCATTGGTAGTCGGAGCTAGAGTAATGATAAAGAAAACCCTGACTGAGTGCTTAAAAATCATTCCAGGGACGATCACTCCAAACGAGCTACAAGTGGAGGCTGTCAGAGGTTCATTGAAGATTCTGAAAAGAGCCCTTGGGAAGAGGCTATGAGAACGAAACTTCACAGTCTGGTTCATGAATCATGTTCCTTTACAAGAAATAGGAGGTGGAGATTTCGAATTCTGGGAGAACTTCCTCCCACTTCCTGAAACTCACAAATAGAGAGAACAACCAACATGAGAAATTAGTGTTTGTTCAACTTCATGGATAATTTGATATTGCATGTTCAAGTGAACTGGACATTGGTGCTGCTCTTGGAAAAGCTCTTGCTTGGAAAATCATCAAGGGTGGGATTCTTAGAAGAAGCCCAAAAGAACAATGCCACATTTCTTCAGAAAAGACTCCTTGGACATAATAAGACAGGAAGCTTCTGGGATTCCGATGCTCACACAAAGACAAAAACATTTGCAACTATGAGAAAGAATGTGACTTCCATCAAGGCTGCAAAGTTCTTGGTCGACCCTGAAGTCCTCTTCCACCGGATATCAGCAGTGTCAAAGCAGAGAGATAATCTGCAGGATGTCCTCAGCCATGAACTTACTTCTGCACCACAGGCCCTCTTCCACAGTGATGGAACCATGCAAAAATTACCAAAGCTGAGCCAAAAAAAAATTACCAAAAATCTCACTTCTAAACATTTGACGGCCTTGGGCGTATGTTGTTGCAAAAGATATTGGTTCTTCTTTTGGGCCCATTGGATATTTACATTGGCATTTGATCACGATGACAATGCACAGCCAATCAAGCACGGTGAACGGGAAAAAGGGGAGGCGATTCTGGATCTGGACATGTTGAGGAAGGGACAGGCAAGGTTCCAAACTACAGAAGGTTTCTCCAGAATGCATCCCACAAAACTGCACTGGCACAGTTTGTGTACAACTATGTCATGGAGAAAGGACCTGTAGTGCTTTCAGAGGGGCAGTCAGTTGTTTTGGCAGGAGGCTTACCAGATGGTAAAAAGGAACTGGTAACCCAGAAATCAGGAGTTGCAGAGGATATACAGCTGTGAAGCTCACAGGAGGAGGCAGAAACGAGGATTCTCATTCATGCCACAGCCCTTTCTCAGAGCCAGTCAAAGATAATTGTCCATTCTGATGACACTGATGTTATGGTATGTCTGCTGTTTTATTGCAATAAAGGGTCGCTTAATCAACATGTGTACAACATGCACTGTGGGCATGCTGGACAATTCTGCAACCACAAACGTTTTGTACCGGTCAGCAGTGTAGCAACCAAGCTTGGAAAAAGAGTGTGCCTGTGCTTGCCTGCTGCACATGTACTCTCCGGCTGAGATACCATATCTGCTCTGTACAAAATAGGAAAATGTACTGCATACACAAAGCTGGTGCAGAATCAGCACATCATGACTACTCTTGGAAATATCAGCATATCTGGAGACATATCAGAGATATTTTGTGTGGCTGGGGAGTATGTTTTGGTGTTGTATGGGTCCAAAACCAGATTATGTTCCTCACTGGATGAATTGATGTACCAGTATGCATGCACACCAGACAAGGCAGGTTGTATGTTTCCACCAACTCATGATGCCTTCCACCAGCATGTACTACTAGCCAATTACCAAGTGGCACGATAGGTTCACAGCCACTTCTGTGGGAGCCTTCTGTGGGAGCCTTCAGGGAACGGCTGGAAGATCAGTCCTGGTGGTCATCTGGAGCAAGTTATGTTTCTGAAGGAAGTAGTGCTTATTGAACTGAGAGATTTGACCCATCTCTACTGCACAGACAATGACTGCCACCTGAGTAAGCAGTGCCACTCTGTTTCTTCAGGGCTCCCACGCACACAGTTCTGTTCTTGTAGTGTCTCAGAGGACTGTGCCAACTGTGCAAAATGATTTGTTTATCGAAGAGAGTCGTGATTCAGATGATGAAAATGATGACAAATGAAAGGTAAGTAGTTCCTCTGTAGTTATTGCATATAAAATATTCAGTAATTAGATTACCAAGAGCTAACTTACCTTTGTACATATATGTAGTTAAATATAGCAATTTAAATTGTCTCAAAATTCCATCTGGATACTGAGAAATAGAGGTATTAAATTAGATCTATGAAACAGTAGTGGCCATTTTGGATTTATGCAAATGACATAATTTCAAGAATACAAATTATGTTTTTCTATTTATCAAATTAAGTCTGTGAGAAAGAAAATACAAGTCTTCAAACGGAGTCAAATCATGTGTGCGATTTCAACACCGAAGTTCTGGATTTGCAAGTAAATTACTGCATATGGCGGCAACCATATTGGATTTATGCAAATGAAGGGCAAATGCCATCGGAAAGCCACTAATTTTAAAAACTTCTCCTGAATGTGTAGATCATTCAAAAGTCCCATCGAGAAGGTGAAAAATAAGGTTAAGAAGTTGAGTACAATATGTGAAATAGTGGTGGCCATCTTGGATTTATGCAAAATAGGTCAGTGTAAGTGCAAAGTCATCATTTCATGTTTAGAACATGGAGAAAACACAAAGCATTGTTTTGACATCAAAATCATGTCTGTATATCCTTTACTGGGAGTTATTTTCATTTCTTAATTTTTTGATGTTTTAAGGAAAATTGGTCGAAACCATGGAAACAGCCAGAAAAAAAACAGATAATTCAAAATATTTTCAGCCAACAATCCATTTTATAAAAGTCACACCTTCATGAATGAAAATTATATATATATATAATGTTGGCTTTTGTTCTACTCCAGGTATGGGTTACTCACATTTTTAGACCCCTGGAGTTCTGGCCACGACAAAAATTACGCTAAGGAAGGGAAGATCATACATGTGATTATTGATGCAGATGGTTTGAGACAGGGATTAATTGTGAAAAGTGCACTTTTGAAATGACATCATCTGCCCCATATTGCTTGACGTGCATGTGCAGAAACCCTCAGTAACGAAGTCAATCAGTGCAGCCTGGCCATATTTCATGCCTGACAGATAAGCCTTTTAGAAATGAAATGACTAAAAACACTTTTAAAGAAGCCGAAAGTACCTGTGAGAAAAGGGTGTGGCTCTGCACAACAAAACAGTTGGAGAACTTCCTGATTAACTCGTCCAAAAAGTTTACATATTGCAGTCCATTTTTCAAAAACTTATGATGATATTGGATTGTGATAAGACCACAGGTTCGTAGATGGGCATATTCAATCCAAACCGCGTGCCTCCCAACACTGAGGAGAAGGTCATATCCGGTGTTTATCAATGCACAGCTTAAGTTTTACATGATGAAATTCACTCTTAATCATGTTGGGGGGAGGTGGGGAGGTGGGAATGTGAGCTACGGGAGATGTTATAAATAGTGTTGTGGTTCTGCAAGCCGGCACTCCTCCGAGGCAATAGCATCTAACATAGAGCGATCCTGAGACAGTTATCTCTTCAGTATTTGTTTAATTTGCCCTTTCCATATGTCTAGTGGGTACATGGGACAAGATGTGTTGCGTAGGGCTTTTCGTTAGATCTTCAATCCCTTATACTTTCATCTCTTGACTTCCTTTTATTTCACACATCAAGCACGCAAGCATGCACGACAGATCATGTTACTCGAGGAGCATCATGAGGCGCAGCAACCCAGCTCATTTGCATATGCATGCCATTTCCCTGTTCAAACGGCGTGCCATAAACCAACTGACACCTCACCTCAGTCCCTCACCATGCTAAAACACTCATCATCATCATCACGCCAAAACACCTCCCAAAATTCTCCACAACAATCTATGCCTGACCTCTTCACCACAAACGCCACAACCGTGACCAATGGCCTCAACCACTCCCAACGCTTCAACGCCTTCACCACAAATGCCACAACGCTTCCTCTACCTCACAACCACTACAAACCGCCCAACCACAGTTAACTCCCTGGACGCACACCACAGTCTCTAAGGATGCTGGGCGAATGAAGGACATTATGAGTCAGGGAACTTTGACGTGTAGCATGAAGCACAAATGTGCACTGGGGTTTATTCAACGATTGGGTAGCTCCAGTGTTCCACTGAATAACAATGCTCAAACAGAGTTGAACGCACATTCAGGGCTGGAGAACACTCACAAAAACTCTCCGCCAATGTTAATTACGGAGCTGTGTCACGTGGCCAGGCTCGGAGGAAACTGAGGCCATTATCGGCTCTGGAGCCTGGTGGGGAATGGCTATGGCGCAAGGTGACGGCTATGCACCAATGATGGAGCTCAGAAACGCCTACAGGGTCTTTTGATCCGCTTTCTGGTCCCTCCTCTACTCCAGGCTCTATAAAAGAGAGCAAATCAGGATCAATCGCTCTCTCTCTCCCTTTTGGCCAGGTTGCCTTTCATCCAGGTTGCCTTTCGTCCAGGTTCCCTTTCGTCCAGGGTCCCTTTCGTCCTGGCTCTATTGAGCCTCTCCAAGCAGAATCTCTTCATCCTTCGTCCGGAACTTTTGCCAAGCCGAGCGTCATCCAAGTTGAGATGGCAGCGCAACCGAGTGAAGCAAGAAGGACTGAGTGAGCATTGCCAGGGTTGATGCCGCGTCATCCCGGGGAAATCAGCGCTCAGCTTTGAGGGCGTTCCACAGTCATTAGCCAAACATTTACAGACTTCTCAAATGTATTCCGTTAAGCTTTCTTCTCGTGCATCTTTTCTTCATCTTGCCTCGTCCACTAAAAGAGCATTACCAATTCGCACCTTCCTCTTGCATCAGGCTGCACCATGCACCTCCCAGTCATGCACTGCAGACACCCCAGTTCTCTTCCCTCCTCCCGCTTCCTAAGGCCTAAGTCACATTTGCCACGGCGGCCGTGGGGTCTCCAAAATCTACAGCCACTAGCAATTATAGAGCGGCCGCAGTATTTCCACGGTCACACAATGTAGCAGTCACATATGTTTTTCATTTTCTCGGGGAGCCGCACGGCGTATTTAGAAATTGTGGAGACCGAAAACGTGGGGTTGCCGTACAGTCTTTGATTTGATGTCGCACGATGACCTTAAGGGGCCCTGCGGCGGCATAGAATTTTCAAGGCAGACGCAAGGTAGCCTCAAAGTGCCCGCAAGGCGACCGCAGGGGGGCCCTAAGGTGATGTGCGGCCAGACAGATGGTACGAGTGGGTAATTTATTTATTTATTATTTACCTTTTTTTTACCCGTTTTTTTTTTCGGCTTTTCGAATTGCTACGGCGAACGTAGAAATGAAAAAAGTTATAACTCCGTGTTATAATCCCACGGCGACCCATACGGCCTGTAAAAGATAGCCAAACGGCGTAGAGCCACCCTGACGCCACCGCAGAAAATCTGCGGCCGCCGCACGTTTCTGTCAATTCAGAGGGCGTATGGCCGCCGTATCCTCGCCGTAGA
>CM068952.1:22191596-22203088 GCA_035128595.1 Eptatretus atami | reverse complement strand
AAGAGAGTAGAATAAAAGCAAGTAATACTAATAGCATACACTGCACCTCACTTTATTTTGCAGTCTATCAAAGATGGCTGACTGCTAAGCTGTGCATTTAGTTGAAAAACCGATTCACACGCTCAAACCATTCTCGAACGCATTTCCAAAGCTGCAAAACTTGACACTCAGATAAAATGAATATGGCTGCAAAATTTCGTCAATTTTTTTCGAAATCAATCCAGATGGTGGACTGAGCCATTTTGTACACAAAATGTGTCCCCCAATATTTACAACATGCATGTCCGATTTTGTCAAACTTGGCACAATCACAGAATGATAGATATAGTGCCTTCACTTTATATTAGCACTGATAAAAGATGGTACGACTGGTGGCCATTTAGTTAAACATAAATATGGCTAGCCTTTAACCATCCATCCAATCTAAAAAACGGGCTCGACATTTTTGTGTTTTTTATCGTTGATGAGGATACAGGGTGAAACTCCTTCCGTATTTTGCAGAAATCATATTGTAAAAGAACCATACGGAGGTTACCGATGTTTCTCATCAGAAAAGCCGGCACCGATATGGGAATGATGCTATTCCAATAAGGATTCTTCTTAACCCATTTTAGCCGATGGATGCATGCTACGGATCATGACCACGATATGTGATTCTCCATATATTATTACCTTCGAAACTTGTTGCGAAGGTTAGTTGATCGCTGTTTTATATTATTTATTTTATTTATTATTTTATTTGTGAATGTGTGTTTGTTATTCCAACTCCAAAGATATGAACGAATGCAGCCAAATTGGTGGGATGATGTTATACCTGGCTTTTTGATTAGATTTGGGAGCGATCGGTTCAAAGTCAAGGTCAAGCATGAAAGAGTCAAATCCGTCTTTTTACCATAGCGCGGTCCTTTTGTATACATTTGCATGCAACTAATGCGAAAAGTTCAGAAATTCAATGCCCCTCTTGTATATGTGACGTACACAATGAAGTAATAACACTTATTAGCGGTCTGGAGTCAAGGTCAGGGGGGGTCACAATTGCAAAATGTGCGGTTTAGTCATAAAACACGTCCAATTCTTCTCGATTGCATGAAACAACACAAAATGTTACTGTTCGTTCCCACACTCTAATACAATACAAATAAGAGTACAAAGGTCAAGGCCGAGTTATGAAAGGCAAAATCGCATATTTGCAATAGGCTCGATTTTTACCAATTGCATGCAACCAATGCCAAATGTTGTGAATTCAATGCCCAATCTTGTGCATAAAATGACACATGACGTCATAATCTTGTTAGCGTTTGGTCAAAGGCAGGGGGTCAACGACCTTTATTACATAACGCGGCAATTCCAACAATGCCATGAAGTAGATCAAAAATGTTAAATTCAATCCACTGTGATGTGTAAATATTTGATTCTTATACAGTACCATTGTCATACAGATTGACTGACACCGACACCCAAAAGGATCAGGAGTTCATCACAGAAATGTACATGTACGTGAATCAGGTCAAGCAGCAAAATAATGTTTTAAACCATCAAACACATAATGAAGCAGGCAGATGTGGTATGGATTAAAATGCCCTCACAATCCAACCGTTCTGGGGGGGGGGCGGGGCAAATGTAGCGTTGCGAAGGTATACCTATACTGAGTGCCGTCTAATTTAGGTATTTGTCAACGTTATGTGACAAGCTGAAACTCGTATCGGATCAGATATCTGCCAGCAGGAAAACCGCGTTGTGCGGTAATCCAGAAATAGTCTTCATTGTTGGTTCCCATCGCGTTCGATCCGATGAACTCACGAAAATACGAAGTGCCGTTTCATTGCAGAAGCAAACTGGATCTGTCGGAAAACCTGATAATGCGTTGTCAAATAGTTTGCAACAATCCGAATGAGCAAATACACTTAACAAGGAGTTTGGACAGGAGCCATTTGGCCCATCAGCTTATCCAACCCCTTGCCATAACTACAAAATCAATCAGAGCCTCGACTTTGGTTAAATCGTTGGAGACTGGGATAGAAAAGGTGCAGGCACAGGGACTAGACTCTAACTAAGTGTATACAATTCAATTCCAGACAATATTGTTAAAAACATTGCTTATGAGACTCAACTTTCCTTATCACATCACATGTGGCATGTGTGTTTCACTGACCCCTTGCTGGAGTCACGGTTGAATTGTGAATTTCGTTGATCTCCTGATAGAGAACGCACAATTTTAACCCCCTTGTGATTTGCATTGAAGCCATGTCAAGGTTCTCTCATGAAAACGAATGTTTTTAAGATACACAGTTTATATAGAGAAGGACTGAAGATGAAACAGAGTATCCTGGGACAAAAGATGAACCGGACATGAAAATGGCGGAAATAAAAAAGTGCTGCACTGTATCTGAATATCAAAAACACCCACTTAACAGGAAATTCATCTAATCAACAACAGCCACGAGCGCACAACAGAGGGTCCAGGCAGAGTCGTTTTGAGCAGACATGCTCATCTCACGATTCTAGTCTTCACCAAGTAAGAAATGTGAGAAACAAAGGGGCAGTGAATTCACTGTTTAATCACTGGAGGAGGTAGAAACGCCCATTACAACTGTGAGTTTCAAGCATGTTGAAGCTCTAGTTTACAACTGGAGTGAAGGTGTATGAGGAAACCGCTGCCATTAACATTATCAAGTAAAGGTATGAATGGCTCTTGGCACAACGATCGATGTGATCGGTAAAATGCCCATTACATGCATGACACCCACCCCTCTTTCTGAAGCACTTGTTTAAACAGTCTGCATAAATGGCTATTCGTACATATTTGATTATTATAATAACAAAATTGTAACCAAGTAAGCAACAAACCGAACCGACAAACGAACTGAAAATAATCTTCCCACAATGATGTTCAGGAAATAAAAAAAAATTCTCCCCAAATATCATTTTCATTTTCATTATTTTTTTGTTACCGTTTGGACAGGACCCCCCAAAATGCATTTATGAATGAATTTTCAAATCTTCCAGGAGCTGCCCCGGACACCCTTGTAATTACTTTCCTCGTTTTCAAAAGTTCTGCAGTTCACTAGGGATCGAAGCGGTGCCAGTATGAGCTGTGGGTCCTTTAATATATTTCAAACATGCACTTTCTTCGATTGTGCAACAAGAAACAGAACTTATTGTCAATCGACACTGTGTGTTTCTGCATACAGTCGAGCAATAGTCACACAAATGAAGAGTGAACGCACGAACGTATCAATGTGAAACATTGAAAAATAAGGACTTTCAGAGAGTCTAACAACGCTGTGAGCAAGCTGTCAGAATGAACGTCAGTCAGCAACAGCGCCAAACAGCAAGAGAGAAAGCGACAACTATGAGGATGACGACGACAAGCAGAGGAGAGCGACCGAAGAGACAACAGAATCAACGTTGAGAACTGCCAACAAGTAAAGCAATCATATTATGCATTGTGGGACTGCAGATGACAAAGGGGAAGATCATGTTCACCTCACATGTTCTGTATGGTATTTAACTTAACCACCTTGCATTAGTTAAATGCTGCTCATAACACTTACAAATGAGTTCACTCTGTTTTGGAAAATGGTCTTGAAAATAATGCACTAAATGAATGTTGACTCCAGCACATGTCACTTTCTTTCTTCTTTCTTTCTTATCTCGGTTCTGTGAACAGAAACAAACTTTACTGTCAATAACACGTCGTGTTTCTCCCCACAGATGCACAAAATCTGCAAACAGAGAAAGTGCAGGACAAACAGATCGAGAAGTCACATGAAAAAATCAGGGACTTTCAGAGACTCTGACAAACCTGTGTGCACTAATCAGCATTGAGAACATTCCAGAGCAGTGGTAAACAGCCCAGTACAGTGAAAACAATCAGGACAGCGAAGACAGTTCCAGCCAGCCAGCATCGCGACATTCCAGGAGCCATCGCCGACAGTTCCACAGACAACTCCACGTTCCAGAGCCATCGCCGACAGTTCAGGAGCCATGAAAAAGTTCCAGGGCAGTCGAAGTCACTTGTTGCTACGGTACGATTTGACTTGTAACATTAATTTAACAGGTACTCATTTAACTTTTAACTGAAACTGTCTAATTGTCAGGTCAGCCAGAATAAGTCTGTGACTTGCAAACAGTATCAAGTAAACAGGGCTGTACAACCTGTGCCATAGTCCGGTTTGTTGAGACCAAACCTCTCCCCACCAGGTTTCCTGGTGAGGAGGTGATTGGATAATGACACCGCAGCGGATAAAAACAACACTGTCCAAAGGGTGGAAGAGCTCTGTGAGCCAATGGCCATCTATCTATGCCCAACTGTGTCTGCTGACTCCGCCGCAGTTGGGTTACTTCTTATTAGGATTGGTGGCAGGATTTCACTCTGAACCACCGTAAAAACTCTCACTCCACAAAACATTCTCGAAGCATAAAAAATCGAAAACCCACTCCATGGGAGTACCTCCTGCAAGCTCCCTAACAGCTACGAATACGGATTGGGGCATAGCTTCGGGACCCCAATCTTTGATGATAGGAAGGAACACTGGGTACATTCCCGGGTAGATTGAGGAGAGTGTTCGGAGGTGTGTGAGGTTCATCTACAGATGTCGGTCTCCTTGGAGTTAACCTGAGGCATCCGTTTGGGTGGGTGCCTGGAATGTCTATCCCAAAGAAGAGACATGGATCCACCTGTCTCTGTTATCATCGAGCTCAACGTCTGGACATCGTATTGCAGCAACTCCTGAGGTTTCGTACACGATGAGCGGCGAGATCAATTGGCGGGTGGTTACACCTACTATGTGCGTCGCTCTTATGTTCAGCCCAAGGATTGTCTGAGCTGTGTCCAATAACTGACATCCATTGATAATAGAGTAACCGGTCAACGAAGCATAATTAGAACTAAGGATGTGACTCTTGGGTGTCGTTCGCTCAATCTCCTATAATGCCCAACTGAGGCGACTGATCTCACGTGAGGACTCATTCTATGCGCTCTTTCAGTCTGTGGTCTGTCAGTGCCCTTGCTTGAGATACCTCTCATCTTGGGGACATTTATTGCTCGACTGGAACTCGATAGGATGGTTAGAGACATGTCTGGTCCCATACGTCGGACTGTGAACCAGAAAGCACTGATTTCTTTGATTCCTTGATTTGTTGCTCTTGACAAGTCTATATTGCAAAGCATGGACTTAAGTGGCTGATTCATGATTTTCAAGCACCCACAGGCTCATCGCGACTGGGTATTCAACGCAGGTGGTGGAAGGAGATTGCTACGTTCTCATTGATGGTTGCTGAATCATGATCCAGTCACCGGAGTGCTCAGTTCCTCAATACGACTACAAGCCTTGTTGTAGCAACTCCTGAAGTTGCAGCTAAATCCGGGAGAATGGTACCATCCCGCCGAGGCTGATGTTGCAATTTTAAGATGAGAAGGAATGAGAGTTACAGAATTCATTATAATTTTTAACTGATTCTTCACTATGAGAGATCTGTGAATACGACATTGCATGATCTCAAAATTGTCGATGGATCAATGAACTTAGTGGAACAGTTTGGGTGGTGTACCAACGACAAATTGGTTCGATTTGGTGAAGATCGAATCCAGACTCCGACTGCTAGAATTTTAAAGTGATTCTTCAACGAAAAAGAGATAGTCCAAAACGATAATATATATATATATATAATAAATTATATATATATATAAACTTCCAAAAATGTAAATGGGCCAGATATGTTCTCATGGATCAGGCCATTGGGTGGCGGAGGTATGTGCTCTAACCGAGTGCCTTCTAGTTTCCCAGTCTCATTGTTGTACAATCATGTTTTTAGAATCATGACAAGTTAATAATAGCTTTTGTGCTACAATGATCGGTTGGAAGAGGATCCGCCATGGAGTCGTTATCGGCATTCTCTATCTCTCTCTGCATGAACCCTTCTAATTCGCCTTCCATGCTAGTTATACCAGGGTTCCCTTATGCAACGAAGGCGATTGTCAATCGAGGCATCGATGCTGATGATGTTGTGGTGTGTATGTAATGGTGATATTATGCACAGCTCCTTAAATGAATTGGAAAAATTCTCTTGGCATCACAACTGTAATAATTGGAAAAAAATGCTAAAGCTCTATGATTGGCGCATACCCTGGCTGTTGTTGCCTCATCTACCAGAGAGCTTGCCCAGTGGGAGAAGAAGCATCATCACCTAGTGTGTCATTGCACTCTAGCTTTTTTGCGTCTAGAACTGGTTAAATGCAGTAACAAATGGAATCCGACTAGAAAAGTGGAGAAGGAATACGTCTTGCATGTCAACAGAGGTCGTGCTAGTGATTCATAATCTGTGGCTTCTTGTGGCACAATTCGATCGCCTTGCACCCTCCTGAAGCACGCGCTGACAATCCAGAAACATCTGCTTGATTTTTTTTGGGGTGGCGAATATTGGTCAGCCGAAGTCCTTTACCTCCATTGGTAGAAGGTGGCATGTCTCCATGACATGTCAGCCGAGAATGGCCCTTTGGTCATCACTGTCTGTCCTTTTTCTTTTCCATCACACACTAATCGCAGCCCACTGCAACTATTTGCTGAAAGGGCTAGTATGCTTGACTTCAATGAAGGAACTTTTTCTCATGACTGCAACAGTGACATCTGTCCATGCCTTTGCTCTCCAAGACCTGTTTTAAGTCTGGCAGCCTTGTGTAACCAAGACACGCTCATAAAAACCAACAACCTTCTCGATGAGCCTAATCTTTAAAATGCATTTTTTCCTCTAATACCTCCATCCGGCTTACTACAATGTTCAATAAGCCTAGTGTACGTGTCAACACGAGACCTGCTGAACAAGAACGAAAACATGGCACTCAGTCGGCACTGCGACTCGCTGTGGAACGCGCTCTTTAAGAACGCCTCCCAGTTCCATCAGGAAGTTCTACATACTTTAGAAGTTGGGACCCCATTTTGATGCATACAACATTGTGTCCCTTCATTCCGCAGTTAACACGTAATCACTGCGTAACAGAAAACGGTGATCCATCTTCCTCTCACTTCCTGGTGTTGCTAAAAAGTGCCTGTTCACATATGTGTTACGATGTGGCATTCTTATGTGTGAAAAGATAGGTTGGATCCTGATGGAAGGGGATGCTGCCTCCGGGTCTCCCCCGTGCCCACATGGGCTGCCATGTATGCTGCCTCTTTAAACTGGACTGGGCAATCTCTTGGAAGAATTGTACATTGATTTTACCCACACACATATTCTATTACAACCATTTTAGTGTTTGAATATCGTCTCGTGCACTTCTGTATGGCCTCCTGAAGATTGATATCACGCCTATGTTGACTGTGCAATACTGACCCCCTTTTCAACTTTATTATCACAATTATTATCACATGATATATTTCTTTTCTTTGTGTATTTTATTTTCGATTGCCGCTATTTCCAAAATCCTGTTGAAATCTGCTCTCACTAATTTCTAACGCCGAAGGGAAACTACAATTTATAAAACAAGGAAGCTAAACTTCTTGCAACTCTGATGCTTGACTGCAATGATTTAACAGTTTTTCAGGCCCTTGCCATCGCCAGACTGCGTGCAGAATTTTACTTCATCAAAACTTAAATAATTTAGAACTGTTAAGCAGAAATGGTGTTACAGGAATACATTGTGTAAAGTAGACCATAATGACTCATTCATTCATTTTAACTGTGTACTTGACTTCTTTTTATGATTTGTTTGAATGTGATGTGGAACTTGTTTTTTAGCTTGTAATGAATAAAGGTATGCAAAAGTCTCTCCCTCCTCACATCTCTCTCTCCCCCCTCTCTCTCTATCCCTCCCCCCTCGCTCTCTCTCTCCCCCCCCACCCTCTCTCTCTCCTCTCTTTCCTCTTCTTCTTCATTACTCCCTTGCTTGTGGCCCTCTGTCACCTTGCTCTTGCATAACCTTTGATTTTTGCAAGCAAAATTTATCCTTATCGTTTGTGTTTATTTTTAACAATAAACATCAAATCTTCAAAAACAAATAATTTTCCTCTCTATCATGTTTTCTCCAAAATGAAATCTCACTGTTGCTTGTTGTATGTTTCTGTCGATTTGTGCAGTTCACTCGATTACCAACTTCCTTCGAGGGAGAAATGTAATGAAGAGAGAGCATGGATGGTCTCTTACAGCACAGGTGAGCTGATGATGACGTGTTTTGATACTAGTGCATGCCCGTAGGTGCGTGGCCGTAGGTGCGTGTCGACAATGCAAACAAAAAAAAAAAACTTTTCAAACCGCGTGCCAGAAACAACAACACACAGGCCGTTTCTTCACTCTCACGTGGCCCGTACATGCAAAAAAATATATATATATACTTTAAAACCGCTTTCCACAAACAACCACACAGGCCGTTCCTTCGCTCTCCGTGCCTGTACGTGCGTGGCGCACGTGCGTGACCGTACGTGCGTGACGCGTGCACCAAAAATTATAAAATAAATAAACTTTACAACAACCACACAGGTCCGTTCCTTCGCTGTCGTGAACGACGACCTGTATTGGGGGCATTGTGTTTAAGAAAATCGAGAAAGTGCAGAAATCGAGAAAAGAAAGAATACAGTAAGTCGATAAATCGAGAAAGAATACACTAAGTCGTCGCTATCCGGAAGTCCGGAAGTTAAGTCCTACTGTCCGGAAGAATCGCATATCGCAGTTACGATTATATATTCGCAATTTAGTTTTAATGCCAATATTCAATTAGCGCCAACGTATTTTTGCCTTTTACAATGTCATCGCAAGGAAAAACACAAAGGAGAAGAGAAGAGAAAAAAACAACAACAAAAAACGTACGTGCAAAAAAAAAAAAAAAACTTTCAAACCATGAGCCAGAAACGACAACCACACAGGCCGTTCCATCGCTCTCGCGTTCTCGCGACAACCACACTTCCACACGAGTTAATTAAAATCCAAATTAAAATCAAGTTTACCTCCTCTCTTTGCTTGCCATGACATTCGCTGCCATGTAAACCGCCACGGCCCGTGACGTCATCGTGGCCGGCCGAGCACCGGCCTACCAGCACGCACTATGCAGCAACGTGTCTTTCATTGGTTGGTAAATAAATGGCGCCGCAACGTGTCATGTCATTGGTTGGTAAATAAATGGCCATACCTTGGAAGCACTTGTCCGATTAATATCAAACCCTTGAAAAGGCACATCCTCAGACCCCAGCAATATACCTGGCAAGTTCAATTAGATTGACCAGTGGTTGTCGAGAAACAGCGGTCACACACATATACACACACACACACACACACACACACACACACACACACACACACACACACACACACTTCCCTGAATTATAGATAGATGTACAGTTAACTACTTTCTCTCTGGCAGTGTGACGCCATTTTCTGGGGGAAAAAAAAGTACCAAAACAGCCAAAAAAACATCTAAAAGTTACCAAAAAAAAACACCTGTTGTTTAAATTTTGTCTCCTACTTGCTTATTTTTGATCGTAACTTATCGCGTGTTTAAAATTTACTTCCTGGTTCGGAGCACTACCAGCCATCTTGAGTTACCGAAATTGTATGCACCGTCTAATATGAAAACGATCATAACTTGGGGCATTGTGTTTTATCTATAAATGCGCATAAGAAATCGAGAATTATTAGAATACACAAAGTCATCACTATCCGGAAGTCCGTACCTTGTTTTGTAACCGTAATGGGAACGCGCTGAGGTTCTTTCCCATCGGCCACGCCCACGACGCAACGTGTCCTGTTCATTGGTTGGTAAATAATGGCCATAACTTGGGAAGCACTTGTCGATTAATATCAAACCTTGAAAGGCACATCTCAGGTCCCCAGAACATATCTGGCAAGTTTCAATAGGTCGGACCAGTGGTTTCGAGAAACAGTGTCACAACACACACACACACACCACACACACACACACACACACACACACACACACACGCACACACACACACACTGCTGGAATTATAGATAGTGAATATAAATCATTGAACTCAAAATTGTAAAATCTTTACAATCACAATCTGTCTCATGTTTTAATATTTTTTGATCTACTCCTTTCAGATGAACTTCTGTTTTGAGGACATGCTCTGCTGAAATGAACAGAGAATGAAGAAATGGTCCTTGCTCCAAAAAGCTTGTGTCTTTGCATTAGTAGTACATCCCAGCCCTGGCATAATCCGTTTTGGAAACTCATCGTGGACCATGGGGCAAGAGGAATCCCATCCAAAGGGCTCAACCGGGGCCACGGGACCGATTCGAGAAAGTTGAGAATGCTCCATCTGTAAATCAACCCGGTCACAGATGATGGAACGCAACCCTGAACAGGTCTGGTGACTGGAAGCAAAATTCTGAGGTACATTTGGGCACTTAATCTGAGCCTGAACCCAAACCTAACCTCGTCCCTTTCTCATAACCGGCTCATACTCCTCCTTAACAGAAAACTCCTCCAGTGTGTGAGGTTCTCTCTCAGGTGAAGAAACGTCTCATCCATCTTTCCTTACTTTCCAGTGTTCCCAACAATTAACTCTATGCTGTTGACGTTAATCACATCAATGAATCATCTAATCTTCTTACTTTCCTGTCTGTTCTTTTCCAGATATTTATTTGATAACTGCCATGATGCACGCTGGAATTCTTCAGATATATATCTCCTAAATGTGACCCCTGCCTCCAACCAACTTGACCCTCCCAAGTATAAGCATAAAGTTAACTTTGATCTTCCTCCAATTTTTCTCTAACTGTACGAATTCTTCCAGATTATGTTGACTTGTGCCTTCATTCAGGTCTTCAAGTTTTGTGGCAACAATTTGCTTTATTTTGGTAAAATGTGACTTCCAGTACAAAACCAGTCGGAATTCGCAAAAATTCAAAAATTCAAAAAAAACCTAATAACTCAATATTGATTTTTTGCGACTTCCGACTGGTTTGTACTGGGGGTCACAAATGTTTTGGGTTCAGCATTTCAGATTTACCACCCTCTCGTACCTGAGATTTACCAGTCAGTTGTGATAGTTCAGTTGGCCATCCCCCATTCTAGTTGAGGTCATGGTCCAGCCAATGAAGCCTTTTGTCGCTCCTGTGTGAAGTGGGGCATCGCCGTGAAATATAAAACACACAGGAAATGGCGCTCTAGGCTGAGAGCGCGGCGGGTGATGGTCTGGTAACCTCGCCAGGCAAAGATCCCCAGAGGGTTAAACAGTAAGTTAAGGTCTGCACGGCCGTTGTGTACTTCACCAAGTAATGGGGTGGATCATCTGGTGGGGATGGTACCCTACAGGTAGAAGATCTAACCTGAGTTACATTCATTTTGAGGCCAATCTGGTAGACCCCTATCTGCAGGGTGCCAATCCCTCCTTCATTGGTCACCCTGCAGGTAGGGGGTCTAACCAGAGTGGCCTCAAAATGAACGTAACTCAGGTTAGATCTCTACCTGTAGGGTGACCATCCCCACCACATGATCCACCCCATACACGGGTGAAGTACACAATGGCCGTGCAGAC
>CM068952.1:22135137-22154799 GCA_035128595.1 Eptatretus atami | reverse complement strand
GAGTCGCCGCCGATGTTTCAAACTTACCCTTTGTTGCTCAGATTCTGGGTCATAATGTATCGCTGCATCTGTGTTCGTCTCAAAATGTTCCACCTCTTGAAAAGGGCGAACGCGACTGTGTGAAATTTTCACACGGTTCTCGTGTTTGTTCAGTCGTTAACTGATGGAACTTCCATCTTCAGGGTGGCACCTTCGTGTCATGTTCAAATCTTGTCTTTTTTCTCAAGAGAACGGTAAGCTCAATCCACACATTCGAATGTTGCTCAATGTTCAAGGAATTATTGTAAAAGATTGTGGCAAAAAGTTTTGGTGCTGAAAAAAAAAGAAAAAAAAAAAAGACACGGGCAGTCGCGGACGTCATGGACGGCGACCGCCAGTGAGTCATTTTGGGCAACACTGCTTTCAGAGTGAAAACTAAGAAAGTAACATTTGAAAAGTATTTCTGACGTGGCATGGCAACCATGAGGACAGAGAAGGATGACGTGAGAAGCGGGAAGGTCTTATTTTTTCCACGATGTTGAGAGCAGAGAACGGTGTATGATGAATGCAATGTGCTGTTCTCATTCTCACATCCCACCTCACCCCTACCAACCCCCCAAAACATTATTCCAACAAGTTCACGCTGCCGTTTGAATTGAATATGAAAATTTATGGTGCTACCTTCATTCCATTGACGTGTAAAATCCCTTAACTGTTTACCGGGCCCATGAATCATGGATCCGACCGGAACAGGATGTGTCCGCCACGCACCATCCATCCTTCCTGTGGGTCCACCATGAAGTAAACCTGGAGAGGGACTTTATACAAAGTCAAAGTCAGTTACATCAGCGTGTTAATTTTGTCTCCCATTAAAATAAATGTGTGTTTCAGCAATTTGTCGACATTATTACTTTCTACCTCTGTGTCATCCTACTTACCTGATCAACCCTTGAATACAATGAACAGGTAATATTGGAGTCAAGCTCATGGATGCAAACACGGGGGAAAGCGGGGAAAAAGGGCAGGCGCTTTTTCTTTAGGTGCTTGGGGAGGGGAACAGGCAACAGAGACACACAGAGACAAAACATTGCAAATAGTAAAACGAAGGGCAGGGTTTCGGGTTTAACAACAGATAAACTAGGGGCATCGGTAGAGCGCATACCTCCGGCCAAGCTGCTTAGTTTACGTTTTTGTATCCCACTGATAGCGGATCTGGCATTCACCCGAACGAAAAATCTAATCGACTTTTCTGTCACCTACCCAACTCACTCCACCAAGTTCTCCGAATTCCGTCAAAACTTTTTGAGATATCCTGCTGTATACGTTTCATCCCGATCATCAACGGAAGAATTCAGCTTAAAAAAGTTCTCGATCGGATGTACGGTATCTTCACCGAAATCGGAATCAGTTCTTCTTGTTATGTCCCCGAACCTGCCCACCAAGTTTTTGTCCGAATCCTGTTCAACAATTTTCCGAGATATTTTGTTTCTCAAACAACCAAACACAGCAGACAGACAAGGTCTGAAAACTAAAGCCTCCTTCCACCTTCGGTGGCGAGGTTATAAAAAAATATTTTAAAAGGTTGTCATAGTAATTAGGTTGGTCATGTCATGACCATGAGATGGTGATGGACTGGTGCGTATGAAGGACGGACGCGAAGAAGTGAGGGAGGACGGATAAGGAGTGGGTCCAACCGGCTGAGAGAATGCAGATAAAGGATTGAATGTTGAGCAGCAGGCTGAACAAGAAGAAGGCAATTTGTGTTTGCAAATCTTAAAAAGCAATAACGATGGTCGAAGTATTCATGTTTTTGTTTGAACAATCGGTGTCAGTCTACTAAATACGCCATTTGATGTCTGCTGACCGTGAACATTCGGTCGTGACTTATCCCAATCTCAGCAAACTTGTTCAGGGGGACACGCGAAGGTGTAGCGACTTCATTTTATGGAGATAAACTTCTGTGTTAGGTGCACAAATAGCTTTTCGTGGCATTTCTTGTGGCACATCTACCGGAAGTAAAACTATTTACAACCACAAACTACAGGGTACGGTCATTCTGATCCAACGTGATGGTTACCTTTTTATAAACAGTCACTCCTGTTGTTTAACACTGAACTGAAATAAATCATGAATGGAACCTGACGTGGCCTTGCAAGCACTCTCATGTTATCATGTCCCCCACAAGACTTAACGATCCGAGCCAAACTCGACTTGCTAGGCCTCCAGCAGACCAATAGCTAAGCCCATATTCTTTAAATAATAAAAGTTCAAACAAATTGGGTCCTTTACGCACGAAAAATGAGCCTTGTCGATTTTTCATAAACCATCGATTACTGTATTATGTGAAACTTCAGAAGGGTGCTTTATGATGATATACTGGGGCTCACATATTACATACATGTGATTGTCCGCCGGACACGGTCAGTGTGACTGCCGGACATTGTTCCCGGACATCTTCACGACCCATTGTACCTTATTTTTGATGCACAACCCCATCTAGTGGCGTCGCCTGCATTGGTTAACAACTTTCGTGGAGGGGATTTTGGAAGAAACTTTAACGTGATTGGAGGGAATATTTTACACCTAGGCGGTTGTTATAGGCTTAAGGAGTTCGCTGACCGCACACTTACCGGAAGTTTAAAAAAAAACCAACAAAAATTCACCGTATCCAGTTCCATGGAGGTTGTGTCCCACTTCCTAGGTGACATTCGATCAAAGATCGTTCCAAAAGCATCTTCTCTTGCACCACTTTCCCAAAGCTGGGAAGAGACAGCTTGGTTGCCAGGCTTTCACCCATGCATCCAGGCACATATGAGGTCTACCTGGGCTTCAGTTTGCTTTCCGTCATCACACCCAGCACAGTTGACGTCTCCGTTTCTGGTTTTCTGCACGGCATGCGAAAGTTATTGACAGTTTCTGGTTTTCATTAAGGCAGATCCTCAGATCTTAAGGCAGCCCACCTTAACGGTCCAGTCAACACCAGGCTTTTTTTTTTCAATCCTGACAAATGCTGTTCTCCGCCCTGCGTAAACCGTCGTGTAATTCTCGCTTCGACATTCTCCACTTCCTTCAATCTGCGAACCCAGGAAGATTGAAACTGTACAACCTGATTTACACTCAACACATCGACCATGTGAACCCATCTGAGCCCGTTGATCTTCTCGGTTGACAATATTTTAGTCTTTTTTAAGTTAAATGAAGATCAGATTTTTGGACTTCGCTTCTTCAATGGTCTGCAGCAGTGTTCATTCAAGTCCTCTTTACTTTCTTCGCAACATAGTGGGTGTCATCACACACCTGGAGGTGTTGATTCATTCTCCTCCAATCATGACTCCGGCGGGTTACTCATCCAAGTTTGATTTGTCGTCAAAAGGTTTATTATAACCCATTAACCAGGCAATTGCGTCCGATGATAAATGGCAATAATATTAAAGATAATATTTACCTGGAGGCTGCAGGATGGCTGATAGGTACTGCACATCGCCTCTTACCGCTGATTTACTATCCTGGGTTTGAATTCCCGACCCAGCTATAACTTGTCATCCTGAGTTTTCACAGGCAGGGGTTGAATCATTCAAATGCTTGTTGCCGTCCCTCGGCATGGACGTTAAATGGTGTCCCGTTCTGCGCGGCGGAATTCGGTTAGTGCACGTCAAGATCCATGGTATCCTCACGGAGAACTTTTAGGTGAGCTATCACTGGCAGCCATATGAACAAATTAAAAATTCCTGCCCCACCTTAGATCGAACACCTTACCTGGCCAACCGGTTCGTGGAAAGATTTGGGTCCAGCTTCCCCCGGCCAACCACACAATAAACGTGGAATAATTGTGGCCATTAAGAAGAATATAATAAATATTATTATTAACGACACCCTCATCCGCATGGTGCGAACACGACCATACACATGACCTGCCCACAGCGACTCGCCATCGGTGCGTCGGGTGTTATAGTAAAGGAACCTGGACAAAAGAAAGATTCATCTTTATGAAACAGGAGGAGTATTGCTTCATACAAAAGTGGTCAAACCCTTTCACCTTCTAATAATACTGCATCTTTGTGAACTCAGTCATGGGATCACGTGGCATATGTTTAACCAAAACAATGGATATCAGCTGGCCCTGTTGATTCAAGCTATTAGTAGTCGTCATTTGTTGTTGCTGTTGAAGTATCTGAACAATTCGGAATCTGTCTCAATACCTTTTGTAAAGAATGTTCAAACCATCGATGGGTTGCCACCATCCTGGTTCCTTTTCGAGCATGCATGGGAAGATTGTGGAACTTCACTCCCTGGGCATTTCTATAACGCTTCTTGTTTCTGATTTTAAATCATCGTGAATGTTAGCTGCCTCATCCATTACTGACTGTACCATACGTGTACGAAGCTACTTTTGCATTTCTGTTCGGGTGATACGTAGGCACTTCAGCATTGTTTTCATCTCTCCCTCATTCTTGCCGCCTCTCTCTGCAAATACGTTCCCTTGCTTCACCTGATCACATTAAAAAAGGTCATTACAGACAGATGTGTGTGGGTGTCATATTAGCTCATGTTAGCTCTGCCAATCTGTAGCATTTCAGGTAGTTAAGTAAAATCGTTTTTAGCCCCAGTAAATCAATGATGAGAATCACTTTTAGAAACATTCGAGTATCCAGATTCGTAACTCTTCACCAAAATCCAATCCCATTCGTCTTATCACACACCCAACCCTGCCAACCAAGTTTCACTTTGAATCCGTCCATAAAGCTTTGCAATATCCTTCTGACAGGCAGACAAATAAGCAAACAGACATGATAAAACAGGTGAAAATAACCCCTTTGGTGGGGACGGTAAAAGACAGGCAGAGGATGTTGTTAATTGTGGTGTGTGTGTGTGTGTGGTGTCAATTGTTGTTGGTTGCCTCTCCACAAATGGGTGGGGTTTCAGGAGGTGGAACAGGATACCATGTCCTCCAAAAGTATCCACGCTCTACATCCCACTCCTGACACAAGTTATGGATTCGGGGCGTAAGGATCATGAGAGGAGTTATCGAATCCACTATTAGCTGACTTATACTGTAAGCCGAAGCGAGGAAAATTCCTTGGGTGCGCTGGGTTGCTTAGAACCATCAGGTGATGCTGTCAATATAGACATTTAATTCAGGCAAGGGTCCAGCGTTCTAAATCGCTTACCTCAGCAATGAATAAACCCCCAGATAGAGTACTATGCTTCAATCCATGGGATTTATTCAGATGGCTGAGCGATACTGCATGGAAAAATGTTGGGGTGTGTGTGTGTGTGTGTGTGTGTGTTGTGTGTGTGTGCTGTGTGGTGTGTGTTTCAATTGACAGAGCTACGTAAGCAATTACCATCCCGCTTAGATTATTTGAATTAGTTGAATGTTGTTTGTTCATTATTTAATTCGGGTCTTAATCATAATTTAATTTATTAAACCTCTTGATTTAATTGTGGGACAGAGAGTTAGGGTTGCTGCAGAGAGGAGGACAGAGAGTTGAGAGAGAGGCGAGGCTTTTGGGAGTGGGGGGGGGGGAGTTGGACTGGTTGTTGGAGCAGGGACTTGGGGCTGAGGCAGGGAGGGGGGGGGGATTGAGGATTATGGTTGAGGAATGGATTGAAGTCATTCGGGTTCGGGGGTTGGAGATTGTTCAGGACTGGTGGTGGATGGAAAGGGGGTTAAGGTTTGTGGTGTGAGGGAGGGAGTTGATGACTTGTGGTGAGGGAGGAGGGCGTGCTGGGAATTTCTGGTTTGATTGGTGGTGAGGATTTGGAATTCTTACATTTCACAAGGCCTTTAGTTATTTTCTATAACTGGTTTACACAGTTCTTTCAGCTAAATGTAGGGTCGAGTAGGCGAATATTAAATATAAATATTAATTTAACTTAGAAATTATATATTTTTATTGATTTTTTTTTTTGATGTTCCATGGAAAAGACAAGGGTGTTGCAGGGGAGGAAATAAATATAAATCCCACGACCAGGAGGATCTAAGAAGAACATTGACAGATGAGAAGCCATTCAAATGAGATGAGGCCCCCCCCCCATGTTCACTGTTCATCTGATGTGAAAAACAATAAAGAAGATTAAAAACTTTCTTTTTACAATATAGTCTGGCATTTTTTCTTATAGAAACCTGTTGATCAGTCAACAATGGAAACATTGCTGAGAAAATTACTGTTCCAAGTCGTAGATGTGTGCATGCACACCAGTGCTAGTGCTGGATATGATTAAAAAGTGTTACTAGGATGTCAAACGCTTCAAACGGTCAATCAGAGCCATAACCAGCTATTACTTTTCAGCGGGCATCTTGATCTTACCGTTCTCCCCATTTCCATGAGACATCAAAGAGTTTTCATGGTCCGGTGAACGGCGATATCAGCATTCAGCAGGGAAACTTTGACGTTAACTTGGCACCAAAAATCTTTCAATACGAACAGCGGTTCAACTTTCGACGAGAAACAAATCGGCACGGATCGAGAGTAAGCGTCGCGAATCATCCCTGCTGCTGCACTGAATGATGCATTCGTATTTCGCCAGAATATTCATCGTCAATGTTGCGTATAAATCACCCAAATACAGTCACTTCAAATTATACCGCTGACATACTTTCTTTAACAATCAGTTTCAACCCAGAACCACAGCAATCTGAACCACGCTGGCCACTGCTCAGACGCCATGACCGAGACTACTGCGCAGTTTGGTTAAAGGGGGACTCGCGGCATCTTTGTGTGGCGCGCGCAAAATATTATTTTGAAAATAAATGCCGACGTTTACATTTCGGGTTTTGAAACTTTTGCACCTTCGGCGGAAAATTCATAATATAAAGGCTAAAAATGTGTTATTATTATATTTTCATTTTCGGCAAATTACCGTCGGCGATCTGTAAACCAAGTTATAAAATAACTAGAGCCTTATGTGAGTTTCACTGGGTAAACCTGCGAGTGTGCATTATTTTGCATATCTTTCTTTTTTAACATAGTCAGTGGAAGCAAAGATTGCATTTTGAGGAGAGAGGGTTAGAGAGCTTATAAGATAATAATTGAACAGAGCGAAAACAAATGGGCAGTAACAAAACAGGCCCGCGTCCTAATGTGTATCCAAGCATGAACACAATGCACATGTTACAAACGGTAGGACTACAGGTACCTAATGTTACACACTACATTTTACAATGATTTCACTATAGTAGACGATAAGTGGCAATTGAGCATTCAAAGCTCATGTCTTCACCAAGTTTCGACTGGAACCATGATCAGTGGCAACAGAATCTAGAGTTGAACATCTTTGAAAAGGTAATTGAGCAGATTCTGATATTATTCTCAAGACCTACAATTTTTGGTGACACGGATTGCTTGATGGCTGGGCCAGTAGTTTGATATCCCATTGTGTGGCGTACATAATCATTGTACCTGATGACGTCCACGCATAAGATCTAACATTACCCTACCCTTTCTTTCTATTTTTTTCTTTCACCCCCTTTCCATCAACCAGCCAACCACTCCTGCTCATTGCATACATATTATGCAGTGGCTCTTTCAAAATGAGTCGTTTTCTAAAATCCCCACTTCAATTTATGTTTCAAATGATTATGCAGCATTCTATAAAAGGTACTACAACTGAATAGTCTCAAATTCTATTTCAAATACCCCAGGAGTCATATTTTCATGAACAACCATTAGTTTACACCTAATCCAATCTTCTTAAAATAGTAATATTGACTACTCTCTTGCAGGTCAGGGGCTTAATTCAACAAATAAATACCAAAAATTCAATAATCCTATATGAACAAAATATTGCACAAAAAAGATGACATTTTGATTTCTGCAGATGGCACAATCACAGCATTTGAACATGGTTGTACATCGTTAAGAGAAGCGGTGCATTAATATTGTATTCAGCTGCATGAGAAATTTGAAGAGAGGATTGACTGTAGGTAGACAACAAGTCCATCCTTGTAAAAATCAGTTCACGTATGAGAGCACGTTGGATATTCGTACGCGGTACAATGCCAGCTTGGCCGACAGTCAGCTTTATGAAAGGATCTGTACTACGTTCATGACAGACTCTTTATCTTTAGCTTCCTCATCTTTGCCTTCTTTGCCCATTGCCCTCCCCAAATCCTGTTCAGAGAGGCGAAGGCCTAGCATGCAATGACTGTGCAAAAGAATGACCACCGATGGGATTTGATTGCTTCTGAGCAGGTTCTGGCAGTAATAACAAAGCAGCCGGCGAAGTCGGCCTCGGATTGCAAAAAGTTGCCCACATGGCTGTCTAGTCGTTGCGTCCTATGTAGCCTACCATGAACAATGCCCCACAGAAGACTGGGCATTCTATCTTTGCACTAACCGACATCGTAGAAAGGTGTCACAGCTGGGCTTCCCAATATTGTCTCCATCTATTGCACTTTAACTGTTGGCATTTCCTGTGATCCTCGCTCCCCTCTCCCTTCCCATCTCACCATATACTTTGCTTCCAAACCTCTGACTGTTAACTTTCTTTCAATATCATAATTGCACTTTCCAGCACTCCAATGTAGTGATGTTAATCAGACGGTTTGATCTTGAACACACAAGAGGCCATAAATTAAGGATGCCCAATAAATTAAGGGGTTTTTTTTGTCAACATTGGTACGTGTTCAATCGGGAATGGAAGGCATGCATTGCAGTCGCATGCTCGCATCTAATGCGCTTGGCTGTCTCATCGTCCTTGACCATCGGTGTAGCTGCTTAGGAATATTACTGTGAGATATAGAACCATCTTTTCACACTCGATTCCATTCCTCATCTACCAATACAACTTCGATCACTCGCGGAACTACTTGGCATTCAAACACAGATGGGCGATTTTCTCTGAAAAAAGACCTTCCGATCCTCAAGTGGACTGAGGTGTGGTTTTCCCCTGCTCAGAATGCCCCACCTTTGTGATGTAGCTACTCATAGATATATATATATTATATATAATAATATAAAAAATTGAACTTCCTTCATTCTCATGGAGATTAATTTCGAGCATGATTGCCAGCTCAGCGAGCAGGTCAATTGTGGCCGCAGTCTGAAACCTCTCCAGGCTGTACGCTTTTAGCTTAGGAACTGAAACAGCATTGCATTGCATAATTACTTCTTGAATGAATATATTCGAAACAAAAACACTTTATTCATTTTTTAAAAAATCTTTTTGGTTGAAAATTTTTTTTTGTTTTTTTCCCCATTTGACATGTTTTTTTTTATCGTGATTGATGAAAGAGGCATTCTTAATGTTGCAAGATAACTCAGTTGGTAATGTGCAGAGACGTTGAGCTTGTCTCGGCGAGTTTGATCCCGAAGGTCGGATGACTGAAAACTGCCATTTTTTGTGGAAATGTCACTTGGAGGTCGGCTGTCCATCTCATTCAGTCGGTTGGCATTAACATGCCGTGGGGCATCTTCACAAGAGGTTCATTGTACATGCTTGGACCCTGATCAATTCCTTGCTTGGGCAGTTGTAAGACATTGATCAAATCCACTACTCAGGGGCTAGTTGTAGTACAGTAATTAGCATTCTTGAGAAAGGCGGGGTGGTGCTGGGTTTACGCTTGACACAGCAAGACAGGAAAGGAAAAGCCTCCTGTGTTTTCTCTGAACTGTGTTCTGTGTATGTCACACACATCAAAATAATGGGATCAAGTCGAAGGGGCATTTTTGCCTTGATTTATCTTGTTGATTGTTCTCATAACACGGGCAATCAGCAACAATCAGGCACAGCCATCACTCTGCCCGTAGCGTTATCAGATGTTGTGGTTTGAAAGAGGATAAGGACAAGCTTAATGTTTGGAAATAGATAGCTGGAAATTTGTCATGTTAGTGGTCAGTATCGCCAGCTACAGCCGTATATATCAAGAACGGTTGTTTAAACATTGTTTTACTGTTTCATTGTTTGAGGATGGTGTCACATTACAATTCAGTTATTATTTTGTAATGATGATACGATGCGTCTTGTTTTAGTTTCTCTAGGAATTTTAATTTTTTTTTTATTGGAGATTTAAATAAATGAAATGAAGCTACATAGTTTGTTGGAAAATCGTTTCGATTACATTTCTGTACACGCCGTAGCATTGATGAATGTGGAATGCTTTGATGTGGCAAATGACAAATTACAATGGGGAAATTACAATAATTCAGGTCCCACTCGTGTGTTGTTACGAAAACAAATTTCTGTCACATGTTTTAGAGATGGAATTATCGTTTCATCACTGAGTACTGAAAGAAAATTCCAATTTTTTTTTTGTCAAGAATATATTCAAGGTTGTACAGTATTGAAGTTAGGTTTTCAAACAATATGCAGCATTCATGTCAGCAATCAGAAAGAGGCCAAATGTTTCTGAAAATGTGACACATTTAACATGAGAGTAGTTATTTAATAAACTAGCAATACCATCCGTCCGATGCGTAGACTAGTGGTGGGCGGGAGAGAGTGAGGAATCAGGGGGGAAAGAGAAAGGAGATCGAGGGGAAAGATGTGGGAGCTAGAGTGGGAAGAGAGGAAGGAGGGGGAAGGAGGAGGAGGGAGGGGGGATGAGGGGGAGGAGAGGGAGAGAGAGGAGGTGGGGGAAGTGAGCATTGATGAGGTGTAGAAAGGGAGGCAGGACGTGCAGTGGAGACAAACACGCACGGATGCGTTTGGAGACAAAACCACCCAGACACGTCCGGAGACAAAACTCCCATCAGACATAAACACCGCCAGATATGTTTTTGGAGACAAACACCACCCGGACATAAATACCGCCTAGACACAGTCTGGAGCCAAAGCTGTCGGCGAGAACAACACTGCCCGACGCGTCTGGAGCCAAGCTCTCAGAGACAACTCCCATCCGGACATAACACTGCCCGACACGTCCGGCAAGACAAACTCCAGTCCAACATAACACCCGCCTGGACACGTTAGCGAGACAAACACTCCCGGATAGCATTCCAGAGCCAAGCTGTCAGAGACAAACTTCCCATCCGGATATAAAAACCACCCAAACAGATCTGGAGCAAACTCCCAACATTGATCTTTATAAACCAACACAAACATTAATCTTTATAAACAGGTGCGTGTGACGGGTGGAAAAAAATTTGGCTCGGTAATTTTAGAAAAGATTGTTGAAACCAAAACGGCTTAGATATTTGGGCGTTGTCAATATATTTTGCTTTTGAAACTCACAAAGAGAAAATACAAACCTTGTAAAGCAAATCAGATAACCAAATGCTTTAGAAACAGGCATGAGGACAAAGAAGAACCAGAGTAGAACCTCATAAGATAGGATGAAACTTGCCAACACAGCACCGTAACAAGTTGTGCATGCTACACACCCACAAAGACGTCTCTGTTAGATCCCAAATCTACCATATGTTGCATACCATGTTCCGTGTGTACATATTACTACCTCACTTGTAGTAACTGTCGATTGTACATCCCGATCAGCACATGACTGCACCGCAATCAACTGACATGAAATGATTACACCTCAGTAAGTGGCTTAAGCACTCAACAAGCATTCCAACGATTGCCTGGCTGCAAGCAATTGCCAATGGACTGTCGATACAACTATTTACTCATGAACGCCCCAAGCAATGTCCGAATTGGCAAATCAACACTTTTTTAGGAGTTGGAACTTGCTTATACTTTTCAATCTGACTGACATTTGTAATTGTGCTTTTAAGAGATTCTCTCAGTTATTCATATGTGCAATGAATTACACAAAAACTGGGCATCTCCAGGCGTTTATTAAGTATTGCATGTACCCAGCGATTGTAGCTATGATAACAGGCATTCCGTAATATGAGTGAGGAAAGTAAAAACAACAACTTACCTTAAGAAATCGTTGCGGGGCCTGCTTCCCAGTCATGGCATGGTTGAGCAGGCCAAAAAAACCATGCGGCTTTCTGATCCCAGCTAGTTATCCAGGTAAAAAACGTCTTTAGGACCTCAGACAGTGGGGTGGCCGAGGATTCGCCTGTTGAAGATGATTATTAAATAATACCGTTAATTATCTTCAAAAGATGGCTGTTGTATAATTAAACCCAAACAACAATTATCACTCTTACACTTCCTTGGAGTTTTCTATTGTGCTACAAAGTTTCAGGCTGCTAGGTTTTATAGTTTATGGAGTTCTAGAAGCACCCCTCCCCGGGAGCCATCAAGGGGGTCATGTAATGCCTATTTTATCCAAGGGCTCCCAGGATTACACACCCAAAAATCGTTGCCGATTGTTCAGCCGCTTTTTGCAGTACCTGGGACAGACAGTACGGACAGACGGTGGAATTATAGTTAAGACAAGATGGAGGAGACACACTTACACACACACACACACACACACACCACACATTATTAGTGTAGATTAACTGAAGCGATGAAGAAGAAGACATTTGATATATAATATATATATTACATATACATATACATAAACATATACATATATATGTAATTGACTGAATTATATATACAGAAGGCACCCGCTCCCTACGGAGCCATCAAGGGGTTCATTTATTATGTTTTATGTTATTTTTACTCAAGTGTCCAGGTGACACACCCGAAAAATGGTTTGGATCGGTTCAGCAGTTTTGCGGGTACCATGGAACAGAACGGACGCGACAGACGGTTGAATTATAGTAAGATACATATCCATAATACATGTATTTATTATAAATTATTTACATATATTATTCATATATCATATATCATATATACATATATAAATATCATACTATACTTTATACTTTACATATAAGACGGGCGTAGTGCTGCCACCTGTAATCGGCTACTCGGAGGGCTTGGTTGGAGGATCGCTTGGAGGACGAGGGCTCTGCACTGGGCCACGCCATTAAAGGTGTGGGCGCCGGGAATCATGGGCCCGGAACGCAATTCCTTAAGCTGCTGTCAACCTTGACGTTTTAGCCAGCGTATGGCAAGGTATTAAAATGTTGTTAAAAACGCTGGCGTTACACTGAAGCTATTGATGTTTTTTTCCAGTTTGGGCGTATATAACGAGTTGGACGTATGCATAACGTATTTCGTAACGTACACAGAACGTTTCAATAACATAAGAGTAACTTACCAAATGAATGCTTAGCGTGTTGTTAGGCGTTCACAACCTATGCCAACGATGTCTAATGTATTGCATAGCGCACGGCAACGGTACACCGATCGATCACGTGGCGTAGCCTATTGAAAAGCTATCCGCTCGATGATTCAAATCATAACCGCACAGACATCGAAAGTGTCAAGCGCGTCACACCTTGACGTTTTAGCCAGCAGCGTATGCCGACGTATGAAAAAATTTGCCCGAAAATACGGCTTGGCACACGATCGAATACGTTATGGGTAAGTTTTTTATACGTTAAGAGCACGCATGAAGCACACTGTGAAAGCACGCTGGCATACGTCCGTTAGTACGCCGAGTACGTCGAGATACGTCGACAAATTTTTAAGCATTGCTTGAAATTTTTCGACGTATCCGCGTATTACTCACACGTTTCCGCATACGCTGCTGGCATAAGTTGTTGCACGTACGCGATCGTTTGACACACGTCGGACACACCGTTACTTGTAAGTACTCTAAGTCCGAAACACATCGACGTAATGTTTAGGCATACCGAAATTATTTCTAACTTGAGTACGTGCTTTGAACCTATGAGTTAACGTATCTCCAACGCATTATTGACGTATTGTTAGATGTATTTTGACGTCTTCCGGACGACCACAACTTACTGAACGTGTTACTAACTTACAGCTACCGTTAATGCGATTGCAGCGTTTAGGGGGATTGATATTAAAAATGGGGTTCACAAGGGAACTCTGTCAGTGTTCCAGACTCCATGTTTTTTTTTGTTTTTGTTTTTCTTCGGTATGCGGTATGTTGACGACTTGTTTCTAGTGCGGTTATGTCTTAAATCGTTTAGCGGGCACTATTAATTAATATTAATTATAACCGCACTAGACATGAAGTGTCAAATCACTGTCATTGCCGAAGAAAACCAAAAAAAACTAAAACCAAAAAAAACCTATGGAGTCTGGAACACTGACGCTTAACACATTACCTCAAGTGTTTACTTATGAGTAACTACAAGTAAGCGTGTTCGAGTTGTGTCAAACGATTCGTAACGTGCCTGACAAAACATTACTCATAGGTTGAAATAGAAATAAGTTTGGGGTATGGGCTAGAACATTACCTTGACGTGTTTCACTTATTGATAATTACAAGATAACGCTGTGTCAACGATCGCGTAAACGTGCTTACAACTTTGGCCGCGTATGCGGAACGTGGGTATACGCTGAGCATACGTCAAAAATTTTGAGCAATGTTAAATTGTCGACCGAGCTCGGCGGTACTACGACGATGCCGCGTGCTTCAGCTTGTGCTCTTTAACATATACAAACTTACCCATAAGTATTCGACAATGTGCCGCGTTTTAGACAAATTTTTTCATACGTCGGCATACGCTGGCTAAATCGTCAAGGTTTGTGACAGCGGCTTTATCCCTGTGTGTAAGAGGCGACCAGCGGTTGCGTCACGAAGGGCATCCGGCGTAAACCTTGCCATCAGTATGTGGAGTCATAACGGATGACGCTGTGGCGCTCCTTAACGGGAGCAGCCGAAAGAGAGATTACAATATATATGTTATATATACATATATATATATATATATATTATATTACCACCACCGGGCGTGGGGCCTGTGCGCTGTAATCCGGCTACTCAGGCTTGGGTCTGGATCGCTTGAGACGGTGAGCCTCTGCTCTGCGCTGGGCTGTGCTATGAGGGTGTAGGGCAGCCCCGCAATCATGGTGAACCCAATCCTTATCCCTGTGTCGTAAAGGGGACAGGGTTGCGTGGCAGGAGGCATCCGGCACCGTAAAACCTATCCAATTCAGTATGCGGATCATAATGGATGATCGCTGTGGCGACCCCTAATGGGGCAGCCGATAATTTGGAAGAACAATATTATCTATATATAATATATAAGCCTTGTTGTTTCGCGTAGTGGTTAGGGTAAGTGAGCTGGGATCCAAAAGGGTCCTGAGTTCAAGCCCATTGGCAGCCTTGAAATTAATACACACCAGGAGGTTGACTCAGCCGTTCTCCGAGGTGGCGAAATGAGTTACCAGATTACTGGGCCCGGGTTATGCCCGGATTAAAATAGGTGTACCATTATCCCTGTGTTCTAAGAGGCCGACAGGTTGCGTCAGAAGGGCTTCCGCGTTAAACCTGTGCCAAATCACTATCCGGATCATACGGATTGATCCGCTGTGGCGACCCCTACGGGAGCAGCAGAAGAAGGAAAGCTATGTATATATTATTATATATTATATATATACATACATATTGTTATGGCCAAATGTTACCGAGACACCAGCTTGTCACTCTAGGGGTTAATCCCCCGGTTGTCCTTCGGAAAGAGCGGACCTGGGGCCACCGTTCACAATTAACGTTTGTGGTACGGTGGTTGTTTTAAGAATACGAACGCCACCCAGTTAACCACGAGGTCCAGTGTCACGTCTAATTATTCCATTTAACTAGAAGTCACGTGGCTACCTGGCAGGAGCGCCCCCTCGGCAAAGCACAATATATCTTGATTAGATCATTTAGGAGCGGCGGTTTTAACCGCTGGTGCGTCTGACTATTTTGTCAAAATCTGGGTGGTAATTTAACCTCCCAGTCTATCGAGGTTCGGACAATGCTTAGACCAATGGAAGGAAGACAACATGGACAGGTTGGAAGTCGACATGATTTATCAATAAAAATAAATAAATAAAAATAACTTTAAGTTTCTAAGGTAATAAATGATGAATTCAAAGCAATCAAATGAATAAATTAATCAGGGCAAAATCATCAAAATGACAGGAAAGAGACAGAGGCAGATGCTGTATCGGGGTCAACTTACAACTAAACCACAGACAAGGGTACCCAGCAATAATTCGGGGGGGAGGGGGGAGAGGGAAGAGTCATCATCGGCTCACCAGAGAGTAGTCGACTGAAGTGAAAAACGTCCTGAAATGGTGCGTGCTGTCCTTTCCGTCGGCCAGACCCAGCCTTGCCAGACGTGCACCACTCGCTAACATCCTTGGACGCCAGTCGAAGTCGTGGGGGCGGGGGGGGGGGGGCACCGAGATCGTCTGTCACGGGTTAACCCTGGTGCTGCAACTCGGAAAGCTTCCTCACACTTCACGAAACTGGGTAACGTCCGTGACCCACACAGGTCCATTGGTGGACTGTCCCGACGCCTCACTCATTGTGACCGACCCGTGCCTCATTCATTGTCAGGGGGCTCACACCCCACACGTGCACCACACCTCGCTTGCTCAAGCACTTGCGGAAGGACGAATGTCTCGTTGTTGATTACTGGTCAGACACCCCTGCTTTCTCGCTCGCTTCCTCGTTGCGGCTCACACGCCTCCTCGCTTGCACGCTTCCTTCACTTGCGCGCTTCTCTCTTGGCTCACTCTTCCCTCGCACGCTTTCCTCTCGCTTTCTTCTTTCTCGCTCGCTTGCGCTTGGCTCGCTCGTTATTCCTTTGGCTCACTGTGCCACTTCTGCTCGCTTCTCTTTTCCGACTCTCCTCTCTACGCATTCTTCTTCACTTCCTCTTCTGGCTTCTTTTCTCTGCTCTGAATGGAAACTCTCCAATTATTTATATTCTGCGCCCGTCGTCTGGCTAGGGCGCCAGTGTCCCCCAAGCTCATCCCGCACCACTTGCGCATGGTTACACTGACCAACCCGTGCGCTGCGAAAAAAAGGTGCGGCATCGGCACCTTGCAAAATATGATGAGCATCACCTCGCATGTGCATTAAACCAAGCTGAGGGAATTAGCAAGCGCCAGCGCTCGCGAAAGAAGTGGTGTTGACGTGTCTGTCATAAAGAAAAAAAAGTTTCCATTTAGGAGAAGGATCAATTCTTTACCCTTCTCAAGCTTCATATTTAAAATCCTTTAGGAATGGGGATGGGGCTAATCTGAACATGTTTTAAGAAATACTTGTCTGAGACCTGGATGGTGTGGATGCATTCATCAGACCGGATTCTGAAATCCGTAACAAATATTTATACACATACTATATATATATATATAGGTACGCTTATGTGGAATTGCATTACACATAAAGGGTCCTCTTAGGTGAGATTATCTCGTTATAGTACACTGTGTAGTTAGCCAAACCTGTTGTTAGAGGGAATTTATGTGATCCATCCGGGCTGCGAAGCTTTGAGTAGTCGGTTTTTCTTTTTCTATCTTTTATTTCACACACAACATTTCAACAACCCTGCCACCCCATCACAGCGCCAACCACACTGCAACCACGCCACCCCACCATCTTACGCTACATCTTCGCCACTACGTCCACGTTTCCGAACGGCCAACAAAGGCGCAAAGGAGGGAACTGCGAGGATGCGCAGGTTCCCCGTCCTGTTTCTCTTCCGTTGAACTTCCCCGCGCTTTTGGTGAGGACGGGCGATCGAGGTTCAAAGGTAGAGCATTAAAGGTAGGGGCCTCTTTTTGAGGGAATAATTCTCTGGCCGCCGAGCAAAAACTGACTCCTCGACCGGCCCCGGTACGGAGCGGGAGTGGAGGGAAAGCGTGAGGCGCAGTCCCTTTTCGGAACCCTTCTTCGAAGGAAGGTGGAAGCCGAGACGGGCGGGGGTTAAGTGGCGGAGCCCCGCGCGATAAAAGACGGACACGGCGGTGCGCTGCCAGCAGCTTTTCTTCTTCCTCTTCGTCTTGGCTGGTGGTTTGTTGGTTTTTGTCGAGAGTTGGTCTCAGAAGAGGTCCTTGTGCCCGCGCCTTGGCGAGCGGCCTGTCACGAAGCACGGACGGAGACGCGGCAGCGCCCGTTGCGAGGTGGACCTGTGCGTCCGGACGGGAGTGGCGGAGAGGGTTCGCCGGCCACGAGAGAAGGTCGGGCCAGGCGCGAGACACGCTGGGACGTCGGGGAGAGGGACTCACCGCATAAACAGGGAAGTCGCGCTTCTTTCTTTTCTTTGGAGTTTTGCAAATGTCTGTGGTTGGCGCGCTAGTCTGGCTCAGAGTAATTGTTTAAGTGTTGCCGTGTGTACGGTAGTTCGGTTGTATCTCTGCATTGTTTCTTTTTTTTAACTGTTATATGTGCATTTTTATTGGACTGTATATACCTGTGATAATACTGCTTGTGTGAACTTGTCCCGTTTCGTCGTCCTTTTGTTTGATCTCCATCCTGCTTCACGTAAGGGTGGTAGTGGTTAACATCCCGTAATTAATCGGAACCGTCGAGGCGACGATAACCCGCTCGGTTATCCTGTAGCACGGAACGGACCGCTTAAGCGGTTCGTTCCGAATGGCGCCTTGGGCGGGTACGATCGCCCGGTCGACCATTCGCGCAGGTACTTAGGTAGATCGAATTTGGCGAGCAACCCTATCCTGCGCGGGTGGGCAATTGGCACGATCGTGGTGAGGTTAAACCCCACCCGTGACTAGCTCCCGGCGTTGTCTCGAGAGAGGGTCACGACTGAATTGTCCGTCCGGTGGGCGACGTGCCGATTCGATTACGTGGCCGTTCGCACGCCGGCGGGCGCGCGAACTGTCTGCGAACACTGCACTGGTGCGGGAGTGGGAAACAAACCCCCGCGTCTCAAGCTAAATTCACGGGGAATCGGTTCAGGGTGTGGAGCGACCCCCGATTCCTCCAAATTACGAGCAAAAATTAACCCCTTACGAGAAATAAAGATGGAGTCTCAAGGCGAGCGGGAGCGGGGGTGTTAGAATGGATGTAGAATGTGTTAGAATCCATGGCTCAGGATGAAACCCCGAGCAGGAAATTGTTTGTGATAGGAAATTTCCCCCCAACCGAACCAGAACCCGAAATGGGCAGGCGCAGGCCGGCCCGGTATGACAACTCCCTTCCCCTCTCCCCAAAACCCCGCATCCGTCCGAATCGGCTCAGCCGAGTGCACTCGAATGGCCAGCTATTCGCCTGCTGGCAAGATGATAATGGCAACAAATGATTGACGAAATAAACGCAACAAGATGGATGGAAAAGGCACTCAAAATGGTGAGAAACCGGGAGAACGGAATAAAGGGATGAAGAATGCGAGCAGCCAAGTGGCCGAAGCCTGCAGGCGGGCAGCGGAGTGGCAATACAGTGGGAGTCAATGGCGCGCCACGTGGAGCGAACGAGCTGGGGGGTCCCGGTGTTCAGCCGCTGGAGGCGGTGACAAATAATTCGGGGAGACGTGTTGGGCGCGAGAGGTGTGAAGAGGGTGACGGAAAAAAAGTGAGAACCTGACCGAGAGGGAAAATAAATGGGGTGACGGGACGTGACAAGACTACGAGGTTGAAAGGAATTGGGAGGGAGAGAAAAGAACAAATTAAGACGGAAAACAAGGACTGAAGTAACGGCGAGATCGTGAAAGAGCAAGGAGTGTAAACAGAGGGAAGGACGGGAGCGACTTAAGGAGAAAGCAAGGTTGCCTACGAAGATAAGGGAAGACGCCGAAGAAGCAGAGACTAATAGACACGAGGAGACTAACAGAAACTAATAAATGTACAGGTACACATGAGTTGGCAGAGACACGGGAGATAGAGGGTGAATTGGACGGGGTTAAAAACGCACACACACACACGGAGTTAGTGGAGGACGATGGGGGTGAGCTCGCGGAGCGTGTAGGGACCCGGTGCGAGCAGCTGGATGGCCTCCTCCAGGAA
>CM068952.1:22008457-22024667 GCA_035128595.1 Eptatretus atami | reverse complement strand
GGTCGCTCTTTACTGATAAAACAGGGATATGGTTAACCATTCTATAGACGGGCATACACCGGGACCGATACACTGGTACTCATTTTGGGTCGACTCGAAGGATGACAGGCTGAGTCAATCCCTGGTGTTAATTCAGTGGCCAACGGGGGCTTAACTCAGGACCGAGGATCCAATCCAGCACCCCAACCACACGAAGCAACACCAGGCTATAATCTCAGCCCACGATTGCAAAAATACAAAATCAAATATGAACAAATCTCAACAACAGGGAGAATGACAAAGAGTAGGAAAATCCCCCCAAAGAAAAGTTGGAAGATTGGGGAATTAGACAAAAGGCTTTTTGGAATAGCAAGAAGACAGTCTGTTTCAACTGGGATGAGAAACAATCATGTACATTCCCCAAGACAGGACACTTCAACAGTGGACTTAAGAAAAGTGTAGGTGCAAGTGGGTCAAGTGTTTGGTTTGCAAGTAAGAAACAGAATAAATGATGGGACTCCTGTCGGATGTAAAAAACAGTCATGTCATGAGCATCTGCAAATAAAAGTACACAACACAGGATTGTAGAAATAATCTCTGGCACATCTGCAAATTTCTCAATGTCCCAGTTCCATTAATCATGTAACATTGCCAATGCGTACAAAAGGAAAAGAAGGCATTGTTAATCGAGGTGCTGTACCCATCGCATTTGGATTGAACAACGCAGAAATGAAGAAATGGCAAATACCAGATCTCAAAAATGAAGTGAAAAGGTTATGGGAAGCAGAAGAGAGCAAAAGTTGTACCGAGTGATTGTAGGAGGCAACAGGATGATGATAGAAGAACTTACAAAGAATCTTAAAAATATTCCTGGGAATAGTTACACAAATAACTGGTCAGTTGCAAGCTGTCTGGGGCTCGGTGAACGAGTGTCAAAAGAGCCCTGGGAGCAAAACTTTCAGAACAAGAAAAACTCACAACTTGGTCCATGATCAAGCCGATGGATCGATAGTGAAATCAACATTGTATTGAGGTATTTGATGAAACTTTCACGCCACCTTCGGACACCGGGCTGGGACCCCAAAATTCAAGGTTTTGGCGGGGCTAACCCAAAATGAGGGACGTAGTTTGAGATGGACAACAGACAGACACTCCTACTTTACTAATATAGATACATGCAAAATGGTATTATTGCTGCATATTATATAAGAGATATTATGCGCGATGCACAGGTGTATGAACGTTGCGTCATGCCGTCCAGTAGTTTTCCACCATCTATTTAGGAATATGCCTGGTGTTGGCTTATAGATAGGGTGCGGGCTTTTGGATTCGGTTTTCTGAATTCAAATCTTCGCATCAGGCTGTTGAGTTAATAGCAGGATGGGCGTTAACTCGGCTGCATCCTTTTCCGAGGTCAGGCAAATGAGTGCAAGCATGCGGTATATGTGTCGGAGTGGCGCCCACCAGGATGGTGCCAATAGCAAGAGAGACTAGCATAGCAAGACACCAATGCTCTGACAGATAATGGTTCCACATCTCCTCCTCACTCCTCTCCTCTCCTCCTCATATTTAAGTACCAAGATGTGGTGGCTAAAGAATTTATACAGTTTTGAGTTTGAGCCTGTTGTGCAAATAGAAATAACAAGCAAGGTGGGGTGAGAGCCTGTCTACTTTGAGATAGCAAATTGGGTACGGCTGACGGAAGAGGTGCATGCATTAGAGCGACGCAGGTTCAGAAATGATGGCAAGCCAGCAGCCACACTACAGTCGACGATACAGCAAAGTGCGTAGAGAAATATGGTTTTACTACTTTTATTCGGTGAGCGATGCCATTATATCAGTTAAAAAATATATACGACAGGAGATCTTACCTAAAAGTTGATAAAAATTTCGTTCAATTCTGTTGGTTGCTTTATGTGCCCGAAGAACATTACGCGATCATCTGGTGCTTAAGCAACAAGTCTCCATTCACATCAATGCTTCTGGGACCGTGCTTTTTCACTGGGTGAAGGGTAAGAGGTTCTTGTGGGGCACCCACTATAAGAGAAGCATTTTTTTATAAGATCTGTTAAAAAAACAAAAAAAACAATATGGCGTGCTAATGACGGTTGACCAATGACGATCATGATTTTTTTTTTTTCTGTGGACCAGTTTGTATTCCGAAGATGACCTTGGGGCTCAAAGTTATGGGGTGTGCCTTTGGGCTTCTCTTTCCAAGTATTAGCGACCCCTCTTTCGTGGCTCCTTTTTCAACTTGAGCCGATGCCACCACTTGCCCAGACGGTATGTAATTCTTGGCTTGTGGCGAACTAACAGTCCACGTCCACTTCCTGGCGTTTCATAAGCTAATAGAGGGCTGTCAGCTTTTGAGAAGCACCATCTTATGCCAATTATGTCATCGGTCATGACGAAAGCGTGGCAAACAAGGGCTTTTTTGTCCTGAAAATTCCGCATCGTAGGGCTTGAATGATTGTATATTTTAAAAGATCGCTTCAATCCTAGGTAAATAGGGTACCAGGCGATGATTGGGTATCTAGAGTACACTTGGCGGGCCTTGCAGATTGTCGCACACTATCGCTAGGTAGAATTTCAGTCTGATTTCTTGTTTACACATTCGCCTAACCACACCATAGATTGGCGTTGACTGGCTCCCTGTCATCCTCCGCAGGTTTGGAAATAATGCGCACGAAACACGTGTAAAACTGGTAAGGGCAGCTCTCGGTGCGACAGTTAATCATTAGGGCACCTGACAGTCGAGCCGAATAGCAAAAGGATAACCAATAGGCTAATTATCCGCTTTTTTTATTTATGGGCCCTTGGGGAAGCTTGCTATTTTAATCGTGAGCCACACGCAGAGGACTGGGGCACAAGGGGAGCGTGGACTCCATAACACAAAGGTGGACTAATAGGGCTCCAAGGTTGAGGAAAATTTTGTTATGTTACAAGGTGGTTATGTCGAAGGGAGAGAGAGAAGAGGTTTAAGCCATGTCTGTCAGGTGAGAGACGATCATTCAGTACAAGAAGGAGACGTATGGATGGATATTCAAAGCAAATAAAGTGGATCAAAGGAGGGATTTTCCCCTTGGAGGTCACTACAAAATTATTGATGGATAGCCTCTCTGAAGGAATAATATGGCGGCGAAGAACACACACCTTTGGGAACTCCCCATCCATCACTACTGGCAGAGGATAGAAGGGTTTCGTCAATAGTCTGAGAGAGGTTGAAGGGAGTGTTGGACTAACGAGGAAGGGGGAAAGGGAACTTCAGGCAACTCGACAAGCGCAAGTAGTCATGTCTGGTGGAGGCAGTACAGACAATAGAGCGAGGAGAGCAGAAGAGGAACCAAAGGAGATTGGTAGGAGACGACAAAGGCAAGAACAAGAAAACAGCGAGAGATGCATAAACGAAGCCGAGTGAGAATACCCCGCGTCAACGCTGCAATCAAATCGGACGCTACGTTGATGCGTTCATGGTTTCCCCGATGACTGTTAATAGCGAGATCTCACGAGGCATTAAATGGTAGAGAGTTTATGAGAAAGCAGCATGATTACACGATACGAGCGTAAGATTGACCCATAGTGATCTGAAGTCCCAAATGACATTACCGATGAGAATTAGAGGTGCATAGAGAAAAAGAGGACAATACGTTTTTATTTTAGGAGATCCAACTGCGTGATGAGCAGTGTTCGACATGACGATTAGCGTGATGTATGGAAGTATGAGTAAAATTACCATGGGCTGTGGAGTAAAAGGAGGGAAATCCATTGTTACACCTTTTTAAGAGTACTAGTGCGGGCCCGCCCTGCGGCGCCGTAGGTGGGTGCCCGTACGTGCGTGGCGTCATGGCAAAAAATAACAAAAAAAACTTATCATTCAAACATGCGTGCCAGAGTAACAACAACGCAGATCAGGCCCTCCTCGCTCTCCTGCGTGCCCATCGTTCTGGCCCGTACGTGCGTGGCCGTATGTGCACAGAAAGAAAAAAAAAAAACTTTCAGACAACCACACAGGCCGTTCTGTCTCTAAATGTAACACACCGACGGACTGGATTCACGGGGGCTTGGTGTTACTCTATAAATGCGCATCTAAAAAAAATCGATGAAATTATTGAATACATAGTCATCACTCATATCATACCTAAGTAGTTGCATGCCGTGATGGATGTTCACATGCAAACCACGAATTATCGCTTGCAGTTGAAGTAACACGCATCGAGGTGATACATTACATAAACCAACAGAGTACTGAAAGCAAAATTAAAATCAACCTTTAACCTCCCTGTCTTTGCTCGCCATTTAACATCGTCTGTAAAAATGCCCATCAGACCTGGCCACTTCTCTTACGCACGTTGAGGGACAGGTGTAGGAACTTTTGTAAGGAGAACTGCAAAGTCATAGTGACATTTAGGTAATTCCGATGTTACGAGATTGATTAAAAATAATAGTTTTAAAAAAAATAGATATAAAAGAATAGATAATAATTGCAAAAAGAAACATCAACTAAAATAAAAAACCACAAACCAAAAAAAACACAAAAACAAGCATAAAAATAAAAATGAAAGAAATGATATATGAACATCGTGATGAGAGCAAAAAGAAAAAATAAGATCATAAAGAAAAGTAAGACAAGGTGAGAAAATTGCCATTAATAAACCCTAAAAAAAAATCAGCACAAGACAAAACTCAATACAAGAAAGGCACAAACACAAAAACAAAAAAGAACCAAAAAAAGAAAACGTTTTGACAAGACTTGGCTAACACAAAAAAAGAAGTTGTGCACTTTTTTGGACTAATTTATTTTGTGGAACAATTTTCTTCAAATAATAAATAATATCAAAAATTGTTACATGTACACACCTTTATCGTCGTTAGCCACTTCTTTCATAAACAACATTGCTGAGGAACTGGCGTTTCTTTGTTTCTTCGTCCAGGGCAAGGAATGCGGAGCTGCTGGATCTGCAACTATTTTGAATTAAGTTATTTTCGGAGGCAATTGTTCTTGCAATAAGATAACATAGTAAAGAAAATTTGTAAACATGTACACGACCTTTTCTCGTTAGCACCTCTTCATAAACAAAAATTGCTGAGGCAACGGCCTTCTTCTTTGTTTCCTCGTCTCAGGCAGGAATACGGAGGCTGCTTGGATGCTGCCAGACGTTTTGATTAATTTAGATTTTCGGCAGCAATTTTTTTTAATAAATAAACAATGCAGTCATGAGAATGGTACTTTATGAAATCCGTCAACTTGGACTTGACTTGTCTAATGCAAAGCTGTCTCTATGAAGAAGTACGGAAGCAAAACCAGAAGTTTCACGATGATTCTGTACAAAACCATCACAAAATTTCGAATGTTGACGCTCATTGTGGACCTTGAACCTTGGACCGATTGACCAAAACTAATCAGCAGCTAGCCATCACCTCCTGAACTCACGTGTGTAATTTGACATTGGTAGCTTCTCTGTTTCGAGTTATCTGTGCCACAAACAACAAGCACAGACACACACACAAACAAACAAACATGAGGACGGAGTCTCAATATAATTACGAAATCTAGTAATAATAAAAAATTTGTCTACAATGTTACACACCTTTATTCTTCGTTAAACGAACTCTTCATAAATCAACATTCGAGGAACGGCCCTTCTTCTTGTTCCCTCGTCTAGGGAAGAATCGGAGGCTGCCTTGATTCTGCCAACTGTTTTGAATAAATTATTTTCGGAGCATTTTCTTAACAATAAATAAATAATAAAAATTGGTCCACATGTAACACCTTTATCCTCGTTTAGCACATCTTCATAAACAAATTGCTGTGGATAAACAGGGCGTCTTCTGTTGTTGTCCTCGTCCAGTGGCAAGAATTGCGGGGCTGCTGGATCTGCCAACCCAACTGCCGCTTGGTGGAACTGGAGCATGGCTGGAGAAGTCTCTTGTGCAGGAAGACCCCAACACGGTGGTGTTGGGATTGCCCTTGGGATTTTTCACAGTCTGGAAAGCATGGTCGTATCGGAAACGTGCCGACGCTGCAGAGTGAACGGGAAGATTTGGCAGGATGGCTCATAGGTTATGACGTGGAATGAGCAAGTGTGCGTCAGAATTGACATCATCCACAAGATTTGCAACCACATTTTGGGAAGGATCTGATGGATGATGTACTTGAGCACATTTGAAGTGCCTCGGTTTCTGGTCGAAGTTTCTGTAGCAGGCATGATCACATACCCCACTCTTGAGAGTCATCAGATGTGGAGGCATCAGATTGGACAGGGGTGTCAGGAACTCAGGGGAATATAATGATACATCAGATTCGCTGTATCAGACGCTGACGCAAAACATGTTCTCCCACTGAAATATATCCGATCCTTTACTGATGCTGATTCTGATCGGACTATTGACTGATCGACTTTGGAAAGTTGGTCGGACATAGTATAACACGCTCGCATAGCACTTGGGTTGTAATGTTGTTGGTGCAGCCCTCATACGAACCCAAATGATCAAAATCCTGACAGAATAAATTCTTCACACAAAAAAAAAAACCTGGAAGAAATGAGCGGTTTCCCCTGCAGCTACAAAAGGCAATTCACCGCCTCCTTAAAAAACACACTGGTTGCACCGGCCTCTTACACCTACTAAAACAACCCCCGCGCTCTCGCCGAGCCTTTTTGCACCCTCCGCTTCGATCCATGTTGTTCTCACACCGCCCTGACCTGCGCTCCTACCTGTCTCCTAGTGCGCCGACGTATCTTGCCTTTTTACCCCAGTAGCGCTCTTGCGCACCTATCCCCAATCTGTCCCTCTGGACGCCGTGTGGCCCCGTCCGGCTTAGCCTCCCGTCCAACCGTGCCCTCCCCTTGTGCCTGCCGCCACCTGTTCTCTGCCCCGCCGCCCCTGGCAGTTCGCATTCTGCTGCCTCCCTGCGCGTTGCCCCAATCTAGGGGCCCCATCCTCCACCTTCTATTCGTCTTTTCGTCTGCGTGCTGCGTGGTGTCTTTCCCTGCTGTCCCGTTCGACTCCTCCTCGCGACTGCGCGTGCCCCTGTAGGTCATCCTACTGCGGTGCCCCCTTTCGCCGCGATCGAAAACTGCCCTCAACACTTGCAGCCAGTACAGCCGCGACCCTTTCCCCTTGCTCGCTATTTGTTAGCGTCTCTGCGCCCATGTGCCTGTATCTTCTCCGTCCAATACACGGCCCCTTCGTCCCTGCCGTCCTACCCTCACACCGCACTAGTCGTGTTCCCAAAATAAACCCTCGTATCCTACACCTTTCTCGCCACACCTGTCTGCTCACCTCTTCCGCCGACGACCCTCGTTTGCCCCTGTGCGCCTCAACGTCTCACCTCTCTGAATGCACTGTTTCGGTGCTCGCTGCCGTCGGGCCACTGCGCGCCAGGCTGCCCGGTTTCCCGCGCTCCGGCCGGCCCCGGCTCTTCCTTGGCCCGCGCCTGTGCCTTTCACCTTATTTGTCCTAAAAAACGCTAACCCTCCGCTGTACCATCCTCACGCGTCCTGACACTTGGCTAATTCAACAACTAGCTAGTCTGCCGTCCTCGCACCGCCCTCCTTGATATCGCTTCCCGCCCATGAACCCAGTAGGTTCCCTCTGCGGAAGCCGCATTGCGCCTGAATTGGCCTAGCCTAATCCCCGCCTGCCGGGACCCCTAAAGCCAACTATTTTGCCGCCTCATTACTCCCGCTCCCCTCACTGGAATACTTGGTCAAGCTGCAAAAAACAAAAAAGAACTGCAAGGCTTAGCAGATAGCGCATCTACAGACCTGACACCACCCACACGACGGAGATAATAAAGAAAGATAGATGGGGCCAGGACGTGTACAGTTAGAAGCGAATAAGTACACTAGCATTTATGTGAGTTGACGGAATAAATAGGGGAGAGCCCACACCGTATCACTTAACGGTTATCCGGAAACTCAGCTCTTCACTTTCGCAATTGAAACCTTTTTCCTAAAGTAGGTGAGGTTAGGAAGCACATCTGGATCATCGACATGAGCAATGTGGAGAGATATGGTTTCGAAAAAGGCGGATGAGCGTTGTTGGGGGGTCGATCTACCTCCGCCACGTTGCTTGTCAGCAGCTTCGTATTAAACGTGATCACGCTGCTTCATCCGTATGATGGCGGGCCAGCCATATCAACTGTGGTATGTGCATTTGAGATGGGGAAATGGTGATGCGGCCAGATCCTCAGATGTGGTGATGTAGACGCCCTAGTTGTATGCGTTGTCACTTCAATCAATTCATAGGCCTCTTCGCATCCGTCTGCATATTGGCTATTCTGACCAGGCATGGTCGGGCCCTTTCTAGGTATTATGTACATGGTACTCTCACACTGGTGAACAGGCACTACGATATCTCAAGGTGTGATGTGAGCATCGTCTCTGAGGATAATAATGGATGGTAAAAGGCAAACGCCATCGATTGTTCACCTAATACTTAGCGATGCCTGCGATTGTCTTAATGAATGGGATCACCAGGTGCTGCGTGTCCTGGCCCGTCTTCTGACAGGGATAAATCTCTCAGGAGAACTTGTCGTGTTCTTGTGAGGTGCTTTGGGATAGTCCTGTGGTGCCTTTCCGGTCCTGCATCAAGGGCTCGAATGTTCATCCCCAAATGGCGTGAATCATCGTGTGATTCACGATTCGGTGTAAGTTCAGGATTTATGCGTTCTGTCAAGGAATCTAGCAGAGACACGTTGATCGACATATGGCTGGTGTTACTGGGCTTGTCGCGAGTACACGGTTAGGAGCTAATGTGTATATGGGAGAAGGTGAGGTTTTTGCGTCTTCTCACCATACATCAAGCGTCCCATTGCCCCAAGATTGTCTGCTTGAGCGAGGTTCTGCGAGGAGTGGCTTATCCACCGTTCATGATGAAACATCCCGGCGATGATATCATGGTTTTCATTTGGCTGCTGACCTCAAAAAGCGATTCTTTAATTTGGCGCACTTTGGGTTGCGAGTGAATGTTAGGAAGTCCAGGTTTTCCCCTTGACTCGGCCAAAGCCATTGTCATGTCTCTGAAACTCTTTGGCTGATACCAACGGTGGCGACCCATAATTGGTGTTGGCAAATGGTGAGGCGTCCAGAGTTAGCACGTTCAGCATCAACTGGTTCAACGCATCAACGATGATACTTGATACTTTTCTGCTTAATTGACTTCTGGTTGAGCGAATGCCAATTGAGACGGTGGATCAATTGTTTGCATCATTGTCGCATACGTACTAGCTGTGTCAACTTTCCACACGAAGTAGTAGGATTGAAGTGATGAGTAGGATCACTCTTGGGATGGGTAGCGGGTAGAAATGATGTTGGCGTTTGCTGCTGAACTGTGTGGTACCCTGGGAGCCGAGGGTAGCAGAAGTAGTTGATGATAGGGGTCATCACGCTGGATTTGCATGGCGCTATTGTCTGGTAAATCATCCTCTTCTGATGGTGAGCACGACGTGTCCACCTTCAAACTGCTCTGTTGTGTATTGCGCCTGGAGAATGAAGGCACATCATTGTCGTGTGAGGGGAAGCGTGACGGTACGATGGTGAATGGTCTTCGGCGCCGCGTGCCGACCTGTTAACACAATTTTTCAGTTTCATTGGCACTATATTATGAACACATACTCAATGGCTGATTTGAATTGCTGGCGTATGGGTTGGCACTGCATGAAATGGTCTTGTTGTGCTTCTTAGATAAACTGCTCATTAGGCTAGGTTCGGAACGTGTGGGCCTGACGGATACTCCAGCTCAATGGGCTGGATCGTGAAGTAAGATCTGAGCAAAGCATGTGGGTACACCGCAGATCGGCAAGGAGTACCAATGTAATGGTAAACTTACTTGTGATGCGCCTCAGGATTGAAGCAGGCATATCCTATCTCTCTCCGGACACCGAAACTGCCATTGGCCAAGCGTGTTGTTGTATTGTTTGCGGTGCTTACAAGTTTGGTTAATGGAAAAGATTTTAATAGCATCTGGAAGTTGTGATGGAATTGACCGGTTTGGATTCGAGGATGCATGCTTAAGGTCGACCGTTGCCGTGGTTGCATGCAAAATCTTTTCTCTTCCTCGTCTCAACACAAAGCATCACAATGTGATGCATTTTAGTGCATATGGAAAAATGAAGTCTTGCTCAATCGCTGCCTGACTCAATATGAAGTTCCTCTCGGAGAAATCGGTATCATGTATCTGAGCATGTTGGCGATTCTCATGGTGAGCTCTGTCCAGTCTCACTTGACGGTGTACGTCCTGGATGCGTCAGGGCATACTTAACTGCCCGGTTTCTGTGCTGGTGAGGGATGTTCTTTCTGCATTGAAGCTTGCTCGACGTCCAGTGTTGTTGCAAGCGAGACCGTGCTTTCGTCCGTTTCAGCTTGCACAGATGCTTGTCAGGCGCGTGCGTTGCGTGTCAAGCGAGCACCTAGTGCTTCGTCCGTTTCAAGCTGCACGACGCCTTGGTCACGAACTGCGCGTAGCGTCGGTGTCCAGCGACCACCTCGTGCTTCGTCGTTTCAAGCTGCACGACGACTTGTCACGGTGCGTAGCTGTCGCGTGTCGAGCGCCCGACCCTCGGCTTTCGTCCGTTCAGACTGCCGACGACTGTTCACGTGCGTCAGGTCGCGTGTCGAAGCGCCCACACTCGTGCTTCGTCGTTCAGCTGGCACGACGCTTGTCATGCGCGTAGCGTCGCGTGTCAAGCGATGCCACCCTCGGTGGGCTTCGGTCCGTTTTCAGGCTCAGTGACGCCTTGGTCATGGCGCGTAGCGTCGCGGTCCAAGGCGACCAGCTCGTGTTTCGTCCATTTCGGCTGCATGACGCCTTTGTATTGCGCGTAGCGTACGCGTGTCATAGCGACAGCTCTCGTAGGCTGTCGTCCGATTCATTGTGTCGGCATCGGGACTACGCAGTAGCGTCCTCTCGCTCCTCGTAAACGCGACTTGGATTGGGGAATTGTTTCTATTAGATGGCACAACGTATCTGTAAATGGCGCAGAACTGGGGAAACTGGGAAACGAGTGATAACGGATAAGAAGGAACGATATGAAACTTGAATCAAATAATCAAATGCAATTGATATAAATAAACGATATCAAATCCCCCTCTTCATATGAGTTCATATATCAAACACCTTCCTCTCTCTCTCTCTTCTTCTTCATCTTCGCTCTCTCTCTCTCTCCACTCTCGTCTCTTCTCCTCGCTCTCTTGTTCTCTTCTCTCTCTTCTCTTCGCCCCCTGTAAATTGTGAACGTTTATGGAATGACGAAGAAGAAGAAATATGTGAGCCGCCCTCGGCTCATCGGCTCTCCTCTCTCGCCCCTCTCTCAGGCCCCTGCCTCTCTCCCCTCTCTTGATTGTGATGACTCCCCTCGGTCTCTCGCCCTTCTCTCTCCCCTTCTTTGAATTGGTGACGTGCCCCCTCTCATCCTGCCTATATCTATTTAATTAATAGATAATTAACTATAACTTCTTCGCATACTTTTTCTACCCCCCTCGCCGCTCACAGCTGTTTCCCGATGGAAAATTCAAACTTGGGATTAGTTATATCGATTTTGAAACAATAATTCAAAAACCTTGGGGAAGAACTAGCTTTCAAACATTGGGAACAAAGAATAAATAATATTAAATTAACATTAAGTGTGAGTCATTCGGACGTCATAGCAATTGTGTCTGTCATTGGTTGACAGCGTTATTCGTCATTATGTGGTTGATAAATTCAAACTTGGGGAAGAAACAGGCTTTTCAAACCTTGGGAAACACTTGGGAAAAGAAGAATAAATAAATAAACATTAAATTGTGACGTCATTCGTGATGTCATATGCAACGTGTCCTGTCATTGTTGACAGACGTTATTCGTTCAATATTGTTGAGCAGATCAATATATTAGATGTTATTGGTTGACAGACATTTGTTCATGTGTATACGTTATTCATTTTATTACTGCTAATTGGTTGTGCTATTGATTAGTAGTTATTAATTGGAAAAGATACCATGATATCCAGGGTTGGCGTCAGGAAGGGCATCCAGCCATAAAACATTGCCTCAAGAAGGGAACCATGATTGCATGGGGCCGGCAAAAAGCTAATCCCTGCTCAGCAGGGGAAAATGGCTGTAAAAAAGTTGGGGCTGAGTTTGTTGCAGTTTCATTTCCCTGTGTGGCATCTTCTATTCCCACCTGTTTTTGGAAATTCTTTGCAAGGTGAGTTAGGGACACTTTTTTAGGTTTGTTGTCTTCATGTTTGCTTACAAATTGGATTTGATAGTCTGTTGCACCTTTCACGAATTCAGCCAATCCTACAGTTGTCATTCTTTGCATTTGTTTGAGCTTCATCAGGCCGCTACCTCCTTCTCGTCTCGGTTGGTACATTCTCAGGATACATTGATTTTTGTCAGACATTTTGATGATGGTGAAGACTTTTCTTGTTTTAATGTCCAGTTTATTGTTTTCTGATTATGGCCAATCTATTATTCCACAGCTGCACTGGAACACCAGTACTACGAGCTGGTTTTTGGCTTTGATTTTGTTCCTAAGAGAAATACTGTATATATATATATATTTTTTTCAGGATCAGCCTCATTCTAAGCAAGTATTTTTTGGCAATTGTTTTGCGCATTTGTCTGTGACATATTTGGTGGCCCTCTTATACTTCAAGGTATTTGTTTGATGCTTCGTTTTCTAGCTCCTGTATTGTATTGACGTCAATTTTATGCTGTCCGTTTTTGTTGGTCTGCCTTGTATGAATGTGCACTCGGCACACTTATCTCGGCCATATTCCACTGAATATTGTCAGAGTAACATTTCTCTCATTTGAGTTGTTCTGCCGATTTTTTGTCATTTGGTGCAAAGACTTTGAAATCATCCATGTAAAGTAGATGCGTCACCTTTCTTGTCTCTCTGGACACTCATATTTAATGTCAGGATATATTTATGTCCTTGCTCATTAATGAGGTTGCTCTGGGGTCCAGGGCCAGCCAAAACAGGAGGGGTGAAAAGTTGTCTCCCTGGAAGATCCCTCGACATATCCTCACTTCTGGTATTTCAATCTTTCCTTCCGAGTGATGTAATATCAATATGGTATTCCAAAGCTCCATTGCTTTCTCTAACAGTTTGATTATTTGGGTGTTTATCTTGTACAAATGAGTGAATTTTATTATCCATGAATGTGGGACATTAACAAAAGCCTTCTTGTACTCTATCCATGCTGTGGATATAATTTGGTTCTTCTTGTGTTGCAATATTCGAGTTTGACCTTGTTTAGGAGTAGGTGGTCTTTTGCTCCATCGCAGTCTCTTTCATCCCTTCTGTTCTGCCTCGAGACTTCCTTCTTGTGTTTGGTGATATATAATCTCTGTGAGGATGCTCGTCAGAAGATTTATGTTGTTGGTAGACAGGGTATTCGTCGATTACTTGTTGAGGTAGTTGAGTGTCTTCAGATTTTGGAGTGGAGGCATTTTAAAGTTTGGCTTTTTCTTCCCTCATTAAACTCTTCTTCTCCTCTCCTTCTTCCCCCGCCCCCCACCCCCACACCTCCATTTGGTATTCCATTCATCAATCGGATCGGGTGGTATTTGCTCATGCTCTGTAATGCTTTCATGTACCTCTCCAACTCCAGTTTAAACACCTTCCACCATTGAAGCTGCCACCACTGCTTCAGGAAGACCATTCCATGTATTACCTTACTTCTGTCTGAAACATCCCTTACATAATGTCACCCCACCTCACCTCTTCTTCACTCTCAAGCAATTCCTCCCTGGTCCTATCACTGTCCATTAAGGCAAAAAGCTCTTCTGCACTCAATTACTCCATGCCCTTCATTATCGTAAACATTTCTATCAGATCCCCTCTTCACTGCCCTTTTTGTAATGAAAACAAGTGAAATCCTTCAATACAGCACGTGTGGTGAAGCAAATGAGTACACTAATGTTAAAATATGCAATTTATGCTTTTTCCAGTTGAAAAACAATTAAAAAGCGTACTAATATTTGAAATGTAAAAAATCTTGTTATTATTGTGATAAGGCACCTTTATATATAACAGAAGGAATGAAAATCGTTCGATACAGCGTGGCAGGGGGCCGCAAAAGAATGATGTAAAAAAATAATAATCAATCAAAAGTTAATGTACAGACAAAAAATGGAGAGTAAAAATGTAAGCTTTGCTGATGAAAAATATGAAAGCAAAGCTAAAATTTGTTGAGGCAAAACATAGAAACGATGAGTGGTTAACACTCAACTGAGCATAATATATAGTTGTAATTGTTATATATAAACATATAGAACAACACAGATCTTGAATTTAAGCGTATTTAGATTTTTGCAATATTTTTAATATTGTACAGTACAAAGTTATGAAAATAATTCAAGATGTGACCTGGTTGAAAAAGAACCGCTTATCACTTTGCCGCCAATATCTGCCATAATTGTAAGTAAATTTCAACTACTAATGCATGGCGAAACACTTGTTTATGGCTAATATTGAAGAGAATGATGGCATAAGAAGAAATTAGCTTTCAGCGTTCGGCGCGAAATGCCATGGTGGGCGGAAATGACGTCTTTCGTTCGTTCGTTTGTACATGAGAGGGGAGCGTTTCTTGGTTTTTTCCGTCAAGCAATAAATTCAATGGTTTTCACATATATATCCCATTAGTTTCACAAATTTCCATTGAAATACTCGGGTATTTCCGTCAATTGTCGCCATCTACCGGACGGCACGGCCGTCATTGGCTGTCACTTGAGGCGCGTGGGGGGGGGGGGGGGGGGGGGGGGGGACACCAGAGGCATGGTAGACACCGGGGACATTTCAAACTCGGTGCAATTGTATACCAGCACACACGCTGTAAAAAGTCCAGTCTCCTTCACCCATTCCTGAGAGCTGAGTCCATCAAATCCACCCTGCAAAGGATATTTGTCGCAGTTTTTCTTCTTCTTCTTCGTCTTATCTTGCCTTTATAATGGGTGAGATCTGATAGCACTGATCTTCGACTCTGCCTTCACATTCCTCTGTCAGCCAACTCTCCCCACCTTATTGATATCTCTCCTCACACAATCATCCCATCTCAAACATGGGTGTTAAATCATCCCATCTCTTTTACTCCGACAACCGATCCGCTCTCTTTGCATTCTCTCTTCTCCAACCACACCAAGTGTCCAGCTCATTGCAGCTGGCATTTTACCAATCTCCCCATTAAGCTTACTTGCACCCAATCTCTTCCCTCAGTTCATATATCCATCTATCCACCCTCTTCACTCCCACAATCCTCCTGACCCAGTTGTTCTCACACACCTGCAGCCTCTTTTGTTGTCTATGTCCATGCCATCATCACCAGACTGACAAGGTAGGCTGGAGTTACACAAGACTGACAAGGTAGGCTGGAGTTACACAAGACACCAGAACATTCCCTTTCAATTTCCCTGATATTTATCTGTCTGCAACAATCCCTCCACCCTCATGCACACGTTTTTTATATTATATCTTCATTCCTGTGTTGCTGTTATATCCCGTCCAATTTTATGTCGTTAAATCGTATCGTCTTGTGCTGTATTTATCAAATTCCTTTCCATGTTGCTCAAGGCCTACTTTGGCTACTCCTCAGATTGCAACTTTGAAATTGTGTCTTTTGTCCCCAGAGTCCTCGTTTTGCCTCTTTCTTCCCAAATATTTTACTTCTACCTCATCATCAACATCATATTTCCCCTCCTCACCTCACAAAAAAAAAAAAACATTTTTTTCCACTCCACCTAATTTTATTACCTCTGACTCCAAAGGTGGATGGAAGTTATTTTCACCCGCTTGTCTGTCTGTTTATTTGTCTGTGAGTAGGATATATCAAGAAGTTACGGACCAACTCAGACGAAACTTGGTGGACAGTCTGGGCGTTTGACAAAGATGAATCGATTCGATGTTGGTGAATATCTTTATCCGGATACAGATACGAGAATTTTCAAATGATTCTTGACCATATATGTTCGATATTTGCATGATATCTCAAAACATTATGGACGGAATCAGACAAAGCTTGGTGGATGATTTGGGAAGATGACAAGAACAAACTGATTCGATGTTGGTTTCGGTCAGGATACAGATCCGGCCTCTCAGTGGGATACAAAGCATAAACTGTGCAGCCTGGCAGAGGTATGCGCTCCACCGAGTGCCGTTCTGGTTCTATTATTTCCTTTTTGCCCGTCCTTCCTGTATTACATTCTTCCCCAACTCGATACCCACCCCCCCTCCCTGCCCCCCCGCC
>CM068952.1:21997975-22008194 GCA_035128595.1 Eptatretus atami | reverse complement strand
GTTAATGCTTCCTCCTTACCCCATCCACTCAAAACTGCCCTATGAAAGCCCACCACTCACCTGGCCCCTACCTAGCCCCTCCCCCAATCATGCACCCTCCGAACGCCTCCTCACCTGACCCCAACTGTATGGACCTTAAATATCCGAGGTCTCCGCTCCAACCTGACATCTCAATCCAGGCCGCTGTCGATAAACTGGATATCATCTGTTTAGCAGAACCTTCCCTCCCACAGTACGTCCATGACTCCTTCGTATTGATGTCTCTTCTGATTTGATCGGCCTAAATCCTGCCACAGTGGCTGAATTGCGCTTCACATCAATAACTCAATTTATCACTGCCCTTGTACTGATCTTACAACTCCCAACCCCCAGGAGTACCTGTCTACAACTTCCCCACCGCTCATACATCTTATTTGGCCGTGTGTTGTGCCATCCTGCAAACAGTGATAACCCCACCAACATCTCTCTCCCTCTCGATGACAACATTGAGAAATGTTTAGCACTCGTCTCTGTCTGTCTCTGTCTCTCTCTCTCATGGTGATTTGAATTGTCACCATGCATATTGGCTGGGTGTTGGTACCTCTTTCACCAGCCATGGCACTTCAGCAAAGGACTTCGATGACTCCATGGGACCGACTCATTGTGTGACCTTTCTGACCAGGATTTCTCCCAATAGCAAATTCTCCCTTCCAGACTTTGTGATGGCAAACTTCCTGAAAATGTTTCCTGCTCTTTGTCTGCTTCAATTGCTTCATCTGATCATATGCCTATGAGAGTCAACATCTCCCTGGAAATAAGCCGAGAGCTGCCTCAGTCCCGTCGAGTCTGGCAGTTCACTCAGGCAGATTAACAGGGACTGCAAAAGCAGCCATCTCTCTTCAGGACTGCTCTCTCACAAATTGTGAGTCAAGGTCGTCTTATTACAGTCTACAAGGGTAGTTGGTGAATAAGACTGCTTCAGTAGCACTAAAACTTCCAGATTTTCTGGACGATCGTTAAAATCATTATTTTATTAAAACTTAAGTACAGAAGAGCCATTCCGTTCGTTGGTTTCCACTTTGGGGATTTGCTCTGCCGTTATGAATTCATTGAGGCAAGGTTTGCGGATTGTGGGCAATGCACTCAAATAATCACGGGTGTGCGAATTATTTTCCACATTTATTCACAAAATTAACATGGACCATCAACAAAATAACCCCCTCAACTCATCTTTATCGTATTATTGGATCAAGTTTATCATTATTATTAAAATGTAAGTTTCATGATCTTAATAACTCAAGAAAATAAACTTCATTGTACGTATATTCTTAACACAGGAAAATAATGCTTACTTTTATGTTCTCAATATCTCTTTTGTTCATGAAATAAAACAGCAGCAACCCCCCCCCCCCCCCCCCCCCCAAAACAACCAGACCCTGAAGGACCCAAGGGTACAGTTTGGACAATTTTTAAAGAGATGAAGTCACTCCCTTATTTTCACTATTACCCACTTAAGTTTTTGCAGATTGATGCGATTATCGGGCTCCACAGGGCATTTTCAAAAGAACGTAAACCCCCATGAATGGTTTGCCTGCTGTATACGTTAACTTTGATCAGTGCGGGTATCGTTGTTCTATGAACTTTTTTGTCTTCGTGAAAGTTTTCCCTCTATCTCTCTTCGTTGTGAATGTTCGGGCTCAGATAAGCCTGAGAGGGCACTTTGGCTAAACCATTTGTTCTGGAGTCGAGGACACTTTACCCTGGGTAGTGAAGTTAAGGGGAATTATGTCCTCTTTACCCCACTACCCAGTTTTCCAGAACTGCCAGACAGTTCACATCATGTGACTTTGGTGCTCATCTGAGATTAAAGATACATTCAGTATCGTTTAACAGTGTGTCCTGCCCGCTATTGGGACCTCCCAAACTGTAACAGTTACACAATCATCAAACGCAACCGACAGCAAGTCTCTCGAAAGGTGGTGATGGTTGCGGTTAGTTGTTTTGATCATGATCACCGGATTCAAAGCCCGTTAATTCTGGTTCTTAACGGAGGGGACAGCACAAAAGCAGGGGTACGATACTATGGTCATCAGTGTCAATTCACGACTGATATATACTTAAATCTCCATAATAATAATAATAAATAACTAATAAGAAATCGTTTCCATTCATGAATAATTTTAATACTATAATCAAATAATTTATATTATTTATATTTTTTAAGGGTAGCATTTAAGTTTAAAATTCTTTACCGTTTTCTTAACTAAATCTATTTGATTAACTACTATTTGTACGAAAGACAGTTAGTACTGGCTATTTACTACGGGTTTAGAGGACTTAACGTGTTTCAATACGTTGTCAATTTTACTCGTGTAAATACACGTTCAGTTATATGACTGGCACTGTTGTTGAAGTTGGACATTGCTCAGTTGTGTTTTGGGTTCGGAAGGAGGAACAAGGTTTCGTACTTAGTTGCAGTGTGGTGTTTGGTTGATATATTGCAAGAAAAGTTGGTTTTGTGTGTGATAAAGATGGTTGCAATGATCCTGATAAGCTATTGTTGCAGCAAAGGAGACGGTATTACAATTTGTTAGAGAAGGTGTATAATGTTCGCTGCACTGTGTGTTGTCCTGTGATGAAGATTGTGTCGTGGAATGGTTTTGTTGGAATATGAAGCTTGTATCTAGGATGGGGTTGTGATCCGTGTGTGAAGGGTTTTTCATTGTGAAGGTTGCAGATATGAAGACATATAATAATTTTGAACATGTGGAGTGTGTGTTAATAATACCTCCTGCTGTCCAGAGAGGTCCGTCTTATCACTGTGGGTGTGGAAATGGTTTGAATTACAAGTTGGTTTTGTGTTATTTCCATGTTGCATTTATTTTTTTTTTCCACATCTTGCGAGAATGAATAATCTAGGGATCCGAGTCCTAGGAATATATTATTTCACTGTTTTTTGTTGCTACGACTTTGTCACTACTTTTGCTATTGATTCAAAATTTGTTTACCAATTGTGTGCAGTTTATTTCAGTGCGGAGCCGATGTCCAAGAAACGCAAGTGGAATGCATTGACTATGTTCGATATGGTTGTCACTTGCCATGACAGAAAAAAAGATGAACTCAGAACCACAGTGCATATATGCAGCACAGTATTTACAAAATGCAAATCTCAACCTTCAGCTTCATGAACATTTTAATAATCGCACGGGGGTGCAAAGTCGGAAATTATGTCAATACCTTGAAGATCAAAAGGGACGATGGATCGGGGTCGTACCTTTACCCAAACGCAGGGAATTTGTACCGCATTGAGAAGCCATTGTTGCAGCATCTTACCAAGTTGGCATTTATGTGTGCCAGGAAAAAAAAAGCCTCATACAGGTTGCTAAAGAAATTGCTGAAACCTGTTGCACTAGAAATGGCAAAAACAGTACTGGGACTGAGGCAAGAAAATAAACTTAAGGCAAGTACCCTTGTTCAATGACATTATCTGTTTCAGGATTCGTGAATGGAGTAAAGACATCTGTGCAGCAGGTGAATTGCCGAATCAAGCCACGCCTATTCAAAGTAGGTCTTATCAGTTAGATGAGTCAGCAGACGTCAGTTTTTGTAGTCAGTTTTAGGTATTGTTGCGGTATGTGAAGGAGAAGAAGTTGTGGAAGAATTCCTTGTTTTGATGAAACCCATTGACAAACAACCACCAAAGGCAATTGATGTGTCAATTATATTCAAGGATTCTTCTTGCAAGCACGCGGTGACTCTTGACATCAGTGTGGTTCACTTTGCACCAATGGAGCTCCTGCCATGCTTGCAAACAAATCAGGCTTTTGCTGCCCGGTCGGAAAAAGGAGGTTGCCTCACTCGTCACAGTCACCCACTGTGTGCTGCATCGCCATGCCCTTGCAGCTAATACATTACCAGAACCAACTGAAAATGTTTGTTGTTCAATTGTTGTGGAGCCTGCAGTTAAACTTTATCAGATGACAAGCTTGAATCACGTCTCTTCAAAGTTTTCTGTGACGAAATTGGAGCTAACACAATGTTCTTCTTTACCACACAAGAGGTGATGGTGGCTATCCCGTGGCCGACGGTGCTACTCGTGTTTTCGAACCGCACAAAGAAATCCAGCAGTTTCTTAGACAGCGAGGCATCGGCATAGACAGACAGCACTTTTGAAAAAATGAGAAAGTTCCATTTTGTCCCTGGCATACCCTGGCAAGATATATTCAGCCACTCAACGAGTTGGAAACACCCTCCATGCAGGGTTACAGGCATGAAACATGATCACACAGCCAGCGAAAAGAATGTCTGCCTTCACTATAACTCTCCCATCTGGGATTAAATCGCATTGTTGGAAACTATGCAAAATTGTTCCAAAGCTTCATTGACAGTTTTCTAATGCAGAAAATTTATTACTCATTGTGACTGAAATGAAAGAACCGATTTGCAGGCGCTGTCAGTCCTTCAGGTACTTCAGCATGAAGAGTTTCTGTTTCACAGGGATGGATGCAGGACCCGATTTGTTTTCAACCTAGATTCCATGGATGATAATGATGAAATGAAAGAAATCTAGTTGAGATTAAAGCCAGTAATAAAATCAAACATGGAGTTTGAATTCAATTTAGTTAGATACCTTCTGGTTGTGCACAATCTTAACAACATCCCCCCGTTAGCAGAGAGGAGCCTTTGGAGGTCTTGTAGCCCATTTGCGAACACCCCTACTTTATTGCAAACTGGTTTTTCAACTCTCGACACATCAAAACCAAGGCCAGGAATCTTTGATGCAAGTTGATGAATCGTGTTTGGCTATCTCAAAAAAAAGACCTCGTCTTCAGCGATGATCATTGATGAAAAAACAACAACAAAGGCCATTAGTAATATGTCTGATTGTCGTAAGATTGTTTGTACTGTGTAAGTAGGTCTGTACTTGAAAGGCTATTTTGTATTCAGTATATTTGTATTGTATTCAACCACATGTATAAATAATTATATGTCATTACATTGTATTTCATATCAATTATTATAATTTCATTTATTTCCGTAAAGGTCATTTTAGACAGGGGGGGTAGGGGAAATATTATGAAAAGCTCAAGGGGTACAAGCACATAAAAAGGTTAAGAACCACTCCGTAATTGGTGTGGACTGGTGGCATGTAACAATATAATATTTTAGGAATCGCCAATACTGGACAAATTTAAGAAATTAGAATTGTCAGACTGATGTGTGTGATCTCCACATATGTTGAAGCTTAATTCAAATAAAAGCCTCAAGATTGTTTTCTGAAATGTAATCAACTTCTCCTGAGGTGAAACTGTTAAACTTTTCTCCTTTATTAATGTTGTATAACAAGCTCACCTCCAGAAATGAATGAAACGGGCTCCTCCAGCTCAGCGATTGATGCTTTCAGGTGGAATTTCTCTTCACAGATGAGAATCCATTTCTTGTTTGCAACTTCTCCCTCTGGTGTTCAAGGTGAGAAAGCTTCGCACTTCTGCTCCACACTGTGCCCACCTTCTTCACCAGATTTACCTTTTCATCCACAGCTCGATACATCTCTCTTCGTTCCACCTCCGAAGCCGTCCTCTTTCTGCTCCCTTGCCTGGACACCTGGTAGAAGGAAAATCCATTTAGATTCATGTAAAGTTTCATGAAAATTTAGAGGTTCAAACAAAATTCACTAACTCCTTTTTAGACGGCAATTAAACTGACTTTAGGATCCCATTTAAAGGAAAAAAACTAAGTGTAAATGGAAAACGCTCTCGGCTGCAACACCCTGATTCAGTTTGACAAACCACTGGGGGTTTAACACTTCCAAGTCCAGATTGGTATAGATGAGAGCATTTTTTCACCACATAAATGAGGTCAAAAGTGGTGGATTTGAATACAAAAGATTCTTCACTGAGAACAACGTAAGGATTGAAAGTTTTTTTAAAACATCTCAATGTGATTGTTTCTTGAAATCTCCTGGAATTTCTTTCATTTTCTTCCATTCCCATCCACTCATTCTTTTCTCATATTCTGGTCCAAATTAATTTTGTTGTTGTAATGAATTTTTTTGCCAATAAACCTCTGTCTTGTTTCACATCAATGTTAAATACCACTGAAAAGACAATCCTCTCTTGAAATGAAGACTGTAATCTTGTTTCCATATTATATTTCATTGTACTTGTAAGGACGAGCAAAGAATTACCTGCCCACACGTGGGATCATGTTCAAGCGCATGCAAACACGTCTCTGATGCAATACCTTATATTTGGTGGTGTATTGGCAACAATAAATAAATAAATAACCCAGTTACAGCCATGAAGAAAAAACCATAACCTCTACTTATATGGCATAGGCAAAGCCTCAGATGCGAAACGTTTAGAATTCTTCTACATTCAGCTCTTCTGAATTTACATAACTTCTTCACAACTTGTATACTATGCCAACTATACCGTAGGACATTAAGGCCGCAACAGCTGATGATATTTGACGCAATTTGCCGGTAACTTCGGCCTTGGATTTCCGGGATCAGCGAAAAATTAATGTAAATCACGATTAAAATATTTTTGGATTGATGCGGGAATATCTTTTATTAAAAATTAACGTTGGGGAAAAAATAATAATTAAATAAATAAACTAAATTGATCACTTCTAGTCAAGATATAAAAGAGAAATGAAAAGTTTCCGCACGAAGATGTTTTCAAAGATCACTCCGGTAATGTTAGAATACAAATCAAACACTCCGGTCATGAAAAAAATCAACTTTCGAAGTATAAAATTAACTTTGGGAAAAAAATAATTGAATTAATAAATAAAAACTTCCGGTCATGATCTCCCGGCATGCATGTCATCCCCATGACAAAACCGGAAACAAAAAAAAAACCAGAAACAAAAAAAAACCAGAAACAAAACAAAAACGGAATCAGAATGAGTCATAGCCACGACACGACTTCCACATTGCCAGGTATTGTGTTGTTTTGTTGTTTCCAGTATCTCTTCTCATGTGCACGCGCTTAAGTAATATTCAACAAGAAATAGAAAGATAAAAACCCGATCGTTTTATACACTGCCACAGCGTTTAACAACAACGGGAAGGCAAAAATCATAGCTAACGACCACGGATTCCAAATAGCCAGGGCTATTCGTCGTTGTTGGTTGTTGTTGTTTCCTATTCTCTCACGTGCACGCGTTAAGTATTAAAGCGCACTTCGTTCCTTATAATTCCAAACCAACCTCACTGTACTGGAAAAATGGGACAGGATACTGTATGGACTGTAAAGTCTCTAACTTGTAACACCCTCTCCCACTGGCAGCGCACTACACATATCACCAGAAAATATAGAAAACACCGCCATATACACTACACGTAGGACGGGTCATGCTGATACCGAACTTGCAGCAGGTCTGGATCGTGATCAGTCCAGCAGAACTGTAGGGAGTAGTGTGACACAACACACAACACCAGTCCATGAAATTATAGTACGAGATAAGCCAACGCCTACCTGATTATCCTCAAACCTCCTGATGCACCTGCTGCAGCTGGACCACTGCTTTATCGACTTCAACCAGAGGAAGCATTACTTTGCAGCCAAAATTCCCTGCATGGAGAAATACATTCATTAACTATAAACCCCACAATTAATATGGAAATTGAAGATTTTGACAGTCGATTTAAAGTGGTGAAGCCACTCAGTTATAACCTTCTGCCATCCATCCATCAAAAGTGAAGAAAAATAGCCTACTAAATGGTGTCTCTACACAAATGTATGAGTTATTGTGTTTGTCATGTTTTTTGTGGTGTGGAGTTTCTATCGAGCATTCTGATCTGTGGAATGTAACACACCAAAAATTAATCATGATCTCCTGATGTCGATTTAAAACTAATTAACCACAAAGAACCCGAAAAGAGGAATTCCCATGTATTAAACGCACTGCCACGTTAAGGGCGGGTATAAAGTAGACTTAATAGGTCCTTCAGGCAGATGTGGCATTCTATACAAAATAACAAACAAAATAATGATAATGAAACAAACCAATACATTAATTAACCACCAATAATATGAACAATAACATAGCAATATAATTTGTCAAAAAAATATACAAATGTGTCATCTCCACCCCTGGCCCAAGCACATCTGGGCTTAGTGGAAAGACCACAAATGTTCAATCAGCACAGAGGCAGGTCTTGCAACAAGGCCTTGAAGACCCAATAAATTCGGTCCAACGGTCTACTAGCGATTCAAAAAGTTCTGAAAGGCAATTAATAGGTTTTGTTATTTCTAGGCTTTGGCCTATTTCATATAAAAATATATGCCTGGTGTTACTTACATGGTGAGGGTGCGTTGGCTATAGGATCCTTGGGTCCTGAGTTCAAAATCCTTGCCTGGGCTGTTGAATTAATACCAGGCGGGCTGACTCAGCCTGTCATCCTAACTGAGGCAGCAAAATGAGTGCCAGCTCTGCTGGCGTATCCTGTGACGACAGTGGCGACCCATGCCAGGATGTGCTCATAGCCAAGAGACTGTTTAGGCGAGCACGTAAACCGCGTTGGGTTGTTCTCCGCAACGCTTGTCGGATTGAGACGAAAATGTCAGCCATAGGGAGCAACTACTTATGTAGAATTTACTAAATCAGAATGTGATGCATAGGGCTGACGTGATGTGGCAGCCATGTGGGAAAAAAAAAAGTTGGTCCGTACTGTTTATCGTCTGAAACACACCAATGAAAAAAATTGAAACTTCAGGCACATGGCAAGTACTTTCATGGAATATAAAGTGTTGACATTTTTACGACTGTTCATAGGTGCCTTCATAGATGACATCATAATTGCAAATGCTAGAACTGCCACATACCGCATCATTATGAAAAAATTTTGAGGGTCCGTCAAGGGATAACATATGGTCCACAGAAGAAAAAAAAAAAATTTGATGACATCATCGGTTCACATGATTCGACAGGCAAATATTTTTTGGGTTTTAAACCTTCAAAAATATCTGAAATGATCTGAACAGATCAAGGCCGAAACTTTACATGTCAGACAGCCTGCCTATTCATGAAGGAACAAAACTTTTACACATATGATGTCATGGTTCACATGTTTGGGCAGCAATATTGGATTTACCCTGAAACCCATAAATAAAAATCCTCTCGCAGAACGGCGACTGGACAGATCGAAAAGGGGGAAACTTCAAACAAATGTTCCCATCTTTTGAGATTACAGGTTAATCACGAAAGGATTAATGTCACATGGTCTGACAGCCATTTTGGATTAAGCAAAAATTCATTAAAAAAAATTATTTGCTTGAACGCGCTTCATCCAATTGATGTGAAAATTCACAATACTGATTACGTGCGTGGCCGTACGTGCAAACAAAAAAAAAAACTTCAAGAACCCAGAGCCAGAAACCAACACCACAACCGTTCCTTCGCTCGTCGCGTCGCCGGTACGTGGCGATGCCCGGTACGTGCAACCCCCCCCCACCCCCCCCCCCCCCCAAAAAACTTTCAAACGGGCGAGCCAGAAACAACCACACAGGCCGTTCCTGTCGCTCTCCGTAAACGACGAACTGGATTGATGCCATTGTGTTTATCTATAACATGCGAATAAAGAAATCGAGAATGATATAGAATACATTGTCATCACCATCCGAGTAGTGCCGTGCCGATACCGAAATCATCACATGCACTTCCACAAGATATCGACTTGCATCGAAAAAGTAACACTGCTTGATACTTTACACAATACAGAGTAATTAAAATCAAAATTAAAAAACAAATCAAAGTTTACCTCCCTGTCTTGCTTGCGCATGCACGATTCGCTGCCAGTTGACCATTGCCACTCCAACGCCACCGGTAACTAAGGCACGATCGATATCCCCATCGAACCAGCAACCGGCACGTGACTTTATCGTCGGCCGCCGCGCACCGCCTACGCAGCCACGCCTACGCAGCAACGTAGTCCTGTGATTGGTAACTTACCAATCGCGCATCCGGCGCAACGCCTACGCAGCACGTTGTCCCTGTCCATTCGGTGTAAATAACATGGCATAAACATTGGGAATCGCACTTGTACCGCATTAATATCAATCTTGAAAAGCACATACTCAGGTCCCAGACTATAGCTGAGCAATTCATATGAGAATCGGACTAGTGATGTCACAGACACTACAGCCGGTCACAGTCACACACACACACACAACACACAACAACACAGGCACACACACAACCCACACACACCACAGCTGAGATTACTACATAG
>CM068952.1:21964842-21980465 GCA_035128595.1 Eptatretus atami | reverse complement strand
CACCATATAAGTTGTTAACTGAAATCCGAGACTCCACCAACAAATACAACAGATGTACAATGGAGGAAGGAAACCGTTTTCGATGTTTAAGAAATATAATTATCACAATCTGTAACCGGATTAACTTTCCCGCGGTTAGGGAATTGATCCAGTTCGTGAAAGCCTGACAACTCGCGAGCCAATAACGTCATTCGGGGAAGTGAACAAAATTCCGAGAATCCACGTCATAATCGACTTGGGGTGGGGACACGTGTTGGGGGAGGAGACACGTGTTGGGGGAGGAGTCCTGGAGAAACCTGGATGGATGATAATGACGTCACTGCAAAGTTCAAGGAATATATTTTCACATTTACTCACCCAGTAAACTCGATATTTGTGATGTTTCCGTTTACACTCGAGCTTGTTCGATGTAGTCTGGTGAAGATCAATCATTATCTTTTTATATAATGGTCACTCGTGGCTCACTCCTACTGGGATCTCCCCACTCAATGTGGGGAAATTTTCAAATACAACCTTGCGGTGTTGGTCTTCCCCCGACACTCGACCCCTATCCTCTTTCGTGATTTGTTTGCGTCAGATGAGGTCACAACATAGGAACTGAAACTGAAGTCACCTCTACTGAACGAATCAGCTCGATTCGTTTACCCTCTCCACATTGGACATTTCGTATCTCATCTTTCTGGGGTGAATATCTCGAATCTGTATACCAAGTAACAGGAAACTTTGTTCCATGCTCATCTCTATTCTCAATTGGCGGGGTTTTTCTTTGGAAATATCATAACATTCCCACGAGTTGGTTTGCTTTCTTATTTCATGTCTCATTATTACGTACTTATCGCGGAGATCCATATCATCCATGGGACTAGAACTGGATCAGCATGTAAGTCGTGTCTCCTGAAACTCTGGGTTATTGGCAAATTCGTGGACGGGTCTGTCCTCTCTCATTCTCTCTCTCTCCCTACACATGGATATTCCTCGAATGGCTCATCTCAATCAGCAAATGCTCGGTACTCGTCCATTTGCTGACCTTCGAGAATGTATGACAGGATAATATCCCTGATCATAATGAGATTAATACACAATTTTATCGCCTTTTTTCATGAATTTCTCAGAACTTGTCTCTCAGTTGATCGTCTCTTTCGAATGCGCCTACCAATCTCCGTACGACATTACCTCGTCACACGATCTATCTCTCGCAAAGAGGTCTTTCCTCTTAATTAATGTGCACTCCAAAGCTTCGCTGGGATACACACTCTCGTCCACGTCTCTCGTAACTGAAAATCTCGAGTCTAGTGATCTGATCCTCTCAATTGCCGTTCTATTCACATATATTCGTCGGACACAAGGATACATCGTTCTCAATAACTCGTGGATTATATGATGAAGTTCGAGTTTTGGTCTAATATTTGTACAACTGAACAAATGCATCGCACTGAGGATGACTCACACACTTCATGGTTCAACCGTTTATAGGTATAAAAATGATTGTAGTCTGAATGTAGGGGTAGTTGGGGCATCAGGATTAAATGTGATGTAGCTCAAGTGTCGTCCATAATCATGTCATGATTTTCTCAGATGTCATCCATGATCCATGTAATGATTTCTCAGATTCATCCATTGACCATTCATGATTCTCTGAGAGTCATGTTTCCACTGAGTCATGTAATGGATTCCTCTCCGTTTGCAATGAAGATGGCTCCCAGTTTGGCTCGCAGTTGGTTCGAGAATTTCTCAGCATTCTTGGTACAGTGGTTTGTCATCCAATCGATATTCGATAATAGGTCATAGGCATTTCGCATAACATTCGGGCCATTCAATGATTTCTCAATTAGATCCGCATTGGATCCATGTGAATGTACTCTTAGTACTCTTAATCTCATTGATGTAGGCATTTTGTGGAGATTTCTCAGATGTGGGGTTTTTCATTGGCATCATCTGTCACGGAGTATTCTCGATTGAACCATTCCGATCCAAAGTCATGATTTCTCATGAGGTTCATGCATTGAGCATCGGTGATAGAGTACTATGATGATGGTTCATTGTGATCATGTCATGATATATCATCAGATTCACATCCAGTGATACTCCGAATTTTAGTCATTGTATTTTCTCATATGCATCACTTCATTGTTATCTCTTGGCTCCCTCTAGGATTTATGCCCCAATGTGATCTCACAAGGTCATGATTTCTTCAAGATCATCCATTGGAGCCAGTTAATGATTTACGATTCATGCCGTTCATCTCCATGTCATCGATATTCCCAGATTCATGACTTGAACTCCCCCTCCTTCATCACTCCCTGTATCAGGTTCATTTCTCTCTCGTCTCCATCTTATATTCTTCCTCTCCCAATATATTTTAACCGGTTTTTTTTCTTTTGAATTTGTTGTTGTTTGTTGTTTGTTTGGTGTTGTTGAATGTGAGCTCAAAATGAGTCAATCACCATTGTAATGATTTTCTAGATTATCCATTGATGCCTGGTCGTTGTATTTTCTCAGATTTCATCCATTGAGCATGTAAAAATTGCTCAATGGATTAGAATGGGCCATTTATCCCATGTCATGAGTTTTCTCAGATTCATTAAGCAATCAATCCATGTGAAGATAGATATTCCTCAGATCATCATTCATGCATGTAATGAATTCGCAGAGCATCATCTCATTTGGATCGATGTAATTCGGATCTTATGTCAATGCATTCAGATTTCTACCTTGCCCGAACCTCGCTTATCATCAATAACATTAACATTTCCCCCCCCCTTCCATTCAATCAATTAACACTCCGCTTCCCCTTTCTCACTAATCATCACGTATCTAACATTCAACCCACCCTTTATCAATCACATTTAATCAATTTCGCCCCAACGCACTATTATCATCAATCACATTTAACATTCTGCTCTCGCCCTCCCTCATTTGTGATACAATCACATCTAACATTCACTTCTCCGCCACATTCAATCATTCACATTTAACATTCGCTCCTTCCGCAACCATTTTCAATTTGATCAACATTTATCATTCGCATCCCCTTCTTTTAGGTGGTGGCCGATTATTTCCATCAATTACATGTTTAACATTTGGATCGCGTGGCATTGTTTCATACATCGCGGATGCAGTTGTTAGACGCTCGCACTCGTGTGCGCTGCCCGTCCCTCAATCACATTCAAAATTTGGCCCGTTTCATCAATTCACTATTTAACTGATTATTTTGTGCCAGACCCTGGTGGTGTGTGGGTGGCTCGCCCCATTGCCATCAATACCATCATTTAACATTCGCCGTCATTTTCCATCAGTCAAATGGCAGGTGAGCATTGGCCGTCCCCCTTTCCATTCGGATACAGAGGGGGAACCATTCTCATCCCTCGCCGCCCTTTTCATCAGAATTCATACATTTAAACATTTTGTGGTTCCGGCCCCCTTTCCATCAATTACATTTAAGAATTTCTTGGGCCCCTTTTGATAAATGTCACATTTAGGTATATTTGCCGTGCGCCGTATATCTGTTCCCAAATCCATTCAACATTGGGGCCGATGGTGGCCTTTTCTCCATCATATCAACATTTAACATTTTCCACGGCCGTCGTTTTCCATAGTTGCATATTTGAGCATGGTCTGGCTGTGCAGCCCCTTTCCAAAATCACATTTTAACATTTGGCCCCCTTCCCTCAATCACTACGATTCAGACATTTTGCGGCCTTGTTCCATCGATTCACATTTAACATTCTCCGCACGCTCCGTTCCATCAAGGCACAGTAGACATTTGCCCATTGTTTCCATCACCAGATTGGATCATTCCCCCTCCCATATCGCCCCCATTCCATCATTCACATTTAACATTGCACGTGGCCCCTTATCCATAAAGCAAAGCATTTTAACGATTTGGGCACCCCGCTCTCATTCATCAATCATTTTACATTGCCCACCACTTTTCATCATCAGACTTCAGCATTCCTGCTCCGATGAGTTCCGGCCCAACTCATGTTCAAATGCAATCTCACATTTTAGCATTTGGCGCTGCCGGCTGGCCATAGCAGGACTTATACTTTCGCCCCTTCTCCCATATTCAGCCTTGTTCTCCCATCAAGTCATTTTAGCAGTGTGCGGGCCTCCTCCGGGTGGTCATTCCATCGCCAGTTGTGTAACATTTGGCGCCCATTGTCGCGTTCCATCACATTAAGCATACGTGTGGGTGGGTCGGCTCGCTTCTGGGCCTTTGTCCAGGGGAAATCATCGCGGATTAAACATCTTAGCTGGGTGTTCCGCCGTTCCCTCATTCTCATTCACATTGGCCCCTGTCTTCCATCATCCTATTTCGGAGCCTGGTTTGTTGTCGTGGTGTCTCGGCTGGTGGTTTGGTGAGGGTGTTGTATGCCTGGGTGGTTGTGTGGCCCGTGCCTTTTTTCGCATCATTGTCACATGAAATTTAGCTCCCCTCCCTCCTGCTTTCTTCATCATGGCAAGATCGACTCGTTTGCGAGCTGGATGCGTTCCTCGCGCTTTTCATAATTCAACGGAATTTAAATTGCCGCTTCGCTTTTCGTTGTTATTTACACTCGTTGTTGTTGCAATTCAGCCCAGCAGGTATCCCCAAGCACCACTGACCTTCTGGTGAGGGCTGGTGGGTCGCCTTATGCGCGCAGGCTGTAGTTCGGGGCTCTCCATCCACCGGAAGTAAGTAGGACGCCCTGTTATGCCCGGAAAAGGACGGATGTGGCAGTCGTGGGTTCTTTTTGTTGGGGACGGAGGGTATAAGTCGGCCATGGGTTGAAGAGTACGGAGTGTGTTTCGTCTGGAGCACGGAATGGCAGTCGGCGCTGGGTTAATTACAAACTCAATTACTGAGTACCCAAAGCCCAGCACTGACAAGAATGCCCAGCTAACCAGGGAGCTGGGGGTAGTGCACCTCCAACGGACGGACAACAATACGGGAAGTCCGAGGCTCAAGCATTCAACGCGCAGCCCCTTCTTTTTGTTGAGGGGGATGATTGGGAAACAGGTTCTCGTGCGGTTTCGGTGTGCGCAGCTTCCGGGACATTTGCTTTAGATTCGGGCCGGGAATTCTTGCCGGCAACCCCGAGTTTATCTTACGTGATCGCTGGCATTGGGGTGAGTAGATCGCGCAATTGTGAGCACACCCTTGTCGAACACGCTACGACGATGCTCAGTCAATGCAGAAAATGATCACGACCGAGCTGAGATTACAAAGTTATTTCAAACTCATTTCTTCGCGTGGCGCTTATATTTTATTTTTTCTTCACACTTGTACAGAACACGTTTAAGTCAATCTTTTTTCAATGCTAAAATTGTTGTCCGAAGTCGTGTTGCTAGAGCGGAGCGAGAAATTATACCGGCGCTCCGGTGGTTCTACTTTGTCGGGAAGAGTTACGTTGAGACGGTTGTGCCGAGCATTTTCCTTGCAATAAAACAACCATCATCATGAACGTTCACGTACCAGCAGCTTGGGCGGCCACTTAAGACAACAATCCTATCGACACACCAGCAGAACTGGTCGCGGAGCAGGCAACTTTATAATTACCTTATTTCGGCAAGAGAAGAGCCGCACTCCGGGAGGGATAAGGTTTGATGGCTCGCGGGCGTCTGGAGGAGGTAACGGAAGTATCTATCTCTCGACCTGGGCCTGGGGGCCGGAACTGGACCTCTTGCACATCCGGAGGATCCAAGCGGCGGAAGTCCGAGGGCGCAGGGCTTGTGGAAAACCCGCGAGCCTGGACCGTGACGCGAAGTCTCCTCAGAAACTAGCGTCAGTCACATGTGCCTTCACGACGCCTCGGTCTGTCCGCTCCAGACTCTCTCGATCTCACGCATCAAGTTCGTCGATCGATCCTTCTAGCTGCACTTCGGTCTCCGAGCACGCGCCTTGTCCATCACTCAGAAGGTATCACAAAGGATGTTTCTCAAAATCAAGCTCCGGTTTGTTATTTCTTTTATTCCTTGGTTGCAGGGCTTTGTGGAGGGCCGGTCGGGTCCCTCCTGCTGGGCGAGATGCCGGTTATGTCGGGACGTACTCTGATATACGATCGGGTCGATCTCCTCCAAGGAAAATCCAGCCCTTGGTCTCGAAATTCATGAGACTTGTTAAGAGACTCTGTTCGATAATTCCTCAAGAATGCTCACCGTCGTTCCACCATCATGAGTCTTCGTCGGCTCTCCGCAAGCTTGCCTTCGGTCGGTCTCCTCAGAGCTCTCGTCGGTCTCCTCAGAGCTGTCGATCTCCTCCACTCTCCGTCGATCTCCACAGAGCTTTCATCCCTAGAGCTCCAACGTGCGGAGCGGCTGCTACACCTCTCAGAGCTCCTACGTACGGGTCTTCGAAAGCAGAGCTCCATATCTCCGTGTGGGTTCTGAGTTCAAATGTTACCGGAAACTAAGCACGTAGTTCGTTCTCAGGGAAACAACCTCTAGATATCTGGTCTCATACTCGACACTTCTCGGGTCGTGGATTTCGGATGTTTCTAGGAGCCTCGTTCTCGAATCTCCTCGCACTCCACGCTCGGGTCTCCTCGAAGCTCTCGTCAGTGCTCCTACAGAGCACTGTCAACTTTCGCCAGCACTTATCGACGCCCTCTGCGCGAAATCCTCGCCCTCGCATACTTCATTTCACCCAATCGCGCGCAAACTCGCGATGCCAGTGGAGGAAGCGAATGCAGGGAGGGCATGCCGTGTATCGGCTGATATTCGCGGGCCCTGCGCTGGTGCAACCCCAAAACAAGAACGAAAACGCCATGCCTATTAATTAACAATCTCTGCAATTGCTCTGTCGCAGGCTAACATGTAAACTACCTTTAGACTTAGAGGGGAAGAGGGGAGGCTAGCTAAAATGCTGCCGACAAAGGCGAGGGGCTGGGTCTACTTCGTCTCCTAGGAAACCCGGACTATGGTGGTCACTTTCATAACGGTACCGTTAGCCCTCTTTAGCGAGCACTTCCCGGTTAAAAAACGCAACCATGGAAACAAGTGAGCTGGAGTTACCGTGTCCTGTCACCTCAAGTGTTACCTGTGTGGGTCGAGCCATACACTCACGTTCATACATTCGGGTGTGACGCCGCATACCAAGGCAAGCAGTTCTTAATGAACGGATTTCTTGGTAAGCCATGGCGCTATCGCAGTGCTAGCGGGTGGTAATATACCTTTTTCAGAGTCTTTTAATTGAGCAAGGGGGCTCCATTTTTAGATAAAACAAAGATGAATTGGAGCATCCAGAACAAAGGTTAATTCATACAATACAGGAGTAAGTTGTGCCACTAAACTTTTACATTGCTTTGTTAAATCTTGCACCAATAATGGTCTCTCAAATTTGGTGATATTTTCTCAGAGAGACTCACGGCACTAATGTGTTTTGAATAACTTTTTGGGTATGTCGGCCTTGTGAACAGCCATACAGATGGATTAGAGGGATATTTGGAGAAGGGCTAGGAAGGAACCGGGAAGGAGGGCATATATTATGAATTATAGAAAATGGGGCCCGTTTGGTTCTCGCGATAATAGTCATAGTTCGGAATCCACTAATAACAATTTGGAGTCTACATCATATAAATGGAGGAGGGAGATACGATTGTGTGAATACTGTCGACGATTTTCGGCACTTTGGGAACAGCTCGTGACGTGACTCGGACTGGAACACCTGAAAGTTATACTAAACGTTCATCGACCTCTATCCGTGCCACTATTGGTTAATTTGTCTCACTCGGTTTGATTGTGGACGGACGACAACTTCGAGACTGGTTTATCTGTCATTCTACTGAGATAAAGATAAAGATTGACCTAAAAACACGTACTTTACCGGAGGAGATATGAAGTACTCGACTCTCAGGACACTCTTGCAAATGATTGAGTATGCGATAGGGTCTTTACCAAAATCCGAACAGCCTTAATCACGCAATCAGCAAATTGATAATTTTACATTCAGGCCCCTGTCAATATCAGTCCATACATTTAACATTTGGTCCCTTCCTTTTCCATCAATCAGACTTACATCCCCTGCCATATGCCAGCCCCCTCTGTCGTCATATCGAATCTAGCAGGATAACGCATCCAGAGGCAATGGCCTTTGGATCGAAGAGAGTACGATCATTTATACATTTGGCAACCTCACCCCTTTCCGAGGCAATCCAAAATTTCAGGGCATTATGCGCCACTCCCCCTTTCGCATAATCAAATGTTAGCGATTTTGCCGAGGAGAAGACGATGACGGAGTTGGACAAGACTGTGTGAGTGGCCGAGGAGAGTGATGTCCATGAGAGTCAAAATTTTAAGCATTCCGACCATTCTACGATGCGCTATCTCTGTTCCTCCATCTAATCAATTACATTCTCACGTTATTTCCTTCGTTTCCATTCATCACATTTTAACATTTGTCCCCCCGTTTCATCAGATCAAGACTTTGATCATTTTATCTCTCCGCCCTGCCATTAGTTTCGCCCCTACGCCATTCATCAATCACAATTCAACATTCGGCGTTAAGTTTGTTTTTATTCCGTCATTGTTCTTCCATAACACATTCAACATTTGCCCCTTGTTAATTCAGTCATTTTTCACGGCAGATGTTTTAACATCCCCCCGCCATGCAATCGAGTAACATTTTGAAAACACACCTCCTGTTTCCTTTTTCAGATCTAACAATCCATTGAAGTATATGAAATCAATACCAGTGTTTCTCCGTTCCTCTCGCCATATCGGAGATTAGATGAGTTATGGTTACAAGGATTGACCCGCTCCTCCCGTCCACTTTTTATTCAACATATTTAACATCCCCCCGTGTAGTCACAATCAAATTTAAACATTACCCCCACCTTCTTGTCATCATCCACATTCAATCCTTTCCACCCTCCTTCCATCAACAATTGGATTCACGAAGGAGAATTAACAAGACAGGAGGAGGGATTTGGAGGCTCGGTTCTCTCAGGTATGCAAAATTAATCTCCCGTATTATCGGGGTTGGATCAAAGAACCACCACATACATTTGTGGGAATGCCATGGGGCGCATACGTAAAGATTGCTGTTTTATAACTTCCTCCTCCTTATCCTTCCCAACACCTTTGGGCGTTGGTCTCCCATCGTTCCCGCTTTGATTCCAGTCGGGCTCGGGCCTAAGACCTGGGGTCAGTTGAAGGATTGTGCGCTGTGTATCAGTGGGATTACACTGCTGCAGATTTAATATCAGGAGAGAGTTTTGGTACGGCGGTATTCTCCTTCCAGCGTTTTTGGGGTTGGGATGGAGTCAATGTCTTTGTGTGGAAGGAAAGAGAGAGGAAGTTCCCGTTGACGACGGTAATATTACGGGAGATTGTATTTGGGATAGTTTTTCTTGGATGAATGGAAAAGGGATGAGCAGTAGTCGAAGAGAAGCTGAACGGACTCACGACTTCAGTATCTTTTATTATTTGCTCCTTACTGCAGAGGGATGGGCACAAGCGTTGTTATCGCCTTCGAAGCCGGAATCAGTGCAGAGCCGTGTGTATTTGCTTGGATCCCCATGGCGCATCGAGTGCTGACTATGAATCCATAATGAGTGGTCGGAGACTCGCAACGATTAACATTTCGGCACAAATGGGAATCTTGGAACACACAAAAATTATTTGCTCGCGAACACTGGGACTGAAATAAATAGGTTACGGTTTTTCCTTCGTTTTCGCCCGGCTGCGTATCGCACGTAACCAATCGGCACCAGGATGAGCGGTCGACCACCGGGAGCGGAACAATTCAGCGGACCTTAAACGCTGTATACGATCGAGCCCAGGACTAGTCCGGGTGGTCTTTCGACGAGACCTTGGTGCATACCAACATGAGCCTCACCTGATCGGCCACTCCCCCGCGCAGGATAGGGGTTGTGATGCAACGCAAACTCGGACCGAGCCCATGAAGTAACCTCGCGGGTAGACCGATCGTTTCTTCGGGTAATTCTTGCAGGAACACGTCGCTAGGTCGAACACGGAAGCAATAGACTAGCTCGAAATCAGCTTAAACGGATGCCGGTGTTTTATATCTGTCTTTCAGATGTATTGAGCCCTGGGAAGAGAGATGGATTATGCGGACGGCCCCGCGACGTGATTAATGTTCCGGGAATTGTTGTATTACCACCTTCCAGATAGACAAATTACTCCTGTCTCGTCTATAGTGCAGTATTTCAAAACGGGAACTTTCAAACAAAGGGAAAGGACACCCAAATGCGAGAAGCAACGGCGGGATACTTTTAGACAATGGTCAATTATTGAAACCAGCCAAGTAATGAAGCACAGGGCAATGAATAACAAGCATCCCGCACGTATACAGCAACACGAAAATGAAAATAATGCATGAGAAGAGTAATTGCAATCTACCGTACGGTTATAAATTTTCAATTCGAACACACAGGGAATAAGCAAGTACATTACCCTTGCACAGGTTCACTAGGCAGTAGTAACTTTTTGTTGGAACGAGCAGCCACGCACATCGGTAGAGAAAAAACCACAAAGGTATAATTATGATAGGGGAAAGAGAAACAATCGTTTTGGCATGAGAGAGCGGATAGTGAGTCCCTCTGGACAGAACACACACGGACAAGGAAACGTTTTGCTGGTTTTGTGTAATAAATATCAGCGGTGGGCTCCGGCTTGGGCCAACCTTAGCCGAAAAACCCCTGTGATGGCTTACACGATACTTCTTACTTTATCATTCAGCGACAAGAGTCAACAGGGAAGCAGCGTCACGCGGGAGAATAGAAACACAACCCCCTTGTTGTTCCCACCCGGCATTTGTGTGCTTGCGGTTGGTGCTGGGGGTGGTGGATGAGAGAGAGAGAGAGATGGGGGAAGAGGAGGAGAGCGGCAGGACCAGACGCCGAGAAGACAACGGAGAGCATGGCGACGGCCTCCCTTCTGGCCTCACGACAGGAAGGCCGGCGAGAGCAGAGCCAAAGAGAGACGCGGACGGGAGACGAGAGAGCAGGACCTTCGTATTTGAGAGACGAGAGAGAGGAGAGGAGAGAGAGGAACGTAATAGGATCAAACCGTTCTGGCAGCCAATCCGTCTGGGTCGGGTCAGTTCTCAGACTTATAAGTCGCCGAAGAAGAAGAACGGACCAAGCAACTCAGATAACAGTCAATAAATCAGGAACAGCATGAATTCTCTCTGTTAATGACAGGAGAACAGGAAAGAGCCATGGCTGAAGGTTCGCTTCAATCGGCTTCCATCAAGGCTGGTCACACTTGGTAGCGGCGGGCTCCGGGGCCTTTTTCGTCCCCCGTTTGGGCCCCGCTCCTTTCGACTTCTGAGAACTCTCGAAGGGGGGGCGTGGCCTTTCTCGCCCCCCTACCGGCCGTCGGGGGTCGGGAAGTCCTTTTGGCTCAGGCAGGACATAATTATTACCACACAAAAAAGGCCCCACTTTTTCTTTCTCCACCTTTGACCTGGCTCGGATCGCCCCCAACGAGCGCGGGAAAATAGCGGGAATCCGAGCGGGAGAAATCGCACGGAAGAAAGCGGGAAAGTCCGTGGCAGGCTCCGCAAGAGTTTATTCTGGCAATCTCGTCGTGCGTTCCTGGAAACTGGTTTTCATACCACGGAAACGTCGCCGCGTGGTCCGTGGAGGACGGCGTTTCGTAACGCGATAGTGCGAAGATGCGTTTTGTTGGAGGGTTGAGCGTGGGTTGGTCATGGTTGTATTGGTGGCGATGTGGCTGGCTTAAGGTGGTTGTTGGGATGTGTAGTTGTGTGGGCGGGTTGGTGGTGGGATTGTTGTTGGGGATGATTGGTCCAAATAAGATAGAGAAAAGAAAAACGGCTATCTCAAAGGATCGCGCCCTGTGAACACGGAAAATTCCCTCTAAAACAACGGTGGGAAATCTAACTACACAATACTTACGTATACTGATCTAAGGTCCTTATGTGGTCTGCGAATTTCCACAGCCGAACATATATCCCAAAGGAACCTCCATGCCAAATATCAGCACCTAAATACCCATATTAAATGAATGGCAAGCCCTAATAACTGGACAAAACTTTAACACTTTTCACGCTCACCTTACGCTCACCTGCCGGGGTACGCTATAGGCTCTACTTCCTGTTCTGTTCGCTAGGCGAGCTAAAAAGTTGATTCAAACTAAATGCGATACTTAAATGTTGTACACTCGTACATAAACATGGTGCTGCTCAAACTACATGCTACCTCTGCAGGCTCTGTTGCATTGCGAGATCCATATACACTTGCAAAACTTTGAGGTAACAGATGTTTTTTGATGCTGAAGGCCAAGACTTCCAAAACACTCGCCATGAATGGACTATTTAGTTAGTCAAATTTCGTGCACAAAAGAACAAGACTCGAGGTTTTCGTAATCGCTTTAAGCATAACAATGTTGAGCAGCAGTGTTTCAGCATATTGAGTGGCGGCATGCCAACTCGGGGCAAATGCGGAACTTTGTTGTGCAGCCAGTGCTCAGCAGAAGAAATGTTCAAGCAAATCATTAGCAAATGTAATACCAATCAACAAGGGCTCAAACAGACCTTAGTTTTTGTAAAGTTTTCACGCAATGCACAGGTCGTATTCTCTCAGCGATGACAGTTTCAGTTTGGCAAGCTATGTGTTCTCACCAAAGCACCTCAGTTTTTCGACTGTACATGAAATGAGTGAAATTGCATTGAAACTGTGCTTGCAAGAGTTTGGGAGTTATCTGGCTGACTACATCTGTGTAATGGAGAGAAGAGGTTTCGATTCGAAAGTAATCAGTTATGGAAGTCAAGTACTTTGAGGTGCTTACCTTGAACTTCGATTAACTCGCTCCAGACTATGCATCACAGTCGTGTCGGTAATACAGGCAGGTGTCATGCTTTTCCTAGTCATTTACACTTTTTTCGCGCGGAAGTATCAGCAAAGTACAAGACACGTCAATGCTTCTGCACACCACTGCCTTAGGTAAGATCTGTCTTGCAGCAGTTCTCCACTTAGCTGGTAGTTAATTACGTTGATGTACGGTAAAAGTTTGATGAGCACGTGAACAAGGCGCTATGTATCATGAGCTCCAGGTTGGATATCAAGTCCGGGTAGATTACGCATTGTTATTCACACGTACATATGGGCGAGACCGCCGCCATGCAGTGTAGGAGTAACACCATGACTCGCAACATACGCTCTATCGATATCATATGACACGGCAGCATCGCCACTCCTGCGTGCGACGCGGTTCTGGAACAGTTGGGATTTTGATTCGGATAGATCTGTACTCAGGGAATCTTACTTCTAGAGTGGGTGTCCCCTAACGTTGTCGATAACGTGTGGATTACGTCCGCTTGGAGATTCGCGTCGCAACACGCATTCCACAAACGGAGGAGGAGATTTTGGTAGGTGGTGATCCAGGGCGTTGCGTGTAATCTGGCTGCAAACTTAGTCCTTGGAACCGAGGGAGAGAATAACGAAGGAAACGTTTATTAAGGAGAAACCAGCAGCATCTAGCAAAATCAACGGGATGAAGGCAAAAGACTTATACTTTATCCAGTTGTTCTTAATGGTATATTTCATGGGAAATGTATTTGTTTGCTTTATCGCAAATTTTATGGTTTACATACTTTATGGTTTATAAAAAAAATTTTAAAATAGATTGCTAGCAAATATGAAACTGGATTTTTTTCTATCTTCTTCTTTACAGGAAATTGAGAGGTGTTAGCCTCTCATTAAGGGAAGAGCGTGCTGAATGGTGGCAGGGATTTATGGTTTTGTTCTCAGGTGAATTGGTGAAGGATATGACGTACAATAAAAAGGAAGGTGGATAAATAATCAATCGAGATTGTCAGGGTGAGAGATTTAGGAAGTAGCGGAGGAAGAGGGAAGCAAAAAGTATTCCAGAACAAAGGAAATTAGGAGTTGAAGGCATTTGAATAATGAGAGGCGAGATATTTCTCGCAACAGATCTTCAAAGAGTGGTTTAGAAAAACAGGAACGAATGAGTCATCTGAGAATTATGTCCGGCCTTAAAGTGGGGTGAGGACGTGCGGGGACTGCCAGTAGTGGCGATTTGATGTACGTCGTGAAAGGGAGACATTATAAAAAAAAAGAAAACAAGGACCGTATGCCAGGAGTTTTACGGGGTTGACTGAAAATTGGGTCCATATATATTATCTTTTTACTCTTTTCGGAGTGTGAAGTGAAGAAGGAACGGGAGGGAAAGGGGGTGAGACGAAGAGGCGACGCACGGAAGGGCGATGGCAATTGGCGAGACCTGGGCGAAAGTGTTCCGGCCTCCGAGCGTGTGGCTCCAGATTCTTCCGTTTTACAGCCATTTCTCTTTTCCACGCACATTACTCGTTCCGCCGATTTCCATAGGAATGACCCATCGACAGAAGCCCAAGCGGGCCGTAAAATCGCGGAAAAACCCATTACAATCAAATTTCTCAGATTGTTATTTCATCAGAGAAAGGGGGGGCCGAGGGGGGGAGTTTTACTAACTATCCACCAACCCATAATTTGCTATTTTATGTAACAAATATTTAACTCTTTCTCCAAGCAACCTGTCAAACAGAATCAGACCTGAACACACACACAAAGCAGGCTTCAAATCCGAGTCACATCGAATGACCTTACCAAGACACGTGTGCTTCTCATTGGCGTATCTCCCCTGGAAAGGTGGCCGGCTCCTCCTCTATCCTCATTTTGGGATTTCAAGTAACGTCGATCCCTCACCAGAAAAATACTCTTCAACTTCTCCTCCGGCGGCTATGTTTTTATTGGACGTACATGATGGAAGCGTCAATGTCAAAAGGAGGGCTGGGAATAACATCGCATGCATGTGTTTTTTTTTTTTTTTCTCACAAGATGAGGGATCATGGAGCAATATAGAAAGAGTTCAATTTGGTTCGGCACACTAATATTAGCGAGAAACGGACATAACACAGACACACGCTATTTTACGATCAAAAAACATCAGAAGTTTGAAACGCCACAACATCTTCTGGTCCGGCTCCAGCTGCGCATCGCCACTTGGCACAGGGGAAGTCTTCATGATAAAGTTCAAAGCTCCGTAAAGCACAATGTTCTATCTCCTCCGAGTTTTTATTTGTTAATGAGTAGGCTGAGAAATATTAGTTTAATGAATGACAAAGTTATATCACGCATCGTGTGACTATTCCATGGAGTAGTCCTTGTGCCATGGCAGCAGGCTGGTCGTTCTGGTGGATTCGGCGGTTGACTGTTGCTGGTGCTGGTGTGTCACACTCGGGCCCATGGGATGGCGGCTCTCGGGTTTAAGGGGGCCGATGGTGGCGGGGCGGGTGTCTGAAGATGCGCGCTCGGTGTGCTCGTCTGGTTGCTGCGTGTTGACCGGGTGTCGTCTTTGCGCGGCCGGGGTGTGCATCACTGTCGTCAGTGCGGCGGTGGCGCCCGTTGGCGGTCGCAGATTGTCAGGTTGGTGTGAGGTCAGGGAGTTGCGGTTTACAACACAACGGGTTGCATGGTAACATGTGATGCGGGTTGCTAGTCACTCATAGATAGACGGGGTGGCGAGCCTGGTCATTGCGAACTAGGCTAAACTTGCCGGCAGGATTCCTGTTCCGAAGTGTGACTTCTGCCCGAGCGTCGATCTTGCACGTATTGGTCGTGTTGGCCGTACCTCCAGATATGCTGTTTGTCCATTTT
>CM068952.1:21923569-21941257 GCA_035128595.1 Eptatretus atami | reverse complement strand
ACCGGTCTCTTCAAAAGTTTTTTGTGACGAAATTGGAGCTGAACACAATGTTTCTTCTACCACACAGAAGGTGAGGTGGCTATCCCGTGGCCGAGTGCTTACTCGTGTTTTCGAACTGCACACAAAGATCCAGCAGTTTCTTAGACAGCGAGGCAGTGGCATAGCAGAGCACTTTGAAAATGAGAAGTTCATTTTGTCCCTGGCATACCTGGCAGATATATTCAGCCACCTCAACGAGTTGAACACCTCCATGCAGGGTACAGGGATGAACATGATCACAGCCAGGGAAAAGATGTCTGCCTTCACTAATAAACTTCCAATCTGGATAAATCGCATTGGGTCTGGAAAATGCAAATTTTCCAAAGCTTCATGAAGTTTCTAATGCAGAAAATTTTTTACTCATTGTGACTGAAATGAAAGAACATTTGCAGGCGCTGAGTCAGTCCTTCCAGGATACTTTCAGCATGGAGAGGTTTCTGTTTCACGGGATGGATGCAGACCCATTTGTTTTTCAACCTAGATTCCATGGATGATAATGATGAAATGAAAAAGATCTAGTTGAGATGAAAGCCAGTAATAAAATCAAAATGGAGTTTGATTCAATGTAGTTAGATACCTTCTGGTGTGCACAACTTAACACATTCCCCCAGTTAGCAGAGAGAGCTTTGGAGTCCTCTGTGCCATTTGCGACTACCTACTTATGTGAACTGGTTTTTTTTGTTTTTTTTTTTTTTTTTTTTTTTTTTTTTTTTTTTTTTTTTTTTTTTTTTTTTTTTTTTTTTTTTTTTTTTTTTTTTTTTTTTTTTTTTTTTTTTTTTTTTTTTTTTTGTGTTTGTTTTTTTGTTTTTTTTTTTTTTTTTTTTTTTTTTTTGTTTTTTTTTTTTTTTTTTTTTTTTTTTTTTTTTTTTTTTTTTTTTTTTTTTTTTTTTTTTTTTTTTTTTTTTTTTTTTGTTTTTTTTTTTTTTTTTTTTTTTTTTTTTTTTTTTTTTATTTTTTTTTTTTTTTGTTTGTTTTTTTTTTTTTTTTTTTTTTTTTTTGTTTTTTTTTTTTTTTTTTTTTTTTTTTTTTTTTTTTTTTTTTTTTTTTTTTCCAACTCTCGTACACATCAAAACCAAGGCCAGGACGTTTGGATGCAATGATGACATGCGTGTTGGCTATCTCAAAAAAAGAACCGCTCGTTTCAGCATGATCATTGATGAAAAAACAACAACAAAAGAGGCCATTAGTAATATGTCTGATTGTCGTGGTGTACTGTGTAAGTACGGTTGTACTTGAAAGGCTATTTTTGTATTCAGTATATTTGTATGTATTCAACACATTGTATAAATAATTATATTCATTACATTGTATTTCATATCAATTATTATAATTTCATTTATTTCCGTAAGTCATTTTAGACAGGGGGTACGGGGAAATATTATGAAAGCTCAAGGGGTACAAGCACATAAAAAGGTTAAGAACCACTGCCGTAATTGGTGTGGACTGGTGGCTGTAACAATATAATATTTTAGGAATCGCCAATACTGTACAATTAAGAAATAGAATTGTCAGACGTGTGTGTGTATCTCCACATATGTGAAAGCTTAATTCAAAATAAAAGCCTCAAGATTGTTCTGAAATAGTAATCAACTTCTCCTGAGGTGAAACTGTTAAACTTTTTCTCCTTTATTAAATGTTTATAACAAGCCTCACCTCCAGAAATGAAACGGCCTCCAGCTCAGCGATTGATGCTTTCAGGGTGGATTCTTCTTCACAGAGAGAATCCATTTCTTGTTGCAACTTCTCCCTCTGGTGTTCAAGGTGAGAAAGCTTCGCACTCTGTCTCACACTGAGCCACCTCTTCACCAGATTTACCTTTTCATCCACAGCTCGATACATCTCTCTTCTCTCCACCTCCAGCCGTTCCTCTTTCTCTCTGCCTGACACCTGGAGAAAATCATTTAGATTCATTAAAGTTTCATGAAAAATTAGAGGTTAACAAAATTCATAAACTCCTTTAGAGTCAATAAACTGACTTTAGGATCCATTTTAAAGGAAAAACTAAAGTGTAAATGGAAACGCTCTCGGCTGCAACACTGATCAGTTTGACCAAACCACTGGGGTTTCAACACTTCCCAAGTCCAGATTGGTGATAATGAGAGCATTTTTCACACATAAATGAGTCAGAAAGTGTGGATTTGAATACAAAGATCTTCCTGAGAACAAACGGTAAGGATTGAAAGTTTCTTTAAAACATCTCAATGTGATTGTTTCTGAAATCTCCTGGAATTTCTTTCATTTTCTTCATTCCCATCCATCTCAATTCTTTTCTCATTATTCTGTCCAATTTAATTTTGTTGTAATGAATATTTTTTTGCCAATAAACCTCTGTCTTGTTTCACAATCAATGTAAATACACTGAAAAGACAATCCTCTCTTGAAATGAAGATTGTAATCTTGTTCCATATTATATTTTCATTGTATTATAATGACGAGCAGAATACCTGCCCCACGTGGGATCATGTTCCAAGCTGCATGCAACACGTTCTGCTGATGCATACCTTTATTTGGGTGGTGTATTGGCAACAATAAATAAATAAATAACCCAGGTTACATCCATGAAGCAAAAACATAACCTCTACTTAATATGGAATAGGCAAAGCCTAGAAGCGAACGTAGAATTCTTCTTACATTCGCTTCTGACTTTACACATAAAACTTTTCACAACTGTATACTTTGCCAACTATACCGTGTACAATGTAAGCGCGCCACAGCTGATGATTTTGACGCAATTTCCGGTTACTTCGGCCTGGATTCGGGATCAGCGAACAAATAATGTAAATCACGATTAAAAAATATTTTTTGATGATGCGGGAGATATCTTTATTAAAATTAACGTTGGGAAAAAAATAATTGAATAAATAAATAAATAAATATCACTTCTAGTCAAGAATAAAAGAAATGAAAAGTTCCGGAAAGAGTTTCAAAATCACTCCCGGTAATGTTAAATACAAAATAAACACTTCCTGTCATGAAAAAAATCACTTTCGGAAGTATAAAATTAACTTGGGAAAAAAAATAATTGAATAAATAAATAAACACTTCCGGTCATGATCTCCCGGCATGCATCATTCCCATGACAAAAACCGGAAACAAAAAAAAAAACCAGAAACAAAAAAAACCAGAAACAAAACAAAAACGGAATCAGAATGGTCATAGCCAACGACACGGATTCACAATTGCCAGGGTATTGTGTTGTTTTTGTTGTTTCCTATTCTCTCATGTGCACGCGTTAAGTAATATTCACAAGATAGAAATAAAAACCCAATCGTGTTTATACACTGCACAGCGTTTAACAACAACGGGAAGCAAAAAGTCATAGCTAACGACACGGATTCCAAATAGCCAGGGCTATTGTGTTGTTGTTGTTGTGTTTCCTATTCTCTCACGTGCACGCGTTAAGTATTAAGCTCACTTCGTTCGCTATAATTCAAAACACCTCACTGTACTGGAAAACATGGGGACAGGAATACTGTATGTACTGTAAATGGTCAAGACTTGTAACACCCTCTCCCACCTGGAGCAGCACTACACAATACACAGAAAAATATAAAAACACCCCTATACACTAAGTGGGTCATGCTGATCCGATGCACAGGTCTGGATGTGATCAGTCCAGAACTGTAGGAGTAGTGTGACAAACACACAGACACCAGTCCATGAATTATAGTACGGATAACAACCCTACCTGTGTATCCTCAACCTCCTGATGCACCTGCTGCAGCTGGACCCTACTTGCTTTATCGACTCAACCAGAGAAGATACTTTGCAGCCAAAATTCCCTGCATGGATTAAATACATTCAGTTAACTATAAAACCCCACAATTAATATGGAAATTGAAGATTTTACAGTCATTATAAAGTGGTGAAGCCACTTCAGTATTAACCATTTCCATCCATCATCAAAAGTGAAGAAAAATAACCTACTAAATGGTGTCTCACTACAAATGTATGAGTGTATGTGTTTGTCATGTTTTTTTGTGGTGTGGAGTTCTACTCGAGCATTCTGATGTGGAATGTAACACACCAAAATTATCATGATCTCCTGAGTCGATTAAACTAATTAACCACAAAGAACCCGGAAGAATTCCCATGTATTAAACGCATGCCACGTTAAGGGGTATAAAGTAGCTTAATAGGTCCTTCAGCAGATTGGCATTCTAGTTACAAAATAACAAACAAAAATAATGATAATGAAACAAACCATACATTAATTAACACCAATAATATGAACAATAACAATAGCAATATAATTTGTCAAAAATAGTACAAATGTGTCATCTCCACCCTGGCCCAAGCACATCTGGCTTAGTGAAAAACAACAAATGTTCAAGCAGCACAGCAGGCAGGTCTGCAACAAGCCTTGAAGACCAATGAAAATTCGGTCCAACGTCTCACTAGCGATTCAAAAAGAGTTCTGAAGGCAATTCTAATAGGTTTTGTTCATTTCTAGGCTTTGCCTATTTCATAATATATATGCCTGTGTGTTGACTTAATGGTGAGGTGGTTGGCTTAGGATCCTTGGTCCTGAGTTCAAATCCTGCCTGGCTGTTGAATTAATACCAGGCGGGCTGACTCAGCCTGTCATCCCTCTGAGGTCAGCAAAATGAGTGCCAGCTTGCTGGTATCCTGACGGAGTGGCGACCCATCCAGGATTGTGCTCAATAGCCAAGGAGACTGTTTAGCAGCACGTAAACCGCTTGGGTTTTTCTCCGCAACCGCTTGTCGGATTGAGACGAAAATGTCACCATAGGAGCAACTACTTATGTAGAATGTTCTAATCATAATTGTGATGTCATAGGTGACGTGGTGTGGCAGCCATGTTGGAAAAAAATTGGACCTCTGTATCTCTGAAACACACCAATGAAAAAATTGAAACTCAGCACATGGCAAGTACTTCTCATGGAAATAAGTGTGACATTTTACGACTTCATAGGTGCCTTCATTATGACATCATAATTGCAAATGTAGAACGCCACATCCGATCATTATGAAAAATTTTGAGGGTCATTCAAGGGATAAATTGGTCCACAGAAGAAAAAAAAAAATTTGATGACATCATCGGTCACATGATTCGACAGGCAAATATTTTGGGTTTAAACCTTCAAAAATATCTGAAAATGACTGAACAGATCAAGGCGAAACTTTACATGTATGACCGCCTGCCTATTCATGAGGAAAAAACTTTTACACATATGATGTCATGGTCACATGGTTTGGCAGCAATATTGGATTTACCCTGAAACCCATAAAAAAAATCCTCTCCAGAACGGCTGGACAGATCAAGGGGAAACTTCAAACAAATGTTCCCCAATCTTTTGAGATACCAGGTTTACACGAAAGAATTAATGTCACATGGTCTGACAGCCATTTTGGATTAAGCAAAAATCATTAAAAAAAAATTATTTTGCTTGAACGCTTCATCAATTGATGTGAAAATTCACAATTACTATTACGTGCGTGGCCGTACGTGCAAACCAAAAAAAAACTTTCAAACCCAGAGCCAGAAACAACCACACAGACCGTTCCTTCGCTCTCTCGCTGCCCGTACGTGCGTGCCCGTACGTGCAACCCCCCCCCCCCCCAAAAAAACTTTCAAACGGCGAGCCAGAAACAAACACACAGGCCGTTCCTTCGCTCTCGTAAACGACGACTGGATTGATGCATTGTGTTTATCTATAAATGCGAATAAGAATCGAGAAATTATTAGAATACATTGTCATCACCATCCGGAAGTAGTGCGTGCCCGTACGGAATATTCACATGCATTCCACAAATTATCGCTTGCATCGAAGTAACAACTGCTGTGATAACTTACACACACAGAGTTAATTAAAATCAAAATTAAAATCAAGTTTACCTCCCTGTCTTTGCTTGCCATGACATTCGCTGCCATTGACCATTGCCACTCCAACGCCACGGTAACTAAGGCACCGATCGATCCCATCGTAACCGGCACGGCACGTGACTTTATCGTCGGCCGGCCGCGCACCGGCCTACGCAGCCACGCCTACGCGCAAACGTGTCCTGTGATTGGTAACTAAATGCGCATCGGCCACGCCTACGCAGCACGTGTCCTGTCATTGGTTGGTAAATAAATGGCCATAACTTGGGAATCACTTGTCCGATAATATCAAATCTTGAAAAGCACATACTCAGGTCCCCAGCTATAGCTGGCAAATTTCAATGAGATCGACTAGTGGTTGTCAAGAAACACGGTCACAGTCACACACACACACACAGCTGGAAATACATAGATGATCGAGTCGGCGTAGGGAATATATGTTTTAAATTTCACTTGATCGGATGCATTTTCTGGCAATCAGAATTCTATAATTTTTGATCTGCCTTCTTTTCTCTGTTTTCCTCCAATGTGGCTCATTTGGCTGTGTCTGGATGAGTTTGAGGGTTCGGGACAGGGTTGAGTCGTAACAGCTGAAACTCAAATCCTATCCAGGTTCCTCCTGAGGACTTAATCTTGCTTTTGCTTGGTTGGGTTCCTTCTGATGACTCCAATACGGGACTGTACCTACAGTATTTGGTCTTCCATTTGACTTGAATTTAATTTAATCCCATTCTGAATTGAATTAAATATTAATAAAAAAAGTCATGGGTCAGGACAGGTGTCTGAGCAAAGAGGAGTTGCATCAAAGCGGACGTCTTCGTACTCGGTCATTACTGCCCCGCAGTTATAAAGTGACACTTCTAGTTATGCTATTATTAACTACGTAACACACCAGTACACAAACACCACACAAAAAATACCACTCAAAACAAGTCCTGGCAACGTCTGCAATATCCGATTGCTCTTTTATTGTTTCTAATAATTATTGACAAGTCTTCTTAAAACATGGAGGGCAACAACATCAATTCATTCATATATTTCATTATAAAGCCAAAAATCAAATCCTCAGCAAATTATCTAGAAATTGAATTATGTTCACCTTTATGTATCAGAGACACCAAACTCTCATCGTCTTTACAGTAGAAGTGGATCGAGTTCCAATGCTTGATACATCCGGGAACTTCCTCTTTTCATTTCCGCTCCACAAGTTTTGCCCTTTGTGTTTATGGGACTTCACGTGTCTCTTACAGCACATGATCTCACATGGTACACACCGCATGGTTGCCATTTTTCTACAACTATAACATTGACTCTTATATCCCCTCCACCTTCACTGCACATCACGTTCATCATTCTTTGCTTCAGCTTGACCCACAACCTTCGGACTATCTTCACTTTCTCTCAGCTTCATCTGTTCTACCAAGCTTGCAAGGATTACACTCTTTTTTGAGTTTTGGTTTTTGAAGAAAGCCCTCACGACAGTTTGGACAAAAACAGCTAGTGGGTTCTCCCTGCTGTCCTAATAATTCTCGAGACAGTTCAAACAAAATGAGAGTCCACAAGGGAGTGTAATAGGCTCTCAAACACAGCACATGTGAGCTCATACCTACTATCATTGTATAAGAAAGAAGACGCCATTTCCCAGGAAAACAGAGATGGAATCTGCTGGACAGAAAGAGCAATTACAGAGTCATTATTAACAATTTTTAAACAATACTCAGTTGTAAATGTAGAAAACAAGACATCCCCCCATAAAAAATAATTCCCATGTGATGTTCCTTCTCCTACTTCTCCTCCAGCTCCCTCCCCCTGGCCAATAAACATAAGTACATAATCTCTTGGCGATGGAATCATTTTAAAGGCCATTTTTTTCCATCATGGCGGCCATGATGGACCAACATCAACTCCCCAATTCCTGCATATCATCTTCTCATCTTCTTCCAAAGTTCATATACCTTCATACTCACCGACACTCCAGAGGGTTAGAGTTAAAGCAGTTACGAGATTGATATGAGAGGTCAAATTGATGTCATGTCTTCAAGCAGTATGTTGTTACCCTCTAAAAACCTGTTATTACACATATCCTCAGGTGTCCTGTCAGTGGGCTTCTGATCACCACATGTCTCCCCACGTTTGTAAACAAAGATTAAAATGTATAATTCTATGCGGGATTTCATTATTTCATTATCGACAGAGGTCATGCAGTTTACAAGGAGGTAAGGGTGTCGCAAGGAAGGGTAAAGCGGTGTCCGCAAGGAGCGGTAAAAGCGGTGTCCGCAAGGAAGGGGTAAAAGGTGGTGTCCGCAAGGAAAGGGTATAAGGCGGTGTCCGCAAGGAAGGGGTAAAAGGCGGTGTCCGGAAGGGGGTAAAAGGCGGTGTCCGCAAGGAAGGGGTAAAAGGCGGTGTCCGCAAGGAGGGTAAAGGGTTCCGCAAGGAAAGGGGTAAAAGGCGGTGTCCGCAAGGAAGGGGTAAAGGCGGTGTCCGCAGGAAGGGGTAAAAGGCGGTGTCCGCAAGAAAGGGAAAGGGCGGTTTTTCGCAAGGATGAGGTAAGGGTGGTGTGTCCGCAAGGAGAGGTAAAGGGCGGTGCCCGCAAGGACGAGGTAAAGGGTGGTGTCCACAAGGACGAGGTAAAGGGCGGTGTCCGCAAGGAAGGGGTAAAAGGCGGTGTCCGCAAGGAAGGGGTAAAAGGCGGTGTCCGCCAGAGAAGGGGTAAAGGCGGTGTCGCAAAGGAAGGGTAAAAGGCGGTGTCCGCAAGGAAGGAGTAAAGGCAGTGTCCGTAAGGATGAGGTAAAGGGTGGTGTCCACAAGAGGAGGTAAAGGGCGGTGTCTACTAGGACGAGGTAAAGGGCGGTGTCACAAGGCCGAGGTATAGGCGGTGTCCACAAGGCTGAGGTTAAGGGCGGCGTCACAAGACGAGGTAAAGGGCGGTGTCCACAAGGACGAGGTAAAAGGCGGGTGTCGCGAGGACGCGGTAAAAAAGGCGGTGTCGACAAGGACGAGGTAACAAAAGGCAGTGTCTACAAGGACGAGGTAAAGGGAGTGTTTACTAGGAAGATGTAAAGTAGTGTTGACCAGGAAGAGGTAAGGGAGTGTTGTAGCCAAAGGGAGTAAAGTTATTTTACCTTTCATATAAAAACCCTTGTACCTCTCCATTATTCCTTCTATTCGAAATCCCCATCTGAACAGATGCACCCCCACAACAATGGGGTTCACAGATTGGAAAGAACAATTTCACCCCATTAAAGTGTTCCTGATGTACTGTGTTAGAGACATGCACCAGAGGACAGGAACAGGTACATTGTCTACATATACACACCTTGTCTCGATCTGAATTATTCAATTTACCTGTTAATATCGGGAAACAGGTGCATCTGCTCAACAGTATAAATCCGCCACACTAACTATTCTATACATAAGTGTGTGGTTTGTGGTGCGTGGTTGTTGTGTAGCGATTCACCATATAAGTTGTTAACTGAAATCCGAGACTCCCACCAACAAATACAACAAGATGTAACAATGGAGGAAGGAAACCGTTTTCGATGTTTAAGAAATATAATTATCACAATCTGTAACCGGATTAACTTTCCCGCGGTTAGGGAATTGATCCAGTTCGTGAAAGCCTGACAACTCGCGAGCCAATAACGTCATTCGGGGAAGTGAACAAATTCCGAGAATCCACGTCATAATCGACTTGGGGTGGGGACACGTGTTGGGGGAGGAGACACGTGTTGGGGAGGAGTCCTGAGAAACCTGGATGGATGATAATGACGTCACTGCAAAGCAAGGAATATATTTCACATTTACTCACCCAGTAAACTCGATATTTGTGATGTTTCCGTTACACTCGAGCTTGTCCTGGTGAAGATCAAAAACTTATTTATTTATATAATGGCACCGTCCACTCACCTGGGACCTCCACCACATGGGTGGAAATTTCAAACAACTGGGTGTGGTCTCCCCGACACAGGCCCCTCCCCTTTCGTGAGTTTTGTTTGCAGTCAGGATGAGTCACCACACAGGCTGAGAATGAAGTCACCACTGAACAACTCAGCGATGTTTACCCACACTGGACCATTCGATCACTTTCTTTGGGTTTACAAATTCCGAATCGACAAGTTAATCAGGAACTTGTTCAGATTTGTTGAGACATTCCCACCGTCACGTGGTTTGCTTTCTCATTAATGTTATTTATTACGTACTTATCGCTGGGGATCCATCCATCCACTGGACTAGACTGGACAGAGAGTCGGTGATGGCTGAAACATCTGGGTTATTGGGCACAATTCTGGACGGGTCGCACTCCGACACAGGATACTCGAATGGCTCAATCATCCAGCAAGCTGTACTCACTTTGCTTGACCTCGGAAGGATGACAGAGATAAAACCCTGATCATAAATGAGGATAACACACATTTTATCGCCTTTTTCATGAAAATTGTAGAACTTGTCTCTTCAGTGGATCTCTTCGAATGCGCCACCAACTTCCGAATCGACATTAACTCGAACGACAATCCGCCAGAAGAGGTCTTTTCCTCTTAATTATGGACCAAAGCATGCTGGGAAACCTGACGCTGATGAACATCGAGTCAGGAATAATGAACTCAAGTGCCGTTTCCCAATTATTGCTCTCATTTGCTTTGTAAAGTGAAGTCGAGTTTCTAATTGTACAAATGATGGATAGAATCATGTTCTTATACTTTAAAAGATTGGTAGTTGAAGTGTAAGGGGGTAGTTGGGACATAGGACTTAAATATGATTTTATCAGATTCGTCCATTAATCCATGAAATGATTTCTCAGATTCATCCATTGGATCCATGTCATGATTTCTCAGATTCATTCCCATTGATCCATGTAATGATTTTCTCAGGATTCATCCATTGATCCATGTCATGATTTCTCAGATTCATCCATTGCATCCATGTCATGATTTCTCAGATTCATGCATTGATCCATGTCATGATTTGCTCAGATTGATCCATTGATCCATGTAATGATTTCTTAGATTCATCCATTGATCCATGTAATGATTTCTCAGATTGAGTCATTGATCCATGTCATGATTTCTCAGATTCATCCATTGATCCATGTCATGTTTCTCAGATTCATTCATTGAGCCATGTAATGATTTCTCAGATTGGTTCATTGATCCATGTCATGATTTCTCAATCTCATCCATTGATCCATGTCATGATTTCTCAGATTCATCCATGCATGGTTTCTCAGATTCAATCATTGATCCATGTCATGATTTCTCAGATTCATCCTTGAGCATGTAATGATTTCTCAGATTCATCCGTTGATCCACTGTCATGATTTCCCAGATTCATCGATTGATCCATGTAATGATTTCTCAGATTCATCCATTGATCCATGTAATGATTTCTTCAATTCATCCATTGATCTGTCATGAATTTCTCAGATTCATCCATCAATCCATGTAATGATTTCTCAATTCATCCATTGATCCATTTAATGATTTCTCAGATTCATTCAGATGTTCATTGCCCCCCTCCCTTCGATCAATAACAATTTAACATTTCCCCCCCCCCTTTCCATATCACTTGTAACACTCCTCCCCCCCTTTCATCATTCACATTAACATTACCCCCCACCCTTCCATCAATCACATGTTAACATTCGCCCCAACCATTTCAATCAATCACATTAAGCATTCGCCCTCCCCCCCCCATTCAATCAATCACATAACATCACCCCTTCCCCCCATTTCAATCAATCCATTTAACATTCCCGCCCCTCCCCCCCATTTCAATCAAATCACATTTAACATTCGCACCCCCCCGCCATTTCCATCAATTTACATTTAACATTTGCACCCCCTTTTCATCAATACATTTAACATTTGCCACCCCCCCCCCTTTCCCTCAATCACATTCAAAATTTTGCCCCCTTTTTCCATCATTTCACATTTAACATTTGCACCCCATTCCATCATCAATTTAACATTCGCCCCCCCCTTTCCCATCAAATCACATAGCACATTTGCCCCCCCTTTCCATCGTCACATTGAAACATCACCCCCCCCCTTTCCATCAATCACATTTTAACATTTGTCCGCCCCCTTTCAATCAATCACAATTTAATTGCCTGCCCCCTTTTCATAAAATCACATTTACATTTGTGCCCCCCCTCCTTCCCTCAATCACATTCAACGTTGCCCCCTTTTCCATCATTCACATTTAACATTTTCCACCCCCCCTTTTTCCATCAATCAATTTAACATTCGCCCCCCTTTCCAATAAATCAATTTAACATCTTGCCCCCTTCCCTCAATCACATTCAACATTTGCCCCCTTTTTCCATCATTCACAATTTAACATTGCCGCCCCCCCTTCCATCAATCACATTTAACATTTTGCGCCCCTTCATCAATTCACATTGAACATTCCCCCCCTCCCATATTCGCCCCCCCATTCCATCAATCACATTTAACCATTCACCCCCCTTTCCATTCAATCACATTTAAATTTGCCACCCCCCCCATTTCCATCAATCAAATTTTACATTTGCCCCCCCTTTTACATTCAATCAGACTTCACATTCCCCTACCTCCCATATTCCCCCCCCCCTTCATTTCAATCAATCACATTTACATTTGGCCCGCTTTCCATCAATCAGACTTAACATTCCCCCCTCCATATTTCAACCCCCTTTCCATCAATTCACATTTAACATTCAGCCCCCTCCCCCATTTTCCATCAATTACATTTAACATTTGCCCCCCCCCCTTCCTTCAATCACATTAACATTTCGCCCCTCCTTTCCATGATCACACTTTAACATTCACCCCCCTTCCCTCAATTCACATTCAAACATTTGCCCCCCTTTTCCATCATTCACATTTGCCACACCCCCCTTTCCATTCAATTTCACATATCACATTTACCCCCCCCCCTTTCCATACAATCACATTGAACATTCACCTCCCCTTTTCCATCCGAATCACATTTAAAATTCGCCACGCCCCCCTTTTCATCTGTTGTGGTTTCGCCGGCGCGTTCGCCACGAGCAACGACCCTCGATGAGCGTGGCGTCGCACCTCGGCTTGATCGCCCGGAATATAGATCGTACTTATCCGGAAAAGATGGCGTCCTGTTCTTTTGGACCGAACATACGCCCAATGGGTAATCACGTGGGCAGGGTTAAATTGCCAACTTCAACTTACCTAAGTACCACGTGATCCAGCTCCGGGGTAACTTCACCCCTCGGCGGAACTCATACGGAAGCGAAGCCGCTTAAGCTGAGCCCGTTCCGTGATGCCGTAGCCGAGCAGTGTTATCGCCCGAATTCTGCCGGCCCCGATTATCTTGTGACCCCTGGCAATGGCCAACTTCAATCCCTTACACGCACGACATGCTTCAGTCAATGCGCAGAAAATGACACGACGAGCTGAGTACATTCAAACCAAGGGCGCATTTATTTTCAACCAGCACGTAAGCAATCAATGAATGGTGGAATGGGGCAAGAGACGAGCCAAAGCCTACAGCCGTCTATGCGGAATTACAAACAGCATGCAATTAAACAACATTCTACTTATTCCAGACTGGCGCCCACAAACAGACACCACGCAGACAGAACTGGTGCGATCGCCCTTTATTAATACCCCCAGCTCGGAGGCGAAGGTGAGCTGGAGGTAAGGGTCTATCTTGGACCTGGGCCTCGGGGCCGAACTGGACCCCTTGCACAATCGAGGATCCAAGCTGGCGAAGCCGGCAGGGCTCAGGCTGCTGAAGGAAGACCCGCACCGACCCGACGAAATCTCCTCAGACTCTCGTCCATCTCCTCAGGAGCTCTCGTCGATCTCCTCCGACTCTCGTCGATCTCCTCAGAGCTCTTCGTCGATCTTCTCAGAGCTTCCCGTCGGTCTCCGCAGAGCCCTGTCCATCTCCTCAGAGGTTCCGTCGGTGCTCCGCAGAGCTCTCGTCGATCTCCTCAGAGCTCTGTGAGTCTCCTCAGAGCTCCCGTCGGTCTCCTAAGAGCTCTTCAGAGCTCTGTCGATCTCCTCACGAGCTCCCGTCGGTCTCCTCAGAGCTCTCGTCGGTCTCCTCAGGCTCCTCGTCCGGTTCTTCCTCAGAGCTCCTCGGTCGTCTCCTTCAGAGCTCTTACGTCGATCTCCTCAGAGGCTCCCTTCGGTCTCCTCAAAGAGCTCTGTCTCTCTCTCAACGGACGCCCTCCTGCGCATTCGCCCTCGCATTCCTTTCATTCAAACCCAATCGGGCGGCAAACTCCGCGATTGGCCAGGGTGGAGGGAAGCGGAATGCAGGCGAGGGGCGATGCGGTGTAGTCGGCGATCATTTCGGCGGCACTGGCGGCGGTGCAACCCCAACACAAAAGGGGAAAACCCATCCATCGATAACAAACCGAGCGCAGAACATTTAAATACCCTTAGACTAGGGAAAGGGCTATCTATAAAATGCCCCCCAGAGGGATGCGTCATCTTGGCCAGACTGGAATTAGGGGCAAGTTCATAAAGTCACGTACGCTTACTCCCGGGTTTACAAAACCACCCACCCCCTCATACATCGCTAATCGCTTGCAAAGCAGCAGTTCCTTATGAACCGATGTTTGTAAGCGCATGACGATGCAGTTCCCTAGGCGGTTGTAATTTACCTTTTCTTTTAATTATCACAGCACGTCATTTATGAAAATAAAAGTACAAATTGACATTTCAAAACCAATGTTAATGCTTTCATAAATGAAAGTAAGTGTGCATATAAAACTTGTGTTCCATTGTTTTAGTTAAATCTGACATAAAACGCTTCAAATGTATACTTTGGTCTCGGGAGAGTTGCCTGGTTCTTAATTTTAATACTTTTTGTATCTACGTACTTTTGAACACCATACAGGGATTCCAGAGCGAAGCTTTTGAAGGGCTATGAAATCGGAACGAGAGCAAATTTCAAAAAAATGGCTCGGTTGTTCTGATAATGCTCCATAGTTTCTGATCACTAATAACATTGATCTCTCTTGCAATAAATGAGGGAGGAGATACGATTTGAAATCGACGATTCTTCGCAACTTTGAACAGCCTCTGACGTTGACCTCGACCTTGGACGACCTTGAAAGTTATATCGTTTGCACGTTCTCATCGACCTTATCCATTTCCACTTATTGGTTATTGTCTGCCACTCGCGTTTGATTGTGGCACGACGGACAGACTTCAGACTGGGGTGTTATTAGGTCATCTCTACTGAGATTGATAAAGATGACCTCAAAACACGTACTTACGAGATACTACTCATATAGGAACATGAATGTTAGTGCGATAGCTTTTCCAAATCGCGCAACACATCAATCACATTTAACATTCACCCCCCTTTCCCATCAGTACATTTAACATTTGTCCCCCCTTTCCATCAATCAGACCTTAACATTCCCCCCCTCCCATATTTCGCCCCCCGTTTCATCATCACATTTAACATTCGCCGCCCCTTTTCCATACAATTCACATTTTAACATTTGCCCCCCCCCCCTTTCCATCAATCAAATTTACATTTGCCACCCCCCCTTTCCATCAATCAATTTTACATTGCCACCCCCCTTTCCATCAATCAAATTTTACATTTGCCACCCCCCCTTTCCATTAAAATCACATTTAACATTCCACCCCCCTTCATTTCATTACATTTAACATTTGCCCCCCCCTTTCCATCAATCAGACTTAACATTCCCCCCCTCCCATATTCGCCCCCCATTTCCATCAATCACATTTCAACATTCGCACCCCTTCCATCAACACATTCAAACATTCCCCCCTTTTCCATCATTTCACATTTAACATTCGGCCCCCCCCTTTCCATCAATCACATTGAACATTTTGCCCCCCCTTTCCATCAATCACATGAACATTCCCCCCCCCCCCTTTCCATCAATCACATTTTAAAATTGCCCGCCCTTTCATCAATCACATTTAACATATTTGCCCCCCCCCCCCCTTTCATCAATCACATTTACATTTTGCCCCCCCCCCTTTTCATCAATCACATTTAAACATTGCCACCCACCCTGTTTCCCATCAATCACATTGAAAACCATTCCCATATGAAGAGGAATTAAAGCAAGACAGAGAGACTGTGTTGAGGCTACGGTCTTCAGTACCTTTGGAATAATTGGATTCGCAGTACCCGAAACGCACCACCAATTTACATTTGTGGGGAATGCTCCATGGGCGGGTACCCCCCCCCCCCACAGCTGGCGCGGTCGTCTCCTACTTCGGGGCGGCTCGCCTAGAGACCGTGGGCGTGAAGGAGGGGCTTGAGTTGGGAGGTGGAGTTTAGGCGCGGGGAGTGTTCGGAGTGGTAGGCGGGACCAGTGGGGGATGGAGTCAGACGTTGTGTGGGAGGAAAGAGGAGGAGGAGTTCCCGTGGATGGGACGACAGAAGGCGGAGTCGAAGTCCAGCTTGATGGAAGGCGAGGCAGGGCAGAGAGAAGCGAACGGACCCGCTCAGACCTTTATATGCCCCGCGGAGCGGGGCGGGGGCCACCCCAAAGCGTTGTGTCGCCGCCCGAATCTGTGCACTCTGAAATTGGCCCTGACCCCCCTTGCGCGGATCGGCCAAGATGGCCGGAGACTGCAACATTACATTTCCGCAAGATGCACCCTACGCCACAAAAATATATTCGCTCCGATCTCACGACATGATACTGTTACCGAATTTCGGTCCGCCCGGCGTGCATCGGCCACGTAACTCAAATCGCGACCGCGTCGCCCACCGGAGCGGACAATTCAGTCGTGACCCTCCGTGAACTTACCGCAGGAGCTAGTCACGGGTGGGTCTTTCGACCACACCACATCGTGCCCAACGGCCACCCGCCGCAGGATAGGTGTTGTTCGCCAAACTCGACCTACCTAAGTACCTGCGCGGTAGTAACCGGCGATCTACCTCGGCTGGTGGCCGGCCTAGGACACGAAACGCTTAAGCCGGTCACGTCCGTGCTTCAGTGATAACCGAGCCGGTGTTATCGCCGGCCCCCGACGGAGGATTATTTACCGGGTGTTACACCCTCTCATACCAATTCCCTTCCGTCATACAAGATGGAACTTTCAAACAAAGGAAAGGACGCAACGAAAACGGGGAACAGTTCGACAAGCCACATTTATTGAAACCCACACGTATGCAGGCAAAGCAATGAAATAACAGTTCATCACGTATGTACAGCACACAAATAGAAATGCAAAGAAAGATTACTACCGAACCTAAAGCAATTGTACATACATGCACAGTTCACTTAGGCAGTTCTAACTTGTTGGACATGGCGCCACAGCATATGCATACAAAAACCAAAGAAATAAGTGGAAAGAGAAAGGACTTCCCTTTTTGTGGCCGGGAGTCCCTCTCCCACGACGTCAGCTGGTCGGCGCCTGGCCCCGACCTCTCGCGGCCGGCAACCCTCTCCGGACTCCTCGTCCGGACGCCAGGTCACCACACAACCGGCGCTGCCGCGTCTCCCGTCCGTGCCTCCGTTGACAGGCCGCTCGCCAAGCCGCGATGCGCAGACCTCTTCCACCGACAAGACAAGACCCCTTCCACCGACAAGCCACACCAGCGGCCAAGAAGAAGATGACGACCAGCCAGAAGCTCAAAAACCAGAACACAGGAACTCTCGAAGACAAGGAGACAAGGAAGACTACTCAAGGTCCATTGCTGTCCGCCTTTGTAGCGCGGCTCCGCCCTTGCTCCGCCCACGTTTTTGGCCCCGCCTCCCTTCGAGCTTCTTGGAGAAGCCTTCTCGAAGGGGGGGGCGTGCCTTCTCGCTCTCCCTCCACCCCGCCGATCTTCTCTTT
>CM068952.1:21890095-21902595 GCA_035128595.1 Eptatretus atami | reverse complement strand
GACAGGACTAACACAGCAGCACGGTGATAAAATGCGTCCATCAGCATATTACAGCATGAAACTGGATCCGGTGGCACAAGGACTTTCACCATGTTTGCGGGCAGTAGCTGCTGCCTCATATGCTGTGCAAACCAAAGTCAGATCATGATGACATCGCCTTTAGTACTGCAGGTCCCGCACTGTGTAAGTTCTGTATTGCTGAAAGCAAAAACGTAACACCTATCGGCAGTAAGAGTAATGTCATATGACCTTGTGCTAATTCAAGCAAAGAATGTAGTAATCGAAAGATGTCCTGCACTGAACCCAGCGTCCTTGATGCCAATTGCAGATGATGGGGAAGAACATAACTGTGAGGAGGTAATGACGGAGACCGCTACTTCCCGGACAGACTTAAAGGACATCCTGCTGCAAAACCCTGGAATGATAGTTTTTGTGGATGGCTCATCAACAAGAGCAGCAGACGGGTCATTACTGTCAGGATTTGCAGTGTGCTCTGAAAGTGACGTTTTGGAAAGTGGTAAGCTACCTCGACATTATTCCACACAACGGTCAGAACTATGTGCACTTATTGCGGCATGTAACCTCACCAAGGAAAAGAGCATAACAATATATACAGATTCCCGATGTGCAAATGGGGTGGCACACGATGTTGGGACACTTTGGAAAATGAGGAGGTATATAACATCACAAGGTATGCCAGTCAAAAATGGTGAATTGATCCCAGAACTGTTCGAAGGTATTCACTTACCAAAACAAATAGCGATAGTAAAATGCCGAACACATATGAAGCAAAGAGATATGGTCTCAAAAGGAAATACTTTCGCTGATTTAGCAGCAAAACAAGTGGCGAAATCAAAAGAAATAGCAAATATCCTCGCCAAAGAGAAAAATGAGGAAGGGTGCCGTCTACTGATGACATTGCAGCACTACAGGAGGCAACTGAGGCAAGTAAAAGAGCCGAGTGGGAGAAAACAGGTTGCTGCTATAACACCGAAACAAAACTTTGGGTCTCAAAGGATGGTAAGGTGGTTGCCTCAAAGGCGCTTTTACCAAGGGCATGCTCGTCTGGCTCACGGAAGTGGCCACTCAAGCAAACGGGGGATGCAGAAGGAGGTGCTACATCCATGGCAGAAGGAGGTGCTACATCCATCCGAGGTTTACAGCTGTGGCAGAAATTTTTTGTTGAAGATGTGTGCATTATCAACACCATAATGTTGGTAAAGTGTTTAAGCAACCGGAAGGAGCTCATCCTCTACCCTGGGGGCCTTTAGTTCATATTCAAATGGACTTTGTAACCATGCCAAAATGCTGTAATTTCAACCACATAATGGTTATGGTCGATATGTTCACCAAATTGATCGATGCATACCTATGCAGATCATGTGATGCAAGGATGGTGGCAAAGCTTTTGTTCAAAGTGTACCTTTGCAGGTATGGGATACCTTACAAAATATCCAGCGATAAAGGATCACATTTCACTTTGCATATTACCAAGGAACTTTGAAAATCTTCGCAAATAAAACAACACTTCCACTGCCTATACCATCCTGAGTCTGCAGGGCAAGTAGAACACCAGAATGACATACTTAAGAACAAACTTGCTGAAATATGTGATGAAACAGGTTAGAAATGGCCGGAGGCTATTCCTCTGGCACTGATGTCATTGAGGTCAACGGTAAACAGGTGCAGTGGATTGTCCCCACATGAAATACTGATGGGAGAAACGATGTGAGTGCCGGTAACCGCCCCTTTAATGCTGAAACATATGGACATACACATGATGGGCGAGACAATGATTAACTTTTGTGCTGCCTTCACAAAGGTTGTCAAAGAATTCCACTCACAGGTCAAACAAGCGCTACCAGAACCGGCTGCGGAGGAACACCATGGCATCCAGCCCAGTGACTGGGTTTACATCAAGGTCTTCAAGCGGAAGTACACACTGAGGGCTCGTTGGACTGGAGCCCACCAAGTATTATTGGTTACCCACACAGCTGTCAAGTGCGAAGGTAAACAATCATGGACTCGCGCATCTCACTGCAAAAGAGCATACTGGAAGTCATAAAGAGAATAGAGGAAACCCACAAGTGGGAAGAACGTTACTGGGGGTTCATGACATATGTTGCAGTGCTTCTGATTACCATTGCATAATCATGATAATATAGACGATAACAGATAGTGAGGGCATTAAGGGAATGCCAAGAGAGCAGAATGTTTGGTAGGTCTGGAGCAGAGGAAGCAAGGAATGGTCGTGACAGGGTACGCAGGCAGAAGAAGGTAAACATCAGGACCAATTGCATGAGAAAGGTGTGTATGGGCTAACACCTTTTTGACCCTGTCACACAATTACACAACGAGGGGAAATAAGGCAAAGTGTTGGTTTGTGCCCACCTCCTGCACTCTTCACGAACAGGACTGTCGTTAGCAGTGATCCCATTTGAGGAAATTGATTATTGCGAAGCTGATGGTATCATAACTATTCCTTGAATAGAACAAGCAATGAGTCATGCACGAGCTTTGCAGGCGGGTGGTACCCTCCTTACAGCCAAGCAAAGAGACCCCCGTATTTTAGGATTACGTACAAATGAGCAGGGTCCTTTGCCTAACTTGGACAAATTCTTCATCGTTAGCCACTTCGGATCCTGATGCTCGTCACCCTGATGCACAAGACACGACACAGACAAACTAAATGAGGATGGGATGACACTGTGCAATGCATTCTGCGTGAAGGATGCTACAACTTCACAGCACCACCGATGTACGGTGTAATATTTAATTATTTTAACTCGATGAATGATGTAAGCGCAGAACCATTTGACTGACAGGCAACGTCTTCCCCAATAAATAAAAAAAGACAAGACAAACTCGTAAAAAAAAGACATAAAATGTCATCACCCCCATTGTTTTAGTTATTTTGCTCACAGAGTTAAAGGCCTAGCCCATATTTATGTGATCAAAATGCCGCCAGTCTTTAAGTTGGCCATCTTTGATCAGATCGCTAAATAAAGTTAGGTGCAAGTGTATGCAATCATCGACTGTGCTTCTGCCAAGTTTGAACAGAATCGGACGATGCATGTTGGAGAAATGGTTAAGGACGTGTTCAACATCAGGTTTTTAAAAACTAAAATAGCCGCCAGGAGGCCATCTTTGATCACATAGTGAAAAAATGATGAGCCAATGTACACCATCGTGTGGTGTACATATGCCCATCATATGTCCAACGGGGGCTAATAACGGGGACTGCCTATACAACATTACGATTCGTGTGTCCAGCCAATCTTGATTCGCAGGAGATCTCACGATAAGAGCCAGTAATCACAACTTTTTTTTGGACAAAATGGCAGTTCCTCAGAAAGCAAAGTTTAATGTACACTCATTTCAGTCCTCTTGGAGAAACGAATATGGATTTGTTCAACATAAACACCATGCTGTTCGTACTCTATGTTGTCAGGGTGTTGTTTTCAGCACATCAAGTACCCAACGATATTTTCAGATGAAGCATGAGAAACACTTCAAGGATGAGGCGGACAAGGTGAAGTCAATGAAACGAGCCATAGTGAGGTACGGAAAGCAAAGCAGTGTCTTTACCAACATCTATGTCAATAAAAAAAAATCAAGCCACAGAGGGAAGTTACAAAACCCCACAATGTGTTGCACAACATGGAAAGCCATTTACAGACGAAGAATATATCGGAGGCTTTTCTGTTGTTCAGATGTTTTGTTCAATGGTTTGACCAATAAAGACACAATAATCTCCAGAATCAGAAGTAACTGTGTCTGCAGAATCAGTGTAGAGATACATAAGCGAAATGGCAGAAAATGTGAACAAACAACAAAGATGCTGTGGTATTTGGTTTCACGCTTCATGAGAGTGTGGATATAAATGATGTACAGTGGTTAGCAATTGTTGTGAGATACTGTGACTCAGACAAAGTTCGAGAAGAGCTATGTTGCCTAAAACCCATACATGGCACAACAACAGGGGAAGATATAGTGAAGATGTTTGTGCATCATTTTGAGAAAGAGGAATTGACATCAGAAAGATATTATCTGTTGTCCCCGCTATGGTCCGAAAACAGAAGGGATTTGAAAATATCATTAAGGATCAAATTGGCCACCTGACGGTAGATTTTCATTGTGTTATTCATCAAACAAATCTTTGTGCCAAGATTTCTAATTCTGACCTTAATAATGAGATGACTGGTCGTGGACATGGTGAATTTTGTTGTTGTTCGATCTGCCTTGATGCAGAGGCAGTTTCCAGCTCCGCTTGAGGAGTTGTCGCGCGTGTACACGGACATTCTGCTTCATAGCAATGTTTGTTGGCTTAGCCGTGGGAAGGGTTTGCCACGTTTTGTGGACTGTCTTGATGCAATCAAGATCTTTTTGTCAGAAAAAGGTCAAACCTACTAAAAATTGATTCATGACAAATGGGTCACGCAACTAATGTTTCAAACTGACCTCACTGTGCATCAAAATGAACTCAACCTCCATCTGGAGAGTAAAGGCCAAACTTTTATGGATATTTTTGAACCATGGAAGGCATTTCTTGTGAAACTTGCCATTTTTAGCTCGCCTGTTCGAAGAACCGAGAGCTATAGCGATACCCCCGGCGTGAGCGTCAGCGTCAGCGTGAGCATCAGCGTCAGCATGAGTGTGAAAATGTTAAAGTTTTTGGTGCAAGTTATTTCCTTTCTCATGTTTTTATCTACCACACTATTTTTTACTGATTACAATACACAAATACATATATTGCTTTAAAATTATTTGGATCAGACTTCACTGCAATGCTTTATAAAAAATATTATTAGACTAGTCTTTTAAAAAGGAAAAACGATAAATGTATAAACAGGCGAGCATTGGGTGGCTTTGACACCACTCTGGTTTTCTCAAGCATTGGCATCTCAACCTTCCACCATTTCCAACATCTTAAAGAACCATCGACACATCGCAGCATCAGCGTTGCCAAGACTGGAATGCACATGAAAGAACACGCATCAGAATTTTCTGTCAGATTTCAAAATTTGCAGCGTTTTGGCCTGATGTTTTCCTTTCTCATTAAACCAGATAACTTTGATACTAGCGACATAGATTTGACAGTGTTTCAGTGGATGGGTGTTGAGGATTTTGAAATGTAGCTCATTTAGTTACAATGCTCAAGATTTATGAGCCTCAAAGTTTTTGGATCTGCGGCGCACACTTGAGGCTACTGAGAGAGATCACGGGGTTTCTATCCTGACCTGATGGAAGTCCCTGGCTGTGAAATTTGAAAAAAAAAATTTGAAAAAAAATTTCGCCAAGAAACAAACAGACAGAAAGGAGTGAAAACATCACCTCCTTCAGACCTTCGGTGCCGGAGGTAGTAAGGGGAGATGTTTGCAGAAAGGGGAACCAAGAGCGTAAAAACAGCCTCGGGGGAGGCTGAAAGGAGAGATGCGAGTAGTGCGACGGCTGTGAACCACAGAGGAGGGACAAAACACCGACACATTGGGTAAAGCTGGTTACGTCTCATGGTAGTCTATTTAGCTCTTTACAATAGGCTGTATTTTTGTGGATAGATTTGTGTTGTGACTGTTAGTTTAAGTAAATAAATGTTTTATCTAGTTTACATCCCTTTAACTTTACATTCTGGACGAGCCATTTCTCAAATGCCACACGTGGACTCACCCCGAGAGCCCTAGGTTCGAGTTTTCATGCACAAGGGAGAAAGAGATAAATCATCTCGACGTAACAGACAGGTAGGACCTCTCCTTTCCTGAAATCTTTGTGGGTCAGCCAATGACGAGCGGTTACCAGGCAGAGCAACAGGCGCGGAGGGGGGAAGCAAAAGGGAAAAGATATCCGACAGCCCAGGAGGGTGGTTGTGTGTGTGTGTATGTGTTTCAACATCCCGCTGTGTATTCGATTTACTCGCACCAGGTGTATGCTACTTCCTTAGCCATGTGTGTGTGGTCCCCTTATACTAATTCTTGTTTGTGTTGTTATTTCTAGCTCGTTCTGGCACCTCATTCTGTCTTCCTATTTCCTTCCTTTTCTTTACTTCACCTCGGTCCTTTCGCTGCACTTCGCCTGTTTGGCTTCACGTCACTCACTCCTTCAGTGCCTTTCAAGTACGTTTTGCCTCTTTCTCATCTCCGAGCACCAACACAACTTTTCACCTCACGCCTTGATGCATCTTCATTTCAACCCGGTTATCTCATCTCGTTCCCCTGGCCATAATTGCCTCACCTGACTGCCAGTTGTTCTCCTGCCACAAACTGCTGAGTACCATTGCGTGCAGCCGTCCATACTGTGGGGCACTCCAACCCGGGAGTGTATGCGGAGCATCATCACGTGCAGTCACCCGTACCATGGGGCACTCCAAGAGAGTGCAAGTGGAGTGGAGGAGGCAGCGTGAGGAGGTGAATCCAAGCACCATCAAGCCTGACCATTGGGCAGCAGCAAATCAGGTGTGTTGGGGGCCCGCAACATCAACCAAACTCCTTCTTTCTCACCTCTACCTCTTCTTTCCCCTCCTCCAATCTTCCAATTCTTCGGTTGTCTGAACCCATTAGTTAAAGTGCGGTCAGGTCAGGTCAGGTCTGGCAGCATGTACTGGAGCAGTATGTCGTTGCGCCCACATTCTGCCGAGACTCCAGGGGCCTCTGTCGGGGCAAACGAAGGTGGTCCGCAAAAGGGATAGTAACACCCCTGACATCCAACTGAACAGTTGGTGCATTAGCCTGGTACAGCCGCTCAAAGTAACTGGCCCAGCAGGCCTTCACTTCGAACTCCTCTGTCAAGAGCCCACCACCCTCCACTCTAACTGCAGTACACCGAGGGACAGGCTTGGAGAAATTCAATCGACAGATCGATAGTGTATTTAAAAAAAATACATGCACACATTCCCCTGTAAGCAGGACGAGAATCACTTGACCACAGATGATGCTCTATCCCCTTACAGATTCCTCACACACAGTCCTCCATGTCCACCCTCAGCACATGTGCAGGTTTACGCCTCAACTCCCTGAACAGCTCAGCTCTGCCATACAGCCTGGCCCTGCGACTCTGGGCAATGCTATCCAGTGTCCCTTTAGAGACAAAATTCTTCTTCGCCCTGCGGTGAGTTCCAAGACATCCACCAGCAACACAAAGGATGGTGGTCTTGAAGGCACTCCACAACTCTTCAGGATTCCCCAAAGCAATCAGACCCCCCAAAGCACTCAAACCCGCAAATTCCCACTCAGCCTGTTCGCAAACTCCTCAGCTGCCCTCTCATCCTTGAGCTTGTCAACATCCAGCCTTGGCTGGGATGGTACCATTCTCCCGGATTTAAGCTGCAACTTCAGAGTTGCTACCACAAGCCTATGGTCGGTCTTGAGGAACTGAGCACTCCAGTAGACCCTGCAGTTCTGGATCATCCTCCAACGACCATAAACGAGCACATGCTCAATCTCCTTTGCCACACTTTGCATTGGAATAACAAATCCAGGGATGAGCCTGTGGGTGCTGAAACCATGAACCAGCCACCCCAAGTCCATGACTTATTGCAAAGTCAAGGAACTTCATTCTATTCTGGTTCATAGTTCCAGACCCATGGGGACCAACACATGTCTCATAACCATTCTCACCAGTTCCAGTCGAGAGCATTGAAATCCCTCAAGATGAGAAGAGTATCTCACCTGGGGCACTGGTCAACCACAAACTCAAGCGCGGAAAATAATGCGTCCTTCACAGTGAGATCACTCGCCTCAGTCGCAGCATATACAGAGATCAGGGAAACGACACCCAAGGAGTGATGAATCCTTCGTCTCATAATAGGCTCGTTGACCGGTGTTACCTTAATTACCATTGGAGTCAGATTATTGGACACAAATACAGCAACTCCTTGGGCATGGTAACCATCAGAGCAACCAGACCAATAGTAGGTGTAACCGCCTGCCATGATCCCACCACTATCCGGTCTCCGAACCTCAGAGAGTGCTTCAATACTGATGTTCCAATGCTTGAGCTCAGATGATAACAGATGGGTGATCATCCTCTCTTAGGGATAGAACATTTCAGGCACCCACCCTAAGGGACCGCCTCGGGTTAACACAAGGAGACTGCTGTCTGGTGGACAACATCTCGTCACCACCCCGACACACACTTCCGCATTCTGACTCAGGAAGGTTACCCCGTGGTTTTCCTCCCATCATCAAAGAGTGGGGTCCCAATGGCCTTGCCCCAATCCCGTCATCGGGTGAGCTGCCCTGCGAAGGGCACCTGCACAGCAGATACTCCCAGGGAGTGGGTTTTCAATTTTCTTTGTTTTTCTTGTGTTTTGGGGAGTGAAGGTTTTTACGGTGGCTGGGGTGCAAATCCTGCGACTAAGCTCCTAAAAAAAAGTAACCTAAATGTAGGAGGATATCCACAGACACAGTTGGGCACTGGATATGGATTGCCGTTGGCTCACAAGGAGCTCATCCACCCTTTGACAGGTTTTGTTTTTAATCCTGTTGGGTGTCCATATCATACACCCACCCTCCTCTCCAGGAAACCTGGTTAGGGAGAGGGTTTAATTCCAAACAACCTGACCATGAAACAGGTTAGTTCAGGTTTACATGGTACTGTCGCAAGTTGCAGATCTGACAATACTTTGTATTTGACAATACAAAATGATTGGCTGAGAATTCCAATCTCAGGTATCTCTCGTAGAGGTAATGGGAATGTTTTCTGTTGTAAATACTCAACAGTAAATACTTACCTGTCTGTTATAGCGAAGACAAGCTTGAAACTGTCTTGACTTATCTTGTGCTGTCCTGTCCTGTCCTGTCATGCTTCAATCGTGACAAAGCATGCCTGTGGACCATTGACCCAGGGTTGATTGGCCTCTGATAGACGTTAGGGTGTGGCATGTAACCACCGGTTTGCTCGGCCAAATAACATTCATTTTGCAGCCGCTGACACGGTTCCCAATCTGCTTCAATCATCTCACAGGTACGGTAAACCGACCTTGGGTGCGAAGATCCGGCCAGAGGTGAGTGTTGTACACTGTGTCCATGGTCTTTTTATGGACACCTTGGACTCTGAATATTGTGACAGACATCGCTGCTCTCAGATAACTCAAACTCACATCCCACAAACTTGTCTGAGACTGTCCCTCTCAATATCCTATTCGTACTTCCAATTAGTTGACTGTATCTGGGATACTCGTTTTCGGCCTGGGTATCACTGACCACATGGTGACTGGGGACCTCGGTACATTGCATGATTCGGGCCGAATTTGGACATCTGGGTTATGGTGAAGTTAGACACAGTGAATAAATTTTGTAAATACGGGTTTTATCATAGGTCATTGAGGACTCTCGCCTGATGTGCCAAGACCAGTCATTCCAAAGCACAAAAGGTGATCGGCGGTGGCCCACTGGCAAAGCGGCAGACTGGCCCACGTGGTTCTGACCAGGCGACCAGACGGTCCAGTCCGCCCATGCCTCTAAGACATGCGCCACCTCTCGGTCGCAACACTCAAGTGCAGATGTCATCCTGGCCCAGGTAAGTAAATGCTGCAAGTCACTATAATACAGTACTCCAACTCTGTGGGAATCGTCAAATCCCTAAGAATGGGTTTTTCTTCTTCGTCACTAGTTGAAACTCACCATGCACAATATTAACCTGTTGATTAAAACATACCGTTTCCAGCTTTAAGTTGATAAAACTCATCAACATACTGCGTTTTGGAGACGACTCCACATTGTATCGTACAGTAGGCAGACACCAGCTGTTTCTCTCTCTACTAATCTGGAGATGATGTGATCCTGGTCTCATTAATGGAACATGTCCTTCTATCCTGGAAAATCTCACCGTCTCACCCTTTCACTCCAGAATCATCGTTAAACGAACCCCCCTATCTATTTCCATGTTCGACCACTGGAAGAGGTTCAGTCTCTTGAGCCTTACCATCAGGCACATCCTCTCCTGGGGCGACCATACCGCAAAGCTCACCCCCAAGATGTGCCACAAACTGTGCATCCTCCAACGATCCAAGTTTCTTCAAAAACCGGAATTTCTCACAGTCGACAAAGCCTTGTCTGTAGCTCAATGTGGTCGTGCTCTCCCCATGCGCTGGGCCACAGCATCACTCCAATCTCTCCCACATACCCAGATCTACCTGTCCACGATACCCAGATTTCCCGGTCCACGATATGCAGATCGATCAACCCAAGACACCACCCCGATCTACCTGTCCATATAGAACCTGATGACATCCTCTCTTGTGAAACTCTCAATTCTTGTCTCTGCAATTCAAACATGGACGTCCTTGACCTCAGTGCTGCTGACACTGACACGCTTGTCATGACTCATGGGGACCTTCATCCATCCTTAAAAAACTTCGAGCCCACGTGGTCAAACCTGGGATCACCACTTGATCAACCATGGTTTCACACCTCGGTGCTACAACGTGACGAAGGTGAAGGTATTTTCACTCACCTGCTCACTGTATTACCCAAACCCACTCACCTGTGGAACTCAATGCACTGAGCTTCCTCATCCTCAGCAAAAGGAATAACTCAGCATTTTTACACCACTCACATTCCCAAATGCACACACAAACAGGGGTGAAAATGTAACCTTGGTCTACATTTGGTGGTGGAGGTAACACAATGAAGACCTTTGGTTGTGGGGGAAACACAACGAATATGTGTGCTGGTGGAGGGACGTATGGAAACTAAGCGAATGTGTGGTGGTGGTGGAGGGAGGTATTGAAACGAATACCATTGGTGGTGGAGGGCGGTATTGAAATGAAACTAATATCTTTGGTGGTGGTGGTAATGAAACGAACACCTGTGGTGGTGGAGGGAGGCATTGAAACGAACACCTGTGGTGTTGGAGGGTGAGGGTAATGAAACGAACATCTGTGGTGGTGGAGGGTGGAGGTAATGAAACGAACACCTGCGGTGGTGGAGGGTGGAGGTAAGGAAACGAACACCTGTGGTGGTGGAGGGTGGAGGTAATGAAACGAACACCTGTGGTGGTGGAGGGTGGAGTAAGTTGAAACGAAACACTGTGGTGGTGGAGGGTGGAGGTAATGAACGAAACACCTGTGTGGTGGAGGTGGAGTAATGAAACGAACACCTGTGGTGTGGAGGGTGGAGGTAATGAAACGAACACCTGTGGTGGTGGAGGGTGAGGTAATGAAACGAACACCTGTGGTGGAGGGTGGAGGTAATGAAACGAACACCTGTGTGGTGGAGGGTGGAGGTAATGAAACGAAACCTGTGGTGGAGGTGGAGGTAATGAAACGAACACCTGTGGTGGTGGAGGGTGGAGGTAATGAAACGAACACCTGTGGTGGTGGAGGTGGAGGTAATGAAACGAATACCTTTGGTGGTGGAGGGTGGAGGTAATGAAACGAATACCTGTGGTGGTGGAGGTAATGAAACGAACACCTGTGGTGGTGGAGGGTGGAGGTAATGAAACGAACACCTGTGGTGGTGGAGGGTGAGAGTAATGAAACGAACACCTGTGGTGGTGGAGGGTGGAGGTAATGAAACGAATACCTTTGGTGGTGGAGGTAATGAAACGAATACCTTTGGTGGTGGAGGTAATGAAACGAATCGATGTATTTTCAATGTGAACATTTAAATCCCAATTGATAAGAGTTCGATTGGAGACGCGTTCACTCGGATTTATTTAATTTATCATCTCCGAGAGGGGACCAGCAAAAGGTGGAAAAAACGTCACACAGATTTATTTAATTTATCATCTCCGAGAGGGGACCAGGTGGAAACAAACGTAACAGATTTATTTAATTTATCATCTTCGAGAGGGGACAGGTGGAAAGCAAACGTCAACGATTTATTTTTATCATCATCCCGGAGAGGGACAGGTGGAAACCAAACGTCACGGATTTATTTAGATTCATCATTCCGAGAGGGACGAGTGGAAACAACGTCACGGATTTATTTAATTTATCATCTCCGAGAGGGGACCAGGTGGAAACAAACGTACGGATTTATTTAATATTATCATTCTCGAGAGGGGACCAGGTGGAAACCAAACGTCACAGATTTATTTAATTTATAATCTCCGAGAGGGGACCAGGTGGAAACCAAACGTACGGATTTATTGTAATTTATCATCTCGAGAGGGACCAGGTGGAAACAAACGTCACAGATTTATTTAATTTATCATCTCGAGAGGGGACCAGGTGGAAAAACGTCACGGATTTATTGAATTTATCATCTCCGGAGGGGGACCAGGTGGAAAGCAAACGTCACAGATTTATTTAATTTATCATCTCCGAGAGGGGACCAGGTGGAAACCAAACGTCACAGATTTATTTAATTTATAATCTCGAGAGGGGACAGGTGGAAACAACGTCACAGATTTATTTAATTTATCATTCCGAGAGGGGACAGGTGGAAACCAAACGTAAAGATTTATTTAATTTATCATCTCCGAGAGGGGACAGGTGGAAACCAAACGTACAGATTTATTTATTTATCATTCTCCGAGAGGGGACAGGTGGAAAGAATAAG
>CM068952.1:21847724-21862113 GCA_035128595.1 Eptatretus atami | reverse complement strand
TTCTTTTTTAGTAGAGTTTGAGATGACAATGGTATCATCCAAATCATAGATACTATCAATTGCTTCCCTACGTTTTTTTTTGTATACCTTGTCGAGGCTCGTATGAGAGCTAACACACAACGCACATCAAGGGGGGCATGAGACAAGAGGGGAGGGAGTGGGAAGGACAAAACAGTGGGGAACAGAGACATTAGGAGGTCTGTGGAAGGGAGAGGATGGGCGGGAAACATGGGGAATAGAAGATGGACATTACAGGGACTTTCAGGAAGGAAAGCAGGATTTGAAGGAGTGGGCTTGGTGGATTATCAGGGGTAGAAAAGATCGAGGATTGGATGGGGGATGATAAGAGGTGGTGGTGAACAGCTGTTTGAAGGCCTGAGGGAAGAATGGGAATGAAAGAGCGAGGGAGTTATTCCAAAGGCAGGAAAAAAGAGGAATGAAAGAGTGAAGGTGAGCAGTGATTCGTGATTTTGGTAGTTTTACCAGAAGGGTTGTTGGCGGACCTTGAGCGCCCTGCGGAAATGTGGTGGGGACAAATCGCAGAGAGAGCAGTAGGGGCGAGGCTGGAGAGGAGACGGTAGAAGACAGAAAGACCACCGACCAACCTGCGGTGATTGAGTGAGAGGCCCAAAGACTCAGCCTCATGTGGCGGAGATGCCAATGATCCGAAATGCCTTGGTTTCTACAGCGTGAAGCCGAGAAAGGTGGGAGGCAGGAGCACCAGCCCAGAGGGGAGAGCAGTACTCCATCGGCTGTGGACAAAAGCTTGTAAGTGGTCAGGAGCTCAGGTGGCCGAGGAAGGACTTTGCACGACGGAGGATTCCCAGTCGGCGACTGGCTTTGGAGGCGAGGTTTGAAATGTGGCTTTCCCAGGAAAGGTCATGGCAGTTAGTGAGACCCAGAAGCTTGAAAGAAAGGACTTATTCCAGAGGATTGTTGAGAAAGTGGATGGGGGGGTTTTCTAAACGGTCCTTTCGAAGAGACATCGTGAGAGTGTGAGATTTGTCCGGAAAGAAAGACATGTTCCATGTGTTGGACAGTTTGTGATTTTATCCAGATCAGCAGTGAGCGAAGAGGCTGCTGCTTGCCGGTCTGAGGGATGACCGATGGTACGGCAGAGGTGGAGTCATCAGCAAAGAGATAGAGAGGATTTTCCAGAGAGTTGGAGAGTCATTGATGAAAACCAGAAAAATAACAGGGCCCAGAACGCTACCTTGAGGAACTCCAGCCTGGACAGGAAGGGGGATGAAAGAACTCCATTTAGGGCCCACACGGTGACTGCGACAGGAGAGGAAGTCTGCGAGCCATGAGTGGAGATGGCCTTGGATACCATGGGAAGAGAGTTTTGGTGAGCAGGGCAGGGTGCCAGACTGTGTCAAAAGCACGTGATATGTCAGGGATACGGCTCGGATTTCCTGTCTGGCATTGAGGACTTCCATCCATTGTTGGGAGAGCAGAAGCCAGCATAACCAGGGTAGAGTGACCTGGTCTGAAACCAAATTGATGATCAGAAATCAAGCCATTGGAGAAGAGGAAGGATTTGATGTCTGAAGCGATGATGGATTCCATAACCTTGCTGATGATTGGGAGAAGGCTGATTGGTCTGTAGTTGCAGGGATCTGTTTTTGCACCTTTTTGCGCAGGGCAGTGATGTTTGCTGATTTCCAGGCAGATGGCAGATGACCTTGAGAAAAGGAGAAGGTGAATAGAACAGAGAGAGGGTGATTTATTTACTTGTATTTATTTCGGAAAAAAAAATGTTAAAACTTTTGAAACCCTGACCCAAGTATTTGAATTATTTTCTGTCGTCCTTGGGGAGACAACCGAGTTTTGCCTTTCTTCATTTCTTTATTGCTTGCAATTTATGGGATTCCTTTGGGCGTCTTTTATACTCTTTATAGCACCCGTGACATTTCCCACAGCAGAAGCAGTTGAACTAATTTGGTCTTTATGTTGAAGAATAGATGAACCTATTCCCATTAGTGTCAATTATCCCATCTCCTTTATTTATAAATTGATTCCCTACACCCCGTTGTCTCTTAGGTTTATAAATCCTCGACCAAGATACATACCTCACCCTTATAGTATGGGGAAAGGAACATCCCATCCCCTGTAATTATTTTATATTTCCCAAGTTGTGTTTCCTCACAATAACCATCGTATTTATTTCTTGGAAAAATTAATGTAGGAATTCTGATGGATGTAATTTCTCCATGAAAAGAAATCATTCGATTATCTTGGTCGGTTATCCAAAATTTATTCTTTAAATGGTTTTTCCAGACACGGGAAGATAAATCAGGTTTTTTGGTTCCATATTGAATTTATAACCAATTGGGGTTGAGTATGCGCTGAATGAAAATATTGTATTTGTTCTTATTCCATAATTATAAGCACCATCAATCAAGTCACAGTGAATTAATACCGAATTTATGCCTGAGGATATTTGAACGACATTATCACTGTAAAACGTCCCATTAGTTTCAATCTTTTTTGAGGAAAACCCAATAACTCTCGAAATGAATAATTATCAATTGTGAAATCAACCTTGCAGTTATTTTTCAGTTTAATCGTTGATTTTGAAGTATGCTTTTGAATATCTATAACAATAATTTTTGGTTCATCACCCTGTTCTTTCATAAGGCGAGCAATTTCGGAAGATATTTGAGAAATCTCGGATGCCCGGGTGAGACTGTTATAGTTTTGTTACTGCATCCAGATTATAACTAAACTTGTCATTTTTCTCTGTGATATTAAACAAGGTATTATAAGTTTCCATAGACAATAAAGACGCCTCATTCTTTATTGTCTTTGTTGCATCAAGTTGTAGTGTATGGGAAAGAAGATGTGTGATCACTCGTGAAATTAAAACTCAGGATTGTGCTTCTCATTTCTAAGTATAAAAAGTTTTTATTTTCTGATACATTTATAAGTTTTTATTTTTCTGAAACACCATGCTTGTTAAATAGTCTCAAAAGACTTGTTAAATCGTCTTCCAACATTCAGTGGCAGTAATTCACCATTAACTTATCTGTAAATATACGTACTTCTTTTATCATCTTTCAACAATAAAAAATAATTCTCATTAACATCTACAATTGATGATATTTTTTTCATTTTCATCATGAGAGAGAATTTAACTCATTTAACATGGGATAAAATATCTTTGTATCGACATTTATTATTATTTTCATGTTCATTAACTGGTTGAAAATGGCTGATGCTTCATTGAAACAATTGTTATTTCCAGCCTTCTTACTATCTAACAATAACAACAGTCCATTAACTAATTGTGATGGGTCATTTGGTAGAAAACTAACACCTGAACCAAGCCTACTTAAAGCCTCAATATGTGTTTCTCCTTTTCATTCTTCCTTCCTTTACTGGCAACAGAAACTCCGTAATCAAGCGAGTTTAGTAAATCAATATTTGCTCAATCATCCTCATTTTTTATATTCAATGGTTTATGGAAATACCTTGATTCACCCCTCACAGTTGAACCTTGTCTTCCATCTTTTGTAAGAAGAAACATCAATCTCGGAGTTAATTTAACATGTGTTGAACAGAACTCAAGAACCTGAATTCATCATTAAATATCAATCCCTTTTCTTGAACAAGATGAATATTGCTGGTTGTTCTGTTGGAATGAGGCCTGCTATGGTTTTTGAATCTCTTGAATATTCATTGTTTTGGAGAGCATTCACAACATAATCAGGGGTTGATTTATCTCTTCCAATTGTTGGTCCAATTGTTGTAAACAGCTTGGTTTTTTTAGGGGTGTATTCTATCGTTGGAACTGCAGACATTTGTTGGGACTTTTTTTTTCAAAGTGGTTTTAAAATTTTTCTCTGTTTTCTTTCAAACACTTCTTCACCCATTCGTTTCTGTCTACGTTTCTCTTTAGTCTTCCTGTTGTTTTCAACTTTTGAAAGCAACTGTTGATACTCCTTCAACCTTCTTACTCATTCTTTCACATTCATTTATTTATTGAAAAATATCATTTAGTATCTCATCTTGTTGCAATAAAATATTTATGTCTTCCAGTTGTGTGTTTCATATACTCCTCAAATTCTTTTTGACTACACAATGTAGAACAATTGTCTCTCCAAAAAATGTGTGCATCTCCTGAATTTAACTTGAATAAAATAAAGGTATTAGCATTATTCTTATCGAGCGATGAGGGAGTTGATTGTATGATTGGCTAAGATAAATACAATTACAAGAACAATGCCTTCCTCTTGTGAAATAACGATCCATAACTGTTTGGTTTCTCTCATTAACACAATCATCAAAGATAATGAGATCTTTTTTGATTTATCCAAATCTTGGGGTGAAGGGATATCACCACATCATCACTACGAATACAAGTATATAGGTTTGATTTGTTTTTACATTTCTGTGTTTCACAAAATAGTTGTATTATATCTTCAATGTTATAATCATTGAGTTTGTTTTGAAGTTTAAATAAACCAATTATGTCTTCTTTTTAAAAGACCTGCATTAAAACCTTGTGAGAGTAGTTGATAGTCAGGTTGAAATTTGACTTTGTGAAAATAATTAAATTATCAAAATCTAAAAGTTGGAAGCAAGGAGCATCTTATTTATAAAAGCAGGCAGGTTTTTCCACATCCACTTGAACAACTGGAATATCTTCATGAATGTGAAAGATTTTTTTATGGTTGTTAAATTTTATCATATTTTCCCATATGGGTAAAAAAAAAAATCATCATTTATATATATATAGAAAATGAATTATTTAATTTTTTATAGGCTTTTTTAGAAACTCTATATTTTATCCTGAGTTCAGGTTTAATTTCAAGATAATCCATTATTTTATTTATACAACATCGTGTGTTGATATTTCCCTGAAAATGACAAACATGAATCATATACATCATCAATCCATGAAACATTACCTCATTTGTTCAGTCTCTTCTCTTGCAAGAAAAGGTGTATTATCACCCTCGTACTTCACATTTATTTATCTTATTAATCTTGTAAAGCAAGTCATTTTGGTGGAATTTTGAAACAGTTACTGTATGTTCCTTTTATATTTTCTATTTTCATGAATTTGAAGATAATCACAGAATATACATGTTTATGGGCTTTTCACTCTGTGTTTAATCCCACTCTATCACATGCAGGACAATTCTCAAATTTGACATGTGGTGAATCAGGAATTCAAGAGGCTCAAGATCTAGTATACTATTCATATTTATAAAAGTAAAACTTTACTTCAAACAAAATTCTCTCGGTTTCATCTTCGGTACTTTCAATGGTGCTTTCACAATCATCAATAAAACTACTTTCAAAACTATCGTTTGAACACGGATTCTACATGTCATAACTGTCTTCTGTCCAACATAGATACTATCATCACTCTCAACATCTTCAAAATCTTCACTTGAATAATGACTCATATTTAATTAGTGGAAAAAACATTACCATCTATATCTATATACTTTTTTTCATTAAAAGATTCAACTACTGCATTTTTAATATTAAAGGAATTTTAAAATGGTCCTTAACTACTTCTGAATGAAATGTCATTTCACCTGATATATTAACATCCTTTATTTCATCAAGATTTACATCTTTGGGGTTGTTGAAAAAAATACAAATTTCTCCTTGCATATTGCTGATGGTCTTATCTTTCTTTCTAAAGCTTCATCCATAATGCTTTTCTTTTTAATACTTTTCTTGTTTCATTGCTTTTTCTAGTTTGAATATATTGCCATAAGGAGAAGGAGAACTTTTGGTGGAGCTACTTTCATCGATGTTCTTCCAGATATACTAAAAGCCCTTCCCTGAAGGAAATTGAAGAACTCATATTATTCACCATAATTCCTAATACAGATCAAACTAAGGGGGGAGCACTCGGGAGAGTGCAAAAACTCCGCCGCCAATACTGCTGGTCACTCAAGTGAACCTTATATCTTATTCATTAAATATGACGTCAACAGTGCTGACAGAGTTATAGTTCTTTTCTCTAACATTTTTTTTTTGGGGGGGGGGGGTTGGAAATCACTTAAAACATGTAGAAATGCAAAAAAAAGAAATGGAAATTTTGTTGAAAAAAAAGTTGCAAAAATTTTTTTTTTCTCTAACAATTTTTTTTTTGGGGGGGGGGGGGTTGTAAATCACTTAAAACATGTAGAAATGCAAAAAAAAAAATTCAAATATTTTTTCAAAATGGCCGCCATAGCGCCATATTGGATTTTGGACCAAGTCCAAAATTTAATGCATGGTCCTGGACCATACCTAACCCCCCACCAAGTTCGTCGAAATCCGTCGAGGAGTTTTTCCGTAATACTGTTTACAAACAAACAAACAAACAAACAGAAAGGGTGAAAACAGTAACCTCCGATCTTCGATGGCGGAGGTTAATTACATCTCATTTACAAAACAGATTTATGCCCATGAAATGGGTGTAAATGCAAAATATTAGATTTCTTGACTCATAAATTTATTACAAGCCCTCTAAGTTCTTTGGTTTCAAACATCTCCCTTTTTCAAACATCACTTTCTCGTCAATTTAGGACTGAAGCTAACTTGGGTAAAGCCATTTCTCTTCTTACTACAAAGGGCATTTACCCATTGATTATATGGATCCCTTTGAAAGATTTAAAGAAACAAGACTTCCTTCCTCTCAAAAGCGTTTTTATAACACGTTGGGAAGATGTCATATTCCGGGTGAAGAATATGAAAGAGCAAAACAAATTTGGAAAGAGTTTGAGAGAAAGAATATGGGTGAATATCATGACCTTTATTTAATAACTAATGTTTTATTACTCGCTGATGTGTTTGAGATATTACGAGAAGTTTGTCATAATAAAGATTCCGATGGACTTGATCCTGTCCATTATTATACATCTCCTGGACTCGCCTGGAACGCTATGTTAAAAATGACGAAACAACCCCTTGATCTTTCAAGTGATGCAGATATGCTCTTGATTGAGAATGCTAAAGAGGAGGAATTTCATAAGTTTGTTCAAAGATATATGCTAAGGCAAATAATAAATATCTTCCAGACTTCTCACTGATAAGCCCACATCTTACTTCATATACTTTGATGCTAATAACTTGTAAGGCTGGGCAATGTCTGAATCTCAACCCTATGGTAATTATAAATGGGTAAAAGAATACGAGTTGAAATCTATCTTAGATGATATAATCTCCACATGTCAAGAATATTTAGATAAAAAGGATTACGGGTATTATTTTGAAGTAGATTTAAACTATCCTAGAAAACTTCATAACAAACATAAAGACCTTCCTTCTGGAGCTGAAAAAGAGATCCCCAATCAAGAGCTATTCGGTGGTTATCAACATTTTTTAGTTCTTCAAATGAGTTTAAAATATATTCTGTCAACTAAATTACTAACAGCATTGTTTGATAAAGAAAGTATGTTTTACATCAAAGAAATCTAAAGCAACTTATAGAAGCAGGACTACAAGTCAAAAAGGTACTTAAGGTACTAAAGTTTAGTCAAAGTCAGTGGTTCGGTCAATATATTGATTATAATATGAGGATGAGAACAAAGGCTAATAATGATTTTGAGAAGGACTTTTATAAGTTGATGAATAATTCTGTATTTGCTAAAACAATGGAAAATATTAGGAAAAAAATCGACAAAATGTAAGACTTGCATCAACTTGGAAGCAGGTGGAGAAGTTGATAAATAAACCAAGCTTTAAAAGAGTAGAAATATTTACAGATAATTTTTGTGCTGTTCATTTGAATAAAGAGAGTATAAAGATGGATAAACCCATTTATGTGAGAACATCTGTTTTAGATCTTTCAAAGTATTTAATGTATGATTACTTTTATAATAATCTAAAGAAAGATGTGGTGAGAATATTGTATTGCTCTATATGGATATGGATAGCTTCATACTAGGGATAATTTCAGATGATGTTTATAAGGATATGAAAGAAAGATGAAGATATTTATGACAAGTAATTATGAACCTACACACTCTTTTCAAATAAGAATAAAAAGGTTGTTGGAAAATTTAAAGATGAATTAGGTGAGAAGATACGAAGTGAATTTGTAGGTGTTAGATCAAAGACATATGCTTATAAATTCTTAGAGATTAAATGAATTCAAATGTGAAAAGAAACTTAAAGATCTAAAGAAGAGTGTATTGAAAGAGACCATGAACTTCACATTACTTGAATGTATATGGAAGAGAAAGGATGTTTATAAGAAGATGAATCTTATTCGAAATTAATAACACAAATATTCTCAAAGACTGCAGTAAAAAGCTCGAACAGCATTTGATGATAACATATATATCATGAGTGATGGAATAATGCATTACCTTATGGGTTTAAAGTACAAGTATTAATAAAACATGGGGTTGGGGTTTTAACGGGCCACCGATACATTATTTTTAATTGATGAATAAAGTTATTCTGAAAATAAAACATACTCTTGTTATGATGAATCAATTTGATTCAAGAATGATCATATGAAGGGGGCGAAGCCCAGCCCCCGGTAGGGGGGAGTAGTGTCAAAGAGGAGCGCAATGACAAAGAAATGTGTACCATTTTGAAAAGGAGAAATATGGTGAGCATAAGCGAGCAAATATTGCGACTGAGAAATGGTAGACATTACTGCGGAAAAAGCCTCCTATTTGTCACTACTCTCAAGGATGGTGGAAATGCTGTTCTCATGTCTTTGCATGTAGTTCTGTGCTCCGTCTGGAACACAGGCATCATCGCAACTGACTGGAAGAGGGGCCTTGTTGTCCCCGTCTGGAAAGGGAAACATGATTGCTAAGACTGCAACAACTACTGAGGGGTGATGCTGCTCTCAGTGCCCGGCAAGGTCTTTGCTCGGATAATTCTTGATCGGGTTCGCCACCATCTGCTTGAGCACCAGCGTCCAGAGCAGTCAGGCTTTACACCAAAGGGGTCAACAATTGACGTATCCTTGCTCTTCGGGTCCTCACCGAACACAGACGAGAGTTTCGGCAGAGGCTGCTTGCAGCCTTTTGTTGATCTCTGTAAAGCATTTGATTCAATGAATCGGGATGCCCTCTGGAAGATTCTTGGCCTTCGTGGGATGCCACCAAAACTGATCAATCTGATGCCTGAACTATACTGTGGTACTGAGAGTGCTGTGAGATGTGGCGATACCATCTCTGACATTTGCAATTGTTGCTGAGTTTGTCAGGGGTGTGTACTGGCCCCACTCTTTTCAGCACTTGTTTGGACTGGCTTATGGGGAGGATATCGGAGAGATCAAGTTGCAGTGCATCGTTTGGGAATGTCGAGATCTCTGACCTTGATTTGCAGATGATGCAGTCATCTTTGTGGAGACTCTGGATATCCTTTTTGGTCCTCGAGGTGCTGAATGAGGAGTCAAAACCACTGGTTTTACGTGTTTCCTGGGTCAAACTTAAGATCCAGGCTTTCAATGACATCTTGGATGCTGCCATCCTGTCTGTACCTGTTTGTGGTGAGGATGCTGAGCTCACGAGAGATTCACTTGCCCTGGCAGTGATGTTCATGTCTCTGCTGGCTGTGAGTCAGACGTCAACAGACATCTTGGTCGGGCCTGGGTAGTCATGGATTCACTGGATCATGGGTGTGGCACTGCCTTCAGCTGTGTGGGAGGGCAAAAGTCTGAGTCTTCTGGTCCTTGGTGCTTCCAGTCTTGCTCTATGGATGTGAGATTTGGACTCTGACCAGGGATCTGAGATGGAGACTATTCCTTTGGTACCAGGTCTCTTCGGAGAATCCTTGACTATCGCTGGTCGGACTTTGTGTCCAATGAGCCGTTGCTGAAAGAGATTCAAATGAGATTTGTTACCTGCATAGTCCGTGAGCATCAGCTGTGGCTGTATGGACAGGTGGCTCATTTTCTGATGCTGATACTGCTCACCAGATTCTCTCAGGGAGGGAGCCTATTGAGTGGAGGAGGCCAATGGGCCGATCACGTTCCTCGTGGTTGCAGCAGATTGATCAACATCTCAAGGAGATGGGATGGGCCAGGCATCTGCCTGGTGGATGGCCAGATGGAGGCCCTTGGAGCACCGGCGGAAAGTGGACGCAGTGACGCGCTGCTCTGGCGCATGCTCCCCAACCTGATCTGACCCGAAGATGCCGAAGTGATGTCCGAAATGGACAAATGAACACTTTTTAGCAGTCGGAACTACTGCTGAAGTCAAAAAAGATTTAATTTTGAAATTCTGCTGAGATTAGAAAAGTCTAGATGTTATGGCATGTATGGAATTGAAAAAAGCCATGATTGCTGGTGTCTCCAAGCGTTTATAACCATTGCAATGTTCCGCGATTCATAGGTATGATGATCAGGCATTCAATAATATAAATGAGGAAAGTGAAGAAAAAAAAAAAACACCATCTTTAAGAAATCATTGCGGCCTCTTCAAAATCAATGCATTGTAAGCATGCCAAATAACATGGTGGCTAAAGACTCTTGCGAGCTCATGGAGGACGTAAGATGGCATGCCACAATCTTCATAAGGCTGATTTTGGGTTTTCCTGATGAGTACCCCATACATTAGCCACAAAAGGGGAGGTATAAATTAACCCAAACACCAATTTTCATTCATGCAACACCTTGGAGTTCCTTAGTATGCTTGCAAGTTTGGGGTCAATGGGTTTCATGGTTTTGTGAGTTATGGAGGATACAGGTTGAGGGACTGATGGACAGATGCACAATGGCATTTATTCATAAGATTGGAAAATGCATGACAGACGTAAAACTTCAGGCTTCTGTGAATGTCCGATCTGCATTTTCCAATCATTATAAAAGGCACCAAATAATCTTTCACAGAAACCATACTGAAAAAGCAAAAGAGGTGAACAGCTTGGGATATTAACTTAATTACCGATTAGCACAAATGATTTAAAAAAGTTCAGCTTTGATTTTGAACATGAAATAAACCAATCACTGGTACGAGGTCAAAGATAAACAAAAAGATGAAGGTACAACTTAAAAAGACATTCATTTATCCTCCTTCTCAAACCTCATTAATCCTATTTTACACCATATATACCACCCTCCCTTCCACATCCTTTCACTCACAAAGACTTTTCAGGTGCTGAACTCCAGGTTGTCAACTTCCACCTGCTTCACCAACTCTTCTGGTGAAATTAATGAACAAGCAAATCGTAAAATTATATTTATTTTGTGATTATTAAAGATACTTCATGTTATTATCTTGCACATTATCTTGCATGACTGCAGCTTGGTTATGGGATGTCAGTTTTGGTGTTCGAGAGGATATTTTTTAATGCTGAGATCCGAGTTTCAAATCCAGCATGAACATCAATTTGTCCATTGTCTATAAGTGTCATTTAAAAAAATTAAATTAGACTGCAGTCTCTGAATACACTCATCATATACAAGGCAAGCTTCTCCATGAATCACATTCATGTAGATTGGCGATTCAGATTGGTGACGATTCCCTGCCAAGTTTAGCCACATGTTCAATATCAACAAAATTCACATCCAATTTTAACCACCCCTGAAAAATTTGCAATGTGGAAGGGTGTGGAGGTGATCCATGGCTAGACTATGGTAAGTGTACCATGGACAGTGTTTCCAGTAGGTTAGATTGTCATGTATCAGAGTAAGTCGTCTTGTTACACGTGATGCTGAGGAGGCAGCATAATGTAATTTATAGACAATATAGTCAGGGTAAGATTGCATGTGTAAACACCACATGCTCGCTGTGGGGCCAGGTCACAATTTACCACCACAAAGGTGCAACAGCAGCGCTTTCCACTTCAGCAAACTGATTAATGGCAGAGCTGAGGCTGTTCAGGGAGTTGACAGGCATAAACTGTATGTGCAAATAGGGTGGACGTGGAGGCATATCGTGTAGGAAATGGTGAGGGGGTTCAGCATCACCTTGTGGTCAAGTGATTCTCGCCTGCTTACAGGGGAATTCACACATTACGTTCCTCCAAGCCCGTCCTTTGTGTACTGCAATTAGAGCGGAGGGTGGTGGACTCTTGACAGAGGGGTCAGAAGTGAGGCCTCTGGGCTGGTTACTTTGGTCAGCTGTACCAGGCTGATCCACCAACCTGTTGAGTTGGATGTCAGTGATGTTCCAATCCCAATTGCTGACCCTCCCATCAACTGTGATCACCTTTGTTTGTAGAAACACGGGCTGTGGTGAACTGGTTGAAATGGGGTAAAGGTCCTGGGTGTGTGGCTTCTCAAGGCTGGTGGAAATGCTGTACTCATGTCGTTGCATGCAGTTCTGTGCTCTGCATGGAACACAGGCATGTCATCCAACTGACTGGAAGAGGGGCCTTGTCTCTCTATGGAAAGGGAAGGTGATCGCCAGGATTTCAACAACTACCGAGTGGTGACGCTGCTCTCCGTTCAGGGCAAGGTCTTCGCTCAGATAATTCTTGGTAGGGTTAACCACCATCTGCTTGAGCACCAGTGCCCAGAGCAATCAGGCTTTACACCAAAGAGGTCAACAATTGACTGTATCCTTGCTCTTCTGGTCCTCCGGACACAGACGAGAGTCTCGGCAGGGGCTGCTTGCAGTCTACGTTGATCTCTGCAAGCATTCGTTCAGTAAATTTGGATGCTCTCTGAAGGATTCTTGGTCTTCATGAGGTGCCACCACAACTGGATCAATCTGATGTCTGTACGATACTCTGGTACTGAGAGTGCTGTGAGATGTGGTGATACAATCTCCAACTTATTTCCAGTTGTTACTGGAGTTTTGTCAGGGGTGTGTGATGGCCTCCACACTTTTCAGCACTTGTATGAACTGGATTCTGGGAGGATGTCGGAGAGATCAAGCTGCGGGTGCATCGTTTGGGAATGTCAAGATCTCTGACCTTGATTTCACAAGATGATGCAGTCATCTTTGGCGAGACTCTGGATTATCCTTTTGGGGGAACTCACGGTGCTGAATGAGGAGTTCGGGCTGCTGGGATTATGGGTTTCCGAGGTCAACACGCTCATCCAGGCTTTCAATGACATCTTGGATGCTGCTATCTTGTCTGCACCTGTTTCCAGTGAGGATGTGAGGTCAGGGAGAGATTCCTTACCTTGGCGAATGATATTCTTGTCTGCTGCTGGCTGTGAGCCAGAAGTCAATAGACGTCTCGCTCGGGCCTGGGGAGTCATGGATTCACTGGATCATGGGTGTGCGCTGTCGGTACTGTGCGGGGGACAAAAGTCCGAGTCTTCAGGTCCTTGATGCTTCCAGTCTTGCTCTATGGATGTGAGACTTAGACTCTGACCAAGGATCTGAGATGGAGGCTTAATTCCTTTATTCCAGGTCTCTTTGGAGAATCCTTGGCTATCGCTGGTCAGACTTTGTGTCCAACGAGCAGTTGCTGAGACTCAAATAAGAATGTGTTACCTGCACAGTCCGTGAGCATCAGCTATGGTTGTATGGAGATTTGGCTCATTTTCCTGACACTGATCCTGCTCACCGATTCTCTTAGCGAGGGAGCCTCATGAGTGGAGGAGCCAATCGGCCGACCACGTGCCTCGTGGTTGCAGCAAGTCGATCAGGCATCTCAAGGAGATGGGGATGGGCCAGGCAGCTGCCTGGGGATGGCCAGATGGGGGCACATGGAGTACCAGCGGAAAGTGGACGCAGCAAGGTGCTGCTCCGGCGCATGCTCCCAAAATTGATCTGCCCTGACCTGAACTGTACACGATCTGTTTGGCCGGCGCACCAAAAGCCATGGTGGTGAGATGTGCTGTATGTTAGAGGGGAAGACTCGCAGAGAACAGCTCTCCAGAAAAGTGGACACCACTCACAACTCCTCGCCTCCACTGCATCCATAATTCCTGTTCCCCAGCAGCACCATCGCCTGCACACGACTCATCATGTCAGAGGGAAGTCCTCACATACTTCCCATTGTTTGGTACGAGAGTGGTCTGTGGTTCTCATGGGGTTTAGGATTGTTAACTCACTCCTTGTGGATAAGTTTGCATGTCCCCATATCCAAGTGTTTGTCTGTTGACGCTGGATTTAGACGTCCCATCACTTTCTCCCCATACACATTATAAATGAACCCTTGTGAAGGAAGACATTTTCTGTATTTCTGCCTGCCAATGTGTGTTACCGTCAAATTCGGTTCATTTGGGGTCACCATGGGAATGGGAAGTTGAAGGTGAATTACATGGAACACAGTAATTAGACACCTCTCATCCGTTGGCGGAAAAAAGATCCCGGCTGAGACGGCCCGTGTTAAAAGAGACTGTCCGACGTGAAATTTGGTGCTGAGGATTGGGATATTAACCCATTATTTCATGAAGCAAAATTTTAAATCCAATTTTACACAAATATGCATGTTTTCCGTTCAAAATTTGAATTATTTTATTTTCCCCGAGAAGAGTGCACAAAATGGTTGATGCCCAACGGAATGGCAGAAT
>CM068952.1:21794368-21806667 GCA_035128595.1 Eptatretus atami | reverse complement strand
TGGGATTGTAGACAACATCAACTCCCCAATTCCTGCATATCATTCTCTCATCTTCTTCCCAAAGTTCATCATACCTTCATACTCACGACACTCCAGAGGGTTAGAGTTAAAGCAGTTACGAGATGATATGAGAGGCCAAGTCTGATGTCATGTCTTTCAAAGCGGTATGTTGTTACCTCTCTAAAAATCTGTTATTCCACATATCCTCAGGTGTCCTGTCAGGGTGGCTTCTGATCACCCACAATGGTCTCCCCAGGTTTGTAAACAAAGATTAAAATGTATATTCTATTCGGGAGAACAAATTAATCTGATTTCATTATCGACAGAGTTCATGCAGTTTACAAGGAAGGGGGTAAAAGGCGGTGTCCGCAAGGAAGGGTAAAAGGCGGGTCCGCAAGGAAGGGGTAAAGCGGTGTCCGCAAGGAAGGGGTTAAAAGGCGTGTCCGCAAGGAAGGGTAAAAGCAGTGTCCCAAGGACGAGGTAAGGGCGGTGTCCACAAAAGGGGTAAAAGGCGGTGTCCACAAGAAGGGGTAAAAGGCGTGTCCGCAAGGAAGGGGTAAAAGGCGGTGTCCGCAAGGAAGGGGTAAAGGGCAGTGTCCGCAAGGACGGGGTAAAGGTGGTGTCCGCAAGGACGGGGTAAAGGGTGGTGTCCGCAAGGACGCGGGGTAAAGGGCGGCTGTCCGCCAAGGACGAGGTAAAGGTGGTGTCGCAAGGACGAGGTAAAGCGGTCGCTGTCGACAAGGACGAGGTAATAAAAGCGTGTCGACAGGGCGAGGTAATAAAAGGCGGTGTCGACAAGGACGAGTAATAAAAAGGCCGTGTCGACAAGACGAGGTAAAAAGGCGTGTGATCAAGACGACGTATAAGCGGTGTCGACAAGACGAGGTAATAAAAGGCGTGTCGACAAGGACGAGTAATAAAAAGCAGTGTCTACAGGACGAGGCTAATAAAAAGCGGTGTCTACAAGGACGAGTAATAAAAGGCAGTGTCGACAAGGACGGTACAAGAGTGTCGTAAAGGACGAGGTAATAAAAGGCGGTGTCGAAGTACGAGATAAAAGGAGGTGTCGACAAGGACGAGTAATAAAAGGCGGTTGTCGACAAGACGAGGAAATAAAAGGCGTGTCGACAGGCGAGGTAATAAAGCGTGTCGACAAGGACGAGGTAATAAAAGGTGTGTCGACAAGGACGAGGTAATAAAGGCGGTGTCGACAAGGACGAGGTAACAAAAGGCGTGTCGACCAGGACGAGGGAAAAGTAGTGTGACAAGGACGAGGTAAATAGTGTTGACAAGGAAGAGGTAAAGGAGTGTTGACAAGGAAGAGGTAAAGGGAGTGTTGACCAGGAAGTGTAAAAGTAGTGTTGACAAGGACGAGTAAAAGTAGTTGACAAGGAAGAGGTAAAGGGAGTGTTGACCAGGAAGATGTAAAAGTAGTGTTGACGAGGTAAAAGTACTGTGACAAGGAAGAGGTAAAGGGAGTGTTGACCAGGAATAGTAAAAGTAGTGTTGGACAAGCGACAGGAAAAGTAGTGTTGACAAGACGAGGTAAGGAGTGTTGACAAGGAATAGGTAAAAGTAGTGTTGACAAGGCAAGAGGTAAAGGAGTGTTGACAAGGAATAGGTAAAAGTAGTGTTGACAAGGAGAGGTAAAGGAGTGTGACAAGATAGGTAAAAGAGTTTGACAAGGAAGAGGTAAAGGAGTGTTGACAAGGAAGAGGTAAAGGCGTGTCGACAAGGACAGTAATAAAGGGCGGTGTCGACAGGACGAGGTAATAAAAGGCGGTGTCGATAAGGACGAGGTAACAAAGGCCGGTGTCGACAAGGACGAGGTAAAAGTAGTGTAGGACAGGACGAGGTAAAAGTAGTGTGACAAGGAGAGATAAAGGAGTGTTGACTAGGAAGATGTAAAAGTAGTGTTGACAAGGAAGAGGTAAAGGGAGTGTGACCAGGAAGATGTAAAGTAGTGTTGACAAGGATGAGGTAAAAGTAGTGTTGACAGGACGAGTAAGTGGTGTTGACAAGGACGAGGTAAAAGTAGTGTGTTGACAAGGAAGAGGTAAAGGGAGTGTTGACCAGGAAGATGTAAAAGTAGTGTTGACAAGGACGAGGTAAAAGTACTGTTGACAAGGACGAGGCAAAAGTATGTGACAAGGAAGAGTAAAGGAGTGTTTACAAGGAAGAGTAAAGGAGTGTGTGACCAGGAGATGTAAAGTAGTGTTGACAAGGACGAGGTAAAAGTACTGTTGACAAGAGAGTAAGTAGTGTTGACAGAGAGGGTAAAGGGAGTGATTGACAAGGAAGAGGTAAAGGGAGTGTTGACCAGGAAGATGTAAAAGTAGTGTTGACAAGGACGAGGTAAAAGTAGTGTTGACAAGGAAGAGGTAAAGTATGTTGACAAGAGAGGTTAAAGGAGTGTCGTGACAAGGACGAGGTAAATAAAGGCGACAGTGTCGACAAGGACGAGGTAATAAAAGGCGGTGTCGAACAAGACGAGGTAATAAAAGGCCGGTGTCGACAAGGACGAGGTAACAAAGAGCGGTGTCGACAGGACGAGGTATAAAAGGCGGTGTCGACAAGGACGAGGTAATAAAAGGCGGTGTCGACAAGACGAGTAACAAAGGCAAGGCGGTGTCGACAAGACGAGGTAAAAGTAGTGTTGACAAGGGAAGAGAAGGGAGTTGTGACCAGGAAGAGTGTTATAAATAGTCTAGTTTGACAAGGACGAGGTAAAAGTAGTGTTGACCAGGACGAAGGTAAAATATTGTGACAAGAGACGGTAAAATGTAGTAGTTGACAAGGACAGAAAGTGTGACAAAAGTAGGGAGTGTGCAGAAAGATGTAGTATGTTACAGATTTGACAAGGAAGAGGTAAAGGCAGTGCAGGGAGTGTTGACCAGGAAGATGTAAAAGTAGTGTTGACAAGGATGAGGTAAAAGTAGTGTTGACAAGGAAGAGGTAAAGGGAGTGTTGACCAGGAAGAGGTAAAGGGAGTGTTTACTAGGAAGATGTAAAAGTAGTGTTGACCAGGAAGAGGTAAAGGAAGTGTTTACTAGGAAGATGTAAAAGTAGTGTTGACAAGGAAGAGGTAAAGATAGTTTTGACCAGGAAGAGGTAAAGGGAGTGTTTACTAGGAAGATGTAAAAGTAGTGTTGACGAGGAAGAGGTAAAGATAGTTTTGACCAGGAAGAGGTAAAGGGAGTGTTGTAGCCAGAGTAAAGTTATTTTACATTTCATTATAAAACCCTTGTTACCTCCTCCATTATTCTCTTCTTAATCGACAATCCCCAGTGTTGTGATAATGAAGTGCCGTACTGTAATTAGTGGCAACGGTGAGTGGGTGGAATTGGCAACACTGTATATGAAGGTCAATGACCGGTGTTGACATGTATACCACATACTCCGTGGGAAGTCATGCTGTAACAATATAGGTATGTTATATACTATATTAGGAATAATGTACTCTGAGGAATGTAATTGGTATTCGAGGAATGTAATTGGTATTAGAGTATGGAGTTTAACTTTGTTATTATGTGATGTGTATGTGGTATTTGCCTTCAGTATTATGTATACTCGTCATTGTATTTTGTTATCCTGCCCCGATGTATATTTCTGTTGTTGTAGATATGCGTATGAGTTTTGTGAGAATAAAGCCGACAGAAAAGGTCTATTGTTGATTATTATTACAATCCCCACTCTGAACAGATGCACCCCCACAACAATGGGGTTCACAGATTGGAAAGAACAATTTCACCCCATTACAAGTGCTTTCCTGATGTACTGTTTAGAGACATGCCACCGTGAGGACAGGAAACAGGAGATTGCTACTACATCATAACACACCTTGGTTCGATCCTAATATTCACATTTACCTGTTAATCATCGGGAAACACGGCGTGCATTCTGCTCAACCAATTAAAATCACCCCACACTACCTGTCAATACATAAGTACGTGGTTGTGGTTGTTGTACGTGGTTGTTGGCATGGACTCACCGTATAAGTTGCTTAACTGAAATCGAGACTCCACCAACAAATACAATAGATGTTCAATGAAGGAAAGGAAAACCGTTTTCGATGTTAAGAAATATAATTATCACAATCTGTAACCGGAGATAAACTTTCCCACATAAGGGAATCGACCAAGTTCGTGAAAGATTCTTACCAAACTCACGAGCCAATAACGTTCATTCGGGGAAGCGAAACAAATCCGGAATTCCACGTCATGGCGACTTGGGGTGGCGGACACTGTGGGGAGGAGTCCTGGAGAAAACCCTGATGGATGATAATGAGTCACTGCAAGGTTCAAGTAATATATTTCACATTTACTCACCCAGCGAAACTCGTATTATATTTGTGATGTTTCCGTTTACAACTCGAGCTTGTCATGGTGAAGATCAATCCTGTTTTTTTTATAATGTCACCGTCCACTCACCTGGGACCTCCCCCACCAATGGGTGGAAATTTCAAAAACAACTGGTGTGGTCTCCCCGACACAGCCCCTCCCCTTTCCCGTGAGTTTTGTTGCAGTCAGGATGAGTCACAACATGAGTTGAGGGACTGAAGTCACCACTGAACAACTCAGCGATGTTTCCCACACTGGACAATTCGATCACTTTCTCTGGCGTTTACAAATTCCGAATCCGACAAGGAAACGGGAAACTTCGTCAGAATTTGTCGAGAACATTCCCACCGTCACGTGGTTTGCTTTCTCATGAAACGTCTATTTATTACGTACTATCGCTGGTGGATCCATCCAATCCATTCAACTGGGACCAGACTGCGACAGAGGGTCGGGTGCTGCTGAAAACATCTCCTAGGCTATTGGGCACAATTCCTGGAGGGTCGCCACTCCGACCACAGAGATACTCGAATGGCTCAATCATCCCAGCAAGCTGGTACTCACTTTGCTGACCTCGGAAGGATGACAGAGAATTAAACCCTGATCATAAATGAGATAAACACAATTTTATCGCCTTTTTCCATTGAAAATTGTAGAACTTGTCTCTCAGTGTTGATCTCCTTTGAATGCGCCACCAACTTCCGAATCGACATTAACTTCGAATCGGACATAACTCGAATCTAAATCCGCCAGAAGGAGGTCTTTCCTCTTAATTATGACCAAAGCATGCTGGCGAAACCTGACGCTGCATGACATCGAGTGCAGAATTAATGAACTCAAGTGCGGTTTCCCGCGTATTGCTCTCATTTGCTGTTGTAGAAAGTCGAGTTTTCTAATGCTACAAATGGATGGATAGAATCATGTTCCTTATACTTTAAAATATTGTAGATTGGATGTCGGGGGTAGTTGGAGACATCAGGACTTAATGTGATTTATCAGATTCGTCCATGAATCCATGAAATGATTTATCAGATTGGTTTCATTGATCCATGAAATGATTTCTCAGATTCATCGATTGATCCATGTAATGATTTCTCAGATTCATCCATTGAATCCATGAAATGATTTATAGAGTTCATCGATTGCATCCAGTAATGAGTTCTCAGATTCATCCATTGATCCATGTCATGATTCTCAGATATCAATTCTGGGAAAGACGACCTTTCAATTCCTGTGTTCGGTGGGAGACTGCGACTGCTCCGTTCTCGGTCGTCCTCGCCCACCGAACCCGCCACCACAACAATAGTTCAGCATGTTTTTTTTAATCCTTGTGTAAAAATTAAACCCTTAGGCCATTGATATCTCATTATTAACAAGATAATTAATGCCATTTTGACATTTAAAGCGTCGTGAAAACAATCAGTTTAAGTATTCATTATTGAGTGACTCGAACCCTTTCAGTTTTTAGAAACTCCCATAAAGTCTCATTCAAAGTTTGCTAATCTCTGTTCGTGTGAACGTTATGGAATGGAATACGCTTGGCTCGTCTTCACCAAATTTTACATACGGCCTGATAGTGATCAAGGTCAGGTCATTGGCATGTGGAATGAATTCGTGTTTTTTGTCTTTCTGGTCGAAGGTTCATGGAGGGGCTGGAACACCAATGTCAAGCACACATGGTGCAGACAAACACATGAAACAAGAGGACGGCACTCAGTGGAGCCACATGTCTGTACCAGGTGTACGTTTGTATCCCACTGATAAGCCAGATCTGGGAGCCAGACATGACCAAAATTGTAATTGGTCTGTTCTCGTCACTGACCCAAATAAGCCACCCAAGTTTTGTCATATCAGTCAACAAACTTTTTTTGAAATATCGATGGCCATACATAACGTTTTTCGCCCATTCCTCTCAAAGGTGAAGATTCACTTAGAAAAAACACAAAAATAAAAGATTCTCGGAACGGGATTTTCACCAAAATCTCATTAGTCCTCATCATACACCCAAACTGTCCACAAGTTTTCATTTCGAAACACTAGGACGCAGTGGAATGGAATCAGTGTGATTTCCACTGCAGTACGTATGCATATAAACCCAAAAAGCTGAGTAGCTTTCACCCACCCTTGGTTGGGGGGAATTTCAAGTGAATATAAAAAAAGAACATGCATTATAGATGTTTCAGAGATGTGCTGCCATATCATCATTGTGACAGGTGGGAAAAAAAATAGGTTCTGCAATTTTAGAAAACACGTTAATACGGCAATTGGCTGTTCGGGTTAGCCAAAAATAACAATTAGGAATTGCACGTACCTATACCTTGTAGCAACTGCCGACTGGTACCTCCATCGACTGTCGGTAAGCCGCTTAAATCCACAGCCACACTCCAATTAAATGGGTGATAAGGAATGGCTGGCTGGCAAGTAAAAGCAAATTACCGAACCGTCATATTAAACACAACACCTCCTGAGACACCGAAATGTCAGATATGTCGAATTGGACAAATAACACGAAGGCTATGATGAACACTCATTGATAATACGAGTTGAGGAAAGGGAAAAAAATTTTTATAAAAATAATCGGTAAGAAATCGTTGCCAGCCTGTCCAAGTCAAGCATGGTTAAGCAGGCCAAAAAACATGGCGAATTACCTCAGCGAGGTAACTCAGGACGCCGCATTAAGACCGCATCGGTGTAAGGTGGCAGCGAATTCGCCTGATGAGCGGATATAATTAATAGGCGTTATCATCTTCAAAAGGGTGTTTTTAATTAACCAAACAACCAATTGTACACTTCTTGCACTTCCTTGCGAGTTCCCTTTACAATGCGTTCAAAGTTTCAGGGGGCTGCTAGGTTTTATGGCTTTGAGTTATGGAGGAGAACACACTGACCACACCCTGGTCACACCCACACAGATGCTAATCCACATCAGATTGCTTGGCACGCATGCACAGAAAGCCCCTGGGTAACGAAGAAATGGGGATGGCTGTGGACATGTTTAACAATGCCTCCCAGATAAGGATGGGAGAATGAAACGACTAAATCACTTTAAAGAAGCCAAAAGTACGCGAAAGCATACCTGCGAAGAAAAGGTGTGCCTCTGCACCAACAAAACAGTGGAGAACTTCCCGATCAACTTCCCAGATTCCATCGATATTTCTCAGTACCATTTCCTTGCGAGTCCGATTTGCATTCAGGAACAGAACCATTATGTTAACTCCTATGAAACACTCTGTTGAAATGCTTGAAAATTATGTTTAAAAGACCCGATTGGAATTTTTTTTGTATACATTGGCGAGGCTCGATATAAAGATAACACACAGAACATAGAACAAGGTGAGCAGAACACAAGATGGGCGGGAGAGGCGGAAGCAAAAATACAGTGGGGGAACAGACATGAGGAGATCTCGTGGAAGGAAGAGGGATGGGGCACGGGGAACACGGGGGTAAACAAGATTGACCACTACAGGGACTTTCAGGTAGAAACATGGGAATTTGAAGGAGGTGGGTTGGGTAGCATTTAACAGGGGTGGAAAAGATCGGGGTTTTGGATGGGGAGATATGAGAATGTGGGTGAACAGCTGGTTTTAAAAAGACCTCGAGGAAAAGAGTGGATTGAAGGTGTGTGCGGAGTTGTGTCCAGAGGTGGGGAAAAAAGAAAAAGCCGTTTTTTGGCAGTTTTTACCAAGAAGGGGGTTGCTGGCCGAAAACCTGCGAGCGCCCTGCGGAAATATGGGGGGGGGATAGATCACAGATAGAGCATGAGATGTTGGGGGGGGGTGATACCCAGAGAGGAGGACTGTGGAAGACAAAGGCACTAACCTGCCTGCGGGAGAGTGTGAAAAACCCAAAGACTGAGCTTCATCGTGGGAGATACCCAATGATCCTGAAAAGCCTTGGTTTCGGCGGAAGCCGAGCTAGGTGTGAGGCGGAACACCAGCCCAGATGAGAGCCAATACTCCATCAGGCTGTGGATGAAGCTTTGTATTGGTTAGGAGCTCAGATTTCACACAGGTCTAAAGTGCCCAGCAAGCCCAACCGAGTTCATTGCAAACATACACACATCGACGCACAAAAACCCTCTTTAGCATTCATACGTCATTTTGAAAGTTGTGTATTGCCTTTTCTTTTTTTGTACCAATTCAAGGGCTCGTTTGTAAGAGCCTAATTTAATTGTCATAGGAAGGATTCACACATTAAACATCATACCAGCTGAAAAAAAATCCTCCAGGAAGCCTCATAGTCAGTGCTTTACAAGTTAGATTTGCAGTCATTTGGCCAAAGAAAACTCCACAACTTTCAACATGGCAAAATATGAAAATACTTCGGATTATGCCTACCTGTCACAAACAGTTAACACCATTCTGAAGGCCTCACTGCTCCAGTTAGGCCCTGTTGTCCAGCTTAGGAAGCCAATCAGTTTCCAAGTCTTGCGCAAAGTTACCAACTGTAACTCGTCAGCAATGCGAAGGCTTTCATCTGAGAGGTCACCGAGTCACATCAGACCCCTTCATTTCAAGCTTCCTTTTGGGAGTGAACCTTCAAACACAAGGCCACAGATATAAAAAACAAAAAATTCCCAATTATAACCAAACAATCTCACATAATAACTATACAATCAAAATGCAAGCAATATTCAATTACTTTACAACTATTTCCATTTGCCAAAATTAAACTCCTTTCTATTTTTCTCACAATGCGCGGATGACAAAAAAAACTTTTCATACTTTTTGCGTTCACAAGCATTTTTTCATACCTCACTGCAGTTTTACGCTGCACATTTGAAACTGCACGATGACGCAAAGCAATGGCAAGGATTCATGATGCAGCCAAGCGGTTGGTCCAACGGCTTTTCATCCTTTCACCAATGCCAAACAGCTGGCAGATTTCAGCGGTTACGGCCAGATAGGGTGGTCGGCGTGAGCGATGAGAGCCCAGCCTCCTCCGGGGATGAGGGCAACATCCTTCACTGACATCCTTGACACAAAAAGAGAACAGATTAACAAGTGGCAATTGAACAAAAGACCACAGACTAATACAATGTTTGCATTGTAACAGTTCTCGTGCTAAAAAGAGCCAAGATAGTCCCCTCTTGCATAAAAATAGGAATGTGTCATCCTGCAGCTCACCAGGATCAGAGCAACAGTCACTCAAACCCCCTTAAAACCAGGGATATTTTTATTAATTGCCGTGAAAAACTCTGTACGTCATGGGTGAGGAAGGTGTGGTCAATTCATCGAAATTGTGTGTTGTGTTTTCAGAGAAGAGAGCAAATACCTATTTTGAAGGAGCGATTCAACCCCCCCCCCCCAACATAGACCCCCTAATGAGACAGATTTTGATATGTCAATACACCTTTCGTTTGGCACCAGATATGAAGCTCTGTGGCAAGTTTCATCAAATATGTTTGGTTCAAGTCCGATAATGACCGACATATTTACAGTGATTCATCTGACTCACTCACTTCACCTATGGACACTGCTCAATTGCATAAACTCACCAGACAAAAGTCCAAGTGAGTAAAAACACCTTTTGCTAGGAAACCTTCAGGAAAGGAAAGTTCAATTGCCAAATTTAACAAGGCCAGAAAGTATTCTTCTGGAACACTTGTTGTTTTCATGCCCAGTGGCTGAACACTTTATTGCTCCGAGTAACATCACATTCTCCAAACTTTCACTCACTGCTCTGATCCTCCTGTAATTATCAAGGAAGATAATGGATACAGCGAAGCCCCCTCCAACCCTCAACATCTTGGCGCTTTGAGAATCAAGAGTTAGTTGGCAACTTGGGCAGAAGAATACACAGGCTGAAATGGTATCATTGTTCAAGGGGCGATACAAGATTGCTCGGCATTTCAGCCACAGCTGTTATTCTCAAGATGGCACATTGTTCTCTAAAAGCCAATGTCAGGTTAAACTAGAAGCAGGCACTCATTTGAGTGCATACCTCTGCCAGGCTTGATTTACTTTACATTCTACATCCCACCAAATTAGGTCAGATCTAGAATTCGGACCTGAACGGAAAATTTAATCAGCTTGTTCTTGTCAAATTAACCAAACCCATCCAACAGGTTTTGTCCGAAATCCATCCATAAATATTTTAAAATACTGTATCATGCCATCTTTTCGTCAGCCCTCTCACTCAATGGTAAGAATCACTTAAAAATTATTGGATCCAGACTAGGATCGTTCACCAAAGTCGAATCAACTCTTCCTTGTTACACACCCGAACCATGTCCACCAAGTTTCGTCCAAATCCGTTCAACACCTTGAGATTGTTTGTTTGTGAACCAGCGCTCACACAGACAGACACGGGGTGAAAACAACCTCGATCCACCTTCAGTGGCGAGGTTAATATGCAAGCTGAAATATGTGTAACAGCAAATGAAGGACTACAACAGAAAAAAGCAAGGGGATGCCCAAAAAATGCTAGTACCAGAGAAAACTCAACTTCCTTGGGAACAGACTGCAACAGCTCTTCTCGACACATATTAGCAATGCACCTCACCCACAGCACCATTAGGGACGAAGAAACACACTTTGCTGATGGGTCATACTACTGAATGGAATAGCTAGAGGTGTCATTGAGGCACAAATCCTTGGCCCACATAATGTGAGCAGCAAAATAAAGCCTCACCCTCTGTGACAATGACCCGTGCTCTCTGTCGATGTACTTTGCCGCCCGCAAGTAATCTGCCCTCCACTGAGGAGCAGTTCAGGGTTCTGACTGCCTTCTTTCCAACTCACGTCCGATATGTGGCTACTGTGCAGATCTGGTATCCACTTGGGTGAGACGAAGGGAATACACAACAAAATTAAAATGGAGGGGGGAAAGGTGAGAAAAAATGTAATTGGGGAAAAAACAATGAGGGTGATAGGAAAAAATATATATATATGCAAAAATTTGGAAGGATGCAGAAGTAAATGAAAGGAAGGGAAAGGGCCAACATGTGTGGGAGCACACTGCAGGGGAAAGGGGTGGGAGGTGACATTTAACTTTGCATTGTTTTGACAGAACACACAAAGTATGCGGCGGCCTCAAGTTTGAATAGTTCGGTCCAAATATGGGTCAGTGCAAAGTAATGCCACTTATTTAATTTTTCTCGAAATACCAATTCCCATTCCAACTAACAAAATTACAGGGAAAATGCTACATATGTGGGAACATGAAGTATTTTCCACATCGTTTTGTCATCTGCATTCACTGTTGCGAATGTTGAAACCAGGTGCTTTGCAGGGGGCATCACAAAAAACCTTTTAATTTATAAACAGCCATGAACATTCATCCACAGCATTATCATCCTCAAAGTGTACCCCCACTAAATCAATTTCTTTAGCGGGCCAAAACAGTTTATCTACAGGTGCAAGATCCGAGATTTAAAGCAGAATGGGACAGACGGATCCAAGGCTACGGATGCCTCCTGTGTTGTGTAGGCTGGTGTGAGACGGGCTTTGTCAAAAGGAGAGCACCTCGTTCATGTCTCACGTAGGACGAGCTTCTTTCATAAGCGGCATTTGTTTCATATGTCTCGATTGTAACGCTCTAGAGTTAACCGTACACCCTTTGGCATAAAGTCCAAAGCAGGATCTCCTCTCTGTCCCAAAAAACACAGATGCCATGACTTTACCGCAGAGGCCTGCGTTTGAAACTCTTCCTTGCTGTGATGCCTCATGGTGCTACTCCATACATTGGGCACTTGGTTTGTCAATCATGGTGAACCAAGTCTCATTCATCGTGATAGAAATTCCTCATCTTCGACTCTCGTCGTAGCGTTCGAAGAATCCACACAAATGTAGGTATTGGAAAACCAGCAGTATTGTTGACGTGGCGATCCTGTTAGGGAACGGTAAATAGAGCCTGACAAAATCGAGATCAAAGAGGGTGTGACAAGTGGGAGGAACGAATACCGGTAGGGTATTTCCGTGACTTAGGTGCACGAAGCTGAAGACACCGCTCCATTTCAAG
>CM068952.1:21699044-21726501 GCA_035128595.1 Eptatretus atami | reverse complement strand
TCTCGAGTTATCGTGCCTACAAACAAACAAACGCACAAACAAACAGAAACGGAAGTCATCAATATACTTAAGAAATCTTTAGATTTCGTAAGTAACAAACGGTAGTCAATATACTTACGAAATCTTTAGATTTCGTAAGTAACAAACGGTAGATCATCAATGATACTTAGCAGAATCTTTGATTTCGTACAGTAACAAGACAGCAGCATAGACTGGTACTCTACGAAATGTATTGGAACTCTGACTTTGTCGTAATAAAAGCTGTCTTAGAGAAGGTAGCGAGCCAAACCAGAAGTTTCTACGATGTTCTGTACCGAAACCATCAAATGGAATGTTGTTGGATGTTTGACACTATGTGACTTGACCTTTGACGATTTTGACCAAAAATTCGATCAGCGCTAGCACACACTCCTGAATCACGTGGGGTTGTATTTATGTAGATTCTGTTTGACATTAGTTCTTCGGTCTCAGGAGTTCATGATTTTTGGATGTTTGACCTACTGTGACCTGACCTTTGACCGATTTTTTGACAAAAATTAATCAGCCGCTAACATCCCGTGAATCACGTGGTGTATTTACATTGGTAGCTTCTTCGTTCTCGAGTTATCTGTCAAACCATCAAAAATCGATATTTTTAGCTCACTGTGACCTTGACCTTTGTACCGATTTTGACAAAATCTAATCAGCACTAGCATCACCTCTCTGAATCACGTGGTGTAATTTGACATTGGTAGCTCTTCCGTTCTCGGAGTTATCGTGCCTAAAACAAAAACAAAACAAACACCAACAACAAACAGAAACGGAAGTCATCAATATACTTACAAAATCTAAACAGAAAGGGGTGAAAACAGTAACCTCCGATCTTCGATGGCGGAGGTTAACTAGAAAGTTTATGTCAGTACTTTTGGGATCTTCACGGTTTCATTGGAATGGAATTTCTTGAGCATGGGATAGATATCAATGAACGGTATCATCTACTTGTGGATGAGCCATGTGCTGATGGACAGGTATTCCCTTTGAGTGGAATTTACTGCATGACCATGCTCACTCTGCTAGAATGAGAGCTGTCACATTATGTGGGTCAGTGATGGCTTTTAAAATTTGAAATGTAACCTCCTGTGTTTTCTTTTGTGGAATAAAAGGTCCATGTCGATCACGACTTACGTACTGTATCTTCTTCTCTTCTTCGTCTTCTTTCGGCTGCTCCGTTAGGGTCGCCACAGCGGATCAACCGTCTCCATTTCGCTCTATCCTCCACATCTTCCATTGACACTCCAACCACCCGCATGTCCGCCCTCACCGCATCCATGAACCTCTTCTTTGGCCTTCCTCTTCTCCTCCTGCCTGGCGGTCCATCTTCAGCATCCTTCTCCCGATATACTCCGCTTCCCTCCTGTGCACATGTCCAACCATCTCAATCTCGCCTTCTCACTTGTCTCCAAACCGTCCTACCTGCGCAGTCCCTCTAATATACTCATTCCTTATCCTGTCCATCCTCGTCACTCCAACGAGAATCGCAGCATCTTTAACTCTGCCACCTCCAGCTCCGCTTCCTGTCTTTTTGTTAGCGCCACCGCCTCCAAACCATACAACATAGCTGGTCTCACTACCGTCATATACTTTCCCCTTAACTCTTGCAGCTACCCTTCTGTCACAAATCACTCCTGCAACTCTTCTCCACCCACTCAATCCTGCCTGCACTCTCTTTTTCACTTCTCTCCACACTCTCTGTTACTTTGGATAGTTGATCCCAAGTATTTAAACCCATCCACCTTCCCCACCTCAACTCCTTGCAACCGCACCATACCACCACCTCCCTCTCATTTACGCACATGTACTCCGTCTTACTCCTACTGACTATCATTCCCCTTCTCTCCAGTGCGTACTCCACCTCTCAAGGCTCGCCTCAGCCTGCTCCCTACTCTCCCTACAGATCATGATGTCATCCGCGAACATCATAGTCCATGGAGACTCCAGTCTGATCTCGTCCGTCAACCTGTCCATCACCATTGCAAACAGGAAAGGGCTCAGAGTCGATCCTTGGTGCAATCCCACTTTTACCTTAAACCGGTCCGTCGTTCCTACCGCACACTCACCGCTGTCACACTGTCCTCATACATATCCTGCACAACCCTCACATACTTCTCCACCACTCCCGACTTTCTCATACAATGCCACAACTCCTCTCTTGGCACCTATCATAGGCTTTCTCTAAATCCACAAACACACAATGTAACTCCTTTTGGCCTTCCCTATACTTCTCCATCAACATTCTCAAAGCAAACATCGCATCAGTGGTCTTTCCTGGCATAAACCCATATTGCTGCTCACAAATCGTCACCCTCTTCTCAACCTAGCTTCCACTACTCTTTCCCACAACTTCATGGTGTGGCTTAACAACTTTATCCCTCTGTAATTTCCACAGCTCTGCACATCACCCTTGTTCTTGAAAATCGGAACCAGTACACTTAATCTCCACTCCTCCGGCATCCTCTCACTTTCCAAGATTTTATTAAACAATCTGGTAACAACCCCACTGCCATCTCTCCTAAGCACTTCCATGCCTCCACTGGTATGTCTTCTGGGCCAACCGCCTTTCCACTTTTCATCCTCTTCATAGCAGTCCTCACTATCCTTACTGATCCACCCCACTTCCTGATTCACTATCTCCACCTCTTCCAATCTTCTCTCTCTCATTTTCTTCATTCATCAGCTCCTCAAAGTACTCCATCCACCTCAACACACTCTCCTCGCTCGTCAGCACATTCCCATTTACGTCCTTAATCACCCTAACCTGCAGCATCCTTCCAGCTCGGTCCCTCTGTCTTGCAATCGGTATAAATCCTTTTCCCCTTCTTTTGTATCCAACTTCTCATACAGCTCGTCATATACCTTTTTCTTAGCCTTTGCCACCTCTCTCTTTGCCTTTCGCCGCACTCCTTGTACTCCTACCTACTTTCTTCATCTCTCTGACTATCCCATTTCTTTTTCGCCAACCCCTTCCTCCTTATTATACTTTCCTGTACTTCCTCGTTCCACCACAAGTCTGCTTATCTTCCTTCCTCTGTCCAGATGTCACACCAAGTACCTTCCTAGCTATCTCCTCACCACTTTGCTGTAGTTGCCCAATATCCCACCCATCTTTACCACCATCCAACACCTGTCTCGCCTCTCCCTAAATTCCACGCAACAGTCTTCCTCCTTCAGCTTCCACCATCTGGTCCTTGGTTCAGCCCTCACTCTCTTCCTCAACCTCACCTCCAAAATCATCCTACAGACCTCCAATCGATGCTGTCGAGCTACACTCTCCCCTGCCACCACCTTACAGTCTCTAATCTCTTTTCAGTTGCATCTCCTGCTTAAGATATAATCCACCTGTGTGCACTTTCCTCCACTCTTGTACGTCACCCTGTGTTCCTCCTTCTTGAAATACGTATTTACCACTGCCATTTCCATTCTTTTTGCAAACTCTACCACCATTTGCCCTTCCACATTTCTCTTGTTGAGACCGTACCTACCCATCACCTCCTCATCCTCTTTATTCCCTTCCCCAACATGCCCATTGAAATCTGCTCCAATACACTCTTTCATCCTTAGATACACTCTCCACCACTTCATCTAACTCACTCCAGAAATCTTCTTTATATTCCATCTCGCATCCCAGATGCGGTGCATATGCACTGATGACATTCATAATCACCCCTTCAATTTCCAACTTCACACTCATCACTCGGTCAGACACTCTCCTCACCTCCAATACCCTCTTGACATAATCTTCCTTCAGGATTACCCCGACACCATTTCTCCTCCCGTCCACACCATGGTAGAACAGTTTGAAACCACCTCCAATGCTCCTAGCCTTACTCCCCATCCACTTGGTCTCTTGTACACACAGTATGTCACCTTTCTTCTCTCCATCATATCAGCCAACTCTCGCCTTTTGCCAGTCATCGTCCCAACATTCAGAGTTCCAACTCTCACCTCCACACTTCTACCCTTTCCCCTCTCCCACTGCCTCCGGACTCGCGCTTCCCCGTCTCCTTGTCCTCCTTCGCCCAGCAGTTGCACAATTTCCACTGGTACCCTGCTGGACCACCGGTACCGTGGCGGTCGTTGTAACCGGGCCTCGACCGATCCGGTATGGAAATTCGTTTTGTTGTCCGCATAATGATTTTGCATAGGTTTTTACGCCGGATGCCCTTCCTGACGCAACCCTGGTCGCCTCTTACGACACACAGGGATATGGTACACTATTCTAACCGGGGCATACACCGGGCCCAGTACACTGGTACTCATTTCGCCGACCTCGGAAGGATGACAGGCTGAGTCAACCCCCTGGTGTTATACGACTTGGTATATATATGTATATGTACATACATATATACACACATAATATATATATACATATGTACATACATATATATGTATAATATACATATATATAATATATTAATTCAGTGGCCCAAATTCAGACTTACGTACTGTATATAGACCCTAAAACTCTCATCACAGTATTTTTAATTATTATGGTCCTTGAATGTTGTGTTACAGATGTGGCTGTTTGCACTTTGGCAACAGTTCATATGCACCCAGAAGAGCTATCTTGTGCAGGTGGCCTCTGTCAAGCATTGCTGCTGACTCGGCTAGAAAGGGGCTGCACTCCGGTCAATCTTTGCCTACACCCAGGCTCGGAGCAGGTATAAAGTATTGAAGTGAGACGTTGGGGTTGGCCATGTTTTGCCTGTCTTGAAAACTGGAATGCCACATGATTCATCGGTATATTTTTGTTGTTGTTGTCCAGGTGGGTCTGGCAAGTCTCATGAGGGACTTCGATGCCATTCTAAGGGAGCAACAAGTCGTGAATGAACTCACTGAGCGGCAGGCCTGGTGGCAGGGTCGGCGGGCGCTGGATGCACGCTTGGAGGTATGAAGGAATTGAAAATTAAATTAATTAAAATAAAAAGCAAAATGCTTCCAAAAAAAACCTTTACGAGTGGGCCGCAATAAATTGACTATTTACAAATCATGTACCAGGGGTCAGATGGAATAGTTCCATCGAAGGGAAAGAAAATTTGAGCAAATGAAGGGAAGGGGGAGGGAAGGCGGTGAAGGAAGAACTCAGGTAGGGGGAGTGAAATGGGAGTAAAATAAACTCGATTTTTCATCAAAATGTGAATTCCCCCCCCCCCCCCCAACCCCACACCACTCCCCCATGGGGATTGCAGGGGTTGAAGACTGAAGTGATAGAAACAAAAGTTGAAGGAAGGAATGGGAAAAGAGGAAATTTATATTTAAACTGCATTGAATCATGGTTGTCCTTTTAGCATAATCTGCAGATCTTCATCGTCTGTTGCATAATTTAGTTTTTGCCAATTAAGAGATTTTCGCAAAATCCTGCTTGCCATCCATTAATGACAGTTGCAAACAGCTTGCAGATCGAGAGTTTGTCCAAGTAGGCTTGTAAAATTCCATTAGGCCTTCTGTTAGAAATTAACGACTGATAGTGCTGGGTGGTTAGGATTAGGGTTCGGGTTAGGTCGTGTGCGAACACCGAAGGCTCGCTCATTCAGTTTATACACGCATTGTGTGCAGGACAAAGACTGTTAAACATTGGTATATTTTACCAATACTCGTAATCTTGTTAAATGTTTTTTTTGTTTTTTTTGGGATTCCCAAATGCAGCCGTGTGACCTTGCATGCATATCTGATTGGATTTTTTTTGTTTGTTTTTGTTTTAAACAGCATCAGCTGGGACCCTGTGGGAACATTTGCACAAAGTAAAATATGACTTCAAGTCCTCAATTCTAACACCCCCCCCACCTCACAAAACCCCCAAGTCATCAAACCACCCCTTCCAAACCACAAATCCTCACCTTCCCCCTCCAAACCCTAAGGTGTCGATCCCTCCCTGCTCCAAGCCTTCAAACCACACCCACCCCTACCCCTACCAAAACTTCTCAAACCCCCACACCCCCCACCAAAGCTTCAACCTTTCCCTCCCAACTCTCTCACATCTTTGCCATTCCCAACCCCTACTCTGTCCTCACCCTCCTCTTACTCATAAAAGCAAATGGGCATTCCCACATTAAAACAGCAGAAATATTTAACACTTTCCCCTCCCCCTATCATGCCATCGACGACTTCACAGAAGCTCATCACTGTCGCCTGTGCAACTCACAATCCCGCAAGATATGCGGAAACCCCGTAGAATTGCAAATCTCAAGTGACCATGAGCAGGCTAATTGTGCCAATAAACGACCTGTAACCAATCGTCATCTTTCTCATGCATATTAAAACTCGTTAAAAGTAAATATTGACTAATGTTTTCTTTCACAATGCCACAAGATTCCTGGAAGTCCTTGGACAAAGACTTGGGTTTTATGGTCTCTAGTTGAGTCTTTTAAGAGAAAGTAGTTGGGAATAATAGCAAGGACCTGGGTAACCTCCATGGTAAAAGCCCTGCTTGAGAGAATGCCAGAGTTATTTGGGTGATGTACAGACAACAGACCGCTGCCTCTGAGAACTATCTTCACGAGGCCCGTGATGCCTATTGGCTCAAAATCCTTTTAACTGTCGCTTTGTTCAGTTTACACTGAAGGGAAAACTTGTAGAGGGGGCATGGCAATTGCCAATATGACAACTCTGAAGACGTCTTTGCCTTTCCATGGCAGAAAGCACCATCTTGGCAGCTGTATGACTTTTTCAGGTTGAAATTGTAGATTGTCGGGTGAACTGTGCAACCAATAGGTAATGCACGCACAGCGTCGTTTATAGTGTAGATGTCAGATCACATCTGAATTGAATTGGAGATTTCTCTACTTAATCAGCACGCTCAGAGCAAGTCATGAATCACAAGCACACACATTGTGCTCACCTTGCATTCGTTTGGGGCGAGTAATTAGCTGCTTCCTTTTTTTTTAGTTAGTTATTTATTTATTTATTTAGTGTGGATTTTAGGCTCATAGAACAGCTAGTGTACTGAACGGATCAGGATAGAACAGGACAAAAGGCACAGTAGAGAGTGGGTGAGTGGGGGTGGGATGGGGGGGGGGGCAGGAAAGGATGGATGGGGTGGACAAGAATCACCTGAAAGTGATCAGTACAAGGGCAGCGCCGTATCACTTCGGGTTTACCTCCTCTTTGCCTTCCCAGCCCACAAATTCTTTGAGCTGTCTTTCCAAGCCACGAAGGCCTGACTCTCCCTCCTCTGTGGGCTCTCCACTCTCAACCCGCACTGTTAAATTGCCTCTTTGTATACATACATTATTTCAATGTGTTCTGCATTGACTTGTTTAATTTTTTTTTGTCTCAAATGTCATATACTACTGTATTCATGATCACTTTGGTTGTAAGTTGCCAAATAAACTCATGTGAATTTATTAGATCAAACAACTTTTTGTTTACTTGCTTATGTTGAGTTACTAAGTTAACCTTAAATTTAATCGCTCGCCTCTACTCACCAAGGAGAAATTTTGGAGAGTCATCACTTACTCGCCTGCATTTTGCCCATGACAAGCTCTGATGGTCATTCGTCTTTGAATTTCTGTGCAGAATTTGTTGGCGAAATTGGAAAACGATGTACTTGGTTGTTGGAAGGGCTTGCTGCTGCCACCTTGTAAAGACTCTCTTTTGCGGGATGCGCTGTTTCATGAGGCTGAAGTCCTGCTAGACATGCTGACCAAGGCTGGGGGGCAAGTGCCCAGGGTAGAGCTATTGCAGGCTGTTCTTGCAGGCAGTAGCCATCTGGTATCACATCAGCTGCAAATGTTGTCCAAGACTCTCGCTCCGGCTGATGCTCGCCCTTCATTTCAACGTGCACTGGTGGCTGCTGTGGCTCGCCTCCGGAAACTGGATATGGCGAGTCAGCACCCTCGTGGTTCTGTTGTACTTATCCTTGACAAGGTAATTTGTCATCCTCATCATTAATCATTCATTATGAATGCCTAGAGAGGTTGTTTTTTGGATTAATGCTATATTTTATTTGTCTAAGGGATTATTTTCTTTCCTACCCCATCTCCCTCCCCACTCAAAAAAAATTGCCTCTGTTCCAGCGCTTGCATCAGCTTCCTTGGGAGAGCATGCCCATTCTTCGAGAGAGCTCCATTACACGCATGCCTTGCTTGTCCTTCCTCTTGGCCACTTCTGCCCAGGCCTCTACGGTAGCCACTTGGCATGTTATGACCTGACACTTACTAAGCTGCATGATGGGTATTTCAATATTTTTGTTAGCCTCGAGTGTAATGTTCTATATTTTAGTAAAGATGTTGTTTTTGTTTTTCTGCAGTATTCAAATGCCATTGGAGTTGTGTATTCCATGAGGTTATTTTGACGTTTCTGTGTAGACCAGGGCACATTCCAGTGTAAAAATAAATAAATAAATAATCACAATTTTGTGATGCATTTGAGATGACAATGAATGATCTTCATGTGATTTGAAGAATTGGGAAGGGTCTCTCTCGGCTGTTTTTGCTCACCAGGAAGGAAGGTCCTTACACAGGCAGATCAAAGCAGCCATAAAGTGCCATTGTTAGGAAGCAACACAATAGGAAAGTGGTTATGGCTGAAGAGGTCCACCCCCACACACTCAGCCTTCAACTGCTCCTTCAGAATAGAGAAAAGAAAAACAAAACACTTTGGACTAGAATTGCACTCGGTGGAGTGCATACCTCTGCCACGTCATGCCTGATCCAAGAGAACATATCAGGCCCAATACATTTTTGAAATATGCCACACAGTACGATGTCGTTTTTGGCCCTATCTCTCAATGGTGAAGAATCACTAAAAAAAATTAATAATTCTCGTATCCAGAGCCCGATTCGGATTTTCACCAAAATCGAATCAATCCATCCTTGGCACACACCCAACCTGTCGTCCAAGTTTCATCCGAATCCGTCCACAACTTTTTGAGATCGGTTTTACCCTATCTCCAATGGTGAAGAATCAACCGAAAATTCTGGTAGTCGGATCCAGATCCAGATCTTCACCAAAATCTAATCAGTTCGTCCTTGTCGCACACCCAACCTATCCCAAAAATTTCATCCGGATCCGTCTTCAACTTTTCTCAATTTTCCATTGAGAGGTGGGGCGAAACTGATATATAGCATGATATCTCAAAAAGTTGTGGACGGATTCGGATGAAACTTGGTGGACAGGTTGGGGTGTGGCAAGGACAAATTGATTCGATTTTGGTGAAGATCTGGATCTGGGTTCGGATACGAGAATTATTTAATTTTCAAAGTGATTCTTCACCATTGAGAGATGGGGCCAAAACGATATGTAGCACGATATCTCAAAAATGTATTGGGCCCGATATGTTCTCTTCGATCAGGAATTACGTGGCACAGGTATGCGCTCTACCGAGTGCCCTTCAAGTTAATACTGTATTGTACTCTGGCATTGTACTTTGTTCACTTAAAACACATTGTATTTGTGTAGAATGATTAACTGTCTTGCTGGTGAAGACTAGTGTCTGTCTGTGTCAGCGGACAAGTTTAACAATGTATTTCATCATGTTTATTTCATGCATTGCATTAGTAATGAGATGAGATCTATCATACTCTTTACAAAGCATTGGTGCTGCCAAAGCAGTTTCTTTGCACGAGCCTTCCCTGCAGCCATTCAGGGCAGGAATTTGGAATTTGGCTATGGTACCTGCCTATAGCTCGACTACTCTTCAGTAAGCACACCATGGGGATCTTTAACGTCCATCGAACAATGCTGGCAGACAGGACGCCCAGTATAACATCCAACCAGGGGAGGGCACGCACATTGCTGCCTTACCAGGATAACAGTTCATAGTTGGACTGAGATTCAAGCTCTGGTTAGACAGCTCAGGTGAGTGTGCACACCCTGAGGCTATCCTGTCAGTGCTGGATTTGTGTAGCCTGAGTTAAAATGTGACTCCATCCTCTGGTTCTGTCTGACCAATTCAAACTTGATGCACTGTCTTTCCTTGCAACTCTGCAGGCTGGCTCTGTGCTGAATACTGGTGTGAACCCACATAAGGCCTACTATGTACTGAATCCCCAGGCCAACCTTCCGAGCACTGAAAGCACCTTCCGGCAGTGGTTTGAAAGGTGGGAAAGAGGAGATCTGGTGGAAAGTGAACCTCAAAAAAAATATGATTGTACAGATTTTGGCTTTTGGATGAGGTGACAGGATAAAATGGCAATGTATTGATGGTGGGACACAAACAGAAAAAGTGAAGTGGAAGAAGCATGTGAAGTGAAGTAAGCTGCAAGTAAGCGGGTTGGGTTGGGTAGCCTTAATGACATAACAATCACATGAAGGGATGGGTGATTATTTGAAATGGTGGTATATGCTCCTCATTATCAATCACGATGAAAGATTTTTATTACCCTTGCTGAAGGAGAGGGTATTGCATTTGTGTCGGTCTGTGTTTGTCCGCACAGAACTTTCGTGTTTTTCTCCGCAACCGCTTGTCGGATTGAGACGAAATTTTCTCCATTGGTGCAACGACTCATGTAGAATGTTTTAATGATAATTATGATGTCATCGGTCTCATGGTGTGGCAACCATTTTGGAAAAACAGAAAAAAACTTTGGACCTCTATCTCTGAAACCGCACCAAGGAAAAAATTGAAACTTGACACATAGCAAGTACTCATCATGGGGAATGAGTGATTATTTTTTTTGATTAAATTTTTTTTTCTTTTATGATGTCATAGGTGCCTTCATTATGACGCAATTGCATATGTAGAACGCTACATCCAATCGGTATGAAAATTTGAGGGTCATCTAGGGATAAGATGGTCCACAAATTTTTTTTGATGACATCATCGGTCACGTGACTGCAGCCATATATTTTTTTGTTTGTTTTTAACTTTTAAAAATCTTATCCGAAATGGCTGAACAGATCGAGATGAAACTTTACACATATGACCGCCTATCCATGAGGAATAAAAGGTTCACACTTGTGACGTCATCGGTCACATGGTTTGGCAGCTACATTGGATTTACCCTTGAACATATAAAATTTGTGTTTACAAGGTTGTGAAGGAATAATTGATGTCACATGGTTTGGCAGCCATATTGGATTTAAGAAAAATATTAAATGATGTTTTTATCTGGAACCGCTTCATCAATCGACGTGAAACTTTAAAATTGTGATCAAGTAGTGATGGGGAACACATGTTTTAACTTTCAACTTGATCAGACACATGGTCGAGCAGCCAGAATTATTTAAATTTTTGATGTTTTTTTTGTTTGTTTGTTTTGTTTTTTGAAAAAGGCTCACTTCACTGTCCCCTGGATGGGTTTGAGGGTCGGAGGATTATCAGCTGAAATGCTAATCCTATCCAGGTTCCTTTTGGTGACCATCTTTTCTTTTTGCTTGTTCAGGTTCCTTCTGATTACTCCAATGCAGGACTGTACTTATTTGGTCTTCCATTTGATTTGAATTGAATTTATTTTAATTCCATTCTAAATCCAATTGAATAATAAACGTCATGGATCAGTCAGGTCTCCGATCAAAGCGGGGTTGCATCAAAGCGGGACATCTTGGTACCCGGTCATCACTGCCAGCAGTTATTAAGTGGCAGTTCCAATTATATCTCTTATTAATTACGTAACACACCAGTACACAATTGCCACACAAAATACAGCACACCACACAACACAAGTCCTGGTGAGGGTCTGCAATCTCTGACTGCTCTTTTTCTTGTTATTATTAGGATAACATAAGCCTCACAGGCTATGGTTTCTGTTTAGATTATTTGTTATTATTCTTTGTCCCATTTTGGGCCTTTTTTGCTCAATTATTTTTTTCAAAATTTTTTTTCTCTGCAACCGTTAGTCCAATTGACACAAAATTTTCACCATAGTACGTATTTTTTCAAATAATTTTTAAGTGATCCTATGACGTCACGTGGCATGGCAGCCATCTTGGATTAACCCCCAAAAAATTGTATCTCTGCAACTGCTGATTGGGAGTAGCATGTCACGGGCCAAAATTCACATTTTTCCAAAGGGGAATAAGGATCTTGTAATGATGACATCATATTAAGTGAAGTAGAGCCTGGTGTTGGCTTAGTGGTTAGGGTGGCGGCTTGGGATCCTAAGGTCCTGAGTTCAATCCCCGTTGGTCGCTGAATTAATTACACCAGTGGGTTGACTCAGCCTGTCATCCTTCCGAGGTCGGCGAAATGAGTACCAGTGTGTACTGGTCGAGGGGCACTGCATCAGCGACAGTCGTGCTTCCAAGAAAATGATAGCTACCCCGGCAGCTAAGCTGCCATACGCAAGTTTAGATAAGTGAAGTGGAAGGCCAGCCATAAATGCATAAACATAAATCCCTGTCCTAAAAATCTGAAACTTCATACACGTAATCTGTGCTCCAATGCCTATGAAATGCTTAAATTTATGACGTCATCCGTCACGTAGTTTGACAGCCATATTTGTTTGTTTTTTTCAAAAAAAAGGAAAAATTCTTGCTCTCCAGAACCACTTTAGAGATCGAAGTGAAACTGCACATAAATGATTGACTCGACATGCTGAATATAGTTTGGTAAGTGACATCACAGGTCACATGGTCTGGCAGCCATCTTGAATGTATCCTAAAACCTTCAAAAATCTTTTTCTCCAGAATGGCTGGACAGATTGAGGGGAAACTTCACATACATGTTCCCCATGGGTTGGGGATACGAGGGTGATAGACTAATTGATAGGACACGTGGTTCGGTGGCCATTTTTAATTGAATAAAAATATTAAATGTTTTCTCTGGAACCGCTTATCCGGTCAAAGCAAAATTTACCAAATATGATATACCACCATTGCTATATACAATGTGAAAATGATGGTCATAGCTTACGTGGTGAGGCAGGCATATTGGATATAAAAATGAACCTTATCCGATCAAAACGAAACTTCACACACGTGATCCTCTACCCAATCATGGGCCGAGTGCAAATTTTCAATGCCATAGGTCACGTGATTTGGCAGCCATGTTCGTTTGAAAACTGAGACTTTCAAACACATATTCTTCGCAACAATTTGACATATCGATATGAATGATATCTATGAGCCTGGTGTGGCTTAGTGGTTAAGGCGGTGGCTTGGGATCCTTGGGGTCCTGAGTTCGAGCCCCGCTGGCCGCTGAGTTAGCATCAGGGGGGTTGACTCAGCCTGTCATCCTTCTGAAGGTCAGCGAAATGAGCACCAGTATTCTGGTAATTGTCTCTGCAGGGTTGAAGGCGATTAAAGGGTTGGCGTCAGGAAGGGCATCCGGCCATAAAAACATTGCCACAAGAAAGGGTACCATGATTGGAGCCTGCAAAAAGCTGACCCCTGCTCAGGGATAAAGGCTTTCAAATGGTGTGATGATGACATGAATGACATCTCATTACATGGAGCAAGCGTAGTGGATAACTGCAAAGTTTCGAATCGATCGCTGCAGTGGTTTCCGAAATATAATCTATTTATTTATTTTCCGTGGAACCAATGTGGCTGCCAATCCAAGTGACTGACGTCATTGTTAAATAAAATATATACAGCAAGGGTAGAGGATCATAACTGCAAAGTCCAGTATTGATAGGTTATTCGGTTTCGGTGAAATAATTATTTTATCATACCCAACAAATCATATCTTATACACTGGGCTGCATTAAAGCAGGTGGGGGAGGGGGGGTGCAGGGGGGCTGCTGAGAGCTGAATGAAGGTACGTTAATTCTCACATTATGCAGAGGAAAGAAAATCGTAGTCTTTCATTAAAAAATACTTTACTTTTCTGCCAGACTTTTTAAAGCTTATTAAGCAAACTGATGGATATGTAATAAACATGTTTAATGTGAAGTGAATAAACATTAACATCAGCTTGGTCGTGAAAGTTGAATATACACCACCCGATGAAGGTGCGTGAATTCTCATGTTATGCAGAGGAAAGAAAATCGTGCTCTTTCATTCATAATTTTTTTTTCCTTCGGGAGCCGATGACGAAGGCTTGATGTGCTGCGTGATATGAGTGGTGCTCGGGGAACCTCCTAGGTGGCTGTGGGACCGCCGTTGTACTGCTTGTGTGCATGGGAAAATTGTGTGGTATGTGAGCGAGGGAGAAAGAAAACCGTGGAGTGGATCGTGTGTGTGAGTGGTGTAAGAAACACAGCAGGACAGCCCGTGTCGGCCGTGTGCATAAGTGATGTGAAATCCACATTATGTGTGTGGAGATGATTGTGGAAAGTCCCACGTTGCAAAAGTGAGCGTCGCGAAGCTCGCGGGGCGACCCGTGTGCGAGTGACGCCTGCAGGGATCTCTTTCGTCCCCACTCTTTTTCAAGGCTTCTTCTTCTGAATCTTTTCATCTCCACTCCCTTTCAAAGCGTGGGTCAGGTGTCCGATCAAAGTGAGGTTGTATCAAAGCAGAGCGTCATGGTACGCAGCAATTACTGCTCACAGTTAGAAAGCATAGCGCCTCAAATTGTTCTTGTTATTATTGTAATTATTATTTATTTTACCACAAACCATCCGGCTCTCCTGCTGAAAGCATTTTGACCTTTCTTGTTTTTTTTTTCTTTTAATTTTAATTTTTTTTGTCCAAGTCGAGGCTTGTTTAAGAGATAACACACAGAAACATATAACAAGGCAGGAAACGAGGGGTGGAAGAGAGAAGCACAAAATGGTGGGAACAGAGACACTAGATCTGTGGAAGGGAGAGGGATGGGTCGGGTATATGGGTAAACAAGTTGGTACCACAGGACTTTCAGGAAGGAAAACGGGGAATTTGAAGGAGGTGGGTATGGGGTGGATTAACGGGGGTAGAAAAGATTAAGATTTTGAATGGAGGAAGAAATGAGATGGTGGTGAACAGCTGTTTTGAACACCTGGAGGGAGGAGTGGGATTGAAGAGTGTGTGAGACTTTGTTCCAGAGGTGGGAATAAAGAGGAATGAAAGAGTAAGGTGAGCAGTGATTCTTGTATTTTGGCAGTTTCACCAGAAGGGTGTTTTTGGCAGAACTTGAATGCCCTGTGGAATTATAAGGGGGGCAGAGCACAGACAGAGCAGAGAAGTGGGGGGGGGCAAGGCTGGAGAGGAGATGGCAAAGACAGAAAGACCACCGACCTGCCTGCAGTGAGAGAATGAGAGACCCAAAGACTCAGCTTCATCACGGGAGATACCAATGATCCTAAAAACCTTGGAGTGGAGCTGGGCGTGAGGCAAGGCACCACCCCAGAGGGGAGAGCAGTACTTCATCAGGCTGTGGATGAACGCTTTGTAAGTGGATAGAAGTTCAGGTGTGCCAAGGAAGAACTTTGAAGGCCAACTTGGAGATGTGGCTTTCCCTGGAAAGACTGTGGCAGATAGTGAGGCCCAAAGCTTGAATGAAAGGACTTCAAGGGAATTGTGAGAAAGTAGATGAGGGTGGGGTGGGGGGTTCCAGACGATCCTTTCAGAGAGAGAGAGAGACACACAGAGAGAGAGACAGAGGAGAGAGAGGTGAGAGAGAGAGAGAGATATAGATATAGATATAGATATAGATAGATTTGTCAGGATTGAAAGACATGTTCTAAATGATTGAACAGCTTGTAATTTTAATCCAGGTCTGCAGAGAGTGAAGAGGCTGCTGTCTGCCGATCAGAGGGATGAGAAATGATACGACAGTGTGTGGAGTCCGTCAGTAAAGAGATAATGAGGATTTTCCAGAGACTGAGAGATCATTGATTAAAAAAACAGAAAAAGCACAGGGCCCAGAACACTGTCTTGAGGAACTCCAGCCTGGACAGGAAGAGGAGATGTGAGAAAGCCATGAATAGCCATCCGTTGACTGCGACAGGAGAAGAATTCCCCAAGCCATGAGTGGAGATTGCCTTGGATACCACAAGAAGAGAGTTTGGTGAGCAGTGTGAGATGCCAGACCGTATCGAAAGCTCGTGATATATCAAGGGAGATGGCTCTGATCTCATGTTTGGCATTTAGGACCTCCATCGATTGTTGAGAGAGCAGAAGCAGCATATCCAGGGTAGAGTGACCTGGTCTAAATCCAAATTAATGGTCGGGAATCAAGCCATTGGAGAAGAGGAAGGATTTAATGTCTGAAGCGATGATGGATTCCATGACCTTGCTGATTATTGTGAGTAGGCTGATTGGTCTGTAGTTGCAGGGATCTGTTTTTGCACCTTTTTATGCAAAGCGGTAATATTTGCTGATTTCCAAGCAGATGGCAGATGACCTTGAGAAAATTAGAGGGTGAAGAGAACAGAGAGGGGTGAGGAAGAGCAGTGGAGCAGGTTTTTAGGATATGTGGGCTGATGCCGTCTGGACCGGTTGCAGAATCTGAGTTGAGGTTTGGCAGCAAACTCTCCACCTTGTCAGGAGAAAAGGACACAGAGTCCAGGAACAGCTGGGTGCGACTGGGTAAGGTGGGTGCAGAAAGTGATGGGTTTGGGACACAAGATTTAGAAGCAAACACCGAGTTTAGGCATTCAGCCTTTTCACATGCAGTGTCAGCTGTGCAGCCATTTGAGATGAGGGAGGGGACGCAGGGGAACATACACCAGAATTGGACTTAACTGGATGCCACCAGGATTTGGAAGAGGGAGACAGGTTTGAGAGTTCAGACGAGATAAGAAAGATGTTGTTTCCTGGCTCTCCTGAGGGTAGATACAAACTTGTTCCGAGCTTTGTGGAAGGAACTGAGATTGCCTTCAGTTGGAATTGCCTTCCATGAGGCGAAGGCAAGTTGTTTCAGGATGACAGTCTCACCACAAGCTTTAGTGTACCATGGGCAGGAGGAAGGGGTAGACAGTTGGAGACGAAATGGGATAAATCTGTGTATGAGGGAGAGAAAATTTGTTTGAAAAAATTCCCAGAATGAGTTTGTCAATGAGAGTAGAATTGGGAGATCAATTTAGAAGTTTGGCTGCTTGAAGACTCTGCCAGTTAGTTTGAGTGAAATGCCAGACTCGTCGGTGCTGAGGTTGTTCTCTCATAACAGCCAGAGAGATGTTTACTTTGACAAGCACGCGGTCAGATGAACCGATTGGAGCAGAAGAAGAATAGCACACATTAGCAGGGAAATTGGTCAAAATCAAATCCCGAAGAGATGAAGTACTGTTGGCTGAGATCCGGGTCGGGAAGCTGACAGATTGTTTCAGTCCCAATGAGTCGCAGAAATCCTCTGCGAAGGTGCCATGGCAGGTGAGAGAGGTACCCACACACAGCCAACTGGCATGATGGCAATTGAAGTTACGACATATGAGGAAGAGAGAGTTTGGATGAGTGAATAGATGGTCCATGTTTTCGGCGAGCTGGATGGTAAATGGAGTCATCACTGTTTGGTGGACGGTACAACACACATATAAACATGAGGTGGGAGCAGAGAGGAATCTGGAGCCAGAGGTATTTCTGGCAGTGTGGAGGAGTGAGGGCAGTGCATGGAGAGTGAGGAATCGAGTTTTTGATAAAGAGACCAACTCTGCCACCATGACCACAATTTTTGGTGTGTACTGATCCTTTATTTGTACTTTTAAATTGATTCAAATACACGGCTGCCCTGCTTTGATGTGCCTGCGAAGTAGAGAACAGTTATTGAATTGCTGAGAACAGTTATTGAATTGCTTACTGTGGAAGAGGGTTCCTTCAATGGATGTTCATAGGCATTTAAGGAGTGTGTACGGCAACTCTACCATTGACGTGAGCACAATTGGACGTTGGGAAAAGCATTTCAAGAGCAGGGAAATCAACATCGACGACGAGTTTCAGTGGTCTGCCTGCAACCACAGTGACAGGAGGAAACAAGTCGGATTAATGTGTTGACGGAGACAATGTGGAAAAAAACTTCATATTTGCCACATATATACATACTAGCATATTCCCTGTAATTTTTATTATTATTCTTTATTATTATTTTATTTTATTTTATTATCATTGGTATTATTATTTATTATTCCCTGAAATTGGAATTCTATTTGGTGCGAAGTAAAATAACAGGCATTACTTGCGCACCGATCCTTGTCCGTGCAGTGTTGATTCTGCTTTGGGAAGAATATTTGCATTTTTATTTTGGGCAAATTATGCTCATGGTGGAATTGTCATTTATTCAGGGCAACCATGAACTTTTGCGACACCTGGCTCTCCTGAAAAGGGCAAAAATGCAATGTAATTGGACATTTTTGCTCCCAAAAGATTGTGTGCCCCAAACAATAAATTTGAGAAATTGATAATTTCAAAATGACAGATATGGAATGAGGACCAAATTAATTTGAGTTGTTTTCTTCTTCCTTTTTGATATTATTATGATTATTATTGTTGTTGTTATTTATCTTCTTTTTTTTTTCCAAGTATGTTTGATAGAATATTGATATAATGCCTCTATAAAGATAGAATTGATAGAATGCCTCTAAAGGAATGTTTTGAACGGTTCTCTTGCTGAAAGTGTGAAGTTATTTTGTGGATCGGATTGGCCAATGCCATGCTATTCCATTCCATGTTTGTGTGTCACACACACACACACACACACACGCGTTTATTAAGTTATATTTTCACATTTTACCCTTTGTTTTCCTGCAGTATGGATGGCTGGGAAGGAACGATTGGTAAACTGCCGAATCAGCAGCTGCTCCAGTTGGCTCTCTCGACGAAGGATCTTTACATGTGAGAGTTTACACTTTTGGGAGCTCAACATCCATCTTGCTTTAAACTGTTTGCTTTCGGAGCAGGCAATCATTTTTTTTTCTGGTGCAGCTACGCAGGACATGGTGCAGGGGCACGCTTGCTGGGGATTCAAGAGCTTCCACGACTATCCTGTCGTGCCCCCTGCCTGCTCTTTGGATGCAGCAGTGCGGCGCTCACAGCTCGGGGCTCCCTTGAGCCCTCCGGCATTGCGCTCTCATACATGATGGCTGGGTGGTATGTTCGTTTATTTTTTTAAAAAAAACTTGTGTGTGTGTGTGTGTGTGTGTGTGTAACATACAACCGTAATGAAGCCTTCAAACCCATTGGCTGGAGAGCTGGCTTGACTGACCACAATAATTGTTCAGAATAAAATAATGTGTCTGCCACGTTAGTTTTGTGGTAAGCCAGTCTCATTCACAATTCGAATTATCCGACCTGTATAACCACAAAGTATTATACTGTCAGACACCGCTATTCGCAGATTCGCTATTCAATGCAGAGACTGCGATGTCTGGGTGTATTCGTGGTTTACAAAATGCGACCTGCTTGGACATTCACGGCCCTGTCCTTTGCGTATTCGCGGTTTTTCGTGGATGATGAAAAAAAAAATATTCCATGAGCCGTGCTATAAACAAACTATGTACATACTGTAGTGTACTAGTACGCAAAAACATATCTTCCATGAGCCACGTACTTAACCACAGTTCTAAAACGTATCTTCCATGAACTGCGCTATAAACGAACTGGATGTATATACTATAGTGTACGCAAAAACATATCTCCCACGAGCCACGTATAAAACCACATTTTTTGTTTTTAAAATTATTTTGAACGTATCTTCCACCAGGCATGTTGTAACCGAGCTGTGCGTCTTTTTCCACCATTCCGCTATAAAGACACTTCACGGAATCTATTATGAGCTGCTGAAGATGTCCCCCCCCTCCCCCTCGCAAGTTCTACATTTAAAATGTTTCACTACATCTGACACTTGCTGAGTAAATGTTAGCATGATGCTTGCATAATTAGAACGTTTCACCACATCACCTCCAGACTTCAGCTGAGTACATCTGGTGAAACATTCCATTTGCCAACATCCCCCACAAACAATGGGCAAATTAATCACCCCCCGCAGCTACCAGAATTCCCAGCACGTGTCCTGGGTCTCAATCGTTCTTTTCATCCGCTGCCTGACCATGTGTTGATCATTGATTGTCGACAGTGCAAAGATGGTCGACTGCAAGCGTGGAAGAAAGTGATGGCCTAGTCGCAAAGTGGAGCTGCTTACCGCTGTCGAGAGGACCGGTGTGGCTTCTGTGGGCGGACACAATGAATTAAACGAATGCACCGTTTGCTGCATACGAAAGCATGAGAAGGAGAATCAAGAAAGTCTTGTGGTGAGCGCTGTCCTGAGCACCAAAGTGGTTACCCAGGATGCTTTGACGACATGGAGCCTGAGGAGTTCGATGCTGTTATCATTGCATGCCGAGGAGGAGTTGGGAGCCATTACTAATGTTTCTGAGGAAGAAGGGGGGGATGCGGGCAGTGATGAGGAAGAGACACTGCATTCAAGTCTGGGCTTTGGCTGGCCACTTAAGGACTTTTTACGTTCTTGTTCTGAGCCATTCCATTGTTGCTTTGGCTGAATGCTTGGGGTCATTGTCCTGTGGAACGTAAATCTTTGCCGCAGCTAAGGTCTTTTGCACTCTGAAGCAGTTTTCCTCGAGCATTGGCTCATTCATTTCTCCCTCTATCCTTAACAGTTTCCCAGTCCCTGCCACTAAAAAGCATCCCTATAGCATGATGCTGCCACCACCATGCTTCACCGATGGAATGGTGTTAGATGGGTGAGCTGGTGCTTGGTTTCTGCCAGACGTAGCACTTTCCATTCAGGCCAGAGAGTTCAGTTTTCATCTCGTCAGACCACAGAATATTTTGCATCATGCTCTGAGTCTTTCCCGTGCCTTTTTACAAACTCCAGGCGTGTTATATGCCTTTTTTTTCTCAGCAGTGGCTTCCGTTTGGCCACTCTCCCATAAAGCCTAGATTTGTGAAATGCTGCAGAGATTGTTGTCCTTCCTGCAGGTTCTCCCATCTCAGCCAAGGAACTCTGTAGTTCTGTCAGAGTTGTCATTGGGTTCTTGGTCACCTCTCTGACCAAGGTCCTTCTTTCCCAGTTGCACAGTTTGGTCGGATGGCCAGTTCGAGGAAGAGTCTGGGTAGTTCCATATCCTTTTCATTTCCTAATGATGGAGCACACTGTGCTCTTGGGAACTTTCAACACTCGAGAAATTGTTTTCTACCCTTTTCCAGATTTACGCCTCCTCACAATTCTATCTCCGAGTTCTACAGACAGTTCCTTGGAATTCATGGTGGAGTTTCTGCTCTGACATGCACTGTCATCTGTGGGTCCTTATATTTTAAGGTGTGTTTCTTTCTAAATCATGTCCAATCAATTGAATTGGCCACAGGTGGACTCCATTCAAGTTGTTGAGACATCTCAAGGATGATCAAAGGAAATTACAATGACACCAAATTGAGCTCAGGTGCATCCAAAAGGGTTGAATACTTATTGATGCAAAATATTTCAGCTTTTCATTTTTAATTCATTTGTAAAAATTTCAAAAAACATATGTTTTCACTTTGTTGTTGTGCAGTAATTTTTTATAGATCGGTGACAAAAAATTTAAATTGAATCAATTTTAAATTCAGGCTTTAACACAACATGTCATGATGATGTCGGAGAAGTGTAGCACTGCTCAAACAGAAAATTTGTCTCTGAACGTGTCTGGATGCGCAGCCTCACCCTCTCAGTGTCCTTCAACTCCCCCGCCCCCGATCTTCTAGCATGCTAGGTAGACCCCATAGGAAGCGCGCGGCGTAGTATAATGATATTAAATGCTTAAAATTGTAGTCAGTTGGATATTTTATATGCAGTGCTTATTTTTCTGTTAAAAAGGGGATCGTCAAAAAGACTATTAAGATGGAAAACTTCTTGTGTTAGCATTGTGGGGGAAATAAGCGTTATTACCCACAGGGTGCACGAAGCGCAATAAAGCGGGGTATAGCAATATGGTTCACTGGTCTCTGCGTACGATCACAATGATGTCGTGTAATGACCGAGTAACGAATTTAACTTTGAATTGAGAGGTTGTTATAAATTTGAACAACTAATAGAGAGAAATGAGACCTGAGTGTTAGCGTTAACGGTATTTCTTCTGAATATTGTCAGATTGCAATGACGCAGAGAGGCAGTGGATGTGAAGATAGGTTATCTGTTTACTCTGCCTGTATAGCCATCAAACAAAATTGAAATTATTCCAAACAGGAAACATTATTTTAAAGATGTAATAAAGGATACACACAGCAGCATGAAAAATTACTGTAATGTTTTCACAAAGGTGTTGTTTATAAAATATAAAAATATATATATATAGTATTGTGCGGAATTCGGCCTTAGTGTGTTATTAAATATAGGATTAGCCAGATCCCCATTAAATGCATGTTTGAGCCAGGTTGTTCGAATAAATGGACTGTACATGTGTGTCGGGAGGTTCGGAGGAAGGCTGTTTCATTGTTCGTTACATTGGTGGTGACCGAGAGGTTCTTCTTCTTCCTCTCTTCTGACAATAGTCCCCGCCCAGCTCTGAGAGGGGGAGTGGCTTGGAGAAGGAATGAGACTGAAGGAGGAGCAGTGGGCTTTGAGCGAGCGAGCAAAGGAAAGGCAGGGTGAATCTGCGGGAGAGAAACTGAACCTGAGCGCGCCGAGGTCTGCGATCGGCAGTGGTGAAACTGAGCGCCGAGGTGCGCGATCGGTTTTTTCGTGAGGAGCGAGCCGAAAGAAAGGCAGGGAAAGGACTGCATGAGGTCTGTCTGCCTCTGGCTGGATGAGAAGCGACTAATGGATCGTGATCTGCTGTGTAGGGGACGGCTGTGTCTGTCTGGTCTGCTTCGTGGAGAGGCAGGAGAAACGGCTAGTGGAGTCGGCGATCGACTTTTGTGGGGAGACATCGACGGGTTCGTCCGGGGTCCAGTGGCGGAGCCTCTGACTGTCTCCTCTCATTGGTGCGACGACGTCTTGGAATCCCATGGACCCAGCCTGCGGGCCAACACCTCGATTTGGCCTTGTCTGGTGAACAGGCCAGGCCTGGACTTGTATTACTTGGACTTGGGAGAGACAGCTGGAAACCCATCAATCTTTCGCTCTGGTGCAGTCGACCTTGCGAGGTTTTTGACGCGGAGGCTGCGAGCGTGAGGGTGCGAACATGGACGAGGCCAGTTTTAGGTGCAGCGGCGGCGTGTTTGAGCTTGGGAGCTCGGAATCCGTGGACATCGGTTTGTCAGAGCACACTTGTCGCTTTTGACACTTTCTCGTCTCATGAAACATCACAAAGTACTCTGTGTCTTGTCTGCATGCTGTCCCGTGTCTTGTCTGCATGTTGTTTTAAGGTTTATTCTCGTTTGGGTCCCTTCGAAACCCATAATCCGTAGCTCACCTAGTTAAGAACGGTTTTAGATTAAGTTATAACATTGTCGTGAATGTTTTGCTTGTGTCGTGGTTCCGATGTCCGCAATAAATCTGGCTGTTCGTATGAAGTTGCCGCTTTTGAATTAATTTGTGCCGCGCCGAGGAACAATGCCGTCGATTTGGATTACCAATGGTTACAGACATGGCAGAATTTGCTCGGTTCTGTGACAAAACCAGTCTGTAACCGGGGTTCTATTTCCCAACTGGTAAGGTAGGGGTACGTTGGTATCGCGATTCGAGACGCGTGACGAGTGTTGCCGAACCAGCTGTCGTTATAACCGGAGACTGCGGTGGTTAGGGTGGTGCACGAATCTGTAACATTTCGTGTCGAGAGTAGGCTGCGAAAACCCAAACTGGTTACGGAAGTAATTGACGACATCGTCCGAACCCCGCCACGCAGAGGAAACAGAATCCTTAACAATGTATATATATATTAATATATATATATTATATATATTATATATATATATATATATATAATAAATGTTGTTATGGCCACGGGTACCGAACGTATTATGAGGGATTACATCTCATTTCTCATCGGAAGAACCGGACATGGGGCACGCTCACAATTAACTTTGTGGTGCAGTGGGTTGCTTTAAAACACGAACGCCATCGGCTTAAACCATGAGAGTTTAAGTGTCCACCGTCTAATATGCCATTTAATTAGAGGTCACGTGGTTCCTGAATGGGGAAGGTGCCTTCGGAGAACTAATGGCAAGCTCATTATTATCATTTGATTAGATTTAAGTTGGGCGGCCGAGTGTTTACCGTGGTGCAAACTATGACGGTTAATTTGTTTGGGAATTACTCCCTAGTCAATCTAGGTTCGGCCATGCTAGATCAATGGCAGGAAAGGAGAACACGCGACAGATTGAACGTCAACAAGGATTGTATTATGAAGAAAAATAAATACGCTGAAGAACTTTTTATTTCTTTGGGGTATAAAGAGATGAATTCAATAATCAATAAAATTCAAACAAATAAAGAATTCAGCAGGCAATTGATGAAAAATATAGAGACAAGAGAAGATGCTTATCACTCTGTTTAACGATTAAACACGAGACAAGGTACCAAGCAGATCATTCAGGGGGGAAAAGAAATCTCGGGTCTCGCTTACCGAGGCAGAAGTCCTCGTGCGTCAATAAAGTCCAAAACTCGTGAGGCGTGCCTTTGGGTCCGCTGCAGCCCCTTGCGAACCGTGCCACCAAAGCGCAAACGGGCTCGAACACCAATAGCGTGACGTCATCGCCAGCAATACAGCGGCGCCAAGAGCAAGGTACGAGACAGAACCGATGAACAGTCCAACTGTCAGGAGCTGTCAGGATACCGTAAGAAGCTGTCGCGACTGTCTGGAACTTCACCAACGATGAAGAGAACTGTAAGGAACATCACCAGTGTCAGGATGCTCAACCTCAGGAGTGAAGGAACGTCCAGACTGTCAGGCGATGGTCTTCATCCTTTTTTTCGGGACCAGTCTGGGCGGAGTGCAAGCAGACTTCAGCAAATCAGTTCTTCTTTGGCGCATCGTGCATGTGACCAACATCATTCATCATCTTCCTTCCCAGAGAAGATGCAAACCCCCAATCAACAAAGGTCGCGGCCCATACGCAGCGAGTTGGTGCGCTGGACGGGTGATAAAGGGCAGCCATTTCCAGAATTGCCAGCGGTTAATAATTTGTGGGGACTCACAAGACAGTCAACGGCGGCATCGCTGACGTTTGGTTGAACTGAGAGGAGCCAACCAGCATCTACGAAGATGGTGTCCGGGTTATCAAGGCGTCAATGAAAAAAGGTCGGTGCAAGATCAATGAAGATAGGTGGGTGGAGGTAATGAACAGAAAGCACATTTGGTGTCAGAATAATGGCTCAGGAAAAGCCCGCGGGTGCTTAATAAATTGTCTGTAGTCCAATGTAAATAAATCGTCCACTTCGCAAGCAAAGTGTCCTGATGGAAAGGGGGTAGACGAGCCTCGTTGGGCTTCATGGCTATCTCGCGTGCGTTGAAACGATGTCGTAAAGGAAAAGGCCATCACATAAAAGGGGAATCTGTTTTGCCATTCTCACAACGCATCAAGAGTATAGAATCCCACTAGACAAAGGTATGGGTCTATCTGGGACATGCATATTAGTGGAAATAATTCTCTGAGGACTAATGTTGCTTGCATTCGGCGGATCCGAATTATGAAATGAATAACAATTATATACAAAGTTTCGGGCACAAATGGGTGCGAGTGTATTATGAGGGGGTTAATCCCGTTTCTCTCCGGAGGGGAGGACCTGGGGCCACGTCACAATTTACTTTAATGGTAGCAAGTGGGTTGCTTTGTACATGAGAGCCAATCAGTTATACAGAAGTTCCGTGTCCACCATTATTTGCCGTGATTAATAGAGGTACGTGCCTTCCTGAAGGGGAATGGCCTCGGGCGATGCACAGATCTTATCTTGATTAGACTGGGCGGGGCGCCGAGTACGTGTTTACAGATCGGTGATGGAATTGATCAGGTTATTAGTTTGGGAACGAATCTCCGATCTATCTAGGTTAATGACATGCTAGGAAGGTTAAATGAGGAAAGGAAGCAAGGACAGGTTGAAAACGTAACAGAGGAAATGTTTTAATGGGGAAAATTTATACTGAACAATTATTTATTCTTTGTTATGGTGAAATAGGAAATTCAAATATCGAGATAATGCGAAGGACAAGAATTAAACAGGCATTGGAGAAACGGGGAAAAGCAGATCTTAGTACTATGCTTATAGAACATCAAAAGCAGATTTAATAACCGAGAAGGTGGAGGACAGAGGATTTCGGGTGGGGGGGGGGGGGGGGATGAGAAGTCGGTTGGTGACAAGTAGGAAGTCGTGGTGCGTCATAAATGTACAATGTGTGAGGATCTGGTCGCTGCAGGCTGCTTGCGTGCCCCAGACGTCCAAACAATCGCGTCATTGTCAACCTAGGAACAGGTAGCCAGAGCAGGTTCGAGGAACGAGCATGAAGTAAATCAGGAGGTACCAACAGACGTGCAAGAAGATGTAGGTGTAACAGTCACCACTGTATAGCAGTCAGGGTGTAGGCCTGTCTATGGCCAGCTCACCTTGAAGAAAGCGTTCTGTTTGTTTATAGGAGAGTGTGGTGAAGTCAGAGACTTAGAAATACTTGCATATGGGCGATGTGCAGCGTCTATTACGTCTCCGGATCATATCCTTCTCGTTGTCGACAAACAAGAGTCAGCAAGCATCCATAGAGCTGCTAATGGGGTCACGTATTGTAAAAGGTGGAGTAAGGTCGGTGAAAGAATGGGTGGTGTTTGAAAGATCAATGAAGATAGGTGGATGAGGTAAATGATCCACGATATTTGACGGTCAATACGTTGCAGGAAAGAAGGTGTGTGTTCTCAATATTGATAGTAAGTGTAAAAGAATTGTCCCTCAGCAATGTGTCTGATGGAAAGGGGTAGAAAGAGCGACTTGGGTTAAGGATCTATCGGTGATGATTTGTTTGAGAAAAGGCCATCATAAGAAGGGAATCCATTTCTTTTTCGGTGGTGGCCCTGGTTGGAAATAAGACAAGGGGATGGGTTATCTGGGATGATTTATGGGAATGATGTTGGGACTAATTTTGTATGCATTAGGTGGATCATATATATATACTATATATATATATTATTTATATATATTATATGTATATATCTATGCTTATTGTATAATATGTAATATTGAATTATTATAATACTTGTATTATTAGGTATAAATACATACTATAGAGATATATTGATATTGATTATTGATTTTGTATTTGATTATTGATTTTGATATTTGATCTATTGATTATTTTATATTATTATTATATTTATATTATTATATTTCTTTATATTTATATTTATTAGCTGGTGTTGGGGTTGTGGTTTAGTAGCGGTTGGTAGGTTGAGTTAAAGCGTTGGAATTGACATTATACTAAGGAGGTTTTGAATCAGTGTATATTGAGAGTGGCGGAAGTGAGTAAGTGTATGGCGGGTGTTGGTTAGAATGGTGTAATTTGTTGTGTAGGGTTGTGGAGGTCGGGTTGTGAATATTTGGGTTAAGGTGATATGTGGGAATAAGGGCGCGAGAAGAAGAGGATTTGTATTTAGTATGCGTATTGGGTTAGTATCGTGGAGTTATCGAGGTTTTCTTGGAATAATTTTTTTGGGATTCCGTTACTGGTATTAGTTGAATGACGAAAAGAAACGTTATCCCGTTTTACTTCAATTAATAATGCGTGTGTATGTGTGATTATTTGTGGAAATAGTGTATATGTGAAGGTAGGTG
>CM068952.1:21688023-21699019 GCA_035128595.1 Eptatretus atami | reverse complement strand
CTGCAGCTATATTTTTTGTTTTTTTTTACTTTGTAAAAATTATCGAAATGGCTGACAGATCAGATGAAATTTAACATATGACGCCTATCCATGAGGAATAAGTTCACACTTGTGACGTCATCGTCACTGTTTGGCATACATTCGATTTACCCTTGAAATATAAAATTTGTGTTACAAGGTTGTAGGAATAATTGAGGTCACATGTGTTGGCAGCCATATTGGATTTAGAAAAATATTAATATGTTTTATCTGGAACCGCTTACAAATGCACGTGAAACCTTTAAAATTGTGATCAAGTAGTGTGGACACATTGTTTTAACTTTCAAACTTGATCAGACAACATGGTCGAGAGCCAGAATTTTTAAATTTTTGATGTTTTTTTTGTTGTTTGTTTGTTTTTTGAAAAGCTCACTTCACTTGTTCCCTGGATGGTTTGAGGGTCGAGGATTATTCAGCTGAAGCTATCCTATCAGGTTCCTTTGGTGACCATCTTTTCTTTTTGTTTTCAGCTTCCTTCTGATTACTCCAATGCAGGACTGTACTTAATTTGTCTTCCATTTGATTGATTGAATTTATTTTAATTCTTCTAAATCCAATTAATAATAAACGTCTGATCAGTCAGTCTCCGATTGCAAAGCGGGTGTGCATCAAAGCGGGACATTGTACCCGGTCATCACTTGCCAGCGTTATTAGTGGCAGTTCCATTATATACTCTTATTTAATTACGTAACAACCAGTACCAATTTGCCACACAATACAGCCACCAAAAACAAGTCCTGTGAGGTCTGCAATCTCGTGACTGCTCTTTTTCTGTTATTATTAGATTACATAAGCCTACAAGGCTATGTTTCTGTTTAGATTATTGTTATTATTCTTGGTCCCATTGGCCTTTTTTGCTCAAATATTTTTTTCAAAATTTTTTTTCTCTGCAACCGTTAGTTCCAATTGACACAAAATTTTCACAGTAGTACGTATTTTTTCAAATAATTTTTAAGTGATTCCATGAGTTACGTGTGCATGGCAGCATCTTGGATTAACCCCCAAAAAAATTGTATCTCTTGCAAACTGCTGATTGGAGTAGCATGTCACGGCCAAAATTCACTTTTCCAAAGGGGAATAAGGACTTTGTAATGATGACATCATATTAAGTTGAAGTAGAGCCTGTGTTGGCTTAGTGGTTAGGTTGCGGAGCTTGCGGATCTAAGGTCCTGAGTTCAATCCCCGTTGGCCGCTGATTAATTACACCAGCGGTTGATCAGCCTGTCATCCTCGAGGTCGCGCGAAGAAATGTAGTCACGTGGTGTACTGGTCGAGGGGCACGCATCAGCGACAGTGTGCTTCCAAGAAAAATGTAAGCTACCCCGGCAGCTAAGTGCATACGCAAGTTTAAGTAAGTGAAGTGGAAGGGCCAGCCATAAATGCAATAAACATAAATCCCTTCTAAATCTGAAACTTCATACACGTAATCTGTGCTCCACTGCCTATGGAATGCTTAAAATTTATGACGTCATCGTCACGTAGTGACGCCTAATTTTGTTTTTTTCAAAAAAAAGGAAAAATTCTTGCTCTCCAGAACCACTTTAGAGATCGAAGTGAAACTGCACATAAACTGATTGACTCGACTGCTGATATAGTTTTGGTAAGTGCATCACAGGTCACATGTCTGGCAGCCATCTTGATGTATCCTAAACCTTCAAAAAGTCTTTTTCTCCGAATGGCTGGACAGGATTAGGAGAACTTCACATACATGTTCCCCTGGTTGGGGATACCGAGGGTGAGACTAATGATGGACACGTGGTTCTGGGTTGGCCATTTTAATTGAATTAAAAATATTAAATGTTTTCTCTGGAACCGCTTATCCGGTCAAAGCAAAATTTACCAATATTGATATACCACCCATTGCTATATACAATGTGAAAATGATGGTCATAGCTTACGTGGTGAGGCAGGCATATTGGATATAAAAATGAAACCTTATCCGATCAAAGAAACTTCACACACTGATTCTCTACCCAATCATGGGCCGAGTGCAATTATTCAATGCCATAGGTCACGTTGATTTGGCAGCCATGTTCGTTTGAAAATGAGACTTTCAAACAATATTTTCGCAACAATTGTGACATATCGATATGAATGATATCTTATGAGCCTGGTGTGGTTAGTGGTTAAGCGGGGCTTGGGATCCTTGGGGTCCTGGTTTCGAGCCCCGCTGCCGGCTGAGTTAGCATCAGGGGGTGACTCAGCCTGTCATCCTTCTTGAAGGGTCAGGCAGAAATGAGCATCCCATATTCTGGTAATTGTCTCTGCAGGGTTGAAGGCGATTAAAGGTGTGGCGTTCCATGGAAGGGCTCCGGCATTAAAAAACATTGCCACAAGAAAGTGTACCATGATTGGAGCCTGCAAAAAGCTTGACCCGCTGCTCAGGTATTAAAGGCTTTCAAATGGATGTGATGATGACATGAATGACATCTCATTACATGGCAGCAGCTGGATAACTGCAAAGTTTTCGAATCGATCGCTGCAGTGGTTCGAAATATAATTCTTTATTTTATTTTCCTGGAAAATGTGGCTGCCAATCCAAGTGACTGACGTCATTGTTAAATAAATATATACAGCAAGGGTAGAGGATCATAACTTGCAAAGTCCAAGTATTGATAGGTTATTGGTTTCGTGTGAAATAATATTTTATCAAACCCAACAAAATCAGTATCTTATACACTGGCGCTGCATTAAAGCAGGTGGGGAGGGGGTGCAGGGGGGGCTGCTGAGGCTGAATGAAGTACGTTAATTCTCACATTATCAGAGGAAAGAAAATCGTAGTGCTTTCATTAAAAAATACTTACTTTTCTGCCAGACTTTTAAAGCTTATTAAGCAAACTGTGAGATATGTAATTAAACATGTTTTAATGTGAAGTGAATAAACATTAACATCAGCGTGGTCGTGAAGATTGAATATACACCACCGATGAAGTGCGTGATTCTCATGTTATGCAGAGAAAGAAAATCGTAGCTCTTCATTCATAATTTTTTTTCCTTCGCGGAGCGATGACGAAGGCTTGATTGCTCCTATATGAGGGTGTCGGGAACCTCCTAGGTGCGTGGACCGCCGTTGTACTGCTTTGTGCCATGGGAAAATTGCTGTGGTATGTTAGAGCGAGGGAGAAAGAATAACGGGAGTGGATCGTGTGTTGAGTGGTGTAATGAAACACCAGCGGAAGCCCCGTGCGGCCGTGTGCATAAAGTGATGTGAAATTCCACATTATGTGTTGTGGAGATGATTGTGGAAAGTCCCACGTTCAAAATGAGCGTCGCGAAGCTCGCGGGGCGACCGTGTGCGAGTAATGACGCCTGCAGGATCTCTTTCGGTCCCCACTCTTTTTCAAGGCGCTTCTTCTCTGACTTTTCAATTCTGCCACTCCCCTTTCAAAAGCGTGCGCGTCAGGTGTCCGATCCAAAGTGAGGTCTGTATCAAAGCGAGCGTCATGGTACGCAGCATTACTGCTCACAGTAGAAACATAGCGCCTCAAAGTTGTTCTTGTTATTATTGTTAATTATTATTTTCTTTTACCACACCATCCGGCTCTCCTGCTGAAAGCATTTGACCTTTCTTGTTTTTTTTTCTTTTATTTTAATTTTTTTTGTACCAAGTCAGGCTTGGTTTAGGATAACACCACGAAACATGATAACAAGGCAGGAACGAGGGGTGGAAGAGAGAAGCCACAAATGTTGGAACAGAGACCAACTAGATCTGTGGGAAGGTGAGCAGGATTGGTCGGTATATGGGGTAAACAAGTTGGTACACAGGGACTTTTCAGGAAGCGAAAGCGGGAATTTAAGGAGACGTGGTATGGGGTGGAGTAACGGGGTAGAAAAGATTAAGATTTTTGAATGTGAGAAAATTTGAATGGATGGTGTGACAAACTGTTTTACACCTGGAGGAGAGTGGGATGAAGAGTGTGTGAGACTTTGTTCCAGAAGGTGGGAATAAAGAGGAATGAAAGAGTTAAGGTAGCAGTGATTTCTTGATTTTTGGCAGTCTTCACCAGAAGGGTGTTTTTGGCAGAATTGAATGCCCTGTGGAATTATAAGGGGGCAGAGCACAGACAGAGCAGAGAAGTGGGGGGGGGGCAAGGCTGGAGAGGAGATGGCAGAAGACAGAAAGACCACCGACCTGCTGCAGTGAGAGAATGAGAGACCCAAAGACTCAGCTTCATCACGGGAGATACCAATGATCCTAAAAACCTTGAGTGGAGCTGGGCGTGACGCAAGAGCACCACCCAGAGGGGAGAGCAGTACTTCATCAGGCTTTGGATGAACGCTTTGTAAGTGGATAGAAGTTCAGGTGTGCAAGGAAGAACTTTGAAGGCCAACTTGGAGATGTGGCTTTCCTGGAAAGACTGTGGCAATAGTGAGGCCCAAAGCTTGAATGAAAGGACTTCAAGGGAATTGCTGAGAAAGTAGATGAGGGTGGGTGGTGGGGTTCCAGACGATCCTTTCAGAGAGAGAGAGAGACACACAGAGGAGAGACAGAGAGAGAGATGAGAGAGAGAAGAGAGATATATAATATAGATATAGATATAGATAGATTTGTCAGGATTGAAAGACATGTTCTAAATGATTGAACAGCTTGTAATTTTAATCCAGGTCTGCAGAGAGTGAAGAGGCTGCTGTCTGCCGATCAGAGGGATGAGAAATGATACGACAGTGTGTGGAGTCCGTCAGTAAAGAGATAATGAGGATTTCCAGAGACTGAGAGATCATTGATTAAAAAAACAGAAAAAGCACAGGGCCCAGAACACTGTCTTGAGGAACTCCAGCCTGGACGGAAGAGGAGATGTGAGAAAGCCATGAATAGCCATCCGTTGACTGCGACAGGAGAAGAATTCCCCAAGCCATGAGGGGAGATTGCCTGGATACCACAAGAAGAGAGTTTGGTGAGACAGTGTGAGATGCCAGACCGTATCGAAGCTCGTGATATATCAAGGAGATGGCTCTGATCTCATGTTTGCATTTAGACCTCCATCGATTGTTGAGAGAGCAGAAGCAGCATATCCAGGGTAGAGTGACTGGTCTAAATCCAAATTAATGGTCGGGAATCAAGCCATGGAGAAGAGGAAGGATTTAATGTCTGAAGCGATGATGGATTCCATGACCTTGCTGATTATTGTGAGTAGGCTGATTGGTCTGTAGTTGCAGGATCTGTTTTTGCACCTTTTTATGCAAAGCGGTAATATTTGCTGATTTCCAAGCAGATGGCAGATGACCTTGAGAAAATTAGAAGGTGAAGAGAACAGAGAGGGGTGAGAAGAGCAGTGGAGCAGGTTTTTAGATATGTGGGCTGATGCCGTCTGGACCGGTTGCAGAATCTGAGTTGAGGTTTGCAGCAAACTCTCCACCTTGTCAGGAGAAAAGGACACAGAGTCCAGGAACAGCTGGGTGCGGACTGGGTAAGGTGGGTGCAGAAAGTGATGGGTTTGGGACACAAGATTTAGAGCAAACACCGAGTTTAGGCATTCAGCCTTTTCACATGCAGTGTCAGCTGTGCAGCCATTTGAGATGAGGGAGGGGACGCAGGGGAAACACCAGAATGGACTTAACTGGATGCCACCAGATTTGGAAGAGGGAGACAGGTTTGATAGTTTCAGACGAGATAAGAAAGATGTTTTCCTGGCTCTCCTGAGGGTAGATACAAACTTGTTCCGAGCTTTGTGGAAGGAACTGAGATTGCCTTCAGTTGGAATTGCCTTCCATGAGGCGAAGGCAAGTTGTTCAGGATGACAGTCTCACCACAAGCTTTAGTGTACCATGGGCAGGAGAAGGGGTAGACAGTTGGAGACGAAATGGGATAATCTGTGTATGAGGGAGAAAATTTGTTTGAAAAATTCCCAGAGATGAGTTTGTCAATAGAGTAGAATTGGGAGATCAATTTAGAAGTTTGGCTGCTTGAAGACTCTGCCAGTTAGTTGAGTTGAAATGCCAGACTCGTCGGTGCTGAGTGTGTTCTCTCATAACAGCAGAGAGATGTTTACTTTGCAAGCACGCGGTCAGATGAACCGATTGGAGCAGAAGAAGAATAGCACACATTAGCAGGAAATTGGTCAAAATCAAATCCCGAAGAGATGAAGTTTGTTGGCTGAGATCCGGGTCGGGAAGCTGACAGATTGTTTCAGTCCCAATGAGTCGCAGATCCTCTGCGAAGGTGCCATGGCAGGTGAGAGAGGTACCCACACACAGCCAACTGGATGATGGCAAGTTGAAGTTACGACATATGAGGAAGAGAGAGTTTGGATGAGTGATAGATGGTCCATGTTTTCGGGACTGGATGGTAATGGAGTCATCACTTGTTTGGTGGACGGTACAACACACATATAAACATGAGGTGGGAGCAGAGAGGAATCTGAGCCAGAGGTATTTCTGGCAGTGTGGAGGAGTGAGGGCAGTGCATGGAGAGTGAGGAATCGAGTTTTGATAAAGAGACCAACTCTGCCACCATGACCACAATTTTTGGTGTGTACTGATCTTATTTTACTTTTAATTGATTCAAATACACGGCTGCCCTGCTTTGATGTGCCGCGAAGTAGAGAACAGTTATTGAATTGCTGAGAACAGTTATTGAATGCTTACTGTGGAGAGGGTTCCTTCAATGGATGTTCATAGGCATTTAAGGAGTGTGTACGGCAACTCTACATTGACGTGAGCCAATTGGACGTTGGGAAAGCATTTCAAGAGCAGGAAATCAACATCGACGACGAGTTTCAGTGGTCTGCCTGCAACCACAGTGACAGGAGGAAACAAGTCGGATTAATGTGTTGACGGAGACCAATGTGGAAAAAACTTCATATTTGCCACATATAACATACTAGCATATTCCCTGTAATTTTTATTATTATTCTTTATTATTATTTTTTTTTTTATTATCATTGGTATTATTATTTATTATTCCCTGAAATTGGAATTCTATTTGGTGCGAAGTAAAATAACAGGCATTACTTGCGCACCGATCCTTGTCCGTGCAGTGTTGATTCTGCTTTGGGAAGAATATTTGCATTTTTATTTTGGGCAAATTATTGCTCATGGTGACATTGTCATTTATTCAGGGCAACCATGAACTTTTGCGACACCTGGCTCTCCTGAAAAGGGCAAAAATGCAATGTAATTGGACATTTTTGCTCCCAAAAGATTGTTGTGCCCCAAACAATAAATTGAGAAATTGATAATTTCAAAATGACAGATATGTGAATGAGGACCAAATTAATTTGAGTTGTTTTCTTCTTCCTTTTTGATATTATTATGATTATTATTGTTGTTGTTATTTATCTTCTTTTTTTTTTCCAAGTTGTTTGATAGAATATTGATATAATGCCTCTATAAAGATAGAATTGATAGAATGCCTCTAAAGGAATGTTTTGAACGGTTCCTTGCTGAAAGTGTGAAGTTATTTTGTGGATCGGATTGGCCAATGCCATGCTATTCCATTCCATGTTTGTGTGTCACACACACACACACACACACGCGTTTATTAAGTTATATTTTCACATTTTACCCTTTGTTTTCCTGCCAGTATGGATGGCTGGGAAGGAACGATTGGTAAACTGGCCGAATCAGCAGCTGCTCCGTTGGCTCTCTCGACGAAGGATCTTTACATGTGAGAGTTTACACTTTGGGAGCTCAATCCATCTTGCTTTAAACTGTTTGCTTTCGGAGCAGGCAATCATTTTTTTTTCTGGTGCAGCTACGCAGACATGGTGCAGGGCACGCTTGCTGGGGATTCAAGAGCTTCCCGACTATCCTGCGTTGCCCCCTGCTTCTCTTTGGATGCAGCAGTGCGGCGCTCACAGCTCGGGGCTCTGAGCCCTCCGGCATTGCGCTCTCATACATGATGGCTGGGTGGTATGTTCGTTTATTTTTTAAAAAAAACTTGTGTGTGTGTGTGTGTGGTTGTGTAACATACAACCGTATGAAGCCTTCAAACCCATTGGCTGGAGAGCTGGCTGACTGACCACAATAATTGTTCAGAATAAATAATGTGTCTGCCACGTTAGTTTTGTGGTAAGCCAGTCTATTCACAATTCGAATTATCCGACCTGTATAACCACAAAGTATTATACTTGTCAGACACCGCTATTCGCAGATTCGCTATTCAATGCAGAGACTGCGATGTTCTGGTGTATTCGTGGTTACAAAAATGCGACCTGCTTGGACATTCACGCCCTGTTCTTTGCGTAATTCGCGGTTTTTCGTGGATGATGAAAAAAAAATATTTCATGAGCCGTGCTATAAACAAACTATGTACATACTGTAGTGTACTAGTACGCAAAAACATATCTTCCATGAGCCACGTACTTAACCACAGTTCTAAAACGTATCTTCCATGAACTGCCGCTATAAACGAACTGGATGTATATACTATAGTGTACGCAAACATATTCTCCCACGAGCACGTATAAAACCACATTTTTTGTTTTTAAAATATTTTGAACGTACTTCCACCAGCATGTGTGAACCGAGCTGTGCGTCTTTTCTCACCATTCCGCTATAAAGACACTTCACGGAATCTATTATGAGCTGCTGAAGATGTCCCCCCCTCCCCCTCGCAAGTTCTACATTTAAAATGTTTCACTACATCTGACACTTGCTGAGTAAATGTTAGCATGATGCTTGCATAATTAGAACGTGTTCACCACATCTACCCCAGACTTCAGCTGAGTACATCGGTGAAACATCTCCATTTGCCAACATCCCCCACAAACAATGGGCAAATTAATCACCCTCCCGCAGCTACCCAGAATTTCCGCAGCGTGTCCTGGGTCTCAATCGTTCTTCTCAGCCCGCTGCCTTGACCAGTGTTTGTATCATTGATGTGTCGACAGTGCCAAAGATGTGTCGCTGCCAAGCGGTGGAAAGAAAGTGATGGCCTAAGTCGCAAAGTGGAGCTGCTGTACCGGCTGTCGAGAGGACCGTGTGTGGCTTCTGTGGCAGACACAATGAAGTAAACGAATGCAACGTTTGCTGCATACGAAAGCATGAGAAGGAGAATCAAGAAAGTCTGGTGTGGTGAGCGGCTGTCCTGAGCACCAAAGTGGTACCCAGGATGCTTTGACGACAGGAGCCTGAGGAGTTCGATGCTGTTATCTTATTGCATGCCGAGGAGAGTGGGAGCCATTACTAATGTTTCTGAGGAAGAAGGGGGGGATGCGGGCAGTGATTAGGAAGGACACTCATTCAAGTCTGGGCTTTGGCTGGGCCACTTAGGACTTTTTACGTTCTTGTTCTATGCCATTCCATTGTTGCTTTGGCTGAATGCTTGGGTCCTTGGTCCTGTTGGAACGTAAATCTTTGCCGCGCGTCTAAGGTCTTTTGCACTCTGAAGCAGTTTTCCTCGAGCATTTGGCTCCATTCATTTTTCCTCTATCCTTAACAGTTTCCAGTCCCTGCCACTTAAAGCATCCCTATAGCATAGATGCTGCCACCACCATGCTTCACCGATGGAATGGTGTTAGATGGGTGAGCTGGTGCTTGGTTTCTGCCAGACGTAGCACTTTCCATTCAGGCCAGAGAGTTCAGTTTTCATCTCGTCAGACCACAGAATATTTGCTCATTGCTCTGAGTCTTTCCCCGTGCCTTTTTACAAACTCCAGGCGTGTTATATGCCTTTTTTTTTCTCAGCAGTGGCTTCCGTTTGGCCACTCTCCCATAAGCCTAGATTTGTGAAATGCTGCAGAGATTGTTGTCCTTCCGCGAGGTTCTCCCATCTCAGCCAAGGAACTCTGTAGTTCTGTCAGAGTTGTCATTGGGTTCTTGGTCACCTCTCTGACCAAGGTCCTTCTTTCCCAGTTGCACGTTTGGTCGGCATGGCAGTTCGAGAGAGTCTGGTAGTTCCATATCCTTTTCATTTCCTAGATGGAGCACACTGTGCTCTTGGGAACTTTCAACACTCGAGAAATTGTTTTCTACCCTTTTCCAGATTTACGCCTCCTCACAATTCTATCTCGAGTTCTACAGACAGTTCCTTGGAATTCATGGTGGAGTTCTGCTCTGACATGCACTGTCATCTGTGGGTCCTTATATTTTAAGGTGTGTTTCTTTCTAAATCATGTCCAAATCAATTGAATTGGCCACAGGTGGACTCCATTCAAGTTGTTGAGACATCTCAAGGATGATCAAAGGAAATTACAATGACACCAAATTGAGCTCAGGTGCATCCAAAAGGGTTGAATACTTATTGATGCAAATATTTCAGCTTTTTCATTTTTAATTCATTTGTAAAATTTCAAAAAACATATGTTTTCACTTTGTTGTTTGTGCAGTAATTTTTATAGATCGGTGACAAAAAATTTAAATTGAAATCAATTTTAAATTCAGGCTTTAACACAACATGTCAATTCAGTCGTAGCACTGTCAAACAAAAATTTGTCTCTGGACGTGTCTTGGATGCCCCTCCCACCCCTCCTCCTTCATTCTCCTCACACCCCCCCCCCCCCCCAGATCTCTCTCTAGTACCCCCATCAGCGAAGCGACGGGCGGTAGTATAATATATTAAATGCTTAAAAATTGGTCAGGATACCTTTTTAATTGCAGTGCTTATTTTTCTGTTAAAAAGGGGATCGTCAAAAACTTTAAGATGAACTTCTTGTGTTGACAGTTGTGGGGAAATGGGGTTATTACCACGTGCACGAAGCGAAAAGCGGGGTTAAGCAATTGGTTCACTGTCTCTCTGTCCGTCCATCCACAAATGTCAGTTTATGACCGAGGTACAATTTAATTTCAATTCAGTGTTATACTTTGAACACTAATCAGAAAATGAACCTGTAGTTTAGCTGTACTTTTTCTCTGAATTTGTCATGATTGCACATGCGCAGAGAGGAGTGAGATTAATTATTTTACTCTGCCTGTCTAGCCATCAAACAAAATTGAAAATTATTCCAAACAGGAAACATTATTTTAAAGATGTCATAAAGGATACACACAGCAGACATGAAGAATTACTGTAATGTTT
>CM068952.1:21666960-21687877 GCA_035128595.1 Eptatretus atami | reverse complement strand
AAGTAGGCTGTAAAATCATTGGCCTTCTGTTAGAATTAACGACTGATAGTGCTGGGTGGTTAGGCATTAGGGTTCGGGTTAGGTCGGTGTGGCGAACACCGAAGGCTCGGGGCTCATTTCAGTTATACACGCATTGTGTGCGGACAAAGGGACTGTTAAACATTGGTATATTTTACCAATTACTCGTAATCTTGTTAAATGTTTTTTTTGTTTTTTTTGCGGATTCCCAAATGCAGCCGGTGACCTTGCATGCATATCTGCATTGATTTTTTTGTTTGTTTTTGTTTTAAAACAGCATCAGCTGGTGACCCTGTGCGGAAAACATTTGCACAAAGTAAAAATATGACTTCAAGTCCTCAATTCTAAACACCCCCCCCCCACCTCACAAACCCCCAAGTCATCAAAACCACCCCTTCCCAATCACAAATCCTCACCTTTTCCCCCTCCAAACCCTAACGGTGTCGATCCCTTCCCTGCTCAAGCCTTTCAAAAACCACACCCACCCCTACCCTACCAAAACTTCTCAAACCCCCACACCCCCACCAAAGCTTCAACCTTTCCCTCCCAAACTCTCTCACATCTTTGCCATTCCCAACCCCTACTCTGTCCTCACCCTCTCTTACTCATAAAAGCAAATGGGCATTCCCACATTAAAAACAGCAGAAATATTAACACTTTCCCCTCCCCCTATTCATGCCATCGACGACTTCACAGAAGGCTTCATCACTGTCGCCTGTGCAACTCACAATCCCGCCAAGAATATGCGGAAACCCCGTTAAGAATTGAATCTCAAGTGACCATGAGCAGGTAATTGTGCCCAATAAACGACCTGTAACCAATTCGTCATCTTTTCTAATGCATATTTAAAACTCGTTAAAAGTAAATAGACTAATGTTTTTCTTTCACAATGCACAAGTTCCTGGCAAGTTCCTTGGACAAAACTTGGGTTTTTAATGGTCTCTAGTTGAGTCTTTTAAGAAAAGTAGTTGGAATAATAGCAAGAGACCTGCGGTAACCCCATGGTAAAGCCCTGCCTTGAGAGAATGCCAGAGCTTATTTTGGGTGATGTACAGACAACAGACCGCTGCCTCTGAGAACTAATCTTCACGAGGCCCGTGATGCCTATGCTTCAAAATCCTTTAAACTGTCGCTTTGTTTTCAGTTTACACTGAAGGGAAAAACTTGTAGAGGGGCATGAATTGCCAATATGACAATCTGAAGACTCTTTTGGCCTTTCCATGCAGGAAAGCCCCATCTTGGCAGCTTGATGACTTTTTCAGGTTGGAAATTTGTAGATTGTCGGGTGAACTGTGCAACATAGGTAATGCACGCACAGCGTCGTTTATAGTGTAGATGTCAGATCAACATCTGAATTGAATTGGAGATTTCTCTACTAATCAGCACGCTCAGAGCAAGTCATGTACACAAGCACACACATTGTGCTCACCTGGCATTCGTTTGGGGCGAGTAATTAGCTGCTTCCCTTTTTTTTTAGTTAGTTATTAATTTATTTATTTAGTAGTGGATTTTTAGGTCATAGAACAGCTAGTGCTACTGAACGGATCAGGATTTAGAACATGGACAAAGGCACAGTAGAGAGTGGGTGAGTGGGGTGCGGATGGGGGGGGGGCAGGAAAGGATGGATGGGGTGGACAATAATCACCTGAAAGTGATCAGTTAACAAGGCAGCGCCGTATCACTTCGGGTTTACCTCCTCTTTGCCTTCGCCAGCCCCAAATTCTTTGAGCTTGTCTTTCAAGCCACGTAGGCCTGACTCTCCCTCCTCTGTGGCTCTCACTCTCAACCCGCACTGTTAAATTGCCTCTTTGTATACATACATTATTTCAATGTGTTCTGCATTGACCTTGTTTTAGATTTTTTTTTGTCTCAAATGTCATATACTTACTGTATTCATGATCACTTTGGTTGTTAAAGTTGCCAAAATAAACTCATGTGAATTTATTAGATCAACAAACTTTTGTTTACTTGCTTATGTTGAGTTACTAAGTTAACCTTAAAATTTATCGCTCGCTCTACTCACCAAGAGAAATTTGGAGCCAGTCATCACTTACTCGCCTGCATTTTGCCCATTGACAACTCTGATGGTCATTACGTCTTTGAATTTCTGTGCAGAATTTGTTGGCGAAATTGGTAAACGATGTACTGGTTGTTGGAAGGCTTGCTGCTGCCACCTTGTAAAGACTCTTCTTTTGCGGGATGCGCTGGTTTCATGAGGCTGAAGTCCTGCCTAGACATGCTTGACCAAGGCTGGGGGGGCAAGTGGCCCAGGGTAGAGCTTATTTGCAAGGCTGTTTCTGCAGGCAGTAGCCATCTGGTATCACATCAGCTGCAAATGTTGTCAAGGGACTCTCGGCTCCGGCTGATGCTCGCCCTCATTTCAACGTGCACTGGTGGCTGCTGTGGCTCGCTCCGCGAAACTGGAATATGGCGAGGTCAAGCACCACTCGTGGTTCTGTTTACAAATTATCCTTGACAAGGTAATTTGCATCCTCATCATTAATCATTCATTATGAATGCCTAGAGAGGTTGTTTTGGATTAATGCTATATTTTATTTGTCTTAAGGATTATTTTTCTTTCCTACCCCATCTCCCTCCCCACTCAAAAAAAATTGCCTCTGTTCCAGCGCTTTGCATCAGCTTCCTTGGGAGAGACATGCCCATTCTCGAGAGAGCTCCATTACCACGCATTGCCTTGCTTGCTCCTTCCTCCTTGGCCACTTCTGCCCAGGCCTTCTACGGTAGCCACCTTGGCATGTTATGACTGACACTTACTAAGCTGCATGATGGGTATTTCAAATATTTGTAGCCTCGCAGTGTAATGTTCTATATTAGTAAATATGTTGTTTTTGTTTTCTGCAGTATTTCAATGCCATGTGGAGTTGTGTATTTCCATGAGGTTATTTTGACGTTTCTGTGTAGACCAGGGCACATTCCACCGTAAAATAAATAAATAAATAATCACAATTTGGATGCATTTGAGAATGACAATGAATGATCTTCATGTGGATTTTGAAGAATTGGAAGGCGTCTCTCTCGGCTTGTTTTTTGCCACCAGGAAGAAGGTCCTTACACAGGCAGATCAAAGCAGCCATAAAGTGGCCATTGTTAGGAAGGAACAACAATAGGAAAGTGGGTTATAGGGCTGAAGAGGTCCACCCCCACACACTCAGCCTTCAAACTGCTCCTTCAGAATAGAGAAAAGAAAAACAAAACACTTTTGACTTAGAATTTGCACTCGTGGAGTGCATACCTCTTTAGCCACGTCATGCCTGATCCAAAGAGAACATATCAGGCCCAATTACATTTTTTGAAATATGCCACACAGTACGATGTCGTTTTTTGGCCCTATCTCTCAATGGTGAAGAATCACTAAAAAAAATTAAATAATTCTCGTATCCAGAGCCCGATTCGGATTTCACCCAAAATTCAATCAATCCATCCTTGCGACACACCCAACTGTCGTCCAAGTTTCATCCGAGATCGCTCTACAAACTTTGAATCGGTTTTACCCTATCTTCCCAATTGGTGAAGAATCACTGAAAATTCTGGTAGTCGGATCCAGATCCAGATCTCACCAAAATTCTTAATCAGTTCGTCCTGTCGCACACCCAACCTATCCCAAAAATTTCATCCCTGGATCCGTCTTCAACTTCTAATTTTCATTGAGAGTGCGGGGCGAAAACTGATATATAGCATGATAATCTCAAAAAGTTGTAGGACGTATCGGATGAAACTTGTGTGACAGGTTGGGCGTGTTGGCAAGACAAAATTGATTCGATTTGGTAAGATTCTGGCATCTGGGGTTCGGATACGAGAATTATTTAATTTTCAAAGTGATTCTTCACCATCTGAGCAGATGGGCCAAAAACGATATGTAGCACGATATCTCAAAAATTGTTATTTGCGGCCCGATTGTTCTCTTCGATCAGGAATTACGTGGCACAGTTATGCGCTCTTACGATTGTGCCCTTCAAGTTAATTACTGTATTGTTACTCTGGCATTGTACTTTGTTCACTTAAAACACATTGTATTTGTGTAGAATGATTAACTGTCTTTGCTGGTGAAACTAGTGTCTGGTTCTGGGTTGGGGTTTTTTTTTTTCAAAGCGGAAACCCAGGTTTTAAACCAAATGGTATTTCATCATGTTTATTTCATTGCATTGCATTAGTAATGAGATGCGATCTATCATACTCTTTTACAAAGCATTGGTGCTGCCCAAAGCAGTTTCTTTGCACGAGCCTTCCCTGCAGCCATTCAGGGCAGGAATTTGGATTGCTATCGCGTACCTGCCTATAGCTCGTACTACTCTTCAGTAAGCACACTATGGGATCTTTAACGCTCCATCGAACAATGCTGGCAGAACAGGACGCCCAGTATAACATCCAAACCCAGGGAGGGCACGCACATTGCTGCCTTACCAGGATAACAGTCATAGTTGGTTCTGAGATTCAAAGCTCTGGTTAGACAGCTCAGGGAGTGTGCACACCCTGAGGCTATCCTGTCAGTGCTGGATTTGTGTAAGCCTGAGCTTAAAATGTGATCCATCCCTGGTTCTGTCTGACCAATTTCAAACTGATGCACTGTCTCCTTGCAACTCTGCAGGCTGGCTCTGTGCGAAACTGGTGTGAACCCACATAAGGCCTACTATGTGTACTGAATCCCCTAGGCCAACCTTCCGAGCACTTTAAAGCACCTTCCGGCAGTGGCTTTGAAAGGTGGGAAAGAGGAGATCTGGTGCCGAAAGCTGAACCTTCAAAAAAAAATATGATTGTTACAGATTTTGCTTTTGTTATGAGGTGGACAGGATAAAATGGCATGTATTGATTGCGTTTGCGGACACAAACAGAAAAAAGTGAATTGGAAAGAAGCATGCTGAAGTGAAGTAAGCTCGCAAGTAAGCGGGTTGGGTTTGGGGTAGCCTTAATGACATAACATCACATGAAGGGGATGGGTAGATTATTTGAAATGGGTGGTATATAGCTTCCTCATATCAAATTCACGATGAAAGATTTTATTACCCTTGCTGAAGGAGAGGGTATTGCATTTGTGTCGGTCTGTGTTTGCTCCGCCACAGAACTTTCGTGTTTTTCTCCGCAACCGCTTGTCGGATTTGAGACGAAATTTTCTCCATTGGCTGCAACGCGACCATTGTTGCATGTAGAATGTTTCGTCTTTACATATTATCGATACATATAGATGTCATCCGGTTGCGGGAGAAAAAGGCTCTACTCCGGATGAGAAGGTCTGTGCGTGTGTCCAAAACAAAGGGCCAACCGAACTGACTCATAGAAAAAAAACCACGAAAAAAACTGGAACCTCATCTCTGAAACCAGCAACAAGAAAAAATTGAAACTTGACCACATTAGCAAGTACTCATCATAGGGGAAAATGGTGATTATTTTTATGATTAATGTTTTTTTTCTTTTATGATGTCATAGGTGCCTTCAATTATGACGCAATGCATATGTAGAACGCTTACATTACAATTCGGTATGAAAATTTGAGGGTCATCTAGGGATAAGCATGCAGTCCACAATTTTTTGATGACTCCATCGGTCACGTGACTGCAGCCTATATTTTTTGTTTAGATGTTTTTACTTTTAAAAATCTTATCGAAATGGTCTGACAGATCGAGATGAAACTTTACACATATGACCGCCTATCCATGAGGAATAAAAGGTTTCACACTTTGTGACGGTCATCGGTCACTGGTTTGGCAGCTACATTGCGATTTACCCTTGAACATATAAAATTTGTGTTTGACAAGGTTGGTAAGAATAATTGATGTCACATGTTTGGCAGCCATATTGGATTTTAAGAAAAATATTAAATTATGTTTTTATCTGGAACCGCTTCATCAAATCGCACGTGAAACCTTTAAAATTGTGAATCAAGTAGTGATGGGGAACACATGTTTTAACTTTCAACTTGATCAGACAACATGTCGAGCAGCCCAGAATTATTTTAAATTTTTGATGTTTTTTTTGTTGTTTGTTTTGTTTTTTGAAAAAGCTCACTTCACTTGTCTCCCTGGATGGGTGTTTGAGGGTCGGAGGATTATTCAGCTGAAATGCTAATCCTATCCAGCGTTCCTTTGGTGACCATCTTTTCTTTGCTTGTTTTCAGGGCTCCTTCTGATTACTCCAATGCAGGACTGTACTTAAATTTGGTCTTTCCATTTGATTGAATTGAATTTATTTTAATTCCATTCTAAAATCCAATTGAATAATAAACGTCATGGATCAGTCAGTCTCCGATCAAAGCGGGCTCGGGTGCATACAAGCGGGACAATCTTGGTACCGGTCATCACTTGCCAGCAGTTATTAAGTGGCAGTTCCAATTATATACTCTTATTTAATTACGTAACACAACCAGTACACAATTTGCCACACAAAATACAGCACACCCACAACACAAGTCCTGTGACAGGCGTCTGCAATCTCGGACTGCTCTTTTTCTGTTATTATTAGGATAACATAAGCCTCACAAGGCTATGGTTTCTGTTTAGATATTGTTATTATTCTTGGGTCCCATGCGCCCTTTTTTGCTCAATATATTTTTTTCAAAATTTTTTTTCTCTGCAACCAGTTAGTCCAATTGACACAAAATTTTCACCATAGTACGTATTTTTTCAAATAATTTTTAAGTGATTCCTATGACGTTCACGTGGCATGGCAGCCATCTTGGATTAACCCCAAAAAATTGTATCTCTTGCAAACTGCTGATTGGAGTAGCATGTCACGCGGCCAAAATTTCACATTTTTCAAAGGGGAATAAGGACTTTGTAATGATGACATTCATATTAAGTTGAAGTAGAGCCTGGTGTTGCTTAGTGGTCTAGGGTGCGCGGCTTTGGGCGGATCTAAGGTCCTGAGTTCAATCCCCGTTGGCCGCTGAATTAATTACACCAGTGGGTTGATCAGCCTGTCATCCCTCGAGGTCGCGCGAACGCAAATGTAGTACAGATGGTTACTGGTCGAGGGCACTGCATCAGCGACAGTCGTGCTTCCAAGAAAATGCTAGCTACCCCCGGCAGCTAAGCTGCATACGCAAGTTTAAGATAAGTGAAGTGGAGCGCCAGCCATAAATGCAATAAACATAAACCCTTCCTAAAAATCTGAAACTTCATACACGTAATCTGTGCTCCAATGCCTACTGAATGCTTAAACTTTATGCGTCATGTCCGTCACGTAGTTTGCCAGCCATATTTTCTTTGTTTTTTTCAAAGGAAATTCTTAGCTCCTCCAGAACCACTTTAAGGATCGAAGTGAACACTGCACATACAATGATTGACTTCGACATGCTGAATATAGTTTTGGGTAAAGTGACATCCACGGTCACATGGTCTGTGCAGCCATCTTTGAATGTATCCTAAAACCTTCAAAAAATCTTTTCTCCAGAATGGCTGGACAGGATTGAGGGAAACTTCACATACATGTTCCCCCATGGGTCGATGGGGATCTACGAGGCCGTGATAGACTAATTGATAGGACACGTGGTTTCGTGGGGTTGGCCACTTTTAATATTGAATAAATATTAAATGTTTTCTCTGGTAACCGCTTATCCGGATAAAGCAAAATTTACCAAATATGATATACCACCATCATTGCTATATACAATGTGATAAATGATGGTCATAGCTTTATCGTGTGAGGCAGGCATATTTGGATATAATAATGAAACCTATCGATCAAAAACAACCTTCACACACAGTGATTCCTCATACCCAATCATGCGGCCGAGTCAACATTATTCAATGCCATAGGTCACACGTTGATTTGGCAAGCCCATGTTCGTTTGAAAACTGAGACTTTCAACACATATTCTTCGCAACAATTTGACATATCGATATGAATGATATCTATGAGGCCTGGTGTGGCTTTAGTGGTTAAGCAGGGTGGCTTGGGATCCTTGGGGTCTGAGTTCGAGCCCCGCCTGCCGGCTGATGTTAAGCATGCAGGGGGGTTGACTCAGGCCTGTCATCCTTCTGAAGGTCAGGCCGTAAATGAGCACCCAGTATTACTGGTAATTGTCTCTGCAGGGTTGAGGCGATTAAAGGTTGGCGTCAGGAAGCGGTCATCCGGCCATTAAAAAACATTGCCAGCAAAGAACGTACCATGCATGGAGCCTGCAAAAAGCTGACCCCTGCTAGATTAAAAGGCTTTCAATATGGTGTGATGATGACATGAATACATCTCAATTAATGAGAAGCGTAGTGGATAACTGCAAAGTTTTCGAATGATCGCGATGGCAGTGGTTTCGAAATATAATTCTAATTTATTTTATTTCTTCCGATGCGAACCAATGTGGCTTGCCAAATCCAAGTGACTGACGTCATATTCGATTAAATAAAATATTATCAGCAAGGGTAGAGGATCATAACTTGCAAAGTCCCAGTATTGATAGGTTATTTTGGTTTCGGTGAAATAATTATTTTTATCATAACCCCAACAAAATCATATTCTTATTACACTGGGCTGTCATTAAAGCAGGTGGGGAGGGGGGTAGCAGGGGGGCTGCTGAGCAGCTGAATGAAGTACTGTTAATTCTCACATTATGCATGAGGAAAGAAAATCGTAGTCTTTCATTAAAAAATATTTTACTTTTCTGCCAGACTTTTTTAAAAGCTTATTAGCAAACTGATGGATATGTATTACATGTTTTATGTGAAGTGAATACAACATTAACATAGCTTGGTCGTGGAAGTTGAATATACACCAACCCGATGAATGGTGCGTGAATTCTCAATGTTATGCAGAGGAAAGAAAATCGTGCTTTTCATTCAATAATTTTTTTTTCCTTACGCGGAGCCGATGACGAAGGCTTGATGCGTGCTGGCGTGATATGAGTGGTGCTCGGGGAAAGCCTCCTAAGGTGGCTGTAGGGACTGCTCGTGTATGCTTGTGTGATGGGAAAATTGCAGTGTAGGTATCAGTGTGAGCGAAGGGATGCAAAGAAAACCGTGGAGTGGATCGTGTGTGTGAGTGGTGTATGAGAACACAGCAGGACAGCCCGTGTCGGCCGTTGCATAAAGTGATGTGAAATTCCATCTTATGTGTGGTGGATGAATGATTGTGGAAAGTCCCACTGTTGGCAAAAGTGATGCTGTCTGCGAAGCTCGCGGGGCGACCGTGTGCATGAAGTGACGCTGCAGGGATCTCTTTCGTCGCACTCTTTTAAAGGCCTTCTTCTTTCTGAATCTTTTCATCTCATTCTACCTTTCAAAGCGTGCGCGTCAGGTGTTCCGTCCAAAGTGAGGTCTGTATCAAAGCGAGCGTTCAGATGGTACGCACACATTACATGCTCACAGTAGAAATCAAATAGCGCCTCAAATTGTTTCTTGTTATTGATTGTAATTATTATTTATTTTTACCACAACCATCGCTCTCCTGCTGAACAGCATTTTGACTTTCTTGTTTTTTTTTTTCTTTTATTTTAATGTTTTTTGTACGCAAGCTGCAGGCTTGTTTAAGAGATAAACCACACAGAAAGCATATAACAAGGCAGGAACGAGGGGTGGAAGAGAGAAGCACAAAATGTTGGGAACAGAGACTCACTAGATACTGGGAAGGGAGAGGGATGCTGGTCGGGTATATGGGGTAAACAAGTTTGGTACCAACAGGGACTTTTCAGGAAGGAAAACGCGGGATTTGAAGGAGACGTGGTTATGGGGTTGGATTAACGGGGGTAGAAAGATTAAGATTTTTGAAATGTGAGAAGAATATGAGATGGTGGTGAAACAGCTGTTTTGGAAGCACCTGGAGGGAGGAGTGGGATTGAAGAGTGGTGTGAGACTATTGTTCAGAAGGTGGGAATATAAGGAGGAATGAAAGAGTAAGTGAGCAGTGATTTCTCTGATTATTTTGCAGTTTCCACCAGAGGGTGTTTTTGGCAGAACTTGAATGCCCTGTGGAATTAATTAGGGGGGCAGAGCCAGACAGAGCAGAGAAAGTGGGGGGGGGGCAAGGTGCTGGAGAGGAAGATGGCAGAAGACAGAAGACTACCGACCTGCTGCAGTGAGAGAATGAGAGACCAAAAGACTCAGCTTCATCGGGAATGATTACAATGATCCTAAAAACCTTGGAGTGGAGCAATGGGGTGAGGCCAAGAGCAACCACCCCAGAGCGGGAGAGCAGTACTTCATCAGGCTGTGGATGAACGCCTTTTGTAAGTGGATAGAAGGTTTCAGGTGTGCCAAGGAAGAACTTTGTAGGGCCACTTGGAGATGTGGCTTTCCCTGGAAAGAACTGTGGCAGATAGGTGAGGCGCGCAAAGCTGTGAATGAAAGGACTTCAAGGGAATTGCTGAGAAAGTAGATGAGGGTGCGGGTGGGGGGTTCCAGACGATCCTTTCAAGAGAGAGAGAGACCACACAGAGAGAGAGTAACAGACGAGCAGAGACGGGAGAGAGAGAGGAGAGATATAGAATAGATATAGGATATATAGATAGATTTGTCAGGATTGAAAGACATGTTCTAAATGATTGAACAGCTTTGTTAATTTTAATCCAGGTCTGCAAGAGGTGAAGAAGGCTGCTGTTCTGCCGATCAGATGGATGAGAAATGATACGACAGTGTGTGGAGTCCGTCAGTAAAGAGATAATGAGGATTTTCCAGAGACTTGAGAGATCATTGATTAAAAAAACAGAAAAAGCACAGGGCCCAGAACACTGTCTTGAGGAACTCCAGCCTGGACAGGAAGAGGAGATGTGAGAAAGCCATGAATAGCCATCCGTTGACTGCGACAGGAGAGAATTCCCCAAGCCATGAGTGGAGATTGCCTTGGATACCACAAGAAGAGAGTTTGTGAGCAGTGTGAGATGCCAGACCGTATCGAAAGCTCGTGATATATCAAGGGAGATGGCTCTGATCTCATTTTGGCATTTAGGACCTCCATCGATTGTTGAGAGAGCAGAAGCAGCATATCCAGGGTAGAGTGACCTGGTCTAATCCAAATTAATGGTCGGGAATCAAGCCATTGGAGAAGAGGACAGGATTAATGTCTGAAGCGATGATGGATTCCATGACCTTGCTGACTTATTGTGAGTAGGGCTGATTGTCTGGTAGTTGCAGGGATCTGTTTTTGCACCTTTTTATGCAACAGCGGTAATATTTGCTGATTTCCAAGCAGATGGCAGATACCTTGAGAAATTAGAGGTGAAGAGAACAGAGAGGGGTGAGGAAGAGCAGTGGAGCAGGTTTTTAGGATATGTGGGCTGATGCCGTCTAGGACCGGTTGCAGAATCTGAGTGTGAGGTTTGGCAGCAAACTCTCCACCTTGTCAGGAGAAAAGACACAGAGTCCAGGAACAGCTGGGTGCGACTGGGTAAGGTGGGTGCAGAAAGTGATGGGTTTGGGACACAAGATTTAGAAGCAAACACCGAGTTTAGTGCATTCAGCCTTTTCACATGCAGTGTCAGCTGTGGCAGCCATTTGAGTATGAGGGAGGGGACGCAGGGGAACATACACCAGAATTGGACTTAACTGATGCCACCAGGATTTGGAAGAGGGAGACAGGTTTGAGAGTTCAGACGAAATAAGAAAGATGTTGTTTCCTGGCTCTCCTGAGGGTGATACAAACTTGTTTCCGAGCTTTGTGGAAGGAACTGAGATTGCCTTCAGTTGGAATTGCCTTCCATGAGGCGAAGGCAAGTTGTTCAGGATGACAGTCTCACCACAAGCTTTAGTGTACCATGGGCAGGAGGAAGGGGTAGACAGTTGGAGACGAAATGGGATAAATCTGTGTATGAGGGAGAGAAAATTTGTTTTGAAAAAATTCCAGAATGAGTTTGTCATGAGAGTAGAATTGGGAGATCAATTTAGAAGTTTGGCTGCTTGAATGACTCTGCCAGTTAGTTTGAGTGAAATGCCAGACTCGTCGGTGCTGAGGTTGTTCTCTCATAACAGCCAGAGAGATGTTTACTTTGACAAGCACGCGGTCAGATGAACCGATTGGAGCAGAAGAAGAATAGCACACATTAGCAGGGAAATTGGTCAAAATCAAATCCGAAGAGATGAAGTACTGTTGGCTGAGATCCGGGTCGGGAAGCTGACAGATTGTTTCAGTCCAATGAGTCGCAGAAATCCTCTGCGAGAGTGCCATGGCAGGTGAGAGAGGTACCCACACACAGCCAACTGGCATGATGGCAATTGAAGTTACGCATATGAGGAAGAGAGAGTTTGGATGAGTGAATAGATGGTCCATGTTTTCGCGAGCTGGATGGTAAATGGAGTCATCACTTGTTTGGTGGACGGTACAACACACATATAAACATGAGGTGGGAGCAGAGAGGAATCTGGAGCCAGAGGTATTTCTGGCAGTGTGGAGGAGTGAGGGCAGTGCATGGAGAGTGAGGAATCGAGTTTTTGATAAAGAGACCAACTCTGCCACCATGACCACAATTTTTGGTGTGTACTGATCCTTTATTTGTACTTTTAAATTGATTCAAATACACGCTGCCCTGCTTTGATGTGCCTGCGAAGTAGAGAACAGTTATTGATTGCTGAGAACAGTTATTGAATTGCTTAATGTGGAAGAGGGTTCCTTCAATGGATGTTCATAGGCATTTAAGGAGTGTGTACGGCAACTCTACCATTGACGTGAGCACAATTGGACTTTGGAAAAGCATTTCAAAGCAGGGAAATCAACATCGACGACGAGTTTCAGTGGTCTGCCTGCAACCACAGTGACAGGAGGAAACAAGTCGGATTAATGTGACTGGAGACAATGTGGAAAAAACTTCATATTTGCCACATATAACATTACTAGCATATTCCCTGTAATTTTTATTATTATTCTTTATTATTATTTTATTTTATTTTATTATCATTGGTATTATTATTTATTATTCCCTGAAATTGGAATTCTATTTGGTGCGAAGTAAAATAACAGGCATTACTTGCGCACCGATCCTTGTCCGTGCAGTGTTGATTCTGCTTTGGGAAGAATATTTGCATTTTTATTTTGGGCAAATTATGCTCATGGTGAATTGTCATTTATTCAGGGCAACCATGAACTTTTGCGACACCTGGCTCTCCTGAAAAGGGCAAAAATGCAATGTAATTGGACATTTTTGCTCCCAAAAGATTGTGTGCCCAAACAATAAATTTAGAAATTGATAATTTCAAAATGACAGATATGGAATGAGGACCAAATTAATTTGAGTTGTTTTCTTCTTCCTTTTGATTTTATTATGATTATTATTTTGTTGTTATTTATTTCTTTTTTTTTTCCAAGTATGTTTGATAGAATATTGATATAATGCTCTATAAAGATAGAATTGATAGAATGCCTCTAAAGGAATGTTTTGAACGGTTCTCTTGCTGAAAGTGTGAAGTTATTTTGTGGATCGGATTGGCCAATGCCATGCTATTCCATTCCATGTTTGTGTGTCACACACACACACAAACACACACACCGTTTATTAAGTTTATTTTCACATTTTACCCTTTGTTTTCCTGCAGTATGGATGGCTGGGAAGGAACGATTGGTAAACTGCCGAATCAGCAGCTGCTCCAGTTGGCTCTCTCGACAAGGATCTTTACATGTGAGAGTTTACACTTTTGGGAGCTCAACATCCATCTTGCTTTAAACTGTTTGCTTTCGGAGCAGGCAATCATTTTTTTTTTCTGGTGCAGCTACGCAGGACATGGTGCAGGGGCACGCTTGCTGGGGATTCAAGAGCTTCCACGACTATCCTGTCGTGCCCCCTGCCTGCTCTTTGGATGCAGCAGTTCGGCGCTCACAGCTCGGGGCTCCCTTGAGCCTCCGGCATTGCGCTCTCATACATGATGGCTGGGTGGTATGTTGTTTATTTTTTTTAAAAAAACTTTTGTGTTGTGTGTGTGTTAACATACAACCGTAATGAAGCCTTCAAACCCATTGGCTGGAGAGCTGGCTTGACTGACCACAATAATTGTTCAGAAATAAAATAATGTGTCTGCCACGTTAGTTTGTGGTAAGCCAGTCTCATTCACAATTCGAATTATCCGACCTGTATAACACAAAGTATTATACTGTCAGACACCGCTATTCGCAGATTCGCTATTCAATGCAGAGACTGCGATGTCTGGTGTATTCGTGGTTTCAAAATGCGACCTGCTTGGACATTCACGCCCTGTCCTTTGCGTATTCGGGTTTTTCGTGGATGATGAAAAAAAAAATTCCATGAGCCGTGCTATAAACAAACGTATGTACATACTGTAGTGTACTAGTACGCAAAAACATATCTTCCATGAGCCACGTACTTAACCACAGTTCTAAAACGTATCTTCCATGAACTGCGCTTATAAACGAACTGGATGTATATACTATAGTGTACGCAAAAACATATCTCCCACGAGCCACGTATAAAACCACATTTTTTGTTTTTTAAATTATTTTGAACGTTACTTCCACAGGCATGTTGTAACCGAGCTGTGCGTCTTTTCACCATTCCGCTATAAAGACACTTCACGGAATCTATTATGAGCTGCTGAAGATGTCCCCCCCTCCCCCTCGCAAGTTCTACTTTAAAATGTTTCACTACATCTGACACTTGCTGAGTAAATGTTAGCATGATGCTTGCATAATTAGAACGTTTCACCACATCTACCCCCAGACTTCAGCTGAGTACATCTGGTGAAACATTCCATTGCCAACATCCCCCACAAACAATGGGCAAATTAATCACCCCTCCCGCAGCTACCCAGAATTCCCAGCGTGTCTGGGTCTCAATCGTTCTTTCATCCCGCTGCCTTGACCAGTGTTTGATCATTGACATGTGGCGACAGTGCCAAAGATGGTCGACTGCCAAGCGGTGGAAGAAAGTGATGGCCTGAGTCGCAAAGTGGAGCTGCTGACGGCTGTCGAGAGGACCGTGTGTGGCTTCTGTGGGCGACCAATGAATAAACGAATGCACCGTTTGCTGCATACGAAAGCATGAGAAGGAGATCAAGAAAGTCTGTGGTGAGCGCTGTCCTGAGCACCAAAGTGGTTACCCAGGATGCTTTTGACGACATGGACCTGAGGAGTTCGATGCTGTTATCTATTGCATGCGAGGAGGATTGGGAGCCATTACTAATGTTTCTGAGGAAGAAGGGGGGGATGCGGGCAGTGATGAGGAAGAGACACTGCATTCAAGTCTGGGCTTTGGCTGGGCCACTTAAGGACTTTTTACGTTCTTGTCTTATGCCATTCCATTGTTGCTTTGGCTGAATGCTTGGGGTCATTGTCCTGTTGGAACGTAAATCTTTGCCCGCAGTCTAAGGTCTTTTGCACTCTGAAGCAGTTTTCCTCGAGCATTTGGCTCCATTCATTTTCTCCTCTATCCTTAACAGTTTCCCAGTCCCTGCCACTAAAAAGCATCCCTATAGCATGATGCTGCCACCACCATGCTTCACCGATGGAATGGTGTTAGATGGGTGAGCTGGTGCTTGGTTTCTGCCAGACGTAGCACTTTCCATTCAGGCCAGAGAGTTCAGTTTTCTCTCGTCAGACCACAGAATTTTTGATCATGCTCTGAGTCTTTCCCGTGCCTTTTTACAAACTCCAGGCGTGTTCATATGCCTTTTTTTTCTCAGCAGTGGCTTCGTTTGGCCACTCTCCCATTAAGCCTAGATTTGTGAAATGCTGCAGAGATTGTTGTCCTTCCTGCAGGTTCTCCCATCTCAGCCAAGGAACTCTGTAGTTCTGTCAGAGTTGTCATTGGGTTCTTGGTCACCTCTCTGACCAAGGTTCTTCTTTCCCAGTTGCACAGTTTGGTCGGATGGCCAGTTCGAGGAAGAGTCTGGTAGTTCCATATCCTTTTCATTTCCTAATGATGGAGCACACTGTGCTCTTGGGAACTTTCAACACTCGAGAAATTGTTTTCTACCCTTTTCCAGATTTACGCCTCCTCACAATTCTATCTCCGAGTTCTACAGACAGTTCCTTGGAATTCATGGTGGAGTTCTGCTCTGACATGCACTGTCATCTTGTGGTCCTTATATTTAAGGTGTGTTTCTTTCTAAAACATGTCCAATCAATTGAATTGGCCACAGGTGACTCCATTCAAGTTGTTGAGACATCTCAAGGATGATCAAAGGAATTACAATGACACCAAATTGAGCTCAGGTGCATCCAAAGGGTTGAATACTTATTGATGCAAAATATTTCAGCTTTTCATTTTTAATTCATTTGTAAAAATTTCAAAAAAACATATGTTTTCACTTTGTTGTTTGCAGTAATTTTTATAGATCGGTGACAAAAAATTTAAATTGAATCAATTTTAAATTCAGGCTTTAACACAACATGTCGATTCAGGTCGTAGCACTGTCAAACAAAAATTTGTCTCTGGACGTGTCTTGGATGCCCTCCCCACCCTCCCTCTTCATTCTCCTACACCCCCCCGCCCCCCGATCTCTCTCAGTACCCCCATCAGCGAAGCGACGCGGCGGTAGTATAATATATTAAATGCTTAAAAATTGGTTCAGTGATACCTTTTTAATTCAGTGCTTATTTTTCTGTTAAAAAGGGGGATCGTCAAAAACTTTAAGATGGAAACTTCTTGTGTTGACAGTTGTGGGGAAATGGGGTTATTACCCCACGTGCACGAAGCAAAAGCGGGGTTAAGCAATTGGTTCACTGTCTCTCTGTCCGTCCATCCACAAATGTCAGTTTATGACCGAGGTACAATTTAATTTCAATTCAGTGTATACTTTGAACACTAATCAGAAAATGAACCTGTAGTTTAGCTTACTTTTTCTCTGAATTTGTCATGATGCACATGCGCAGAGAGGAGTGAGATTAATTATTTTACTCTGCCTGTCTAGCCATCAAACAAAATTGAAAATTATTCCAAACAGGAAACATTATTTTTAAAGATGTCATAAAGGATACACACAGCAGACATGAAGAATTACTGTAATGTTTTCCACAAGGTGTGTAGTATATATATATAATATATATATATATATATATAATATTGTTGCGGAAATGGCCTTAGTGTGTTATTAAATATAGGATTAGCCCAGATCCCCATAAATGCATGTTTAGCCAGGTTGTTCGGTAAATGGACGTTACATGGTGTCGGAGGCGTAGGAGGCATGTTCATTGTTCGTACATTGGTGTGGACCGAGAGGTTCTTCTTCTTCCTTCCTCTCTCCGGACAATAGTCCCCGCCCAGCTCTGAGAGGGGGAGTGGCCTGGAGAAGGAATGAGACTGAAGGGAGGAGCCAGTGGGCTTTGAGGCGAGCGAGCAAAGGAAAGGCAGGGTGAATCTGCAGGGAGAGAAACTGAACCTGAGCGCGCCGAGTCTGCGATCGGCAGTGGTGGAAACTGAGCGCCGAGGTGGCGCGATCGGTTTTTCGTGAGGAGCGAGCCGAAAGAAAGGCAGGGAAAGGACTGCATGAGGTCTGTCTGCCCTCGGCTGGATGAGAAGCGACTAATGGAGTCGTGATCTGCTGTGTAGGGGACGCTGTGTCTGTCTGCGATCTGCTTCGTGGAGAAGGCAGGAGAAACGGCTGTGGGAGTCGGCGATCGACTTTTGTGGGGAGGACATCGACGGGTTCGTCCGGGTCCAGTGGCGGAGCCTCTGACTGTCCCTACTCACCTCATGGCTCGACGACGTCCTGGAATCCCATGGACCCAGCCTGCGGAGCCCAACACCTCGATTTGGCCTTGTCTTGGTGAACAGGCCAGGCCTGGACTTGTATACTGGACCTTGGGAGAAACCAGCTGAAACCCACCATCGATCTTTCGCTCTGGTGCAGTCGACCTGCGAGGTTTTGAACGCGCCGAGGCTGCGAGCGTGAGGGCTGCCGACACATGGACGAGCGCCATTTTTGCCACGCGGCGTGTTTGAGCTTGGGAGCTCGAATCCGTGGACATCGGCTTGTCACGAGCCACATTCGTGCTTTTGACACTTTCTCTCGTCCATGAAACATCACCAAGTACTCTGTGTCTTGTCTGCATGCTGTCCGTGTCTTGTCTGCATGTTGTTTAAGGTTTATCTGTTAGGGTCCCCTTCGAAACCCATAATCCGTAGCTCCCTAGTAAGAACGGGTTTTAGATTAAGTTATAACATTGTCGTGAATGTTTTGCTTGTGTCGTGTTCCCCGATGTCCGCAATAAATCTGGCTGATTCGTATGAAGTTGCCGCTTTGAATTAATTCGTGCCGCGCCGAGGAACAATCCGCCGATTTGGATATAAAAACCAAAATGGTTACAGACTGGCAGAATTTGCTCGGTCTCTGACAAAACCAGTCTGTAACTGGGGTCTATTTCCCAACTGGTAAGGTCCAGGGGTACGTTGGTATCGCGATTCGAGACGCGTGACCGAGGCCTGTGCCGAACCAGCTGCGTTATAACCCCGGAGACGCGGTGGTTAGGGTGGTGCCGAATCTGTAACATTTCGCTGTCGAGAGTAGGCTGCGAAAACCCAAACTGGTTACGGACAGTAATTGACGCACCGTCCGAACCCCGCCACCGCAGAATCCTTAACAATGTATATATATATATATATATTATATATATATATATTATATATATATATATATTATATATACATGTTGTTATGGCCACGGGTACCGAACGTATTATAGGGGATTAATCTTCATTTCTCATCGGTCCGGAAGAACCGGACATGGGGCCACCGCTCACAATTAACTTTGTGGTGCAGTGGGTTGCTTTACAACCACGAACGCCAATCGGTTAACCATGAGTTCCAGTGTCCACCGTCTAATATGCCATTTAATTAGAGGTCACGTGGCTTCCTGAATGGGGAACGTGCCTTCGGCTATGCACCAATATTATCTTGATTAGATCTTAAGTTGGGCGGCCGAGTGTTTACCGCTGGTGCACACCAACTATGACGGGTTAATTTGTTTGGGAATTACCTCCCAGTCAATCTAGGTTCGGCCAATGCTAGATCAATGGCAGGAAAGGAGAAGCACGGACAGATTGAAACGTCAACAAGGAATGTATTATGAAGAAAAATAAATACGCTGAAGAACTTTTTATTTCTTTGGGGTATAAAGAGATGAATTCAAATCAATCAAAATAATCTCAAACAAATAAAGAATTCAGCAGGCATTGATAGAAAAATAGACAAAGAGCAGATGCTTATCACTCTGTCTTAACGATTAAACACGAGACAAGGGTACCCAGCAGATCATTCAGGGGGGAAAAGAAATCTCGGTCTCGGCTTACCGAGGCAGAAGTCCTCGTGCGTCCAATAAAATGTCCAAAAACGTGTGAGCGTGCCTTGGTCCGCTGCCAGCCCCCTGCCGAACCGTGCACCCACCCGCAAACAGGCTCGAACACCAATCGACGTGACGTCATCGCCCCCAGCAATCAGGGACGCCAAGAGCAGGTACGAGCAGAACCAGCATGAACAGTCCAACTGTCAGGAGCTGTCAGGAACCGTAAGAAGCTGTCAGCGACTGTCTGGAACTGTCACCAACGATGAAGAGCTGTAAGGAACCATCACCAGCTGTCAGGAACTGTCACCAACCCTCAGGAGCTGTAAGGAACCGTCACCAGCTGTCAGGCCGATGGTCCTCCCATCCTTTTTATCGGCGACCAGTCTGGGCGGAGCTGCAAGCAGACTTCAGCCAAATCCAGCTTGCCTATTGGCGCATCGTTGCATGTGACCAACCATCAATCTCGCGATCATCCCTTCCTTCCCAGAGCAAGATGCAACCCCCAATCAACACAGGTCCGGCCCACGACGCCAGGTTTGGTGCGCTGGACGGGTGCTAAAGGGCAGCCATTTGCCAGAATTGCCGAGCGAAAATGTGGGGCACTCACAAGACGTCAACGGCGGCCATCGCCTCACCGTTTGGTCTGACACGAGCAGGAGCCAACCAGCATCTACGAAGCTGGTGATCCGGGTATCAGGCGTCAATGAAAAAAGGTCGGTGCCAAACTTCAATGAAAGATAGGTGGGTGAGGTAAATGAACCACAGCCACATTTGACTGTCAGAATAACTGCTCAGGAAAAGCCCGCGGTGTGCTTAATAAATTGTCCTGTAAGTCCAAAGTGTAAATAAATCGTCCACTTCCAAGCCAATGTGTCCTGATGGAAAGGGGGTAGACGAGCCTCCGTTGGGCTCATGGCTATCTCGCGTGCGTGAACATGTCGTAAATAGGAAAAGGCCATCACATAAGAAAGGGAATCTGTTCTCTGCCCTTCTCCAACGCATCAAAGAGTTAGAATCCCACTAGACAAAGGGATGGGTCTATCCTGGACATGCATTTATGGAAATAACTCTCTGAGGACCTAAATGTTGCTTGCATTCGGCGGATCCGATTATGAAATCCATAACAATATATATACATAGTTACGGCCACGGGTGCCGAGTGTATTATGAGGGGGTTAATCCCCGTTTCTCCTCGGAAGGGGCGGACCTGGGGCCACCGCTCACAATTTACTTTATGGTACAGTGGGTTGCTTTGTAACCATGAACGCCAATCAGTTAACCACGAGTTCCAGTGTCCACCATCTAAAAACAGTGGTAAGTTTCTTTGCGTTTCAGTATATAATAAATATAATTACTTAAGCAATAAATTATAACGCGTGCGTTCGACCAGTCACACAACGCACGAGCCAAAGTTTCGCTTGTGAACTTCGAATATTCTACGTTTTTTCTCCAAGCCCACGATGCCGCCAAACGCCCTGCACTTTTAGGCTTCTGAAAGGAACGAAGCGCCAGAGAAGGTCCTGATGCTCCAGGAGAAGGTTAAGGTGCTCGATATGCTTCGGGAAGGAAAAAGGTTTGCCGCGGTTGGACGAGCACTGCCAACCGACCAGACAAGCCAAGTCGATTCCGGCACCTCAAACCCGATCACTGCAAACCGACCAGACCCGACGAGTCGATCTCCGGCCACGAACCCGATCACTGCCAAGCGACCAGACAGACTGAGTCGATCTCCGCAC
>CM068952.1:21610013-21623193 GCA_035128595.1 Eptatretus atami | reverse complement strand
TTTCCTCTCGTCCATGAGACATCACCAAGTACTCTGTGTGCATGCTTGCTGTTTGTTTGAACGTGTTGTACAAGGCATATTTCGAAGAATCCCCTCGAAACCTTTAGCTGTGGTCCCCTAGTTAAGAACGGGTTGATTGTTAATAAAACCATTGTTGTGTTTATTGCTTGTGCTGTGATCCCTGATGTCCCCTATAAATCTGGTTAATTGGTATGCAGTTGCCGCTATGGATTAATCCGTGTCGCATCGAGGAACGATTTGTTCGATTAGCATATAAAACCAAAAAGTGGTTACAGACTGTAGATTCCGTCAGGTCATGACGAACGGGTGTGTACAGGGGTTCTATCTCCACCTGGTAAGGTAAAAGGATTACGTTGGTATTGCGATTGAGAAGATTTACGGGTGAGCACTAGGCTGTGGAGCCGAGCCGGGCTTATAGATACCGGAGCAGGTCGGTGGACGAGGCTGGCACTAGGACAGGTCAGATTCCGCACCCGGATCCGCAACATATATATATATAATAATATATATTATAACACACGTATTTTCTCAGTGCAATTCTTACTGATCACGAAGAAGATTTTATTTTAAAGCACAAAAGTATCTATAAATCTGCAAGAGATGATTTTTTTGGACCTATTTATATATCATATTGTCATGTCCGGGGAGGGGGGGGGGGGTTAACCTTCCTGGATGAATAACCGAACAGTTCTCCCTTGGAGCGACAGTGATCCTTGGAGATTAGAGAACGCGCTTGAAGGAAGGGCGGCGAGAATGGAGGCACACGTGTTTGTATTCAAACCCAAAACAAAGACAACACAGCAACTTAAATAAATACAGGGTTTTATGAAAATAAATCAAATATTTACAATGGTAATAATTCAAAACGGGATAATAATGAAACGTGAGGTAATCCACATTCCTATTTGAGGCGCCTCCACACAGACTTTAATACAGACAAGGGGACAGAATAAATAAAAGAAAAATCCTCCCTTTCTCCCGGCACTTGTGTGCTCAGAGATGAGTTTTCTGGAGCTTGGTGTTCGCCAAACCGCATCATCACTATGTGGGAAAACGCGCCCAAAAATGGCGCCAAGCCACTCTTTGGGCAGAAAACTTAGAGGAGGCAATTCGGTTGATGATACTCAACACTGGGTCTAAGAAATTGCCGTGCAGCTTCTTTCATTGATCACACTTGCCGAAGCCGCTCCTCTGCAGAATGGCGTCTTCCCCGGTGACACAACATGAGGCTTCGAGGCATGGTCTCGCGCAATCCCGTTGAACAGTCAATGGCCAGCGTCTTGCTCCATCACGCGTGCAAATCCGCCTCAGCACCAACATGAGAATCATGCAGGTTTCTTCACTGTGTCGAGGGAAAGTCAGCCATAATGCCCGTCTCTTCCAAACGCCATATCCTCACTTGCTTCTGTCCCGCACCGATCCTAACTCCCTCCTCTCTGACGTCACGTCCACTAGTCATCCATTCCAGGGTCTGCTAGTTGTTCCTGGAGGCGGTGTTTTCGCCTGCTCGGAAATGTCCAACTTGGCTGTTTTAAGGATGTGATTCCTTTTTATCACTGGTTATCATCATTATGTATCATTCTCATTGTGTATCTTTATCATTATCATAATGTGTCATTATTTTATGTATCATTATCATTATGTGCCATCATTACATTGTCATTGTCATCATTATGCATTTTTTATCATTATCATTATGTATCTATTATTATGTCATTATTATCATCATGTACCATTATCATCATAATTATGATGTACCATTATAATTGCCAATATCATTACGTATCATTATCGTTAATTAGCATGATCATTTCAAAAGTATGTAATTGATGCACCTTTTCACGTTCGGTGTGGACAAACAAACGAACAAACAGACAGACAGACAAACGGATCCAAATGCAATTCCCTCTCCTCCAGCGAGGGTAACTACAAGGTGAGCCACAAGTCCCGGGACACGGTTTTAGCTGCTTATCCAAGATTTGTTCATATCATTGTTTGTGTTTCTCCTCTCGTGGTGCTATACCAGCCTCTCTTCCACTGTCAATGGACTGGTGTCTGCCATCTTAGTTTAATGTATTATTTGTATCATCTGAAAAAAAAAAGAGAGAAAACAGCATAAATGTATGGTATAAACAAATCTTAAATAAGCAGCAAAATCTGTGTCCTAGAACTTATGACTCGCCCTGGAGAACGGCTCTCGGTAGAGCGTATAGCTCCAGCTCCGCTCGGCTAAACAGTTTACATTTTGCATCCCAATGAAGGGCTGGATCTGGATCTGGATCCGAACCTCCAAAATCGAACCAGCTTGTTCTTTTCACCGAACCAACTCGTCCAACACGTTTCGTCCGAATCCGTCCACAATGTTTTCAAATGTCGTGTTGCACGGTATATCGTTTTAGCCCTCTCAATGGTGAAGCATCATTTTAAAATTCTTGTTCCGGATTCGGATCTTCACCAAAATCGAATCAGTTTGTCCGTGTCACACACCCAACCTGTCCACCAATTTTCGCCCTAATCCATCCGTATATTTTTGAGATATCCTTCCTGATCAAAGACAGACAGACAGACATACAGGGGTAAAAACTTTACCTCTGCCCACCTTCGGTGCCGGGGTAATTACCATATTGCATATTACATTTTCGGTCACGTGACTTGCTATTTTTTGGACTTTAGTTAGGTGAGCTTATGTAATCGAGCAGTGTCCGTAGGTGAGTGAGTCGGTCAGTACGTAAACACTTCAGTCATTATCGGTTTAACTAAACACATGATTTTGATAAAACTTGGCCACAAGCTTCACATCTGATGCCTAACGAATGTCTATTGACCGCATTAAAATCTGCGTTCATGAAGGGGGTTAGTGGGTGCGGGGGAGTTTGACCCCCAAAATAGGTATTTGCTCTCTTCTCCGAAACTACATTCATGATTTCGATGAAACTTGACCACAACCTTCATCACCCATGATGTACCAAAGTTTGGTCACGGCATGAAAAAGAATCAGGGTCTAAATGGGTCTGCGGGGTTGGGGGGGGGGGTTGCTTGAGTCACTTGCTCCTGATCCAAGGAGCTTCAAGATGCACGGTCCTATTTATATTTTTCTTTTTTTGGTCATTGTTTGATTAAGTTAATTATGAATTTTCAACATTTTTAGTTTGTCTTTTGGCTTGCATATCATTGTAACCTCATGCTCCTGAACATAAATCTCTCACAATCCACATCATCAAATATACAGTGTACGTAGCTTATATTTATTACATCTGCACGTTGGGTGCCCCCAAGTAGTTGGTTGCAGTGTTCTGGAATGCCGCACGAGTACTTTTATACAAGCATCAGAACCTTCTAATACCATCTGATACCGTTTTTCCAACTGGATATTGATTCCAACCACTTTCCTCCCGCGGATAGCATGCAATCCTCTTGAAGGTTGTGCCGAGGTGGCATGCAAATCTCCTGACCAGGGATTCCAGGGGGCATGCAATCCTCATTGCCCATGGTGTTTTGTGTTCCGTGTATTGTTGTGCTATGTCAATCGATCTGACAGGGTTCCCTTGATGGTTGGATGCAATCCTCTTTTGACTATGGGTCCCGATTTTTTCTTTGGTGTTTATGCAATCCCTTCCTGTACCAGGTGTCCCGATTGGGGCATGCTCTCATCCTCTTTTCTGACTCAGGTGTCCCGAGGTTGTGCATTTTGGCATCCTCCTTGACCATTGGTGGTCTCGACTTTTGGTTGGTCATTGCAATCCTTTCTTGTACCAGGTGTCCGATTGTGGCATGCATCCTCCTGACCATTTTCTAGTTTTTGTCCGTTTTTATTGGTGGTCTTGTGCATACTCCGACCGGGCGTCCCGATGGTGCATGCCAACCCTCTGACCAGTGTGTTCTCCGTTATTTGGTTTTTTTTTTTTTTTTGGTGGCATTGCAACTCTACCAGACTTCCGGTGGGCTGCAAGTCCGCAGGGTCCGAGGGTGGCATGCAACCCTCCTGACAAGTGTCCCGAGGTGGCATGCAACCTCCTGACCAGGTGTCCCGAGGTGGCATGACCCTCTGACCAGGTGTCCCGATGAGGTGCATGCAACCCTCCTGACAGGTGTGCCCGAGGTGGCATGCAATCCTCCTGACAGGTGTCCCAGTGGCATGCAATCCCCTGACAAGGTGTCCGAGGTGCAATGCATCCTCCTGACAGGTGTCCCGCCGGTGGCATGCAATCCTCCTGACAAGGTGTCCGGTGGCATGCAATCCTCCTGACAAGGTGGTCCGGCGGTGGCATGCAATCCTCCTGCCAAGGTGTCCCGCGGTGGCATGCATCCTCCTGCCAAGGTGTCCCGCCCGGTGGCATGCAATCCTACTGACAAGGTGTCCGCACGGTGGCATGCAATCCTCCTGACAGTGTCCCGCGTGGTGGGCATGTCTCATCTTGACCAGGTTTCCGAGTGGCATGCAATCCTCCTGACCAGGTGTCCCGAGGTGGCATGCAATCCCTTGACCAGGTGTTCCGAGGGTGGCATGCATCCTCCTGACCAGGTGTCCGAGGTGGCATGCGATCTCTTCTGAACAGGTGTCCCGAGGTGGCATGCAATCCTCCTGCCAGGTGTCCCGTGGCATGCAATCATCCTGACCAGGTATCCCGACTGTGGCATGCAACCCTCCTGACCAGGTGTACGAGGTAGGCTTCATCTCCTGGACATTTGCCGAGGTGGTTCATGCAATTCCTTGACCTTTTCCTGATTTGGGTGGCATGCATCTCCTGCAGGTGTTCTCGAGGTGGCATGCAATCCTCCTGACCAGGTGTTCCGAGTTTTTTTTTTGTGGCATTGCAATCCTCCTGCAGGTGTCCTGAGTGGCATGCATCTCCTTGACAGGTTGTCCCGACGGTGGCATGAATCTCTGACAAGGTGTCCGCGCAGTGGCATGCAATCCTCCTGACCAGGTGTCCCGATGGCATGCAATCCTTCCTGACCAGGTGCATGCAATCCTCCTGAGTAGGTGTTCCGAGGTTTTTTATGCTCTGTTTGTGGCATGCAATCCTCCTGATGTTATTTTTCGTGTCCGATGTTTGGTGTGTGTCATGCAATCCTCCTGACCAGGCCTCCACGCACTTGTCATTCTTTTATTTAATCGAGTGCCATCCCAGGATCCCAGCCCCCGTGAGAACGTTTCATCCGAACGTCCGTAATCATATTTGCGAACGGAAACAAAATAACCTCGAGGACAAGGCGTGGCCTGCGATCTCTCCACGGGCGGTGTTCCCGCTCCCGCAGTCTACTCCAACCGCAGGATGTTTATACCGCGCAGACCGTGCAATGTTTAAACGCCGTGCCATTTGCGATGGTGATAAAACCAAATCGGTGGAGAAGAATTAAGCGATGAACGGATAATGACTAGCGATGCGTCATGACGTCGGGTCGGATTGTGCGCGTGACATCAGCGTTCGGTGCGTGGGAAATCGGCGCGAGGCCCTCTAGGCTTGCGGCCTTTCTCGCGCCGGGGTCCGTCGGGGTCCGTCGGGCTTTTCTCGAGCGAAAAGGGATTTTAAATCGGAAGAAAAAGAGCAGTTGGAAGAACATTCGCGCGATTATTCGTGCCCGTGTAGTTATGGCGGCGCCTTGCAATGCCAACGGCGTGTGTGAACGACCCTGGTTTTGCTAGGCCGGAAGTCTATACACACTGTATCACCACCGATCGCAACTCAACGAGAACCACTGGCTAAACGATCCAGGTTCGGTTCGGTGATTCGGTCTCGTTGGTAGTTTGTGTCCACCGAACCGGGAGTCCACCGCGTCGGATGATTACGGCATCGCGTTGTGTCCCACGGATCGCTGTAAACATGATTATTATTGTTGTTATCAGTGTATTGTTGTTGTCAAGGTTTTGTAAGATGGCTAGAAGGGAATGTTGAGAGTGTGGGAAAACTGGGGTGCATTGGGACACACCTGTCCTTGTGGGTCATGGCCGGCGGTATTGAGTGGCAATGTGTTGTTAATGGTATTAAGTGGTGGCACATCGGCACTCTCATTGTGATGATGTCAATGCCACCACCAGGTTGGCACTAATAAGGTCACCTGCTAAGATCAGCCGCTTTAAAAGGTGTTGGGCCCAATGCACCCCAGGTTCTGCTTGTTGACCAAAAGGGTCGCCGCAGGTCTTGCCAGGCTTGGGGGTGGGTGGTGTGTATCATTGAGTGGTCCTCGGCTGATGCACCCCCCCATGTTTTGTTTCCTCTTCCATTGTCACGGTCCCCTCAGCACCATGGCTCGCCTCCACGTGCGCCGCCAGTCTGATCCGCGGGTGGTGCAGCAGCTTTGGAAAGCCGTCGAGGTGATCCGCAGCCAGAAGCAAATCGCCAACATGGATCGAATCACCAAGTGGGTTTGAGATTCCTTGCGCACCAAACTCAGGAAACCTTCATTTGTGTCCCATGGTCCCAACCCAAGAGCATCCTTCAGATTTATTTGTTTATTTATTCGATTTATTTTAAAAAATATTTAAAAAAAAACTTCAGTGCTTGTATCGCATGACTTGCATGATGAAATCCTGAAAGGGTTGGCAAGTGAATATCTGATGCTGTGCCCCTCTACCAGTGCACTGGTACTCATTTCGCCGACCTCGGAAGGATGACAGGCTGAGTCAACCCCACCTGGTGTTAATTCACTGGCCTACAACGCTCGAACTCTGGACCCTGAGATCCTTAGCCAGCCAGCCCAAGCACTAAGCCAACACCTGGCTTCGGGAATTTTGTTTCATAGAAAAAATAGACCCATGGTTTAAACACCGTTGGAGATAGGTCCACGTTCACGTACCCCCTCTCTCATCCTTTTGTCTTTTTAAAATTGACACGAGGCTCTCGGAGGAGCTTGTACGTGTAATCACAAATTTAGAACGAGGACATTCAGGAAACATTGCTGAATACTTTCACGTGAATCACACTGACATACCGAGATGACGTACAGATCATCCCAGTTTATGTGATTTTAAACTCGATCCCAGCATCTTGAGCCAAACAGTGCACACAAGAAAATGTCGACCAAGGCATCGCAAAATAATTTAAATAAATATCCGACAATCTAATAATTTTTTTTATACGACTGGTTGTTTCTCGTGTCAAGTTTTAATGAAAACGATGTGTATTGCAGTTGGTGGTAGACGGGTGGAGGCCTGCGGTCAATTATAATCGCTTGATCGTTCGACTTACAAATCGATAGGCTCTCAAATCTTGATACACATTTATTTTTTTTAACATGAAATACCCCATTGTCCCAGCTTTGTTTACTTTGGGGCTGACAGGTCAACCTATGCCTTGGAGGTATGCACATTTGCTTTTGAGCCAATCGTAAGCTCCCCACCCTGGTGGTTCTCATGCAGGACGAGGCATCAACGTGTGCGCCGTCCGTCGGTGGGATGTTAAGCTGGAGATTCCACCTGCCAGCACTCGTCGTTGGTGGACATTAAATATCCCACCGTGTGTTTCTTGAAGAGTAGGCAAGTTAATGCCAGCACCATGAACAAGTTACAAATTCCTGCCCAGGTCTTCATTCTAGTATTCCATGTCTGAGCGGTGACCCGTTCAGGGTGATTTTATCTGAGAAATGTTCCATGATGAGTTGTGAATGTACAAGACCTGTGGTAGCCTGGTCTTGGCTAAGTGGTTAGGGTGGTGGCTTGGGATCATAGGGTCCTGAGTTCGAGTCCCGTTGGCCGGTGAATTAACACCAGGTGGTTGACTCAGCCTGTCATTCTTCTGAGGTCGGCGAAATGAGCGCCAGTACACTGGTAATAGGGCCACTGCATCAGCGGCACAGCCGCGCCCCGAACCAATGATGCAACCAGCAGCCAAAAAGGCAGCACACGATGGGAACCGGACCTCTGTAAAGAGTATAGCCATCTAATTAATTATTACCCTCGCTAGAGGAGAGGGTATTGCATTTGGGTCCGTTTGTCAGTTTGTTTGTCCACACATTATGTGCTGTAGACCACAATTTTTACACGTTATCCTTTTTTCAGCTGAATACCTCTATAAAGTAAAAACAATTAGAATGTGAGTACATCTATAAGGTATGTATAATTAGCATGCGAGTACGTCTCCAAAATACGTACAACAAAACCTCACAAAACAATTCTGGCGAGTGTCTGCAATGTTTGCTCTTTCTAGTTTTTATCCCGTGCAGGCGAATCTAAAGGTGGGGTTAAGCGGTAGGTTCACTTCTGTCTGTCTGTCTGTCTGTCCGTCCGCAAACGTCAGTCTATGATTGAGGAACATCTTGATTTCAATTGAATGCTCTATTTTGAACACGAACCTGTAGTTTAGCAGCACTTTGGCTCTGAATTTGTCCCGATCGCACATGCGCAGTGAGTCGTGAGATCCTTTTTTAGTCTGCCTGTCTGTCAGTCAAACAAAATTAAAAATCATTCCAAACAGGAAACTTGCTGTTTTTGAGGACGTCATAAAAGACATAAACAGGCACCAAGAACGAGCTAGCTGTCATATGTAGCCCGTGGCTGCTGGTTGCACCATTTTCTGGGGCACAGCTGTGTCGCTGATGCAGTGCCCTCTATCACCAGTACACTGGTACTCATTTCACCAACCTCAGATGGATGACAGGCTGAATCAACCCACCTGGTATTAATTCAACGGCTGGCAGGGGCTCAAACTCAAGACCCTAAGATCTTAAGCCAGCTACCTTAACCATTAAGCCAACACCAAGCTTATACGAAGAGCTAATGTAATTTGTTAAATAAGGTGGTGTATTAGATACAATAAGATACGGCGGTAAACTTGCAGAATAATATATTTTTTTATATGACCTTTAATATCTTTGTTTTATTTTAATTTCATTATATGCTTGGACACTGCAGAACACAAATCACCTTCTTGCTGCTTCCAAAAACGTCCAGTTTTGCAGTATTGTACTTGGACATGTTAAATGAGGTGGTGTATAAAACTGTAGTAAACTTTTGGAATTTTAGTTTTACACGACCTTTAAAATCATTATTTTATTTCAATTGAATTACATACTTGAACACTGCGTGGGGTTAGGTGTTCTATGAGCTCTCCAGCTGCCCTCCCACTTTATCCAAAACTACTTCGCCACAAATTCGGAATGCCCACCGGCTCAAAAAATATTGTTGCGAATTCGCGCCCGCCGGCGTGCGAACGGCCACGTGACTCGAATCGCGGCACGTCTCACCCACCGCGACAATCAGTCGTGACCCTCTGGAACTATATATCGCCAAGGAGCTAGTCACGGGTGGGTTTAACCTCACCACAACCCAGTCCGCATCTACCGCGCGAAATAGGGTGAATCGCCGAAAGTCGATATACCTAAGTCCTCGCACGGGTAACCTACCGAGGGTTGTACCACCACAGGTCGACTCCGGACACGAACCGCTTAAGCGGCTCATTCCGTGCTACAGGGATAACCGAGCGAGTTATCGTCACCTTGACGGTTCAGATAATATCGGGCGTATCAGGCCCAACACGAACCTCTTTACGCGAAGCAAGATGAAGATTAACGAAGAAAGGACCAGCGAAACGGGAAACAATCAACACAAAGCACATTTATCACACACACACACGATAGCACACTATACAGCCATACAGTATGCACATAAAGCAAATAAGCAGTTAAACCGAATAGCGTACACACGGCAACACTTATAAATTCTACTTCACAAGACAAGCGCCTCCCACAGTCATTTGCCCAAAAACCCCAAAGAAAGAAGTGGCGACTTCCCTGGGTCTGGCGTGAGTCCCTCTCCCGCGACCGTCACGTGGCCGCTTTCCCGACCTCTCTCGGCGCGAACCCTCTCGGCACTCCGCCTGACCGCAGTAACCTGGCAACTGCGCGCGCGTCTCCGCCGTGCTCGTTCACAGGAAGCCTCGAAGACCACTAAACTGCTCAACCAGCCGAAGACCAATACAACTACCTGGAGACCAACCAGACGGACGCTTCAAGTCCGTCCTGTCCGCCTTTTGTAGCGCGGCGCTCCGCCTTCTCCCGCCCCCTTTTTTGCCCGCTCCCTTCGAGCTTCTTAGAAGCTTCTCGAAGGGGGCGCCTTGCGCTTTCCTCCACCCCGCACCATGCGGGGCCGGGAGTCAGTTTTTGGCTCCGGGCCAGAGATTATTCCCCCAAAAAGAGCCCCACCCTTCTCACCTTTGAACCCCGGCTCGATCGCACTTCCCCCACACGAGCGCGAGATTTTACACGGGAGAAAACAGGCGGAAACCTGCGCATCCGTTGGCCTTTATGTTCCCTCCGCGAGGAAGCCGCACGGACTGTTGAATGGCGAGTGGCGAAGATGCAGTAGCGTAGATGGTGGAGTGGGTGTTGCAGTGTGGTTCGCTGTGGTGGATGGGTGTGGGGTTGAGACGTGGTTGGTTAAAAAAATAAAGAAAGAACAGAAAAACGACTGACTCAAAGCGTCACAGCCCGAATGAATCACATATTCCCTCAAACAAGCGGTTTGGGCTAACTACACATGTACTTCAGAAATACCTACTACGGGACCTGAATGGTGTTGGAATTTCCACAGCGTAACACTACCCTCCCTTTTACAGACTCCGTCGATCGTCAAATTCTCGTGTGCCATCATGTGTAGTTCTCCCTAGTATTTTACCTTCGGATCCTGAGTGCGACATTCATGGTATGTGTCCCAAAATAAATAACCTGAGGCTGAGTACTAACTAAACAAACCCACCACACGAGACTTAAATAAAATTCCGGGCTAGACAGACATGCCGGGGGCGCACTCAATATAATACAACAAATTATCAACTTAACCTTATAATTTACACAAACTCAAATGGCCCAGATCAATGACTCTGCAAAGAGAAAAGCAAAGAGTCAACGCGCACGGGCCGCACAGCAGGCCCTGTTGTAGCTGCAACAGGACAGTTTTGCAGCTTGCAACTGTTGCTTATGATCCTGGCGCACATGGCAATAACAAAGGGGGGGGGGGCAAACAAAACAGACGGGGCTGGTGACGAGGGCAGTAGGCATGGCATGGCAAAGGTGAACAGCATACAAAGCCGGCAGAAAACGGCGCTGCAGGCGAACACAGCCGGCAGACGAAGTGACCAACAGGCCTTGCGCAAACAGCCAGCCGATGAAGTTGCCGGCCTCTTGCCGTCAGTGCAGGTTGGTGGAGGGAGTGCGTGGTGCTGGCACACAGAAGGCGCTCGGACCTACCTACCTGTCTCCCTCCACCTATCGCCTTTGCTGTCTGTCCATACCCACTCCCTAATTTCTTAAAAACCAATTAGCCCCCAACTTATTTGTTTGTTTTTATTGTCATTCCCCAACATAAATCGTCCCCTAACCCCTTTCTGTCCTTTGGCTAATTATCGTCCCTAGCCTACTCCAACCCCTACTCCCTTCCCGGAGGGAATGAGGGAGGGCTAGCTCCTGTGTCGAGGCCAACGAAGCCCAGGATGGCCTCCCCAGAGTTCAGCGATCTAACCAAAGTGGGTCCAGCGGCCCACAACGAGAGCGAAGGATGGATGGTGCGAGGGGTACACTTCCTATACCCTAACCATTTAACTGTTAAACTACCGCCGGCTCCAACAACGCCTCTCGCTTAACTATTGGTTCTATCAACCCAGATTCCCGTCGCTGTGTGTGTCTCCAATTTCGGGCCTCGCCCCCCAATTTTCTGTCCGTCCCTCACACGGTCTCATCTGGGACGCGTGGCTCCTTGGCAGGCACGACCCTCTGCCGATTCTCCGACGATGCACCCGGGATACACTGCCTCCGAGCCTACCAGCTCCCTAAACACCGGGAGTGCCCCCATGGCAGCTCCCCTGAAACGCACACGTGCAGGCTGTCCCGGGCCCCTCCGAGGTCACCCGTGCCACAACACTGCCCACGCGCTAAGGCGCCCCGGCCCCCGCGTCATGCGGGCGACCCGGCCCACTACGCTCCCCGGCCCCCATGGGCCTTGGCCTACACGGCCGACTAGCCTGGTGCCGCGGGGTCCAGCGGATACTCACCTTTCGCAGCCACGCCCCAGCCCGTCAACAGGGCTCCTGCACCCAAACGGGTTTCGAGCTCTCCCCACCAACAACAAAACGACTTCCATTTTGTCAATTTAACTAACCACAACTCACTCTACACTGACCGGGTTCTTGGGCGGGATCACTCCCCAATCACTCATCGCACACATGCATTCCCCATTCGCTCCATTCACACAGACCCGCTGGCCTCACTCACTCAACACGTTCCTTCAGACCTCACACATCGCTGATCTGCCATCCTTTCTATCTACCTCCCCTAATAACTCGTGCTCCACGTCATCCCTTAAACTAGTAGCACGTTCCATTAACCTACGTAGCTAAGCTACTCCCCTCTACACATCCAAAGTCTGTCCATGTCTCAAAATCTCTAAAATCATTTTCCCAACCTAAATCTCAACTACCATCAACAATCCATTCCACGGACTCCATGAGGACTTACCCTGCCCCATAAGTCGGTCTAACTAAACAACCCTTCCCCCTAACTAGTTGTGTCGTGCCCAGGCAGGGGGGTCTTCCACCCATGCCCGAATCTGTTCACACAAAAGCGAGGCTTGCTTTGTTTTTTTGTTTTCCTCGCGCAGCACAAGCGCGGCAACTCGCAACCTGCGCTCTTTGTACCTGCCGTGACGAATCAGCTGCACGTGTACCTCGTCCTCTTGGACGGTACCATCCGGCAGCGATACCCTCCTGCCGGATTCCAACCCTACGTGCACCATGACGTCACGTGCGCGCCAAAAGGCAAACCTCGCACTCCGAGGGATTCCCAAGCGAAACATGTGCTCTGCCCGTTGGAGCTTAACAACTCGCGTGGAGAACCATCCGTCAAATCCGAAATCCTGCCTAAACTTTGTCCGTCCGCGGATCGGCAATCCACCGCTGCGTTTCCGGACGGCTTACTCCCGCAACGAGCAGGGGCCTCGTGCGTTGCACAGCACGGACCTCGGCGTCCGCTGTGAACTCGGCGCGGTCCCCCATATCACTACGGCCGCTACCCGGCTTTTGTCCTTGTCGGCTGTCGTTGTCGCATCAACCTCCGCACACCTGCGTGTCACGACGCTCACACTCCACGACATTACCCTCACCCCGGGAGACGCGGCTGCATGCTCACGCATGCCCACCGTCATCTCCCTCACATACCGCTCTCTTACACA
>CM068952.1:21596005-21609667 GCA_035128595.1 Eptatretus atami | reverse complement strand
GTTTGCCCTAATTGTTGTTTCATCCGACGAGTGATGTCTATCAAGTCCCGCACCACGAACATTATTCCCCGTGGTGCTGTCACACATCCCACCTCATTGTGCTGTTCCATTTCTTGGCTCTTTACTGTATCCTTCCTCTCGACTTTCTGAGTTCTTTTCTCCTCCGGAGTTTTCAATCCCGTGGACGCCAATCGCTCCCCGTTTTAGTTGTTCAATTTTCAACCACATTGTTCTTGTTTTCTGCCCACAGTTTCTCCTGCTCTTCATTTTCCAATCTCATCGTTTCTTTCATTGGCTCATTTCCTTCCTGTGTTTCATTCCTGTTCTTTGTCTATCTCTTCGCACTCAGCCTTGCTTTTCTCATGGTCAACGGCTTCATTTCCTTTTGTTTCTATCCATTGTTCCTCTCGTTCTTCCTCTCCATCTCGTTGTGTCCTTCAATCTCCTGATTTTCCTTTCTCCTTTGCTTCATTCTTGTCCTTCAACTTCTCCTCGTATTCCAACCTATTTTTTCATTTTGTCGTCAGTTTCAAATTCATACTTTTCAGTTTTTTTTCCACTGTCTCTCTTGTTCCTCGTTCTCATCTCATTATTTCCTTTAATTGACGGTTTCTTTCTCCTGTTTCATTCCTTGTTCTTTGTATTTCTATTCACTGTCTTCCTTGTTCCTCATTCTGCAATCTCGTGTTTCCTTCCATTGATCGATTTCCTTCTTCTGTCCTCATTCTTCCATCATTACTCTTTTTGCATCTCATTCTTAATCTGGCCTTCGCTTCCAGGTTCGATTTGTCTGTGGTCCTTAACGTTTCATTCTCTGTTCTCTTCCTTTCTCTTTAACATCTTCAGTCGTCTTGAATCCTCTTTCTTGTTTTTTGTGTTTCTGTAACTCAGAAATTTTTTCCATTTTCCTTCCTCTCTTCATCCTGCTTTCCTTTATTCTTCCTGATATTTCTTTCCATTTCTATCTCCCTTTCCAGCGTTTCTTTTTTTTTTGCCTGATCTTACCTCTTCCTTCAGTTGTTCCAATTCCCCATCTTGTTTGCTTTCTTCTTCTAGCTTTGTTTTCCTTTCTCCTTCCTCCCTCATTCTCCCTGCAGTTCTTTGAACTGTTCAGACTTTTCCAGCAATTCTCTTCCTTTCCTCCAGCTGTCTCTCTCTTTTATCTTCCATTCTAGGCTTTCTCTTCTGATTGCCTATTCTTCTCTCTTCCTTCAATTGTTCCAGAACTTCCTGTTCTTGTTACTCCTCTTCAGTTCTTTAGTCCAAATTTTTTTCCGTTTGCTCTTCTAACTTCCTCAGTTCGCTTTCGCTTGTTCCCACTTATGGATACTCAACTCTATTTTCCCTATTTTCCCTTTAATTCTTCCTTTAATTGTTTTACTTCAGCTCGTGTTTCTGTTTTCCTTTTTCGAGCTCGGTCCTCCATTCTTCCTCCAATTGTTTCCGAACCGGCACATGTCCGCCTGCCTCAACTGCATCCCACGTGGTTGAAACGGCTGTTGGGAGCGCTCGCCTCGTGTCGCGCCATTCGCCGCGCCATAAATGGCCGCTCGCTCGTGCTGCGCTGAGGTGCGATCGGCCGCCATTATGCGATTCAGCCGCCGGCAAAGTCCGTCCAGAGTATGAGGTGAGCTCCCTCGTGATTTAAAATTACAAGAAGTAGTACCATCCCGGCCATGGATTCTAAATTATTACACATATACATTTCTACCCCGGCACCCGCTCGCCTTGAGACTCCATCTTATTTCTCGTAACGGGTTAATTTAGCCTGCTCTTAGTTGGGGGATCGGTCGCTCCTCTCACCCCTGACCGATTCCCGTGAATATTGGAGACCGAGAGTTCGTTTCCCGCTCTCTGACACAGTGTGCGAATTCGCGCCGGCGGGTCAACGGCACCTGACTCGAATCGCGCACGTCTCGCCACCGGACGGAATTCAGTCGTGACCCTCTTGGAACTATCGCCAAGGAGCTAGTCACGGGGTTTTAACCTCACCACAACCCAGTCCGCATTCTCCCGCGCGAGTAGGGTGAATCGCCGAAAGTCGATAACCTAAGTACTCGCACGGGTAACTACCGAGGGGTTGACCATGCCACAGGTCGACTCCGGACACGAACCGCTTAAGCGGCTCGTTCCGTGCTACAGGGATAACCGAGCGGAGTTATCGTCACTGACGGTTCAGATTAATTATCGGGCGTATCAGGCCCACTACGAACCCTTTTACGCGAAGACAGATGGAGATTCAACGAAGGAAAGGAGCAGCGAAACGGGGAACAATTCAACACAAGCACATTTATTTCACACACACGGATAGCCACATATACAGCCATACAGTATGCACATAAAGCAAATAAGGAGTTAAAACCGAATACGCGTACACACGGCAACACTTATACAGTTCTACTTCACAAGACAGGTGCCTCCCACAGTCATTTGCCCAAAAACCCCAAAGAAAAGAAGTGGCGACTTCCCTGGTCTGGCTGGTGAGTCCTCTCTCCGACCGTCAGCGTGGCGCGCCTGGTCCGACCTCTCTCTCGGCGCGAACCCTCTCCGGCAATCCTCGTCCGGACGCGCAGGTCACCTGCAACCGCGCCCCGCGTCTCCCGTCCGGCCTCCGTTCACAGGAAGCCTCGAGACCACTTAACTTGCTCAACCAGCAAGACCATACAACAACTACCCTGAGGACCAAACAAGACGGGACGCTTCAAGGTCCGTCCTGTCCGCCTTTGTAGCGCGGCGTCGCCCTTCACTCCGCCCCCCTTTTGGCCCGCTCCTTCGAGCTTTTGGAGAGCTTCTCGAAGGGGGCGTGCCCTTGCGCTTTCCCTCCACCCCGCACCGTGGGGGGGGAGTCAGTTTTTGCTCCGGGCCAGAGAATTATTCCCCCAAAAGAGCCCCACCCTTTCTCACCTTTGAACCCGGCTCGGATCGCACTTCCCCCACACCGAGCCGGAGAATTTACACGGGAAACAGGCGGGAAAACCTGCGCATCCCGTTGGCTTTATGTTCCCTCGCGGAGATCTAACCGCACGGAGCCTGTTGAATGCGAGTGGCGAAGATGCAGTAGCGTAGATGGTGGAGTGGCGTGTTGCAGTGTGGTTGGCGCTGTGTGGGGATGGGTGGTTGTACGAGTGGCTGGTTCAAAAAAATAAAGAAACAGAAAAACGAATGACTCAAAGCGTCAGCCGAATGAATCACATTATTCCCTCTAAACAACGGGTTTGGGGCTAACTACACATATGTATTCAGAAATACCTCACCTACGGGACCTGAATGGTGGTTGCGAATTTCCACAGCCGTAACAATATACATTTTCATACGCCGTCCCGGCCGAAGCCCCAAGCACAACAGTATCACCGTGCCCAAGGAGGGATTCTGACTTGCAGCGTTCAGCCATGATCTTTCAGTTCATTTTGGTGAATTTCTGCACCATGACGGAGGAAACAGCTCTGCCCTGTCAATTCATAATGCTATTTCCTAAGTGTTTGTGCAGAAATTTACCAAACTTGGAAGTTATGATTACCACATGGCAAGAAGGTGCATGAGCAGTGTCATTTTTGACTCCACCATCTGGGGTGGGGTCAAAAGGTCAAATATCGAAAAATGCAATTACGGGCACATTTTAAAATGAAACTTTGTCTATTAAATCAACATTGGGGGACACATGAAATATGGAATGCTAGTTTTGATTTGACCCTTGGTTCATTTCCCAGGGGGTGGGGACTGGGGATCACAGGGGTCAAAACAGAATTTTTTTTTTCTCCCCCAACACTAAATTTGATATTGGGTCATTCCTGGTGGAACTTTTTTTGCCATCTTTCAGCTTTGCTTGAGGTCGGAAGCGGGATTTGTGATGACACGCCATCGACTTCGCTCTAATTGCCCTCGTTAGAGGAGAGGGTATTGCATTTGGGTCTGTTTGTTTGTTTGTCCGCACAGAACTTTAGTGTTTTTCTCCGCAACCACTTGTCGGAATGTGGCAAAATCTTCACCAAAGGAGCGACTACTCATGTAGAATGTTTTAATGGTAATTATGACATTATAGGTCACGTGGTCTCTGAAACTGCACCAAGGTAAAAATTGAAACTTGGCACATGGCAAGTACTCCATGGGGGAATGAGTGTGATTTTTTTAATGACGTCATAGGTGCCTTTGTTATGACATCATAATTTCCTATGTATAACGCTGCATCTGATCTGTATGAAAATTTTTGAGGGTCATCTTGGGATAAATTGGTCCACAGAAAAAAAAATTGATGACATCATTTGTCATGTGATTTGGCAGCCACACTGTTAAAAAAGAAAAAGAAAAAAACCTTCAAAAATCTTCTCTGAAATGGCTGAACAGATCGAGGTGAAACTTTACACGTATGACCGCCTATCCGTGAGGAATATAACGTTCACACATATGACATCATAGGTCACATGGATTGGCAGCCATACTGGATTTATCCGAAAACGTATAAAAATCTTCTTCAGAACAGCTGGACAGATCGAGGAGAAACTTCACACACACGTTTCCCAAGCCTTAGTGATACCAGGGTATTCACGAATAATTGATGTCACATGGTCTGGCAGCCATATTGGATTGAGCGGAAATCTTAAAATAAAATTCTTTCTCTTGGATGGTTTCATCAATCGACATGAAACTTAACAATTATAATCCAGTCGTGATGGGGAATATGTGTTTTCAATTTCAACCTGATTGGACGCATGCTCTGGCAGCCAGAATCATTTAACTTTTTTGATCTGGGTTCTTTTTTATTTTTATATATTTTTTTTTTGAATAAGGCTCATTTGGCTGCACCTTGATGTGTTTGAGGGTAGAGGAGTAGCAGCTGAAGCCCAAATCCTATCCAGGTTCCTCCTGATGATGCCATCTTTGCTTCTTGCTTGTTAATTATGTCACACACCAGTACACAAACACCACACAAAATACACTGCACAAAACTACACAAACACCACACACAACTCCTGGTGAGGGTCTACAATCTCTGGGTGCTCTTTTTCTTATTATTGTTATTATTATTATTATTTGCTTACATGAAATGACCAATCATTTATTTATTTTTTTTACCACAAATGACCGATCATGTAAAATATTGTGAGGGATCTGTTCTCGATTATAAGGTTCCTAAAATTCGACTGAGCAACCTAAGAAAGCACAGTTTGTTCTGAAAAAGCAGATTTTCTAATTTGGCAATGTATATTGAGTTGAAATTTAGTTTAAGAATAAAATGCTGGATTAAAATGGAAAACAAATTGAGCAACACATTATGAGATGAGTAAAAAAATAAATAGACTTTCTCTCCAGGTTTTTAAAAGTCTTACCGTTAGACTCAGGGTATCTTGTCTGTTGTTTTTATTTTCCTGCCAATATAAGGTTCAGGAAGATATGTGTGGCAAACATGGAAAATATGCGATTTCAAGGTCAAGGTAGCTTGACCCAGACCTTTGTTTATCCTTCTAATTAGTACTCCGTAAGGTGGTGTTCTGCTTCGAAAAGCACTTCTCTCATTGGAGTGGAAGCTTCCGTTATGCCTTGAATGGATAATTCTTGAGGACGTGAACGTTGCCATTGCAAAAGATCATTGTTGATCACCCGGTTCGTTCTAAACCTCTTGCCCCCAAGGTGCTCTTTAATATGGATGTCATGACGGTCGTTATTGCAACACTGTGCAGCCCATCAACTGTCGCTTTCAACAGGCCTCGTATTTTCATCGACCATAAATTTCATAACTATTCGCCGTTCCACCCTCTTTGTTATCTCTTTCACCACTTGATTTTCAGCACGTGCATTAAACCAGAAAATGTGTGATTATGGGTCCTCATTACCAACATTAGAAAGACAATCCCTTCAAATATTTACTCGCATACATTACTCTATGGCGTCATCTGATGCTCGTTGACTTTAGTTCAATTTGATGAGTATGCATTTGCAAAGGTGTATTCTCTTAATTGGAAATGGTGTTATCTTGCTTTGCAATAAGGTGGAAACTTTTTGCTCTGTTGCTGAAGTCAACTGGATAACTTTCAGCAGCTATGCACGGTTCTCCACACTTTGAAAAGTATGTTCATAGAGTAGTCGTACATGTTCATGATTCAGATGATGTGGTGAAGCATGCGGATGAAGGACCGAAACAAGTTTTTTTTTTATTGGGTAACGGGGTGTGGTTCGGTGAGTGTTTGGGGAAGGGGGTGGATGAGAGGTAGTGTCCCACAATGCTTGCTTACTGGGCTTGTCCCAAAATTTATAGCATCCAAAAAGAGAATAATTTTAATCTGAGAACTGTAAATCTGTTACTTATACCCAAAGTTCATGCACTTTTTAAGAGTATGGAATTAAAACGTGTTGTCTGTTGAAAGGATTCGCAACAACAGTTTAAAAAATTTTTATTTTAAAATCTAATTATTCAAAATGGAGGATTTCAGCTATTTATTTATTTATTTATTTATTTATTTATTTATTTATTTATGTTTACAATTTCCCAATATTTTGCAATAAGTCAAGGTCCACCTTAAAATTTCGGTTTTACCGTCTACATCGCGATCACTCTCATTTCTGCAAGTATTTTATCTCACGAGAAGTTTCCTGATAAACTCACTTTTCAGAATCACTTAACTTGGCTGCCATTCAAGTCTCAGCGAGTAACCCGAAGCAAAATACTCCCAAATACCAGCTTGGAACCAAGTTGTGTTGCACAGTCTGGTTACATTTGGTGACTTGGCGAACACTTGATGCGAAAGCAAGCGGCATGTAATCCAGAACGAATCGGTAAATGTGACGGGATGAAAACAATCGGTTTGATCGTTCGCAAGAAATTTAATGAATACATAGAAAAGTTCTAACAGGAAACGGCAACCACAACAAAGCACAGACGCGAATTCTCAGTTCGATGAATCATTTCTCCAAACAAAAGGCAAAATTGTTCTTTTGCTCCGATGAAGGGTTAATGCCCGAAACATCAGCTTCTTGCTTCCCATAGCGGTTAGTATACTTCGATCAACATCCTGTTGATTTCATCCATCTTTCTACCTGTTCGTCGACACAGATTGTACACTAACTTCCACCAGCAAGGTGATGGTCGTTCTTCATTCGACAAAAAGTAAGCATTACTTCTTATTTTTTAACTCGGGAGAAAAATATCCGGCGGTTCCCTGTTCAGTCGGTGAACATCGACCACCGGATTTTACGGAGAACATCGGGGAGGGCTGCCCTTACTATAAATGCATGGGGGAATTCCTGATTTGCATTAATGTGAATTTAGCTTTTTAATGCTATGTAGTTCGTACAAATGTGTCAGGATTCCAAGATGGGAAGTACAGTAAAAAGGGAATTTTCAAGGTAATTGGAGCAACTAACTCCATAAAGGTTTGAGTGTTTTAGTACTTGTTTAATTCTTCTGTCACAGGAACATGGCTCATTGTGAATGTCTTGTGCACATTGCTTCTACGGCAGGTACATGGTACGCACATTCAGCCTGTTTCCCAAGGAGTGTGCACGGCAGCTATCCCTGGCCGTGAAGGATGGTCTCATTGTTGAAACCATGACTGTGGGCTGCAAGGGCTCCAAAATGGGCATTGAGCAGGAAGGCTACTGGGTCCCGGGTGATGAGTTTGTAAGTCTTTCTCTCCTCCATTCTTGCTTTATCATCCTGGCAGCCCAGCATAACTCTGTGCTAAATGCAACAGCTCTCTCTGTGTATAAGCTTACCATCTACAGGAAAACATGATGTAGTTGTCCCTTCTGTCAGGCAAACATGGTTCAAATCTTATGGGTGGCCACATAATTGAAATTTTTGTCATTCCTAAATTATGCTGCTCCATGCTTGGTGTTTTCCTGCATGATGCAGTTTTTTGTTTCCCTTTTTTTTTCTCAAGGAAATGTCAGCAATCTTAGGCACTTGAGGAGGTCATTCAGCCCACCATGCCTGTGCCATATCCACACCCAAGCACTCCCACCTACTGCAGGTAGTGCTAATTAATGGCTAATTCCAAACAGGAAATTTATCCAGGGTACCAGCACACAAGGGTCAACTCGTTTTGAAAGATGCCTTGGGATATTTTATCCATAACTTAAACGCAGAGATGGGCTCCACATCTCCATCTGACAGACCTCGTGCTCTTGAGCCATGTGGTGCCTCCATGTTGGCACTGCACCATGATGGCAGTTTTTAGTTGAGACTAACTTAGTTGGGGAGCAAATCATTTATTTCACTTCCCAACTCGATAATCTGATCTTCTTTTTCATTTCTTTTCGCCTTTTGCAATCCAACAAAATCTTGCTGCCTCAGGATGGCCTCATCTTACTGGAGAAACCTCAGGCAGCTTTCATGTCATAATTTTCCCAAGCCTATCTCACCTGACTTAATGGGCACCATTATTTACTCGTTTTCTTTGCCAGTAATACTGACCATACAGATGTCCCTCCCATCTGTTCGCCTGAACCATGAAATACGTCGTGGCCCAAGGCTCTAATGTAACAAAGCTTGTCTAATTTTTATGAGCCAAATGATCTGCCAAAACAAAAAAAAACACTCCTTCAGAAAAGGAGCCACATCGTTGTCCTGCTCGGTCAAGCCCCTGCACAGTTTGCAAAACGTCATATGCTTGTCATTGGCCTACAAAGGTAAGACATGGGGGCTTCCACAGAAATTGTTGTGAATTTCTATTTTCTGCTTCGTGGTGGGTTTTGTTTTTTCTTTTTTTTCTTTTTTCTTAAACGGATGTAAAGTAAAAACGAATTGAATATGATCGGATGTATATTTCTATTTTTTGAAATTTGACTTTTGTTGCATTTTAAAGAGGATGTCTTTCCTTCCCGCTGGTGGAATGTCAACTGATCTTGAACAAAAAACAAAACAAAACAAATGTTTTTGCTTTTTCACAGTGCACCTAAAACCTGAAACCAAGCTCCAAATACAGTCGGCAGTGAGGTTTACCACAGCTTAAACATCATTTTTAATGGAGATAAATGGGAACTGCATGAAGAGTACAGGTGAAAAATATGGAAAGCAACAGCGATTTTGCATATGTTGACTGAGTTAGAGGTGTAGTGGCTGCCCAAGTGCCAACCATATGATGCGCAACCTTCACAGCCATATGGTGTGCAACCATCCACTACAGGATGGCCCAAGTTTGCACGCACCCCCATGGTTCTCATTTCGGTTGGTGAGGAAAGTCGATGGCAAACCAGAGGGGCAAACAAAATGGCTCCCTTCCCCATCTGAACCACACATGAACCTGACGATGTGGGTTCCTGCCGATGCACCAACGGCAGTTCTGACTGCTCCACAGAGGCATGACAAGACACGTCCTACCCATACCCCCCACGTTCACTCCATCTCCACTCCCTTGACCCCGGACGCCACTTGCTCATGGCCCAAGCCCAACTGTGAGGTCGATGGCATGGGTTTCAACACTGGAGTAAAGTGAGCTGAGGCACTGCAGCATAATATGTGTGCACAACAGATTTGTCAGCAACATGAATCTGCACTGCAGATTCGTTACCACAGTGAATGCACAAAGCAGATTCGTCTCTGGAATCAGTCTGCGGCGCAGATTTGTCACAGACAGGAACCTGCACAGTGCATTTGTCACAACAATGAATTTTCACATTGGAATCATTTCCACAATTGAAACCACACTACGCATTTGTCACCACAATTGTTGTGCACCCAGGATTTGTTGCCCCGATTGAACCTGTAGCTATGGATGTGTCAACAATTGAACCGGTACACCAGATTTGTCATCAATTTAATGTGCACCGCAAATTCGTCACTACAACTGAACAAACACCATGGATTTGTAGACCTAATTGAGCCTGTATCACATGTTCGTCGCCACAATTCAATCCCCATGGCGCATTTGCCACTACAATGGAAGCGACACCGCTGATTCGTCGCTCAAGTTGAACCCATACCATGGAATTGGTCTCCACATTTGAATATTCATTAGGGGTTTTTTATGTTTTTTTGTATACATTATCGAGGCTCTTATAAGAGCCAACACAAAGAACATATAACGAGGGGAGCAGGAGACAAGAGGGGTGGGAGAGGGAAGCGCAAAATAGAGGTGAATTGAGACACTAAGAGATCTGTGGAAGGGAGAGGAAGACGGTGGGGTACACAGGGGAAACAAGATGGACACTATAGGGATTTTCAGGAAAGAAAACTGGGAATTTGAAGGAGGTGGGTTTGGGGTACAAAAGATTGTGGTTTTGGATGGGGAAGATAGGAGATTGTGGTGAACAGCTGTTTTGAAGACCTGGAAGGAAGAGTGGGATTGAAGAGAGTGTGTGAGTTTGTTCCAGAGGTGGGGAAAAAAAGGAATGAAAGAGTGAAGGTGAGCAGTGATTCTTGATTTTGGCAGTTTCACCAAAAGGGTTTTTTTGGCAGACATTGAACGCCCTGCGGAGGTACAAGAGAAGAGTGGGGGGGGGCATAGTACAGACAGAGCAGGGGGGGGGGGCAGAGTACAGACAGAGCAGGGGTGGCAAGGCCGCCGGAGATGAGATGGTGGAAGACAGACCACCGACCTGCCTGCGGTGAGAGCGTGAGAGACCCAAAGACTCAGCTTAATCGCGGGAGATCCCAATTATCATAAAAGCCTTGGTTTCCATAGTGTGAAGCCAAGCTAGGTGTGTGTCAGGAGCACCACCCTAGAGGGGAAAGCAGTACTCCATCAGGCTCAAGATGAAAGGTTTGTATGTGGTTTGGAGCTCAGGTGTGCCAAAGGAGGACTTTCAACATGGAGGATGCCTAGTTGGCGACTGGCTTTGGAGGCCAGCTTGGAAATGTGGCTTTCCCAGGAAATATCATGGCAGATAGTGAAGCCCAAAAGCTTGAATGAAAAAACTTCTTCAAGAGAATTGTTGAGAAAGTAGATTGGGTGTGGGGGGTTCCAGACGGTCCTTTTGGAGAGACATAGTGAGAATGAGATTTGTCAGGATTGAAAGACATTCCAAGTGTTTAACCAGCTTGTGATTTTATCCAGGTCTGCAGAGAATGAAGATGCTGCTGTCGGCCGATCTGAAGGATAAGAGATGATACGGCAGAGGGGTGGAGTCATCAGTAAAGAAATGGGTGATTTTCCAGAGAGTTGGAGAGATTAATGAAAACTAGAGAAAGCACAGGGCCCAGAACACTGCCTTGAGGAACTCCAGCCTGGAAGGAACGAGGAGATGAGAGAGAGAGAGAGCCATTAAGAGCCACGCGTTGACTGCGACAGGAGAGGAATTCCTCGAGCCATGAGTGGAGATTACCTTGGATATGATAAGAGGAGAGTTTGGTGAGCAGTGCGGGATGTCAGACTGTATCGAAAGCTTGCGATGCGTCAGGGAGATGGCAGTGATCTCATGTCTGGCATCGAGGACCTCTGTCCATTGTTGGGAGAGCAGAAGCAGCATATCCAGGGTAGAGTGACCTTGTCTGAATCCAAATTGATGATTGGAAATCAAGCCATTGGAGAAGAGGAAGGATTTAATGTTTTAAGTGATGATTGCTTTCATGACCTTGCTGATGATTGGGAGCAGGCTGATTGGTCTGTCGTTGCAGGGATCTGTTTTTGCACCTTTATTATGCAGAGCGGTAATGTTTGCTGATTTCCAAGCAGATGGCAGATGACCATGAGAAAATGAGAGGGTGACCAGAAGAGAGAGAGAGGGTGAGCAATAGCAGCAGAGCAGGTTTTTAGGACACGTGGGCTGATGCCGTCTGGACTGGTTGCGGAATCAGTCGAGGTTTGACAGCAAGCTCTCCACCTTGTCAGGAGAAAAGGACACCGAGTCCAGGAACAGCTGGGTGTGACTGGGTAAGGTGGGGACAGAAAGCGATTGGTTTGGGACACATGATTTATAAGCAAACAGAGTTTAATCATTTGGCCTTTTCACTTGCAGTGTCAGCTGTGCAGCCATTTGAGGTAAGGGAGGGGATGGAGGAGGAACGTACACCACAAGCAGACTTAACCAGATGCCACCAGGATTTGGAGGAGGGAGACAGATTTGAGAGTTCAGACTGAAGATTAGAAAGATGTTGTTTCCTGGCTCTCCATGAGGGTAGGTGCACACTTGTTCTGAGCTTTGTGGTGGGAACCGAGATTGCCTTCAGTTGGATTTTCCTTCCAAGAGGCGAACGCAAGTTGTTTCAGGACAAATGCCTCGCCACATGCTTCAGTGTACCATGGGTGGGAGGAAGGGTGGACAAATGAAGATGAGATGGGATAAATCTGTACATGAGAGAGAGCAAATTTCTTTGAAATAGTTCCCAGGATGAGTTGATGTCAGAGAGAGAGTAGAAATGGGAGAGCAGTCTAGAAGTTTGATGGCTGCTTGAAATCCCTGCCAGTCGGCCTGAGTGAAATGCCAGACTTGGCGCTGAGGTGGTTCTCCAAAAACAGCCAGATAGATGACCACTTAAACAAGCATAGGTCAGATGAACTGATTGGAGCAGAAGAAGAGCAGCTGACATTAGCAGGGAAATTGGTCATAATCAAATTCAGAAGAGATGGAGTACCGTTGGCTGAGAGTTGGTGAGATCGGGAAGTTGACAGATTGTCCCTTAGCGTCACGGGTCCCTTAGCGGACTGTGGTCGCCAATATTTCGATGGCGTGAGGTAGGGTCCACTTGTCTATTCCAATTTACCTAAGTACTCACGCCGTCTAACTACCGGGGAAACCACACCCTTGGCCGACTCTGTCCGAACCGAGTTGCATGTACCGACTTGGGACTGGCGTACCGAGTGGGAGTTACCAGAGCCGCGCCGGTCCCAATGACAACTTACGGCACATGGCCTCCCTAATTCTCAATACGCACCGTGCTGAGTCAATGAAAGAAAGTGACAGACAATGAGCTGGTACATTGAACAATTGGGGGGTTTATTTATCACGGGGCAGGGAGCACAAGAGCAGAGTTATCCGAATAAAAGCAATGTATAATGAACAAAAGCACTTAACAATTTCTACTTACAGACGGGACCCACGGACACACACACACACACACACCAAAATAAATGGACCCCGTGGGGTCTTTATTCGGTCCCTCAGCCCAGGAGGGAAAGGCGAGCTGGGGACCAGGGCCTTGTCGGTACCTCTCCGCCTCGTGCGGTCACACCGGACTTCAACCACCACGGTGGGACTCGAACCCACGTTCCGAAATCCACGGGCCCACGACCCTGGCTGCTCGGCCTCCACCACCACGATGAGCCACCGCAAAGGACCGCAGATCACGATGAGACCAAGCCACGGCGCCAGACCAGAAGCAATCGGCCACGATGACTGCTCGCCACCCGACTGCCGTAATCTGGTCCTGACAACCACTCTACTCTCCTTGACGAGGCGAACACTTCATCTGGCTGGGGCGGAGCGGCCCTCAGTCAGGAGCCTCCTGATTGGACGGGGCGTCTCGGGGGGGGGGGGGTGTCGGGGCGTCTTGGAGGCCCGCCCGAAGAGGTCTGTAGTAGCTTTCGGCACGCTGCCCTCCATTGGCCTTGGCCTTGCTCGCCCTTTGCCCATTGGCTGAGGAAACACTCCATGCCCTTCCTCGGAGCGGAGCCTCGATCTGAAGTGATGGAGGCTCCGCCCACGCCTTCAGCCAAAAACAAGTGGGCAATGGAGTCGGTGGTTTGAAGAAGTGAAGGGGATTTGTTGTAAAAAACGAACTATAAAGAAACT
>CM068952.1:21548405-21568572 GCA_035128595.1 Eptatretus atami | reverse complement strand
CGGGGGGACGGGTGGGTGGGGGGGCGAGACTGAGAGAGAGACGGATTGAAGATAGAAAGGACCACCGACCTGCCTGGGTGAGAGAGTGAGAGGCCAAGAACAGCCTCACGCGGAATATACCAATGATCCATAAATGCCTTGGTTTCCACAGCATTGAAGCGAGAATGGTGGAGCAGGAGCACCTGCCCAGAGGGAGAGCAGTACGCCATCAGGCTGCGGACGAAAGCTTGTATGTGGTCAGGATCTCAGGTTCGGGCCGAGGAAGGATTTGCACGACGGGATTCCCAGTCGGCGACTGGCTTTGGTGCCAGGTGGAAATTGTGGTTTCCCTGGAAAGATCATGCAGATAGTGAGATCCAGAAGTGAATGAAAGAATATCTCCAGTGGTATTTGTGAGAAAGTAGATGGGGGGGGTTCCAAATGGTCCTTTCGGGAAGAGACATAGTGAGTTGGATGAAAGGACATGTCACTGTGATTGGACCAGTTTGTGATTTTACCCAGATCTGCAGAGAGCGAGAAGCTGCTGCTTGCCGTGCTGAGGGATGACATATGGTACGACAGAGGTGGAGCATCAGCAAGAGAATAAAGAGTATTCCAAAGAGAGCGGAGAGATCATTGAATGAATACCAGAAAAAAGACACGGTGCAGAATGCTGCCTGAGGAACTCCAGGGACAGGAAGAGGGGTGAGAAACTCCACTTGTAGGCCACACGTTGGCTGCAACAGGACGGGGACGCTTTGTGAGCCAGCAAGTGGAGATGGCCTTGGATACCATAGGAATGAGGTTTAGTGAGCAGGGCAGGGTGCCAGATCGTGTCAAAAGCACGCATATGTCTAGGATAGGGCTTGGATTTCATGTCCGCATTAGAGGACTCCATCCATTGTTGGGAAAGCAGAAGCAGCATTTCCAGAGTAGAGTGACCTGTTCTGAAACCAGTGAATGATTCGGAAATCAAGCATGGAGAAGAGGAAGGATTTAACTGTATGAAGACGATGATTGATTCATAACCTGCTTGAAATGATTGGAGAAGGTGATTGAGTCTGTATTGCAGGGGATTCGGTTGCACCTTTTTTATGCAGCAGGTGGTAATGTTTGATGATTCAAGCCAGATGGCAGATGACTTTTGAGCAAATGAGAGAGTGAATAGAACAGAGGGAGTATTGTGAGCAAAGAGCAGTAGGCAGCAGGTTTTTGGGAACGGGGCTGATTGCCGTCTGGACGGCTTGCAGAATCTGAGTCGAGGTTTACAGCAAGCTCTCCACTTTGTCAGAGGAAAAGGACACAGTTCCAGGACAGTTGGGTGAAACTGGGTAAGGTGGGTACAGAAAGCGATGGGTTTTGGACACAAGATTTTGATGCACAACACGAGTTTAGGCATTCAGCCTTTTCACAGTGCGTATCAGCAGTGCGGCCATTTGAGGTAAGGAGGGGATGGAGGGGATATATACACCAGAAACAGATTTGATGAAGACGCTTGCCAGGATTTGGAGAGGAGGAGAGATGTTTTGAGAGTTCAGACTTAGATTCGAAAGATGTTTTTCTGCTCTGAGGTAGACACACTTGTTCCGAGCTTTATTGGAAGAACTGAGATTCACCTGAGTTGGGTTGCTTTCCATGAGACAAGGCAAAGTTTGTATCAGGACAACGCCTCGCCACAAGGCTTCAACGTGAACCATGGGCGGGAGGAAGGGAGGCCAACTGAAGACGAAGAGGGGATAAAATCTGTGCATGAGGGGCAGTTTCTTGAAAGAATTCCCAGGATGAGTTGAAATGTCGTGAAAGTTAGCGGATGAGAGAGGACCCAGTCTAGAGTTCATGGCTGCTTGAGAGACCCTTTACCAGTCGGCCTTACTGAAATGGCTGTACTTGACGGTGCTGGAGGTGGTTCCTCAACAGCCAGAAGAGTTTTCTTGTCAAGACGGGGTCAGAAGAAACAGATTGGAGCGGATAAGAACAGCAAGATATGTCAGGGAATTGTCAAAATCAGATTCCAGAAGAATGAGTACCGTTGGTTAGATCCGGGATCGGGAAGCTGACAGATTGTTCAGTCAAATGAGTCGTTAGAAGTCTTTTGCTGAAGTGCCGTGGAGGGAGAGAGTACCCACACCTAGCCAACTGGCATTATAACAATTAAGTCACCACATGAGGAGAGAGAGTTCTGGATGACAGGATAGAAGTTGTCCTTGTTTTCGGATAGTGACGTGTAAATGTAGTAATGCAGTATCATCAGGTTTTCAAAAATTACAAGCCGAAAATTACATCTCTCATTAAATTTCATGTCGTCTCGGAACGTGTCGGGCCGGCGTTCGGTCTCCGGGCGGTAATTTTGTAATATGACCAGTAGAAAATGAATTTCGACATTATTTTGTTGCCCATCATCTTGTTGTTCTATGCAGAAGCAATTGGATGAAGACAGTATAAATCGTAATCATGCTTCACCGCTATGTCTCCTCTCCTTCTCTGATCTCTTTGCTGTCTTTCTTCCCCCCACCTTCCCTCGCTCCCCACCTTCGTCACTGCCCTCCCGTTCCTCTGCTCTTCCCCCCTCCACCTCTCACTCTGTGTTTTTTTCTTCCCTCTCAGATATATCCGTCCAGCAAATGACGGGGGATTTGCTAGGAAATAATATATTTACATCATGCCTAGTTTTTTCCAACTCCAAAATTTCTGCGTATAGCAGCATCCATTTGGATTGTTTGATACTGAAATCCAAGGGGAGGGGGGTTGAAATTGTATAATCAGTAATTTCTGCAATGGTGGGCAAATAGACTACACAGATAACAGTTTTAAAATGTTATGCGTCACAAAGTTTCCATGTTTCGACATCGTAAATCTGCAAAATTTGGGGATTTTTTTAGTAATCAGTTGCTATCAGCAGAGAGAGATGAAGACAGGAATTTCGGGTACTGTTTTGGAGTGCCAGAATTCCGGTAGGTGTTGCCGTGTGATGGAATGCACCGAGTGTTCCACCGAAGTGCCTCGAATCAAACACTGCACCACATTGACCCGGACGCACACTGGCCTGTCAATTTGCCAGTATTGCATTTTGACGTCCTGGGAAAATAGAAACCAAGGTATTCAAAGGCCAGCTCTTCAAAAACCAGAAAGTTGATCCTCGTGATGGTATTTAACACATGTGCTCAGTTTCTTGTTAAAAAACGATAAAATAATAAATATGTTGATCAACAAGTAATTCTGATCTTTTGTTTATTTAATGTTGAGCAGCTGGAACTTTCCTCATTTTCTTTTGCCTGATTGACATTTCTCATTAGAGCCATGGCAATTCTGTATCGAATTTTAACATTGGTTTTTTCTTCTTATTCGGGTGCATTCCCTAATCCATCTTCCCATTCCCCTCTGGGCCCTTTCCAGCACGTGTTTGTCGTGTCAGCTACTCCCTTCCCTATTCCTCTCCAGGGGCTGTTGATTACCGTATGACCTGCCAAACCTATAGTTGTTTGGCGCATCCAAAGGTTGTGGTTTGGTAATTATTTTTATTCAAAGGAAGTTGGTTTGTGTGTTCCGTGCCGTGTTGTGAAATATACTAGGTCTGGGAGCCATGAAGGCAGCCAACTTGATGCTAGGTGACGTCACAAGTAGTATTTGCGGGTAATTTTGCTTTGAACTTGCTGATGAAACTGCCCCAGAAATTGTCAACAGACTCGTCAAACTTTAGGAGGTTTTCGATAAATAAGATAGAGTGTGCTTGCTCCCAGGAAGTGTACCAAAAGCTTTGGGACCCAGAATTGTCACATGTTGCTTGCACTTTTTATCAGCTATGGATGAACAGCCGCACGTGATTTATCGCAGATATCTTGTTCTTGTTATCGTTCTAAAACGAAAACACATTTATTTGATACTGTTGCGACCTCCTAGCTGGTGCATTTTGTCGCTTTGCTGAACAGTGTTTGACCAGAGAGCTTCCAAGAATTCCTATTCACAGAATGCTTGCCAAATCATAAAGGCCTTACGTGGTCGGGTCACTGATATGTAAAGTGATGCAGCCAAATTTACCAAAAGGCTCATGCTGACACTCTATTAGAAGGACCTGCTGTCATTGACTGGTTATACGCAAGCCCATGGGCTGAAAAGTTTTTGTCGTGCATTGATTAATCCTTTCTTGTTTGGTTAACCACTTCTTTTGGGCATTAAACAGGCTTTGATCATGCAACGAGTGACCGGCATCTTTTTACCCTCCGCGATGAGTCGCCAAAGGCATATATGTTTTCGGGTTGTTCTAGTCCGTGCTAATTTTCTCTCTTTTCTCTGCAACCGCTTATCCGCATTGGCACGAAATTTTCACAAATGTGCGGGGAACTACGTCATGTGAATGCTTTCAAGTTGATGAAATGATTCAGTCATTGTCTGTGTGGCTGTCATGTTGGAAAAAGGAAACTTTGGACCTCTGTTCTTCCGAAACTGCTCCATGGAAAGAATTGAAACTGGCACACGTCAAGTACTCTCCATGGGAAATAAGTGCGATTTTTTTTGATGATTCATGTGTAGGTTTCGTTATGACATAAGGTGCATCGGTTGAACGCTTTATCGATGAGTATGAAAATTTTTTGAGGCGTCATCTAGGGCTAATTGTGTTGGGTAAAAAAAAAAAAAAAAAAAATTGATAACATCTCGGTTATGTGGTTGGCAGACTTTTTTTATTTATTATTTTAAACATTGAAACCTGAAAAATATTTCTCAGAAGCAGCTGAACAGACGAGGGAAAACTTGCAGTTATGATCACCTATCCATGAGGAACAAAAAGTTCTCCACCTACGACGTCATGGTCACTGGTCTGGCAGTTGTGATTTTTTTGAAGGGATAAACTTTTTAACAATCTTTTCCCCGGAATGTTTGACAGGATCGAGGGGAAAAACCCCACCGTGTTTCCAAAGCCTTAGCGGATTACCAGGATGTTCACGATAATTGATAGGTCACATGGTCTGCAGCCATATTGATTGAACGAATATCTTTAAAAATTATTTATCTTCAACGCTTCTTGATCAACATGAAACTAGAATATGATTTAGTAGTGCATGCGGAATAACTGTTTGGTAATTTCACCCTGGATCACACGCATGATCTAATTGCAGAAGATTTAGTATTTGAACTGGCTTACAGGGATTTAAATCAAACTCTGGTTCATAGTATGTGTAAGATGTTGTAATAAGGTGGCGGATAGCATATCTGTTGACGTGTTGACGTCGAAGAGTTAATTTTCATTTTGCTGTTTTTTTGTTTTTTAAAAACCTCCAGACAGAATTAGGTTTTACCCTGTCTGTTTGTTCTTTCGGTCAGCAGGATATCTCAAAAAGTTATGGATGGATGACGGAAATTTGGTGGACATGTTTAGTGTGTGTGTGTGTGTGTGAGTGTGTGTGTGTGTGTGTGTGTGTGTGTGGTGTGGTGTGCTGTGTGGTCTCATTGATTATTATCTCAATTCGCGGTTTGAGAAGAATGGACGGTGGCCCTCCCAGACTCGAAGTATTCCACGTTCGTTTCTGTGAACGATCGTGTTCATGACCTAAGTTAGTGAAGTTGGGTCGTTCTCAGAGTTTGTTCTGAGGGCTGCTTTTCGAATCATCACTGAGCCCAAGACAGCCTCCAAACTGTAGTTTGTTTGTGTAATGTTCCCAGGGATGGTTTGAGGATATTATGAGGTCGTCTTTGTCATCCCATTGTTACAATTTTTACGCGTACAATTTTGTGCTCTCTCACTTCCAGATCTTGTTCACTCATTCTTGAGGTCTTAAATATTTGTCATTTTCTTGATGATTCTGCGTTATTTGCGGACCATTGGGTTCCCAAACTTTTTGATGGACGCCCTCTTTTTGGTGTCAACAAATTCTCATTTCAGCTTTGGTTTCACCAAACCACCCTTCCCCACATTTTTTTTTTAATGAAAATTAATTTTACTCTTGTACTCGTATTTATAAACCGTAATATTCACGGTGTTACCACTTGCGATTTGACTCTTGTAACTGTTAAAAAAAGCAGGAAGAATAACCTCAAATTATGGAGTTAATTACTTTTCTGAATAGAAGGAACGTGGGAAGCAGGGGAGCCGGCAGGGCTGAGAATGTGGCAGGCGGTCCGGGGCAGGAGAACTGAAGGCTGAGGTGGTGTGGTGGGGGGGGATTCTGTGTAAGCGGCACAGGGAGAGCCCAGAACACCAGGTGGTAAAGGGTCTTAAGGAACCAGTAGAGTAAAGTGTCTTTAAGGCGTCTTCAAGAGTCTCGTGGTCTTAAATGTATGAGGTCTTAAGGTGTAAGGTCGAATGTCGTTACGGTCATTGATCTTTTAGGGTCTTTGAGGTCTTAGAGGTCTTTAGGCGCGTCTTACAGTTCTTAAGGGATCTTTGAAGGTCTTATGGCTCTTAAGGATCTAGGGGGATTTGAGGGTTCTTCAAAGACTTAAGGGTTCTACGTTTCTTTAGGTCTTCAAGAGTCTTGTGGGAATTTAACCGTCTTGGGTCCAAGGGTCTTTGGGTATTTGGGGCTTCAAGGTGTCTTATTAGTGCTCGAATGAATTCCAATGGTCTTATGGACTTTGGTCTTAAGGGGTCTATATCTCCCAGCATGGAAAGTGTTCTCTCAAGCATGTATTCTAATTTCTCAGCATATAAAAAGGTCTTATGGTTCCTTTGGTCTTTAAAGGCTTGAGGTTGTGGTATTGAAAAATATACTTAGGACACCCCTGGGTTGGATTCGTCTGGTGCCAAATTTGGTGAGTTGTCGCGCCCAGAGTCTTTTAAAAAAAACGCGAACAAGACAGACACAGACAGACACAGACATCTGATTAATATTTATGTTGTGGGTAGATGGAGGAATTTAGAGGAAAGTTAGGTTGATAGAGTTGCTCGGCCTGTGTACGTGAAGAGACATGATCGATTAGTTAAGTAGGGAAACTGTGAGCTTAAGTGTTACGGTCACCACACGGGGGGGGGGAGGGGGCGTGCGTGTTACTTTACATTGGGATTCAGGACAATCTGTCCCCCAGTATGTAATTTGCCCCCTGTGAACTATTCCTGAGGTTTTTACATTTCCTAAGCCAACCAAGAAGGAGTGCGTTTTTAAACCAAAACTACGGATAACAAAACAAGCCAAACAGTGGTGGACGGGGCAGAGGCCCCCGCCTTCCTGGATTTCGTAGCGAACAGTCCACACCCTGCGAAGAGGCAGTTTGGTTTGGCGTGGCGAAGAAGAAGGGCTTGGTTGCAACAGGAATCGGAGAGATTGGAGCACACGGCACGAGGTCAGGCGTGAAAAGACGGTTGGTGTGGAGTACAAGACGCATTGCCGTCGAAGAGACGAATGTAGCCAGGAAGCATGGTGGAAAGATCAGGCACAACCAAAATGGTTTCCCTTCTTACGCATGAAGAAGGCGGCATGAATTTAATCGTATTCGTGCTGAGGCTATTTGTCTCGCGTGGTGAAGCAAAGACCGCTGGACCTTTGGCTCTTGGCTGGGTCGTGAGGAACAGGACCCCCGGAGCCCTCGCGTATGTAGCGAAGGGACGGCAGCCATCTGAAGCAGCGGCGTCGGTGAGACGATCGATGCACGAGAAAGCTGCATGGGGTCTTTGAGCCTTTGTGTGAAATCCCGCTCAACGAATGTCTGAACACCGTTCGTCTCACTGCGAGGAGGAGACGGCCGACGCCCATCTTTGAGGACCATTGGCATGTGCACGACGAAGAGCCTCGATTCCACGTATCATAAAGACATCTGCTGGACCAAGCAAGTGCCAGAATAAAAAGGGAGGATTTGACTTTCTTCATTTATGCTTCCCTTGTTTTTTTTTTTTTTTTTTTTTTTTTTTTTTTTTTTTTATTTTTATGTATTTAAGTCTGTTGTGTGGAGCGCCCTCAATTTAGATTTCATTTAGTTTACCTTCACTTTTTCTTTCATTATATATAATTGAAGTATTGTCGTTGACACATTTGAATTACGTTATTAAATTATTATTTGTTTGATTTTAATTTTGCCTTGTGTTCGTGTATCTGTTGTGGGTCGAGTACACCACTGTGCCTCGTCCTTTACCGCCCATTTCTTCCTGACGTGCGTTGATCTCTGACTGTCTACGGCTGTAAGTCTCCAAGGGAGAATTTGTTGGCATTCGTCCAGGTGGGCTAAAACCCCCCCTGGACACGACAATATTATTTACTTTAATTTAGTTAAGCTCCCAATTTTGCGTTGAGTCAGGCCCAGCTGTGCAGTAAGCCACTGGGTGGAAAACACTTGGCTCGACTAGATAGTGTGGCTGGCTTTTGCGACCGTGTTTATATGTCACGTGAATATCGGTTAACCAATGACATTGCATACAAAATGAAAAAGCAGAAAAGTGTCTTTAAAGGCTCAGGTGTGGATGGAATACCCCGAGGACAAACCCTGGAATCAGACTTGGGCCTGGATATCATTGGCCAAATTTGGTGGTTGTCTAGTCCAGCGGTCCTATGCCAAAAATGCCAGACAGAGCCGGATTAAATCTTATTTATTAGATCGAATGTGAGTTGGGACAAACCTTGATTTTACACTTCAAAGAAGCTTTCATGAAATTCCTATCATGATTCGAACACATTTTAATGGAGACAGACAGCTGAATGGACAGAAGGTGTTGCGTGACATTACCTCCGAGAAACTTCGTAGTCCAGAATTATTTAAAGTTAAGTCTGCAACACCACTTCAGGAAGAAACTATATCCAGTGAAATGCTTCCCACTCCATCCGGCATGAATTCTACTACCCGAATTGTCTAAACTTGTGCAACAGCAAGATGATCGTTATGACTTTTGGAGTTATGTGGAAACCTTTATTTATTTGCTAAAAAAAACCATTAAACTTGCATGTGTTCAGGTACAAAAGAAGCCGTGTGTGGCCCAAGCAGGAGCTCCTGCACTTACCTCCGCTTTGTGGGTGCAAAACGTATTGAAGGAATAGGGTAAAGGGTTTTTTTGATTCCTGAGACAATATTTGTTTATTTTTACTACTGTAAGTGTATTTCGGTGTTATTCTAGTTATAGTGGTATCCTTTTCGGAGTTGGGGGGGGGGATTGTGAAATCCCCCTCTCCCCCCCATACCCCCGGCTCCCCCGCTGTCTGACCACACGGAGGTATGTGTTTAGTCGACGACCTGCAAAGAGGCACATTTGAGGATTTAAAGCAGAAACGACCAGTAAAAACTGATTTTTTATGTGTGTTGTTTTTTCAGTCGTTGGGTTTAATGAGTGATGTATGCCAGCATTAACATTGGAACCCATTGCAGGTTATGGTGCAATCGTGTGGTGTATGATTATTGTATGAAAGACTTCTGCAAAACATGTTTTTTGCCGATTATTATCTTTCTCAACCCTGTGCTCTATCTTGCTTTTAGTCTTTGGATTGTGGAGACGAGCGAACGAGAGGGTTTTCACTGTATCTTCGGTCTGGTGCACACACCTATGGACCTGCACATATTCAGAGGTGTGCAGCCAGGATCCAGGGGCAGCTTCCAGACTCTTTGTAGATGTTGTGCCTGGCTGACTGGCCCAATTGTAATGCATAATATGACGTAGATATTCTATCTGTCTCTCCAATTAATGCCATTTATTTAAGGTTCCTTTGAATTTATCCATCTAATTCCTTCATATATGTATGTGTGTGTATATATATATAATATATATATATATATATATATATATATATATATATATATATAATATATATAAAATGTATATGTTGTTACTTTGGAGTAGAGGGGGTCCAGAGATAGATTGTGTAAGAATAATAATGGGACCGTGTGACTGTCGCTCTAGGTTACCCCTTGCAATAGTATTTTATCCGACTTGACGGTAAAGGTAAAGTCATATTGATAATAACGTGCACTGTGGAGGCAGTGATGTTAAACAGTTATGGAGATTACGTGTGTTGTGGAAACCTCCTGTTCACGCGAGGCCGGGTGAGGATTTTGCCATTTAAGACAAAAGGTCTGCAAAGAAAGCACGTAGTGCTTCAAAGGAAACCCATCACGGACTGTTTGGCCGGCGCACCATGCCATGGTGGCGAAGGTTGCGTTAGGAAGCCTTGAGAAAGGAGTAAGAAATATTATTGGGTTCGTCCATTCGGCAAACGGCCTGAAAGCATGGGTGAGTCTACAAGCAGCGGTTGGGTCAGTCACGCGGATCACCGCTCTCAGATGTGTTTATAGAATTGCGAGGGCTCTGCAGTTAGACCTGTGAACTTCAAAAGGCAACATCGCTGTAATCCCTGTCTCTTCTTGGTCGATCTCCTTCGCTTCTTCCATTGCATTTGCCATTGCTCTTCAATCGTTGCCATTCTCCTCTCCTCTTCTGCCCGAGCCGCACCTTCGTCTAGTCACACGGCCTGCAGACCACAACGACTTGCCCGACACAGTGACCTGAGGTGCAGCTTTCAAAGCCCTGCCTGCTTCAAGTTCTTGCCTGCCCATTGTTCCATTGGTGCAAAAAAAAATCAGTAATCGGTGCCATTTGGGAGGTTAATCTTTATCTATTTTCATTGTAAATGAGTCAATGTGCCTCCCTACTTTTTTGGTCACGAACGTCAGTAAGTGACCACTATATTCGCTTATTGTGTGTGTCTGTCTGTCTGTCTGTCTGTCTGTCTTCCCGAGCATAGCTCCGTGTTTTTGATCCGATCCTGATAAAATTTTGGTTGGGGTTTATATCATGATCATGGTATGTTTTCCGAGAATGGGGCATGGGTGCGCCCATTACTGGGTGGGAGCCGCCCAAAAAACGTGTTTTTTAGGTTATCCGATCTTCAATTTTGTCTTATCCACGGGGTTTGTCGAATCTGGCAGGGTTTCGTTTTGGTAGCCCAAATGGCACCCTGCATAGCCCCCCACGGAGCTCGATTTTTCATTTTCGTCCCTAAGGTCAAGGGTCACAGGTCAACGGAACTTTAGGAAAATTGCGAATTTGACCATAAAATCATTACGACCGCCCAAAACTTTGAGAGTTAGGGATGACAATATTTTTTTATGCTAATCTTGAGTCATTCCCCACCCTAAAGTCTTGAAACCATTTTTGCTCTAATCTCGAACAACCTTCCCGTTGGCGCCCCCTTCAAGTTTGTTATTTACGCTGATTCCATCAAAGTATGGATAATCCGAGGACGTGCGGAAATGCATTTAGCCTATATGACGTTTTTGTTCCTGAATGTTCCAGAGGAAGTTTTTGCACCAAGGTTCATAATCCTTGACTTTTGACCTTAAAAGTTCACAAAGGTCAAATTTCAAAGTTGTGGACTCGACCAGTTTTCGACCTTCTTCGACGAACTAACTCCCCAATAAGCTCTTATAGCACTATCCATGTTTTCCTTATTTTAATGTCCACAACATAGTTTTGTGACTTTAAAGTTATAGCAAAGGTCAAATTTGAAAGTTGTTGAACGAACCGGGTTGTTTTCGACATTGCAGCTGAATTAAAGCCTGTCACTCGTACCACATCATGTGATCACTTTTATAACTTGGTCAAACATGTATCACATTGCTCACCTTGACCTTCTAAAAACAATGCTACATCGTCCAAAATACGCTCGTGAACCATCGCAGTCTCCAGATTTTTATATTATTCTTTTCCTTTGAGTGCCGTGGTGTTCCAGTTATTTATTATTAGCTTATCTCTCCCTATCCCATATTACCATTTTATAAACCATTTATTTTGTAAAGAAATGTCCTCCCACCCTTTTTGCCCTTCACGTGTGTTTCTCTAGCAGGTATCAGCTTCATTTGGCTAACCATTGGGGAATCATATAGCAATATTGACGCAGTAACCATTTGAACATCGTTTCGGTCCCTCATGGGGTTCTGATACCCAAAAATAATTTTTACATTATGATGCATGCATGACAGTATTGTGCAAAAAAAATTTGTGTTACTCCATTAATATTATACTTCAGCGGTAAATAATTCAAATTATCAGTGATGAGAGTCATGGTGATGCATTATGTGAATTAACAGCTTTCATGAATGTGCGTGGAAGAAACCGATGCTACTGAAATTCATTTTATCGGATCCGGTCATTCCTATAAACCGTAATTTTTATAGTATCGGTCAAACTTTGTGATGTCCGTCCTTTGCCTTCTTGAGTACCATAACTCTTTTACCCATGCTTCGCTGTATGATGATTGAAGCACTCTTAAAGGAATATTGTGCCAAATATCCTGAAGTACATTCCACAGTTCTATAAGGTTAGTTGGGATTGGACCCTCTTGTTCTGAAAATCATACGTCGGTCAAGTTCAAGTAATCCCATATGGCCTCGATGGGACGCTGTGTGTCGTTACTCTGCGGGTGCCATTCTAACACTGGGGACACCAGCTGTAAAATTGTTCTCCAAACTTACTGTTTAATATGTTGGAACGTGTGATTTGATTATTATGTTGTTGGAAATGAATTGTCTTCCAATTAAACAATATCACGAGCCAACTGCATGGTGATGCAGTATCTGCTTGCACGTTCTCATTTTGTTCATGTCCCATTGATTTTACGATGATTTTCCTATACACCAAAGCTGAGATACCAATCGCCAGCAGTCCAGAGCCTCCCGTGTTTTACAATATTGCGTGATCATCACATTCTCCCAAGTCTATCAGCTCGAACTGTGTATCTGATCCCCAAAAGTTCACACTTCCATTATCAGACCGAGTACCTATCCCTTGTTCCGTCGCCCAATCTTGGTATTATCTGTGCAATTTCCCAGTCTTTTCACCTTGTTCTGTGGTCTTAAGCAGCTGGTTTCTTTGCTGCAACTCTGTCATGAGACAACCTGTTGCAATCAGCCTTCTGTACACAGTCCTGGATGAGATGTTCATGTTCAGCCTGCTCTCATATTCATTTTTCAACTGCCCTGAGTTGATTTTTTTTTTTCTCACGTCGGCTGAGTCTTAACTTCAATGCTTATTGCCTTGAGGAGGTTTCTTCTTGGTCTTCCTGACATTATCTTGTCTTGTTTATCTTTCATGCGTTGCAAAGTGTACCTCACACCGTTTAGGAGAATCTTTCGCTTTCTGCTATTTTTTCATTTAAGATGTGCCTTCTTCTCGCAGAATTTGGGATCTCACACACTGTTCTGTTGAAAGTTGCTTCCTGCACCACTCCTTGAAACCACTCATAGACTTCAAGCAAGGTACAGCAGTCAATGAAGAACTAATGTCACATATTCATGATTTTTCAACTTTTATGTGGTATTCTGTAATTCGCATTAAATGCAACTGGTTTGATTACCATAAATTTATGATTATTTAATGTTACAAAAATCCATCAACTGCTTCCTGCATTGTTGTTTTGTGGTAAGTGGATATGACCAGCACATGATGAATGATGGACATAATATCTGATAGAGCAAAAAATCAAAACTTTCCAGTTTCCAAAATTTTCTTTGTATACAGTGTGCTTAAATTTAACTGTGATAATTACAATTGACTTCAAAAAAAAAGGTGAGTTATCCCTCAGATGAAATTCCAAATTAATGCGGACCAATGCGCACGCAGGTCTCTGAGGAGAAAAAATGAGGAAAATTTAGCTCTTTTAAAACCAGCGGGTTTATCCCCGAACCATAAACAAATAAAAAGAATCAGGAGAGTGATCTGTCGAGGAGATGTTAGCGGGTTGGATGGGAGGAAAGAAATACAATTAATAACAAATTGTTAATCCTCCATGGGGACCATACTCTGTGCAGAAGCATTGGTGCTGCCCTTCGCAGTCTCCTATTTGGGCACAATCCTCTGGCGCGGTCGCCACTCCGACACAGGTTATAACAGCATGCTGGCCACTCATTTTGCGACCTCGGAGGATGACAGGCCAAGTTAAACCCCCACCAGGTATAAATACAAACAGCTGAGCGGGATTTGAAAACCGGATCCTAGATCAATAAGCCCACGCACCCTAAACCATTAAAGCCAACACCAGGCATACAAATTGTTCGTGAAGGTAAAAAATTATGTAAAGAAACTAAGGGTCTCACTCCAGAGCTCGATCACAGAACTGGAAAGGGACAAAAACTGGGGGATCGGCCTTTGTGTAGCGGGGTGGAAGGATGTGTGCGGAACAGCCATAGTGCGGTGTGAAGAGAGCATTTAGCAGGACGTATGAACAGCTCCGCCACTAAGGCAGCAAACGACGATCTCAGAGCTCTCCTCCCTCAGCACTCGTTCTCCTCAGTCGCTGTTCTCTTTCAGAGCTGCCTTTCTCCGTTTGTTGTCCAGACTCCCCTTTGGGAGGCGTTCGAGCTCTTGCCCTTCTTCTTCTCCTTGCCAAGTCTCCTGCGTGTTGCCGATTTGAGGTTTACATTCCAGGGTTATACACACTATTCCTAACTATAATCCCTAACTGATTATTACCATGGCACCATCCTGATATGCGTGCACATTCAAACAAAACATTCCTTTACAGCTGCCGTGTCCCAAATTATTACAATCAAGATGGGCTCACCATCATACACGGACCAATGCAGTTTCCAATACTCTGGTGGTCTGAGAATATCTAACCCCCACACAAAAATGCAGCTAATATACTGTATATGTATGATGTATTGTATGTATTGTTATATGACATATATCATCTTATCTCTATTGATATTACCAGCTTGCCACACTAAAAACTCGGCTTCGCCGTCACCACGTCCCTATGAATTCTGTGGCATTTAGCGGACATGCGACAATGTTGGGAAGTTCTTGTTCCATAGACCACTTGCATTTTGCACAATGCATATTTTGTCAATCCCGTGTACGGTCTGTCTCTGCTACCAGCATATGTTTGGTTACTGCGTATTCCGTGCATTTGTGAACGGATCGCGAGTTATATAAAGAATTGGGCGGTTGGGATTACACATTTTTTAAAGAAGAAGCGCTGACAACGAACAAAGTAATAAAAAAAAAACAAAACTAACATCGATCGTAATTTGAGCAAAAAGCAAGAGCAGACCCGTCTAGTGACCGGGTTTAGGGTTAGGGTTAGGCGATAGGCCTTGTTTCTTTATTCCAACAAAAAACACCCATGTGGAAAAAAAAAAAAAAATTTAATTGTTCATTCCTTTGCTCCTTGACTATTCAATTCTCTATGTTTTGGTTTTCTGTTTACTGGCAGAGAGTGTATACAATATTATGTTTTGTTTTTGCTCTTGTGTTGTGTTGGAAATGCTTAATTATCCCCACAACTTTTTGAAAATAATGGAGGGGGGGGTGATATTGTAATGGCTCCGTCTCTGTCTGTCTGTCCGTCACTCGATCTGCTAATAAAGGCTGTGCGAAATTCACCAAACTTGTGGACTGATCAGCACATGGCAAGAAGTATAGAGCAGATCATTCTTTGGCCCCGCCCCCTTGGGCAGGTCAAGCGATCAGTACCAAAAAATGCGTTTACGGACACATTTTTAAACATTTAATTGAACTTTGATATATGAATCAATATGGGAGATACAATGGAATGTATCACCGATTTTTTTTTCTTTTTGGATTTATCCCCCGGTTCCTGCCATGGGGAGTACTTAAGGTCACAGGTTCTTTTTGTTTTTTAAAACTCATTTGTGATTGCGACTTCCTGTATGGGAACGTCTTGCATCTTCACTCTTGCTTGCGGTGAGCATGGGGATTGCGATGGCTGCCCATCACTTCACTCCCAGTTTTTTTTGCAAGCTTTCCTGGTTAGCATCCAGGGTAGTCAAAAACAAAACAACCAATCACGATTGTCGCAAAAAAATAAAAGCACGAATAAAAAAACAGGGACCCCCCCGATTGCCAAAGCGACACAAAAACAAGACCATAACACAAACATCAAGACGATAAACACAAAAAAAAAAATAAAAAAAAAACCACCCACAAAAATTCACCAACCCACCCCACCCAATCACGATTTTCCTAAAATAACTGAGCAAATATTAAAATACGAAAAAAAAAGGAAAAAAAAAAACTGCTGATTTTTAGATCACATTACAATGAACCTTGATTCATGGCCACATTTTTTTATATCAATCGGCTAATTTTGACATTTTACATAGATTCACTTGATATATAAATTTATGCAGTTGTTGAATTTATATGTACTCCATGTAATTGTTTCCTTTTTTCTTTTTTTTTTTTTTTTTTTTTTTTTTTTTGGACCCGCACCCTACAGGTACAAAAGAGAAATGCAATATGTATGGGATCTTTGCCCAACTACGCTACATACACGGCCTATTGATGTTATTTGGTTCCTATAGTGACTTTACTTTCGTATTTCTTTATACTTTTTACTTCTGAATTCTTCTTCAACTGTTTTGTTCACTCTTCAAACCACTAAAGCTATTATATTTTACTCATCCTCCACTGGATTTTTATCATGAGCCCTCATAGTACTGTAGTTTTGAGAGAACTCTCAGTATCTCTCTTTGTTATAAACCCATTAACTATTCTTGTTTTTTGTTGGAACTGCACCAGAACTGTGGGAGGATATTTGCTGTGATCATACCAAAAACAAGGTTGAGGACCCTTCAATGTGAGACACACTCAGCTACTCGTGCATAAATGCCATCTCTCTATGAAGAGGTAAGGGGTTAATCAATATTCAGGCCTTTGAAGAGGGTGGCGCAGATGTGGGAGGCGTAACTTGCATTTTATAGGCAGGAAAATATTTTTTTAACGCCTATCCCACATTTGAAAGCAACCCACAGATGTTTTTTTTTTCCACTAGCCACACTTAATAGACCAGAATCAGGGCAATTACCTTAGAGGCAGAAATTGAAAACCCCTGAAGAGGGTCATTTGATTTAAGGACAGTGCTTTTTTTATATGAAATCCACTACATTATGTGTAAATTTTGGCTATTGGAACTTTGTTTCCCAGAATCCAGAATACAAACTAGTCTTTACATACTTTAAGCTTGATTTTAACCTGACCAAGAAGTCAGGAACCAGCCTCAACTCCACCCCCAAATATAGTTTTTGAATCTGAACTTCGTAGTGGTGCTACCTCGCCAAGGTTTGAAATTTACATTTTGTATCCCACTGATAGGTCAGATCTGCCCATTGAACCCGATACCAAAAATCTAATGATGATGTTTCTGTCACCTACCCCAACTCATCCACATAGTTTTGTCATTTAAATCCATCATAACTTTTTGATGAGATGGTGTGCTTTTCTGCATCCAATTTTGGTCGCCCATTTAGAAAATAAATAATTTCTCATCCGGAATTCGTGATTCAAATCTTCACAAAAATTGAAATTCAGTTTGTCCTGTGTGCATCCACCCAACCTCTCCATTCCAAATTTCATCCAATTCAGATGCAAACTTTTTTTGATAATCCTGTTCTACAGACAGAACAGCACAAAACAAAACAGACAGACAAAGGTGAACATAACCTGCCGGTTCTTTACTGACACCGTGATGTAGGTTATTATGGCAATGCTACTCCGATCTTCCAGATATATAACCTTAAATTAGCTGAGGAATGCCTCAAGTTTTTGTGTTTGCGTTAGACAATGAGTCAGTATTTCTATTATTTTACATGTGATCTCACCATTACCTTTATGTACTTGTACATTATGAAAATTTGAAAAAGATTTAATCTATTAAGATCTAAGACCTGGTCTTACATTGGCCTTATGTCTCTAGACTGCACACTGGTTTTTAAAGCCAGTTCAGAAATGTGTAATTCACTTCTCTCAGATTAACTTCTATCGCTTCTGATGTGATAGTCCTGAAGACTTTGACATTAAGTTTTAGTCGCAAGGCGTAAAAACAAAATTAACATTAATGGTGTTTTTTGTTTTGTTTTACCACAAGCTGAGACTCACTGTTTTTATATCCCATTTCATTACGATTGTCCAACACTTAATTTATTTTATTTGTGGCTACGATAAGTTCATTATTTTTTTGCATTCTGAACGTCTAGCTTTTTGCTTGTGCCTGGGCTGCATTCAAGCATGTTTTATTTGGTCTTTAAGATTGGAAACATACAAAACAATTGATTTATACATATGTTTAAGAAAGTTCACCTGTAATTCTGTTCTACATTTATGGTGTTTTTTATACTATGGCATTTTGCATTACTTTGACAGAAATCATCAGTTGGTCTGTCCTCATGAACAAATAAGGAGTGACTATTTTGACAGAATACGATTTGTGAGTTTTGATCATCCATCACTTCCTTTGTTTCACATATTGAGCCTGCTCCACATAACTTATACCTGCTTACCTTCATTTCCAACCTCTTCTATTTTGCCATAGTTTCAATACCGTCTGGGGTTAAATCTTCTAATTTTTGTGTTATCTGGAACCAGAGTTCAGCCCGCAGTCAGAAATGGCCGGGGGCACTTTTACCGATACACAAAGCATGATGAGTTTATCTCTTAAGAAAAAATGAGGATAGGTTTGTTGATATTCTTTTATTTGATTGCGCTTTGTTCAAATATATTGTTACAATGATGGAAAAGGTTTGACGGTGTGTAAGCTGTATTTGAGATTTTTGCAGGCAGGCCATCCTATATGATTACGGATGAAGGCCCATCCCCATCAATCAATTTAAAAAGCCATTAACACTTCCCATAAGCCATTGTTAACCTCGTTCTTTCCTTCCTTTTTATGATTTTTGAAACCCACTGCCCTACTCCACCCTCATTTGAACTCGAACCCCGATCTTCCATCATTCCATTCAAGTTGCTTAGTTCTCGTTTGGTTCGCCCAGCATTAGGGAATTGCTGCCAAATGCTGGCAAGGACTATTGTATTGCGGGCAATGCTTTAGACAACGCACCCATGGGCTGTTATGAAAAGGATGCTGCAGGCACTGCAATAGTGACGAACAAGTGGTAGTGTAAAGTGAAAGTACAGTTCCAGTTGATGTGAGTGATCGAGAAGCGTTAGGAGCGAGAAAGATTGGAAGAGTACAGGAGCAACGTAAGCTGCTGGCTGAGACCATACTCTGCAATCAGCTTGGCCCACCTGCGTATTGTACAACCAAGCAAGTGATGAATACATGCACTTTTTTGACATTGCCGGACACAACTTCTTGCCTTCCCATTTTATCCCATGTTACGCTTTATCTACCCTTGATTGAGGTTATTAGTCACCCTACCGCTATCACCGAGAATGCGCGTTTATCAATTGTTTTTTCAGTTTGCCCTTTCTAAATTAGAAAAGATCACCGATATTATTACAGAGTCAGTGTTCTAGCCGCCCTGACTCCCACCCCACTGCTTTACACAAATTGGCTGAAACAGCTGGGTCTGACTTCACTCCAATAAAGCATGCGCTGCCACTGCATGAAGCATCACAGCATTGGCAGGCTCAGGCTTTAGCCAGGGTGTTAGTCCATGGCCCAGACCAATTATAATGATACCAAGTATATAACCATGATGTATTATATACTAGCAATGCAACCATCGCTTCACTGTTATTGGGATATTAAAGTGGGGGAGAGGAGGAGATTGAGAGGCAGGAGTGAGAAGGGAGAGAGAGGAGGAGAGAGAGGCAGAGAGAGAGGGAGAGGGAGAGGACAGCGGGAGGGAGAGGAAAGGGAAAGTGAGGAAGGGAGGGGGGAGAGACCGACGCCTCACCAAATGTTGCTATACACTGTAGAGGTCGGCGGTGCTGAGAGTTGGGGTGAGAGAGAGAGTGGAAGTGGGGCGGGCGGTGGGAGAATAGAAAGGTGAGGGGTGCGAAGGATGGATTTAGCAAAGAGAATGAATATGTTATGCTATAATGACCGATCACAAAAAAAAAAAACTCATGTCAAGAACATTGTACACCACACGACAACACAACAGAGTTTGTAATGAGAACACGCTGGCACGTATTGCAAAAACTTTGATTTATTCCAGTTTCAGAGAATTTGTTGAACAATGAACCAGAAAGCAATCATGAAAACATCTGAGAGTACGCTCACGTCTGAAATGACACTTGAGTACCGCTTCACGCTCACTACCTGGGAGACGTCTGAAATGTCAAATATGTCGAATTGGACAATTAACACTTTTTTAGGAATCGGCCTGCTTTGTTAAGTTGCGATTCTGGAGCCTTAATTTTGTAATTTTTCATCGTCAGGATCTCAGGTGGGCCGAGGAAGGACTTTGCACGACGGAGGATTCCCAGTCGGCGACTGGCTTTGGTGCCAGGTTGGAAATGTGGCTTTCCCTGGAAAGATCATGGCAGATAGTGAGATCCAGAAGTTTGAATGAAAGA
>CM068952.1:21473037-21496174 GCA_035128595.1 Eptatretus atami | reverse complement strand
AATATTAGCCCCACCCATGCAAGGACTTGACACCGGAAATGGCTTCATTGGCTTCTGAACTCTGCCACACGAAGGAGCTCTGAGGTTAACACGGCGTGCGGGTATCTGGGGGTGCTTTCTGGCCACGAACGTGCGCTCGACACCAAACGGTCTGTCACACCAGAACGTTGCAAGCACAAGCATCTGTGTGGCGTCCATTGTTCCCCGATATCTTCAAAGGACAGTAGTGGGCATCCGTGGTGGTGACTGTGGTTGCAGCGTTCGTAGCTGTTGTGTTGGGTGGTTGAAGTGTTTCAGCAGTTCTGGTGAGGTAAGACAGCTTGAATTGATGTAGGGTTTTTAGATCCTCGTGGAGGATCTCTAAGTCTTACTCACGTTGTTGTTCTCATTCTTCTTCTTGTGGACTTTTTTGTTTCACAGCCTACAGTTTTCATCAAAACTTCCTGAAACTTGGCATATATATGTAAAAAATTCCTGCGCAGACACTAACCATCTCCGATTTTGAAAATTCCTCCTAGAAAAAAAGTTATGACGTCAAAATATCTCCGCTAATGGAAATCGCCTAAAAAATTATCTCCGAAACTAGGCAAGCTTTTTGAATTCTGTTTGCGGGAATCGAACAGGGCATTAGTAGAGATGAATTACCCACATATGATGCATCACTATGACGTCATATCAATTTTTATGATGTCATTCCTATTTTTGACTTTTTGTTTCACAACCCAGAGTTTTCATCGGATCTTCGTGAAACTTGCCATGTATATGCAGAAAGCCCACGCGCAGGCAGTAACCATCTCCGATTTTGAAATTCTTCCTAGAAAAAAAGTTGACGTCATAATATCGCCGCTAATGGAAATCGCCTATACATTATCTCCGAAACTAGGCAAGCTGTTTGAATTTTGTTTGCGGGAATCAAGCCGGGCATTAGCACAGATAATTTATCGCAAACCTGATACATCACAATGACGTCATATTCGTTTTTATGACGTCATCATTAAGAGACGAGGATCTTAGCTCATTTGAGCTTGTTTTAAATAAGGCGTTGTGATGGTTACAGGAATGCTGTAGCGTTGTGGTCGATTTGGGCTCTCTCTCTCTCTCTCTCTCTCTCTCTCTCCTCTCTCTCTCTCTCTTCTTCTCTCTTCTCTCTCTCTCTCTCTCTCTCTCTCTCTGTCTCTTGTCTCTGTCTCTGTCTCTGTCTCTGTCTCTGTCTCTGTCTCTGTCTCTGTCTCTCTCTCCTCTCTGTCTCTGTCTCTTCTCTCTCTCTCCTCTCTCTCTCTCTCTCTCTCTCTCTCTCTCTCTCTCTCTCTCTCTCTCTCTCTCTCTGTGTCTCTCTCTCTCTGTCTCTGTCTCTGTCTCTCTCTCTCTCTCTCTCTCTCTCTGTTCTCTCTCTCTCTCTGAATCACTTTAAAATTAAATAATTCTCGTATCCAGATCGAATTCGGATCTTCACCAAAATCGAATCAGTTCTTCCTTGTCATACACCCAACCTGCCCACGAAATTTCATCCCGATCCGTCCACCTTCGGTGTTGGAGGTAACACCGCCCGAGTGGATTCCTCGAACAATTCCAGAATCAGCTAATTAAATATATCAACAACATGATTGTGGGATTCGAGACGCACGCACGCACAAAATGGAACGGCCGATTCATGTTCGTGAATCGTGATTGGCTGCAAGACCTTTGAGGATTATAACAAGATGATGTGAAGAAAGGACCGTCGATCAGTCTGGAGAAGGAAAAGATGGGTGAGGTCAACATGAAGATACTTGTGAGTACGTAATAAATAGAACCGCAAACCACGAAAGGGGTTGGTCATTGCAGGGATGGGAGGATTAAAGGAGAAAGATTAAGAACAAGGTGAGGTGTTACCTGTGGTCTTTGGGGCATGCGAAGTGTAGATTAAAATAATAATAAAGAAATTCAGCATTTTTGCGTACGTAATAAATAGAAGAACAAAAAAAATCCGACAATTGAATTGCTTTCTTTGAATGTCGGGACGTTCACTCACTCATTCTTCCGTTTGACGTAATACGCACAGTCTCCGTGTCATATGACACGTCATCACGCCGCCTCCGTGTCATACGTACGTCATCACGCCGCATTACCTCATCACGTACGTGTGACTTGCTCCCTGTGAACAGGGTCACGTGTCAGGCCGCCGCGATGGAGGCCCTTCCGCGGCTGCCGATGGTTTCCCTGGAGCTGAAAGAACCTGGAGAGTTTCCATTTACAGACTCCGTGCTCAAGGTGAGGCTCGTTTACATAAGATTACCGACATTAACAACCTGATTGTCCCTGTTTGTGCCGAATACACCGACTTTTCTTCCCGATCAAGCATTGTTTACCTCCAGTGTTTTGGGGAACCGATTACACACCTGGACCGCACCTGTGGGTACTTACAGTACCTGAGTACAGTCTTTGGTACAGTAAGGCCTCACGTTCTTACTCGTTACCTGAACGTCTTTTGTGTTTCTTGAAGCTTTCATGATATTTTTCTTTGGACTGATATCCTCTCAGGGGACATGTTGGGTGATTCTCATCTCGACAAAGCCTTCCCTCTTCTCACTTCTCCCTCTCCAGTCAGTCACTTCAACCCCTCTTCCGTCAGTCACTTCTCCCTCCCCCCCTCCTCCAGTCAGTCACTTCTCCCTCCCCTCCTCCAGTCAGTCACTTCCCTCCCCTCCTCAGTCAGTCACTTCTCCCTCCCCCTCCTCAGTCAGTCACTTCTCCCTCCCCCTCCTCCAGTCAGTCACTTCTCCCTCCCCTCCTCCAGTCAGTCACTTTCCCTTCCCCTCCTCCAGTCATCCTTCTCCCCCTCTTCCAGTCAGTCATTTCTCCTCCCCTCCTCCAGTCAGTCACTTCTCCCTCCCCTCCTCCAGTCAGTCACTCTCCTCCCCTCCTCCAGTCAGTCACTTCTCCCTCCCCCTCCTCCAGTCAGTCACTTCTCCCTCCCCTCTCCAGTCAGTCACTTTCCTCCCCCCTCCTCCAGTCAGTCACTTCTCCCTCCCCTCCTCCAGTCAGTCACTTCTCCCTCCCCCTCCTCCAGTCAGTCACTTCTCCCTCCCCCTCTTCCAGTCAGTCACTTCTCCCCCCCTTCTCCAGTCAGTCACTTCTCCCTCCCTCCTCTTCCAGTCAGTCACTTCTCCCTCCTCCTTCCAGTCAGTCACTTCTCCCTCCCCCCTCCTCCAGTCAGTCACTTCTCCTCCCCCTCTTCCAGTCAGTCACTTCTCCCTCCCCCTCCTCCAGTCAGTCACTTCTACGTCCTCCTCCAGTCAGTCACTTCCTCCCCCTCCTCCAGTCAGTCACTTCTCCCCTCCCTACTCCAGTCAGTCACTTTCCTCCCCCTCTTCCAGTCAGTCACTTCTCCCTCCCCCTACTCCAGTCAGTCACTTCTCCTCCCCCCTCCTCAGTCAGTCACTTCTACGTCTCTCCTCCAGTCAGTCATTCTCCCTCCCCCCTCTTCCAGTCAGTCACTTCTTCCCCCTCTTCCAGTCAGTCACTTCTTCCCCCCCTCCCAGTCAGTCATTCTCCCCCTCCTCCAGTCAATCACTCTCTCTCCCCCCTCCTCCAGTCAGTCACTTCTCCCCCCCTCCTCCAGTCGTCCTTCTCCCCCCTCCTCCAGTCAGTCACTTTCCCCCCCTCCTCCAGTCAGTCACTTTCCCCCTCCTCAGTCAGTCACTTCTCCCCCTCTTCAGTCATCACTTCTCCCCCTCCTCCAGTCAGTCACTTCTTCCCCCTCCTCCAGTCATCCTTCTTCCCCCCTCCTCCAGTCAGTCCATTCTCCCCCTCCTCCAGTTTCACTTCTCCCCCTCCTCCAGTCAGTCACTTCTTCCCCTCCCTCCAGTCAGTCACTTCTCCCCCCTCTCCAGTCAGTCACTTCTCCCCCCCTTCTCCAGTCAGTCACTTCTCCCCCTCCTCCAGTCGTCACTTCTCCCTCCCCCCTCTTCCAGTCAGTCACTTCTTCCCCCCCTCCTCCAGTCAGTCACTTCTCCCCCTCCTCCAGTCAGTCATTTCTCCCTCCTCCCCCCACTTCCTGTCTGTCACTTCTCCCTCTCCCCCCCCACCTCCGTTCGTCGCTTCTTCACCTGACCGCATCACCCCCCTCTCCACCTCTTCACCTCTCCCCTCTCTGCCTGCCATGTCACCTCTCTCTCTCTCTCTCTCTCTCTCTCTCTCTCTCTCTCTCTCTCTCTTCGCCCTCTGACCGCGTTCCTCCCTTCCCCCTCTCCCCTTTGACCACTCCTCCCCTTTCCCCCTCTCCTCCTGACCCCACGTCCTCCCCCTTTCCCCTCTCCACCTCACCGCGTCCTCCCCTTCCCCCTCTCCACCTGACTCGTCCTCCCCCTCTCCCCTCTCCCTGACCACGTCCTCCCCTCTCCCTCTCCCCTCTCCACCTGACCGCGTCCTCCCCTCTCCTCTGACCATGTCCTCCCCTCTCCCTCTGACCCGTCCTCCCCCCCCTCTCCCTCTGACCACGTCCTCCCCTCTCCCTCTGACCACGTCCTCCTCCTTTCCCCCTCTCCCTCTGACCGGTCCTCCCCTCTCCCCTCTTCCTCTGACCACGTCTCCCTTCTCCCCTTCTCCACCTGACTGTCACCACCCCTCTCTCCTCTCCTCATCTCCTCTCTCTTCCTCTCCTCATTTCTCTCTCTCCTCTCCCCCTCATTTCTCCTCTCCTCTCTCCTCATTCTCCTCTCCTCTCCCTCCTCATTCTCCTCTCCTCTCCCTCCTCCTTCTCCTCTCCTCTCCTCCTCATTTCTCTCCCCCTCTCCTCCTCATCTCCTCCCTCCTCTCCCCTCCTCTCCCTCCTCATTCTCCTCCTCCCTCTCCCTCTCCTTCTCCCCCTGACCGTGTCACATGAGTAGTAATTTCTGATCCTAGTGATATTAAAGCTTCTTTTGTGCAGTTGTTTGGCTGTTGCTGCAACATCTGTACCAGTGATCTCATCTTTTCTCCAGTATATTGCAAGCCATTATGGTGAAGACCCTGAAAAGTATGCAGATGAGATCCGCAAATTGGAGCAGTTGCGTCAGGTGAGACCTTCCAATGACCCTCCGCACTCGCCGTTGTCTGCGAGTGTGCGCCTTCCGGAACCGTCGGTGCTCCGCACAGATTGAGACAATCGTTTCACCATGTTTGCCCAACTAGAGTCATTGTTTTTGGTGAATGGTAGATATCCGTGGGAATTATCTTTGACTGTTTTGCTTTCAAACCATTTTCGCTGGTATTGTCCATTTGTTTTTTTTCCCAATGTATATCTGTGTACACCATTATTCACGGAAAACACAAATTTAGACACCGCAGCAGTCGTACACTAAGCCACCGTGTTCCTTGTGTGCTGTTGATGCTCATCAGCCGGGGTAAAACGACACGTGCTTCGTGCGTAACGGCCGCATGAAATTGTCTCAAGATCTGAGTTAATGTTCGTCACATATACATGTTTACCGAGTTGAGACAAAACGAATCCTCATTGTAACGTCAAATCGATACTGTCCACGTCTTCCAAACCGTAGCCAAGCAAGATATCGTTGAAATGGATAAAATCTCCGAATTGTCCGTAATTCACGTAAGACTTTGTTCATGACCTCAATTTGGCTTTTTAATGTACATTTGATGTTCATTATTTCAAACTTGAGAATGATTTTGTTGGAGAAATGTTAAAGGAGAAGATTCAACGTTCCGATGAGAGTTTTGTCGTGACTGTGTTTCAATGTGTGAAACGTGAATTGGAGGCATCGATAAGCCGGATCTGGATCTTCACCAAAATCGAATTGATTCGTCGTCGTCACACACCCAACCTGTCCACCAATTCTCGTCTGAATCCGTCCATAACTTTTGAGGTAACCTGTTCACAAACAGACGGAGGTGAAACCATAACCGCCGTCCACCTTCGGTGGTACGGGCAGCCAGCAAGTTGATGAACAAATGTGAAAGGACAGTAGGAAACCCTGCAAGCGGCAATTCAGGTTGCGTTAAGAAGGATCAAGGGTGATAATAAATATTGTTGTTAAGGATGGGGGATGACAGAAAATGGTGGTGCACCGCCTGCTTTTGAAGCCCTGGGTGGAAGAGTGGGGATAGTACCACTTCAGAAATGTCGTTCCACATACGGGAGACATGAGGATCAATATAATTGAGGTGTTCAGTCAGCATGGATTTTGGAAATGTAATCGGGCGTTTGTTACTGGAAGAATGTGTGCATCCTAAAATTGTTAGGAGGAAGTTGAGGGAGCTAAACCAAAGGAGAGGATCTAAAATAACACACTATTGGCCACCGACCTGCCTGCGATGAGAACGGCGGTCCTTATGCTTTGGCCTCGTCACACGCATTCCAATAGGCTTAAATAAAAGGAGCTTGGTGCTGCCTAAGCAGTCTCCTTGGCTATTGGGCACAATCCTGGACGGGTCACCACTCCGACACAGGATACCAGCAAGCTGGTACTCAATTGCCAACCTCGGAAGGATGACAGGCTGAGTCAACCCCACCTGGTATTAATTCAACAGCCAAGCAGGATTTGAACTCAGGAGCCTAGGATCCCAAACCCACCACCCTAACCATTAAGCGAACACCAGGCAACAGTAATATATCGCCCTATCAAACCGTATGTCTGATTATACACCACCTTTCGCTTTACTTGCAACATAGGTAAGCAAAGGATACCAAAGCAGCTCATATTTCAATAATTTATTGGCACGATTTTTCTTTTTAATGGGTGAATGTTAATTTTTCGCCGGGTACCCCTTCTAGTAGGCCTAAAAGGCCGAGGCACTCAAACAATATCAAAATTTCCATGCAGCTACGCAAGACGACGCAGCAATGAGCATGCGTGAAAAAAAAAAAAAACTATGGACAACAATTGCTTGAAAGAGAGCAACCCATAATGATATACTTAGCTCTGGCAGCAAGTCACTCGGAGCAGAAAAGAAAGCACTCTTCCACCGGAACCTGGACACCGAACATTCATCTGTTTTGCACATCCACAGCGTGTTTTTTTTTTTTCTTCAATTAACGTTTTCACCTCCGCTGTGTTGCAACTGATGTCTGGTGAATCTTCCCAAATGATATCTCGCCAATAGACGTGTTTTTATTTTATTTTATTCACTTTTTTGAACAGCAAGTGGAAAATGTCACCAAGGATTTTGAGGGATGCAGCGTCTTGCGCAAATACTTCGGACAGCTCCACTTTCTGCAGAGCCGAGTCCCCATGGAGGCCGGACAATCGGCTGCTGTGCCCATTACATGGTAATTTCCTTTCACTTGTGCAGTATTCATCTTGCGTCGTTTAGAGTGAATTGTATTTTGTGTAAGTTGAGGTTTAAATGGTCAATCTTTTGCTTTTGCCGCTCGTGGTAAAATACAGTTGGGATTTCCTTTTGTACATTTTGTGTTCTTTCTGGTGCTAATTTATTGATGTAATCTAATGGAATTCTCCTTGGTACAATGTGAATAGATTTGTAACTCCCTGGAACTCCTCCAATGCCTGACTTCCTTGTAGGTTGGACACAGTTTCTGGGAAGCTAGTGACTCATGAAGATGTAAAATATGAACAGGCTGCTGTTCTTTACAACCTTGGTAAGGATGAAACGATACGTGTGTGTGTGTGTGTGTGTGTGTGTGTTGTGGTGTTTTCACCACTTCATTTCGCTAGTCTTTAATTTTTTTTGAAACCTGGTGTTGGCTTAGCGGTCAGGGTGGTGGCTTGGGATCCTAGGGTTCTGAGTTCAAGCCCCGTTGATATTGAATTAACACCAGGGGGTTGACTCAGCCTGTCATCTTTCCGAGGTCAGCGGAATGAGTACCAGCATAGCAGCAAAAAAGGCTGCACACGAAGGGAAGGGGGTATTGATGGATTGATTCAATCTGGTATTGGTGTGGCGCAGGCATGATGGGCCGAATGGCCCCCTCCTGTGCAAAATTTCCTTGTAATTCCTTGTATTTTCACTGCAGGGTAAAGACCTCCATCAATATAGTTCATTCTTTGCTATGCTCTGCAAATTGTGGCCTTTTGTTCTCCAATGACTTTTAACAATTCATTCTCTCAATAAAATTTAACCTTTCATCTTCGTCTTTCTTCCAGGTATTTTGACATGAAGGATGTTCATTAGATTCTGAAGTTAATTCCTCAGTCCAAGACATGATGACTTTTATTACATCCACCACCGAAGGTGGATGGAGGTTGTTTTTCACCCCGTTCTGTTGGGTCGCCAAATTGGTGACCTTATTGTCAGTAATTCTGTCTGTTTGTTTGGATGTTTGTTCGTTTGTCATCAGCATAATTGGTAGTAAACGTGGGCAGATTTTGACCAAACTCGGGTGTAGGTACATCTTATGACCTAGTGCTTTGGAAATTGTGATGGTTGCTAGGGATGCTTTGGTTCCCTAGCAACAACCGAAAAACCTTTAAAATCGGTACCGTTCACGCGAAATCAATTCCGAAAGCCATTATCCACGTAGGGTTATGAAATTTGGCTGTTCGGGTTAGCTGTTGGCTGTTGAAATTGCTCTATCAAATATATTCCGGTTTTTGTGATGTATGGAATACTTTACCCGCAGCGCCCCCTACAATTAGGGTATGTGCGAAAATTGGCGAAAATTGAAGGCCCCTAGCGACCAGTGATGCATCGATACGAATGAAACTTTGCAGGTTCATGGTACTCAATGAGTACTACAACTTTGCCTCAGGACATATTGACCGATTTCGCTTAGGTCAGGGGTCAAAGGTCAATTAGTGCAAAAATCGATAATATGCGAGAGTGGAGGTGCCTTCGCGCCAAATGCTACTCCTCCTAGGGTTATGGTCGGATGGTCATGAAAATTCACACTATAATCGTCTGGAATACATTGTGCACAAACGATCGAGCCGGATTTTCGATTTAGATCTTTGTTCACCCATAGCACCCCCTCGAACTTTGGGATTTCCGATTTCAAACCGCATTTTCGGTACTTTTCATTCAAATGGATACCGAATAGTTATCAGTAGATGGAACTGGATGAGATTTGATATGCATAATCTTAAGGTGATTCCCTATCCGCTATATGACATCCATTTTGCTCTATATCTTATAGTTTCCATGCTCGGCGACCCATCGCCGCCTACCGGCTTGTCTGTCTGTTTGTTACTTGCAAAATCGAAGATTTTTCAAGTATATTGGTCAGTCGATTTTGTTATTCTGTCTATCGCCTACAGGTCACAATCTAAACCAATCGTCAAACTTTACCAAGTTGTAGAGGTAGTCTACCTGAGAAGCCTATTGATTTTGAGGTCAAAGGTCAAATTGCTAAAATCGTCATTTTTCCATGTCCGATTGACTTGAAAATTAGACCTCAATTGCATCGTGCATCACTGAAATGGGAAACTATTTTTGAGATCAAAAGGTTAAAGGTAAACTCAGGGTCAAATTTCTAAAATCATCAATTTTAAACTGAAAAATCAATTTACATCCGTTTAACGTGAAAATTAAGCAGCAATTGCATCGTGCATCACTGAATTTGGAAACCAACTATTTTTTTTTAATGTCAAAGGTCAACTCAAGGTCAAACTTCTAAAATCAATTTCAATCTGAAAAAAAAGAATCAATTTTTATCCGATTGACCTGAGCTTAAATTAAGATTGTCAATTTTAAGCTTGATGAAATGGACAATTTGATGCATCCATGGCAACTTTTGCAGTGGGAGGTGGATTTTGCAAGTGTCCACCCTGTTTTTTTTCTTGTTTGTGAACAAAATATCTCAAAGTTGTGGCCGGGTTTGGACGAAACTTGGTGGGCAGGTTGGGTATGTGACAAGGAAGAATTGATTCCATTTTGGTGAAGATCCGAATCCGAATCCGGAGTGATTCTTCACCATTGAGTGATTGGGCTAAAACGATAAATAGCAGGATATTTCAAAATGTTAAAGATGGATTCGGACAAAACTTGGTGGATCAGTTGGTTAGGTGACAAGAACAAGCTCATTAAATTTTAGTTCAGGTTCAAATCCAAATCCGGCCGATCGGTGGGATACAAAACGTAAACAAATCAGCCTGGCGGAGGTGTTTGCTCCATCGAGTGCCCTTTTATTTTTTATTTTTCACTTCTTGTCAGGAATGGGAGCTTGCGCTGGAGCAGCATGTCGCTGCATCCACCTTTCGCTCCAGGGTCCTCCGTCTAGCCAATCCCCCTAGGCAGATGCCCGTCCCATCCTCATCTCCTTGAGATGCTGATCAACCTGCTGCAACCATGAGGCATGTGGTCGGCCCATTAGCCTCCTCCACTCATGAGGCTCCCTCGCTGAGAGAATCTGGTGAACAGGATCGGTGTCAGGAAAACGAGCCACATGTCCATACAGCAGCAGCTGATGCTTACGGACGATGCAGGTAACAAATCTCATTTGAGTCTCTCTCAGCAACCGCTTGTTGGACACAAAGTCTGACCAGCGATAGCCAAGGATTCTCCGAAGAGACCTGGCACCAAAGGAATATAATTTCCTTCTCAGATCCCGGTTGTAGTCCATATCTCACATCCCTAGAGCAAGAATGGAAGCACCAAGGACCTGAAGACTTGAATATTTGTCCTCCTGCACAGGTACCAGCAGCGCCACACCCCATGATCCAGTGAATCCATGACTCTCGAAGCCCGACCCAGACGTCCATTGATCTCTGGCTCACAGCCAGCAGAGACATGAATATCACTGCCAAGGTAAGTGAATCTCTCCGTGACCCCAACAATCTCACCACAAACAGGTACAGACAAGATAGCAGCATCCAAGATGCCATTGAAAGCCTGGATCTTAGTTTTGACCCAGGAAACGTGTAAACTCAGCAGCTCCGATTCCTCATTGAAGCCCTTGAAGGCCCCAAATGGATATGCAGTCTCCAAAGATGACGGTGTCATCTGCGAAATCAAGGTCAGAGATCTTGACCTTCCCAAATGATACACCACAGCTTGATCTCTCCGCAATCCTCCCCAGAATCCAGTCCAAACAAGCGTTGAAAAGTGTGGGGACCAGTACACACCCCTGACGAACTCCAGTAACAACTGGAAATATGTTGGAGATAGTATCACCACATCTCACAGCACTCTAAGTTCCAGAGTATAGTTCAGACATCAGATTGATCCGTTTTTGGTGGCACCTCACGAAGACCAAGAATCCTCCAGAGGGAATCCTGATTCACTGACTCAAACGCTTTGCAGAGATCAACATCAGCTGCAAGTAGCCCCTGCTGAAACTCGTCTGCATTCGGTGAGGACCCAAAGAGCAAGGTTACGGTCAATTGTTGACTTATTTGATGTAAAGACTTATTTGCTGTGGATGCTGGTGCTCAAGCAGATGGTGGCAAATCCCATCAAGAATTATCCTAGCAAAGACCTTGCCTGGCACTGAGGGCAGCATCACCCCTCAGTAGTTGTTGCATTTCTGGCGATCACCCTTCCCTTTCCAGAGAGAGACAACAAGGCCCCTCTTCCAGTCAGTTGGGATGATGCCTGTGTTCCAGGCAAAGCACAGAACTGCATGCAACGACACGAGTACAGCATTTCCACCAGCCTTGAGAAGCTTAGTGTGGATGCCACAGATCCCAGGAGCTTTACCCCATTTCAACTTGTTCATCACAGCTTGTGTTCCAACAAAGGAAGGTGGATCACATTTGATTGAAGGGTCAGCAATAGTGATAGTAACGCCCATGACATCCAACTTGACAGCTAGTGGATCAGCCTGGTGTAGCTGCTCAAACTAACCAGCCCAGCGGGCCTTCACTTTGAACTTCTCTGTCAAGAGCCCACCACCCTCCGCTCTAACACCAGTACACCGAGGGACAGGCTTGGAGGAACGCAATGCGCGAATTTCCCTGTAAGCAGGATGAGAATCACTTGTCCACAGGTGATGATCTACACCCTCACAGATTCCTTGCACATAGGCTTCCTTGTCCACCCTTAACGCACATACAGTTTTACGCCTCAGCAAAATCCATAAAACAAAATTTGACCTCAAAAGTAATTGGTGGTTGAAATCAATAACCAAATATGCAACTCCTCTTCAGATTTCAACTGAATCGGATGAAAATTGACTATTTTAGAAATTCGGCCTATGTTGACCTTTTGGTCTATGTTGACCTCAAAAATAATTGGATAGTTCAATTCAGTGACCTGAAATATAAATCCTCTTCAAATTTCAAGTCAATCGGATGAAAATTAATTTTAGAAATACCACCTTTGTTGTTGGCCTTAGGCTTATATTGGTTGACCATTTGGTCAATGTTGATCTCAGAAATAATTGGTTGGTTGAATTCAGTAACCTGAAATTTAAATCCTCTTCAAAGTTCATGTCAATCGCATGAAAATTGAGGATTTTAGAAATCTCACCTAAGTTGTTGACCTTTTATCCTCAAAAACAATAGGCTTCTTTCCTATGACAAACTCTACCATGTGGTGAAGTTTCGTGAAGATCGGTTTGAAATTGTGACATGACGGGGACGGACGGGGACAGACAGAATCGACTAACCAATATACTGTACTTGAAAAATCTTCGATTTTGCAAGTAACAAACGACGTCTCATTCGCTTTTATATGGAAGATAACATTGCTCCAAGCTCCAAATGGAATAACATCCTAAACTAGAAGGGCACTTGGTAGAGCGCATACCTCTGCCACGTAATGCCTGATCCACGAGAACATATCGGGCCCAATACATTTTTGAAATATGCTATACAGTAATATATTGATTTTGGTCCTATCAATGTTGAAGCATCACTTTAAAAATTAAGTAAATTCTCGTATCCAGATCCGGATTTGGATCTTCACCAAAATTGAATCAATTATTCCTTGTCACACACCCAACATGTCCAAGTTTCGGCCAAATCCATCCACAACCTTTTGAGATAACGTGCTATATGTCGTTTTTGGCCCTATCTATCAATGGTGAAGAATCTCTCAATTGTCACACACCCAAACTGCCCACAAAATTTCATCCGAATCTGTCCACAACTATTTGAGATATCCTGCACACAAACAAAAAAACGAACAAACAGACCCGGGTGAAAACATAACTTCCTTCACCTTCGCTGGTGGAGGTAATGAAAGCAGATCACACAAAAAGGTGAAACAATCTGAATCCAGGCTAGACAGCTTTGTGCCTACCTCTCGGCCATTCTGCCGTAGTGTGGGTATTCATTGCTTTGTTGCACTGAAAGCATTTTTCAGTTCTCTCTTGAACTCGTAGTTCGATTGTGCAATTGCTTTACTCATTTTAATGCTCTAATTTTGCCTTCCTAACTCTGGGGATGGAACCGAGCCGCGGTCACTACACCCACTGCTCATGCCCTGGGAGCCTTTACCTGCTTAATTATTTTTGTTGCCCTCGATGAAGTTACACTTTTGGTGGGGGGGGGGGGGGGGGGAAGTAGAAAACAGAACAGTATGAACAGTTAAGTTTAATGCTTTGCCAATTTCACATTTTCTTGTGTAAATATGGAGGAGGGTGCACAGCCTTGCTTAACGCTTATAAGCCTTGTTAGATTTCACTCCAGGTTTCGACACTTATTTAGTCCACGAGATCCGATCCTCGAATCCAAAATCGTATTTCAATTATGCATTTTAATTAGTATGTGAGAGTAGATCGTGTTTCCAACACAAGGCATCTTTCGTAGGCCGAATCAAAATGGTGGCTAAGACCCCTGTGAGGTGAAGTTGGACTGACCAAGGATAAGCCTTTCATGCTGATAAGCCGTTAATTATCTTCAAAAGGGGTGTTTAAATTTACCCAAGCACCTACTTTCTGCCTGTCCCTTCTCCCAAAGATTTGTTCCATTTGCCTCGTACCGATTTCATAAATGTCTCTCGTATCATAAGAGCACGCACCTGCCTCGTGCGTTGGATCACTTGTTCTGTGGAATGACCACTTCAACAGAAAATATATGAGGAAGTGGTAATTTTATTGGGTGGCTTGTGTTCCTCCAGGAACAAGCCTCACAAAAAGCTATTACAACAATGCTGTGTCATTTCATCGAGTGAGTCCCCACTGGTTATCAGATCTGTAATCTATATATCTTGGCGAGGCCGTACAATCTTCAATGCTCTTGTGTATTTGCATTTGTGATGGTTGGTCATGCAGGCAGCTTAATCAGGAATGTATGTAACAAATTAAATGATTGGTTCAATGTAATTTCCATGGTGACTAAGTGCATTATTACGGCAAGTGCCGACACCCTCTGCACTAAACTGCTTTGTTTGATTGTTGTCTCCTTTATTGTATCCAGGAGCTCTACATTCCCTGTTGGGAGCGATTGATAGCAGGGCCACAGAGGAGGTGAATTGGCATTGCATCACTTCCCATACATTGCATTTCATTCCTCTATCTAGGTGTCGAACATGAACCGCTGCAGACGAACTCGAGCAGTGATTAATATTGCTCATGTTAGATTTTGTATTTGACTCTTTTGCTTGATGATGGCCCTCCCAACACAACTTGTTCGAGCGCCTTGGCTTGTGAAGGATAATATCACGTCATGAAATGTGAAGGATAACATCTTGTTCAGATTATCTGTGAATGGCAGAGTTCCATTATTTATCTTATCCTCTGATATTTTGCTTGCTGTAGAAATTGCTCTTGGAGTTTGATTGCTTTGGAATGTTTTTGTTTACTTATTTTTTATTGTGTCAGTTCACTGTATTCGGTTGATTCAATTGAGATGAGTCTTTTTAGCTTGTTTATGGTCGACATTAAATTGATTGAGAATTAAGGCATGGTTTTGGATGAATGTAGTGGCAGGAAGTGACAAAAAGACATAGTTGGCTTCGAGTTTTAGGAGAGGGAGGAAAAATAATGATGATTTGTCAATGAGAGTACCCCTCGGGAATGGCAGTGAACATGTGCTGTTCAATTGGAGATGCAGCTGGTACCTATTTTACAATATTCGCTATTTCCGCTGATGTCCAGAAAGCATCTGCAGTAAACTCGCTCGTTGACTCGCGACAGCGGAAAACTTACAGGGACGAATGCCAGAGCAGAGTGGCTTTGGCCGGACAGACGTGGTTGTAGCCTGTGCCAGAGTGCTGATCGTGGTGGAAGATCTGTGAAGCTCCAAACCAGCCAAACAAGCCAGATCAGAACTGAAAACACGTATTGACAGAAGTGTTGAGCTGTTGGCACAAAAAGGCATAGTTGGCTTCGAGTTTTAGGAGAGGGAGGAAAAATAACGAGGATTTTTCACTCCTCGGAGATGTATTGTGGCCATCGCTTGGTCATCTGAATTGACTGTCAAGAGCTCCCTCGTTCAAAGGTAAACTGAGGGCAAGCGACAACTGTCCCCCTAGTTGCAGGAGTATCGAAGGTAGCACCATCTTTTTGATTGCCTTTGACCAATGATTATGCTCCTATCTTCCAGCCACGAGTGGTTGTGAAAACCATGAATAAAAAATATATATATATAAGCTCACCGATATGCCATGGTGTCTGCAGACCAACAGATGCTGCATCATGTTTCATCCTTGATCAAATGCCTAGTCTTTGCTATTCAATAGCATGGGCTCAGGTGTTACTGGATCTCATTACGTTCCCTTGCCTTCCAACCAGAGTTTGATTGCACCTCTTATTTCCTCATTCCCTCATTCCCAGTGCTCTTGACCGAAGACCATTACCCCACAGCACACAAACACTGACATCAGTTGCCATTTCTCAGCCTGCAATTAATATTTTTTTTCAACTCGAAGTTTATTTGCACGTTTACTGCTGTGGGAAATGGTGCAACTGATGCTTGGATTGTTTGCCTTTCATCAGAGTGAAATAGTGGTTTGGGGTGGGGGTGGGGGGGGGTTCTTGTTCAATGGAACCAATCGCACCAAGCCTTGTTCTTCAACTTCCATATGCAAGCATGATACTTATTCCACAAGTATTGTGCTTTGGTTAGGAATGTTAAGGCTTGGATATTTTGATATTCCCTTTGGGTTTTGATGTGGAAATTAACATTAGAAGAACTAGAAGCACCCGCTCCCTACGGGAGCCGTCAAGGGGTCATATTATTATATTTATGCTTATTTTACTCCAAGGGGTCCCAGGATTACACACCCAAAAAATGGTTGCGATCAGTTCAGCCGTTTTTGCGGTACCTTGGAACAGACAGACAGACGGTGAATTATAGTAAGACGCCATGTTTTTTGGAATTGGCCATTGTACTGTGATCTGCTGTCCATGTGTCTGTTTAGTCTGATTTATTTGGCCAATGGAACTGTCCATATCGGCTCTGTAGTCAATGGTGTGGCGTCGCTGTGCCTTTGCTTTTTCTCCACCTCGTGGGCCATCATGACCCCGGTCGTGTGACCATGTGCATTTTGCACCTCAAGTGTTTACATTGCCTTTATTTCCTCACTGTGGCATCTTGATTAAATACCATGTAAACCTTATCATCGGTGAACCCCTAATTATTTTTTTTTCTTGTTTGACATCACGACTCTAAAATTCCCCATTTTAAAGTTTTTATTTTTATTTATTTATTTATTTTATTTTGGTGCATCATCAGTGAGGGAAAGGCTTTGCATTCTTGTGAGCATGAAGTTGTTTTTATCCCCATGTTAGGGTACTTCATTCCTTGACAAAAAAAAACATCATATATAAAGAAATTAAAATTTTATCTTTGCAACCATGTGGAATACATTCGCTTTGGGTTTCCATGAAATTAACAAGTCCAAGTAGCAATTTGTCAGCAACACTTGACTTTTTCGTGTCGCTTTGTTGTTCACGCGTTCTTGAATAATGATTTGTTTAATATCTTCTGCAGGGTATGAAGGTGTCGTGTACACATTTCCAGTGTGCCGCTGGTGCTTTCACATTCCTGCTGGAACAGCTTGGACCAGGATACAGTAATGACATGGCAGCAAGCACCCTTTCCCTGCATGCCAATCTCATGCTGGTGAGAACTTCCACTAAATACTTTTATAATAATTTGTATGGAAGGAGTCATTGCATGCTTAGAGGCTTTTGAAGCGTAGACATTTTTTTTAATGGATTGTTGAGATAGAGGGGCATTGCACGGTGTTTGGTAAGCCAATTAAATGGAATGGGGAGCTTGCTAGACGCAAAATTCTTCTCCAACCTTTGTAACTCGTGCGATGAGGCATGGGATTTTTGTGACCTAATCGCCTTTAAAAGTGACGAACAGGACTGGATGTAGTTTGAAACTTGTTCTGTTTGAGAGGGAAAGGGATTGTTTGGTGTTGTATCGTTAAAAGGAGGACATTCATCTGCTATCGTTAAGGAGGACATTCATCTGCTATCGTTAAGGAGGACATTCATCTGCTATCGTTAAGGAGGACATTGAAGGTTTTTATCTTTGCCTGACTTTGAACTTGTGGAGCTTGTGTGTCATTAGCCCGTCCCCCATGCAACGGGAGACTCGGTTTTGAAATCGCTTGTGTTCGTCTTTTTTAAAATTATAATATATATATTTTAAACCATTTGAGCATTTTCCATCAAATTTTCTACAAACTCTTATTATGAGAATATGGAGAATATTAATTAATAATTGGGTCAAAGGGAAAAGTCACAGGAAGTAGAAGTAGACCTTAGCCCATCCGCCACTGTGTTCGCGTGACGGCCAGTGCTTTATTTTTTTAAATCGCTGTCGTGTTTATTTATTTACCATTTGAGCTTCAGTGTGTGTTTATGTCCAGGCCATAACTTATTTACTATTTAAGCTTTTGTGTTCAGATTTTCAAGTAGCTTTTATTATGAGAATATGGATAACACATATGAATAAATTGTACAATTTGTTTTCGTCAAGTTTAGTTTGAGTAAAAAGCGGACAAAGAGGGTTCTTGCATTTTGAGATGCTTTCTCGTTTTATTCTGACTTTATTTTGAATGACACTTTGACAAACAAGGTGTTTAGGTTTGGACAAATGTCATCACAAGCTTTGTTTGTCACTGTTTACTGTGCAGGGCCAAGCACAGGAGTGTCTACTGGAAAAGTCGATGCTGGACAACCGCAAGAGCTTTTTAATTGCTCGCATCAGTGCGCAGGTGTGTGAGCAATTGTAGTTTCTATTCTCCTCTTTCTTTCCCCCCCAAAAAAAACCACAACAATGTACTTGTCTTCTGCATGTAGCCATTGTCATACCAGCTTCACTTCGAACAGTTGATCGAATCGGAAAGAAAATTTAAGATTATTGATATCCCAAACAGCCATTTAAAGTGAAAATTTTGTTTATGATTACAGATTAGCAAAGCGAATGATTGAAAGTGCTCAATAAAAAAAAAATAAGTGAATGCTTTTCCTGTTTTTATGTTTTTTTTCAAGCTGGTCTTCCAAGCACTTTCAAGTTATTCAGAATATGAAAGCCAGGGTCCTGGTGCCGACTCGTAGCTTTATCATGTCACTCCAATCAAAACACTTCACTGGTTTCCTGTGCACAAACAAATAGATTTTTGAATAACCCTAATGTCCTTTAAAGCAAAATATAATTGTTTCTGGCACCATTTCTTACCTAATCACACCTTGCAAGAAAGTTTCATCCTAACAATGGGAATCTGCCGGTAGTTCTTAACTCGAGGACGAACACTTGTGCCAATCGAGCATTCTTCAGATGCTTCTCAACTGCATAACTATCTCTGCCTTTTTTAAATTCACATAATCTCATCACTTACGGTTGGGGCTGACAGGATGACCTTGAGGTACGTACACTCGCCTCGAAGCTGTCTTGCCTGGGTTTGATTCTCATCCCAGCTATAACCTGTCATTTCGGTGTTTCACAAGCAGGGTGATTCATCAATGTGTGTACCGTCCCTCAGATGGATGTTAAACCGGCGTGCTATCTTCCGGCATTTGTTGGTGGATGTTAATGATCCCATGGTGTCTTTCGCAAGAGTAGGCAGGCTATCGCCGGCACCATGGACCAATTCTAAATCCCTACTCTAACCTACAGAGGGATTTCCTTGCTCCATAGCATCAGCAGCACAGCCGTGCCCTTAGCCAATGATACTGCCGTCCTGCAGCTTTGTGCCGTATACGAATGAAGAAGAAGAAGATTTACAGTTATTAAATCTGTTCAACTTCCATCCTTTTTACAGTTGCCTTTTTTTTACCTCTTCTTCAGGTGAAGTGTTATGAGATTTTACTTCTCAAGGAAAAGCACTTGATATGAATGGTTGATTGACCTTGTATGATGTGCGTTGCATGGTACTTTGAGGTACCAAAATAAACTGTCAATCGTTGTTGAAATTTGTTTTTTTGAAACGGTGGAACTCTTAAATGATAGACAAATCAAGTCATAGTCAAATTCAAAGCTGTGTTCACAGCATCATGAGCCAAATGCTCAGACAGATGGAAACACCAAAAATGTAAACCTGCTTGTTTGATCATCCGATCTGAACACTTGCCTCGTAATTACATTTTCTTTTAATTTGGTTGTTGTATTTGTCACTTTTTTAATTTTTTTTAATTTTTTGCAGGTATCTGACTATTATAGCAATGCATGTCGTTCACTTGAGAGCAGTGATGCTGCATTGGGACGGTTCCAACGTGAGTGGCGGAAGCATTTACGGTTTAAGACGCTCTTCTTCAGCTCGATTGCGCAGGTCCGTGGCCACATTCCTCCTTTCACTGCAGAAACTTCCTTCGATTTATTGCTGTTGAAATGTTCTTGCTTTAAAAATTTTTTTAATTTTTAAAATATTTTAAGTAAATGGATTACAGCTGTTTGATTGTTTGTTTGTTTTCTTGATTTGTGGATATACTGAATTTTTATATTTTAAAATTTTATCACAATTTGTTGTTTTTTGCGATCTCTGCATGTTTCATTGCTTGACCAGCCACAGTAGCAGCTTGAGATGAGTGTGCAAACATTTGTGATGAGTGTGCAGTGGGTTTGAGGAGTATTGCTTGTGTTCCGGTGTTTGCTGATTGTTACACTTTCTGAACATATTTTGTGACGCGAAATGACATTTTGCTGACCGATTAAGAATCGTTGATTTTAAAAAAAAAACAATTTGCTGTCACAATGTGATCCAATGGGAAAAATATAAATGTGACATATTTGATAATGGGAATAAAAGAGCACCAACATTTGTGAATGTTCAATGAAGGTGAAAAAGTAATTATGTATAAAAAAAAATAAAGTAAAGAAACAAACTGGTTTGGATGCCAACCGAGTTGAGCTTGCATGATGTGGAAATTGGACAAAATGCATTTCAGTAATGTGCATCATAAGCAGGGAGACCAAAAATGGACTTGGTTGCTCTTTTTCCTTTTTCCCCCCTTTTGCCGTTGTTTGTTGATGGAAAATGGAGTGTTTTAGAATGTGCGTGTGTCCGTGCGCTTTTATAACTAAATGGAGGTGATTGGTGTTATCAATTGTGCAGAAATTCAAGGAGAGCCAACCAATCATTTGCTCCATTCTCTATTCAACTAATTTGAAACGAAGAAGAAAAAGCAGACAACCTCAGGCAAAGATCTGTGATCTGTGGTCCACAAACTACTTCAAGCCTGGATGCTGGCTCTGGCATGCAGCCATTTTTATATCAGAGCCACAGCTCATTTCCAGCTACGTGCCAAAGCATGGAATTTCTTGTGGCAGGAGATAGCCACGCCATCATCGTTGTGGTTCTGCTCCTTGCTAGATCATAACTGGCATGATGTAGTATTTTATGAATGTACGTGAGCAGTTATGCAAGCTTTTTTGTGCTCATCCACTGTCTGGTTGGCATCGGTTTTCTGCCACTGCTTCATGGGTTATTTTGGTTGTGTATAGGTAGAGCATGCTTTGTGGGTGAGCATTGTGTGCACAGTGTTTTTGTTTTTTTGCTTTTCCCCTTTTCCTTCCTTAAGTGCTTGCCTTATGTTCATCCTCTGTTGTTTCTCTTGTCAGATTTATGCTTTGTGCCCTTGCTTTAGTATCGACTCTATCTTCTTCTTTAATGGCCATAATTATTTCCATGTTCTTGTGGGGTTGGCCCAAGTCATTCACAAACCGGCTGGCCAGGCCTGACGTTTGACTAAGGTTAGGGCAGGAATTTGGAATTTGGCCGTGGTGCTCGGCGATAGCTCGCCTGATCTTCGCGAAGAACACCGTGCACCATGGAATCTTTAACATCTACCGACTATTGCCAGCAGACGGGATGCCCAGTTTAACATCCCTCCGAGGGACGGCACACACATTGATGAAACACTGGGATGACAGTTTATTTGCTGGGTTGGGATTCAAACCCAGGCAAGACAGCTCAGAGGTGAGTGTGCGTACATCTCGGCCATTGGTACTGACTGTGTAGAAGTGCTTATTCTTATTCCAGTTCTACTTTCACCATTGTTGTAAATTAATTGTCAACCAGTTTGCTGAGTGAACCTTGAGTTTTTACCAGTTTGTGGGAGAGTAACTCATTAGGTAGAGACCACTCGGAGGGAGAATATGATGACATGAGTGACCTTGGTCCACGAATTTGACCAATCGGGACATTTGGTTGTCATGGTGATGGTGGCATGCCTCAGCATGTATGCAATCTCACGTACATTCTGTCGATGTTATCATCAATATAATTTTGATCTAATATCACTTTTTTTTTATTTGAAACTTTGATACACTCGATTATGGTATCTTTCAACATTCCTTACAAAAATATGAATTACAAGATCTGATGGAATTACTACTTTTGTTAGAGTGCACATGAGATTGAGGGTTGTTATTGGTGGTGGTGGTTTTTTTTCTTCTTAAATTATTATTTGTTTATTTTTTCAATTTTTTTTTAGTATTTGCTTTGGAACACTTGTGTTCATGTTCGTTCCAAGGTGCAATGAGAAGGAAATGGTAGCAATGATACAAACAACATTATGAATGAGAATAGTAGGAGAATAGTCTGCATTTTCTATTTTGATTTGCCGCTGGCTCTTGGGAGGTGCTCAAAGGTGAGAGTGGTGGTTTTTCATCAATCGCAAACTTGTGACGCACCTAGCTCAAAGATTTTCTTCCTCCAACGATATTTACAAAGCCTTCAACACTGTTTTGCACTCGCACATTCATACTGTCCTTCGCTCAATGTATACCAGATGATCATCCATCTAAATCGCCAGCACCTTCGTCAGGGTCACGACTACGTTGGCAAAACAAGGGGAAAAAATAGAAGGGCACTCGGTAGAATGCATACCTCCACCACGCAATGCTTGCTGCACGAGAACATAACGGGCCCAATACATTTTTGAAATATCATGCCATACGTCGTTTTTGGCCCTATCTCTCAATGGTGAAGAATCGCTTTAAAAATTCTTGTCGTTGGATCCGGATCCGGATCTTCACCAAAATCTAATCAGTTCGTTCTTGTCACACACCAAATGATCCGTCCACAACTTTTTGACATGTCCTGTACACAGACAGACAGACAGAAAGGGGTGAAAACGAAACCTCCTTCACCTTCAGTGGTGGAGGTAATAATGGTAACATCGGGGTAAAACAGGGGGATCCTCCATCACCTCTTTTGTTTAACTTGGCACTTGACCGTTTGTTTGACATGAGCTGAAAAATGAAGGGGTGCCTTACTGTTGTAGGATTGCAGGTACCAGGAACATGGAGCTGAAGAAAATCCTTGAGCTAGGTGTGATCGAAGATTGTTGTTGTTGTCATTCAAATGAATTTTTTTTTTTAATGAAATAATTATTTTATTTTATCTTCTGTGCTTGTTTGCTGTTCGCAGTATTACATGGGGAAGCAAGCAGATGAGCAGCAATCAAAGTACGGAGAAAGTGTAAGTTTCATTCCTTGTTTTTAGGCTGAGGAAAAGTGAGGACTTATCGCTGGAGTCCACTGCTGTGAATTTATTCCGTGTTGTCATTCGGCATTCTCTTGCAATGTTGTCTTTACATTAGGACAGAGCACATTTCATCGGGTGCTGGAGTGTTTCCCATTCAAATTGTGCACGGACAATGGGAGCATCGCCGAGACGTAATCTATGATAGATAAAGCCGTTGCTGCGGCCTGCTTGGCAGATTGACGCCAACAAAAGCAAAGGCCCAGTCGATAAATGTCGGAGATAAACACTTTTGTAGTTTTTGGTAGAAATGTATTGAGGCAAGTGTGAGCTGAGTAGTGTATATATGTGTGTGTATATATTGTTGCGGGCCAGGGTCCGGTGGTGAGAATGACTGCTATATAGGGGAAGTTACGTCATCTCCCACCAGACTCCC
>CM068952.1:21444886-21463878 GCA_035128595.1 Eptatretus atami | reverse complement strand
CAGAGAGAGATGATTGGTTTGGTGTTGTATCGTTAAAAGCGAGACATTCATCTGCTATCGTTAAGGAGGACATTCATCTGCTATCGTTAAGGAGGACATTCATCTGCTATCGTTAAGGAGGACATTGAAGGTTTTTATCTCTTGCCTGACTTTGAACTTGTGGAGCTTGTGTGTCATTAGCCCGTCCCCCATGCAACGGGAGACTCGGTTTTGAATCGCTTGTGTTCGTCTTTTTTAAAATTATAATATATATATTTTAAACCATTTGAGCATTTTCCATCAATTTTCTACAAACTCTTATTATGAAATATGGAGAATATTAATTAATAATTGGGTCAAAGGGGAAAAGTCACAGGAAGTAGAAGTAGACCTTAGCCCATCCGCCACTGTGTTCGCGTGACGGCCAGTGCTTTATTTTTTAAATCGCTGTCGTGTTATTTATTTACCATTTGAGCTTCAGTGTGTGTTATGTCCAGGCCATAACTTATTTACTATTTAAGCTTTTGTGTTCAGATTTTCAAGTAGCTTTTATTATGAGAATATGGTAACACATATGAATAAATTGTACAATTTGTTTTCGTCAAGTTTAGTTTGAGTAAAAAGCGGACAAAGAGGGTTCTTGCATTTTGAGATGCTTTTCTCGTTTTATTCTGACTTTATTTTGAATGACACTTTGACAAACAAGGTGTTTAGGTTTGGACAAATGTCATCACAAGCTTTGTTTGTCACTGTTTACTGTGCAGGGCCAAGCACAGGAGTGTCTACTGGAAAAGTCGATGCTGGACAACCGCAAGAGCTTTTAATTGCTCGCATCAGTGCGCAGGTGTGTGAGCAATTGTAGTTTCTATTCTCCTCTTTCTTTCCCCCCCAAAAAAAACCACAACAATGTACTTGTCTTCTGCATGTAGCCATTGTCATACCAGCTTCACTTCAACAGTTGATCGAATCGGAAAGAAAATTAAGATTATTGATATCCCAAACAGCCATTTAAAGTGAAAATTTTGTTTATGTATACAGATTAGCAAGCGAATGATTGAAAGTGCTCAATAAAAAAAAAATAAGTGAATGCTTTTCCTGTTTTTATGTTTTTTTTCAAGCTGGTCTTCCAAGCACTTTCAAGTTATTCAGAATATGAAAGCCAGGGTCCTGGTGCCGACTCGTAGCTTTATCATGTCACTCCAATCAAAACACTTCACTGGTTTCCTGTGCACAAACAAATAGATTTTTGAATAACCCTAATGTCCTTTAAAGCAAAATATAATTGTTTCTGGCACCATTTCTTACCTAATCACACCTTGCAAGAAAGTTTCATCCTAACAATGGGAATCTGCCGGTAGTTCTTAACTCGGGACGAACACTTGTGCCAATCGAGCATTCTTCAGATGCTTCTCAACTGCATAACTATCTCTGCCTTTTTTAAATTCACATAATCTCATCACTTACGGTTGGGGCTGACAGGATGACCTTGAGGTACGTACACTCGCCTCGAAGCTGTCTTGCCTGGGTTTGATTCTCATCCCAGCTATAACCTGTCATTTCGGTGTTTCACAAGCAGGGTGATTCATCAATGTGTGTACCGTCCCTCAGATGGATGTTAAACCGGCGTGCTATCTTCCGGCATTTGTTGGTGGATGTTAATGATCCCATGGTGTCTTTCGCAAGAGTAGGCAGGCTATCGCCGGCACCATGGACCAATTCTAAATCCCTACTCTAACCTACAGAGGGATTTCCTTGCTCCATAGCATCAGCAGCACAGCCGTGCCCTTAGCCAATGATACTGCCGTCCTGCAGCTTTGTGCCGTATACGAATGAAGAAGAAGAAGATTTACAGTTATTAAAATCTGTTCAACTTCCATCCTTTTTACAGTTGCCTTTTTTTACCTCTTCTTCAGGTGAAGTGTTATGAGATTTTACTTCTCAAGGAAAAGCACTTGATATGAATGGTTGATTGACCTTGTATGATGTGCGTTGCATGGTACTTTGAGGTACCAAAATAAACTGTCATCGTTGTTGAAATTTGTTTTTTTGAAACGGTGGAACTCTTAAATGATAGACAAATCAAGTCATAGTCAAATTAAAGCTGTGTTCACAGCATCATGAGCCAAATGCTCAGACAGATGGAAACACCAAAAATGTAAACCTGCTTGTTTGATCATCCGATCTGAACACTTGCCTCGTAATTACATTTTCTTTTAATTTGGTTGTTGTATTTGTCACTTTTTAATTTTTTTAATTTTTGCAGGTATCTGACTATTATAGCAATGCATGTCGTTCACTTGAGAGCAGTGATGCTGCATTGGGACGGTTCCAACGTGAGTGGCGGAAGCATTTACGGTTTAAGACGCTCTTCTTCAGCTCGATTGCGCAGGTCCGTGGCCACATTCCTCCTTTCACTGCAGAAACTTCCTTCGATTTATTGCTTTGAAATTTCTTGCTTTAAAAATTTTTTTTAATTTTTAAAATATTTTAAGTAAATGGATTACAGCTGTTTGATTGTTTGTTTGTTTTCTTGATTTGTGGATATACTGAATTTTATATTTTAAAATTTTATCACAATTTGTTGTTTTTGGCGATCTCTGCATGTTTCATTGCTTGACCAGCCACAGTAGCAGCTTGAGATGAGTGTGCAAACATTTGTGATGAGTGTGCAGTGGGTTTGAGGAGTATTGCTTGTGTTCCGGGTTTTGCTGATTGTTACACTTTCTGAACATATTTTGTGACGCGAAATGACATTTTGCTGACCGATTAAGAATCGTTGATTTTAAAAAAAAACAATTTGCTGTCACAATGTGATCCAATGGGAAAAATATAAATGTGACATATTTGATAATGGGAATAAAAGAGCACCAACATTTGTGATGTTCAATGAAGGTGAAAAAGTAATTATGTATAAAAAAAATAAAGTAAAGAAAACAAACTGGTTTGGATGCCAACCGAGTTGAGCTTGCATGATGTGGAAATTGGACAAAATGCATTTCAGTAATGTGCAATCATAAGCAGGGAGCCAAAAATGGACTTGGTTGCTCTTTTTCCTTTTTCCCCCTTTTGCCGTTGTTTGTTGATGGAAAATGAGTGTTTTAGAATGTGCGTGTGTCCGTGCGCTTTTATAACTAAATGGAGGTGATTGGTGTTATCCATTGTGCAGAAAATTCAAGGAGAGCCAACCAATCATTTGCTCCATTCTTATTCAACTAATTTGAAACGAAGAAGAAAAAGCAGACAACCTCAGGCAAAGATCTGTGATCTGTGGTCCACAAACTACTTCAAGCCTGGATGCTGGCTCTGGCATGCAGCCATTTTTATATCAGAGCCACAGCTCATTTCCAGCTACGTGCCAAAGCATGGAATTTCTTGTGGCAGGAGATAGCCACGCCATCATCGTTGTGGTTCTGCTCCTTGCTAGATCATAACTGGCATGATGTAGTATTTTATGAATGTACGTGAGCAGTTATGCAAGCTTTTTTGTGCTCATCCACTGTCTGGTTGGCATCGGTTTTCTGCCACTGCTTCATGGGTTTATTTTGGTTGTGTATAGGTGAGCATGCTTTGTGGGTGAGCATTGTGTGCACAGTGTTTTTGTTTTTTTGCTTTTCCCCTTTTCTTCCTTAAGTGCTTGCCTTATGTTCATCCTCTGTTGTTTTCTCTTGTCAGATTTATGCTTTGTGCCCTTGCTTTAGTATCGACTCTATCTTCTTCTTTAATGGCCATAATTATTTCCATGTTCTTGTGGGGTTGGCCCAAGTCATTCACAAACCGGCTGGCCAGGCCTGACGTTTGACTAAGGTTAGGGCAGGAATTTGGAATTTGGCCGTGGTGCTCGGCGATAGCTCGCCTGATCTTCCGAAGAACACCGTGCACCATGGAATCTTTAACATCTACCGACTATTGCCAGCAGACGGATGCCCAGTTTAACATCCTCCGAGGGACGGCACACACATTGATGAAACACTGGGATGACAGTTTATTTGCTGGGTTGGGATTCAAACCCAGGCAAGACAGCTCAGAGGTGAGTGTGCGTACATCTCGGCCATTGGTACTGACTGTGTAGAAGTGCTTATTCTTATTCCAGTTCTACTTTCACCATTGTTGTAAATTAATTGTCAACCAGTTTGCTGAGTGAACTTGAGTTTTTACCAGTTTGTGGGAGAGTAACTCATTAGGTAGAGACCACTGAAGGGAGATATGATGACATGAGTGACCTTGGTCCACGAATTTGACCAATCGGGACATTTGGTTGTCATGGTGATGGTGGCATGCCTCAGCATGTATGCAATCTCACGTACATTCTGTCGATGTTATCATCAATATAATTTTGATCTAAATCACTTTTTTTTATTTGAAACTTTGATCACTCGATTATGGTATCTTTCAACATTCCTTACAAAAATATGAATTACAAGATCTGATGGAATTACTACTTTTGTTAGAGTGCACATGAGATTGAGGGTTGTTATTGGTGGTGGTGGTTTTTTTTCTTCTTAAATTATTATTTGTTTATTTTTCAATTTTTTTTATTTGCTTTGGAACACTTGTGTTCATGTTCGTTCCAAGGTGCAATGAGAAGGAAATGGTCAATGATACAAACAACATTATGAATGAGAATAGTAGGAGAATAGTCTGCATTTTCTATTTTGATTTGCCGCTGGCTCTTGGGAGGTGCTCAAAGGTGAGAGTGGTGGTTTTTCATCAATCGCAAACTTTGACCACCTAGCTCAAAGATTTTCTTCCTCCAACGATATTTACAAAGCCTTCAACACTGTTTTGCACTCGCACATTCATACTGTCCTTCGCTCAATGTATACCAGATGATCATCCATCTAAATCGCCAGCACCTTCGTCAGGGTCACGACTACGTTGGCAAAACAAGGGGAAAAAATAGAAGGGCACTCGTAGAATGCATACCTCCACCACGCATGCTTGCTGCACGAGAACATAACGGGCCCAATACATTTTTGAAATATCATGCCATACGTCGTTTTTGGCCCTATCTCTCAATGGTGAAGAATCGCTTTAAAAATTCTTGTCGTGGATCCGGATCCGGATCTTCACCAAAATCTAATCAGTTCGTTCTTGTCACACACCAAATGATCCGTCCACAACTTTTTGACATGTCCTGTACACAGACAGACAGACAGAAAGGTGGAAAACGAAACCTCCTTCACCTTCAGTGGTGGAGGTAATAATGGTAACATCGGGGTAAAACAGGGGATCCTCCATCACTCTTTTGTTTAACTTGGCACTTGACCGTTTGTTTGACATGAGCTGAAAAATGAAGGGTGCCTTACTGTTGTAGGATTGCAGGTACCAGGAACATGGAGCTGAAGAAAATCCTTGAGCTAGGTGTGATCGAAGATTGTTGTTGTTGTCATTCAAATGAATTTTTTTTTTTAATGAAATAATTATTTTTTATTTATCTTCTGTGCTTGTTTGCTGTTCGCAGTATTACATGGGGAAGCAAGCAGATGAGCAGCAATCAAAGTACGGAGAAAGTGTAAGTTTCATTCCTTGTTTTTAGGCTGAGGAAAGTGAGGACTTATCGCTGGAGTCCACTGCTGTGAATTTATTCCGTGTTGTCATTCGGCATTCTCTTGCAATGTTGTCTTTACATTAGGACAGAGCACATTTCATCGGGTGCTGGAGTGTTTCCCATTCAAATTGTGCACGGACAATGGGAGCATCGCCGAGACGTAATCTATGATAGATAAAGCCGTTGCTGCGGCCTGCTTGGCAGATTGACGCCAACAAAAGCAAAGGCCCAGTCGATAAATGTCGGAGATAAACACTTTTGTAGTTTTTGGTAGAAATGTATTGAGGCAAGTGTGAGCTGAGTAGTGTATATATGTGTGTGTATATATTGTTGCGGCCAGGGTCCGGTGGTGAGAATGACTGCTATATAGGGGAAGTTACGTCATCTCCCACCAGACTCCCGGAATTGTAGGCCGTCGCTCACGGATAATTCCGTGATGCGGCAGGTCGCTTAACCGACCGTGGACGCCAATACCTCCACCACATAGCGTAGGGTCTTTTTGTCTCGAACCAATTTACCTAATTAACCACACGGTGTCGTCTACCGGGAACCACGCCCTCGGTACGCCTTGCCCGAACCGGATCACTCTACCAACTACGGTAGAGTACCAACTACCAACTCCGGATCGGATGCAGCTGAGCGGAACTACCAAGGACGTACCGCTAGAATGAACAGATTATCGTGGATAAAGACCCGGCTAAACTTAGATCCGAACCATGCTGACCAATGATGGAAAAGACAAAAACGAACTGGGAACATTTCTAAATAATTTATTTACAATAAAGCGAGGAAAAATATGTGTCACAGGAAACAGGTTTATTGGGTGTGTTATGCAGGGGAAAGAAAGAAGCGTAGTGCGACAATTTACAGCAACTTACAAAAGAAGACACATAGTGGGGCAACTTAGCTAAATATAGCATAACAATTGTGCATTTTGTGAGGAAAGCACCAATTTGGCACACTAGTAGCCTATCATTATGAACAGATTTGGATATTGGGCCATCTCAAATTTTTGATGGCAGTGGAAAATGGCTGCCACAGCCATCAGCGGCTGAATTTGAGATGGCCAATATCCAAATCTGTTCATAATGATAGGCTACTAGTGTGCCAAATTTGGTGCTTTCCTCACAAAATGCACAATTGTTATGCTAAGTTGCCCCACTAACAGAGCAGACTTGTCAGGAGAATAATACAGGCAAGATTTACAATGATCAAAATAAAACACTTGTGCAATTCTACTTAAAGACGGCGCCACACACTCAGATGCACACTCAGACGAAAATAAACCCAGATGTATGGCCAAGGACCTTTTGAAGCCAGAGAGGGAGGTGAGCTGAGATCGCAGTTCTTTCGCGTACCTGAACGTTGGAGGGAAGGGATGCTCCTTGGTGCGGCACCTGTCAATGGTCGTGCGGCTCGGTCCACGGCGCCCGCGTGGAGACAGTGTCTACGAAGGAGCCCAGGTCGAGTAGAGCGGAGTCAGAGGCGGGGATCAGGGCTGCAGACAAGACCCTCAAGAGAACCGGTCAAGGTCGGGTCGAGGTCTTCCCAGCTCTCTCACACTCGAAACGAACGACCCCCAAAGAGCGCAACCATTCCACGACCTTCCTCCTTTCTTTCGCTATCAGCCGACGAACTATCTCACTCCAACGCTCCGCTCAAGACGACACTTTCCAGCTCACTCTCAACACGATTCACTTTCCAGCTCACCAGACCACTCTGAACGAATGGTGTCGTAATTTATAGATCGCCCCGCAGCGGGGTGGGGCCTTGTGAAGACGACGTCACTGTTGCCCTGATTGGACAGGCTTCCATGGGGCTGCCCTTTCTGGCGGGTTTCGGCCATACCGGGAAGCCCGCCCACTCCGCGTGTCCGGACTCGCCAAAAAGGTACTACACAAAGATTCTGCCTCGGAAAGCGAGTCGCCGGTTAGGCGAGTAGGCGAACACGCGCTTGTTCAGCCATGCGAGCGAGATGAAGGTGCACGAGCAGGCAGAGGGTACCGTGGGTCATCGTGGATGGGATATAATGATTTATTAATCTAACTAAAAAAAAACCGCAATGCACCCAGTGTCTCCACTACACACAAGGTAGGGATCTATCTACACATATACTTAAAGGAAATAACTGACTTCGGGCAACTATATGTTTGTATGCATACGGTTCCTAGAACCGTAACAATATATATGTGTATATATATGTGTATATATATATATATATATATATATATATATTGTACACACAACAACAAGCATTTAATGGCCATTTTCCCTGCTAAAGCGGGGGTTAGTCTATGTGTATATATATATCTCTATTATAATACCAAGCTTGCACACTAAAAACTCGGCTCGCCGTCACACGATCCCTATGAAACTGCTGTGGCACTTAGCGGACATGCGACAATGTTTGGGAAGTCTTGGCGTTCCATAGTACCACTTGCATTTGCACAATGTGTATTTTTGTCATTCCCCGTGTACGGTCTGTCGTCTGCTACCAGCTATGTTGTACTGCTATCCCGTGCATGTGCACGGGTATCGCTAGTATATACATATTGCATCTCCCTGCTTTTCCTCCACTTTGAATAAGATTATTTATGATGACACGTGCCTTTTGTGGTGTTTTATTTATTAATTTTTTTTGGCAGTTGATGTTGTACAATCCAAAACCATGACAAAAATTTTCACTGATTTGATGAGAAAAATGTACCCTCTACCTTTATGTATCATAAAGTATTCACTGCACAAAAACAAGACTCCAAGCATCAGCATTCACCATAATCTATTGAATGGCATAATAAGATACCCTGCAACAGAATTTGGGTTGCAAAAACAAGAGTGTGTTTCACAATCAACACTAATTTGTCACAGTTGTGTTTGCTTGGAACCCCTTTTACAATTGGCTTGTCCCAGGGCTGGCTTGGGTTTTCTACACATGTATTTGACTGTACTTTCTTCCATCCATGCCACATCAATTGGGTTAAAAGCTCATTCGTCGTTTATAGGTTGTTGCTTAATTTCACAATTGTTCTCTCGACAATGTTCCAACAGTTCTCAATCACGTTGAGATCGGCGATATTTGCAGGTCATGACGGTCTAAATGTTGGCACATTGCAGGTCGTCTAACTGGATAATGTTGTTCTTGTCACAAATGTCCTCTGTAGATGTTCAAACAGCTCGACGAGCTTGAAGAAAAAGGAAAGATATTTCAACAAAATGACCATTTTCTGCACAAATTATATTTTTGGAAACTTAGTCAAGGCTTGTGGAAGAGCTAGAACAAAGAACGGATCAGGACACAACAGAAAGAGAAGGGGGAAACACCAACAGCAGGGTGGAAGGAGAAGATAGACGGACACGTCCAAACAAGGGATGCCGGTAACGATGAGGGGAATGGGAGAACACAAAGGGTGGACAAGATGGATAGAGAGGCAGCAAAAATTTGGGAGGGGGTTGGGCGTAGTTTAACGGGTGTAGAAAAGATCATGATTTGAGATGGCGGTGAACAGCTGTCTTGAAGAGTTGGACGAATGTGATTGAAGAATATGTGGAAGTTGGTTCCAAAAACAAAAAAGAGGAATAAATGAGTATAGGTGAGCAGTGATCCTGGATTTTGGCTGTTTCACAAAGCACGGAGGAGGCACAAGACCAGAAAGTATTTTTTTTTGTTATTATTATTGGGTTTTTTTCTACCTGCAAAATAACCACCCTTTGTTTGTGTACCCTGTACAAATACTGGACAAAAATAAATAGAAACACCAGGGTACATGAGCCTGCAGACTATGTGCCAAGTATGGTGCTGCCATACGTACATGACAGGCGTGTGGAATATGCAAATCTCTTCCCGGCAGTGCCCTCATCGTGTATGAATAATCAGGCTGCGGCTTGAGTCTGGTATAAAGAGACAGCATGACCACAAGAGGAGACCTCAGTGACATTGAATGGGTTGTAATTGTTCGCATTTGGCAAGCACTTCAGTGACAAAGGTTGTGGAAATTGCCAACTTGCTTGTTTGGAACTGTCTCAAAGGTGATGTCGTCCTGAGAAAAAGAAGAAAGACGTCCTCAGTGAAGGACAACAATGGACAGAAGCACATATCTCATAATAGGCCAATACTCATTCATAATAATAAGCCAGGTGTTGTAAGCATGGGCATTAGTCTAGATTGCTAGGTGAAACTGTAGATCAATGGTGGACAAACTGTGTGCGTAGTTAAGGGCCCTGTCACACCTTGACGTTTTAGCCAACAATGGCAACGTATAAAAATGTATGTAAAACGTTGGCGTTACGCTGAAATTTTGATGTTTTTTTTTTAAGTTTTGGGCGTATTCATAACGTGTTGGTCGTATGCATAACATATTAGTAACGGGCACAGAACGTTTCTTGTGTTATTGATAACTTTTACCAACGAATGCTTAGCCTGTTGTCGGCGTTCACAACCTATGCCCAACGATAGTTTAACTTACGCATAGCGCGCTAAACGTATCGCCGGCGAACTCGTGCGTAGCCTGTTAAGAACCTGCCGGACGCCGATTTAAATCATAACGCCTGAGAATTTGAAGTGTCAACATCGCAGTCACACCTTGACGATTTTGCCAGCGTATGCCGGCCTATGAAAAATGTGTCTAAAACGCTAGGCGCACGTCAAATACGGTATAGGTAAGTTGTGTATACGTTAAGAGTAGGCTGGAAAACAATGAAGTACGCTGTCATAAGTATACGTCGTTGAAATTTCAAGCATGCTGAAAATTTTACGACTACTCGGCGTATGGCTAACACGTTCCGCATGCGTTGTCATATGTTCCTGGCACGCTCCGCGATCGTTTACACACGACGGACACACGTTACTTGTAGGTTACTCATAAGTCGAAACACGTCAAGGTAATATTTAACATACCCCAACCTAATTTTCAACCAATGGGTAACGTCCTTTTAACCTATGAGTAGCGTGCTCTGAACCTATGTTTAACGTGCATTGAACCTATTTTGTAACTTGCCTTGAACCAATGACTAGCGTGCTATGAACCTATGAGAACGTGCGTTTAACCTATGTGTAGCATGCTTTGAACCTAAGTATAACGTGCTTCTAACCTTTGATAACATGCTATGAACCTATTTGTAACGTATCTAAACGCACATTGTCGTATGTAGACGAATTAGATTGACGTCTTCCGGACGACCACAGCACTTACTGAACGTGTTTCTAACTTACATCTACCGTGTAATGGCGTATTGGCAGCATTAAGGGGAATTGGTATATACAAATGGGCTTCACAAGAGGAACCCATCATTGTTCCAGACTCCATGTTGAGTAGATGTCAATGCCATAGTATCAGTAGTAGTAATACTATTAGAGTAGTTGGTGTGTGACAGTAGTAATAGTAGTAGTAGTTTGTAGTAGTAGCATTTGTAGTAGTAGTATGTCTATGTCAGTAGTAGTATTGTGAGCGTGATGGGGAGGGTGTGGGTGATGATTGATCCTCTTATCGTCCACGAATAGGAGACTACTTTTAGTACTTTGCACTTAATAGGAGACTACTTTGCACCATTGTTCGATGTTCTTTTCGGCTAATTTTTTTTCCTCATTCCCACGATGAAATATTTCTTTGTTTTACTTTTTAAAGTATTAAAAACGACTTTGACAAATGCATAATGTACTAGTAATGAACACAGAACGCTTCGATAACTTATAGATAAGTTATACCAACGATAGTCTAGCGTATGCAAAGCGTAATAATTCCCAAGCACGTTATTCATAGGTTATAAATAAGTCACGGGTACCCTAAACATTACTTTGATGTATTTCGACGTATGAGGAACTTTCAAGTAGCGTGTTGCGAAGTGTGAACAACGTTCGTGTAGCGTGCTTACAAAACGTTACTCATAGGTTAGAAATAAGTTTCGGGTACGCGAATGTTACCTCTACGTGTTTCGACTTATGAGTAACATACAACTAACGTGTGTCAACGATCGCATAACGTGCCTACAACTTATGGCCAGCGTAGCGGAACGTGTGAGCCAAACGCCGAGTACGTCGTAAAATTTCAAGCATGCAAAATTTTTTGGACAACCAAAAAGTACAACGTTTTAAACCAGCGTAATACGACCTATGGTAGTGTTTTTCAGCGTGCAACTAACGTACACATAGCGTACCCATAACGTATTGGACGTGTGCCAGCGTTTTAGACAAATTTTTCATAAATCGGCATACGCTGGCTAAATCGTCAAGGTGTGACAGCCCCTTAAGCGTGGGTCGTAAGAATCCTATATCATCAGAAGTCAACTTCACAGGGTGGGATAACATAAGCGCGTTGCCATGCACAAACCGCTTATAATACCTGGCAAAGCCTGTTTGCGGATCCAGTGGTGCAAGGAGCATATGCAATGGACTGCCAAGCAGTGGAGGAATGTGATACGAGTCGTTCTCGACGAATGGACGTATGTACGTGTGGCGACAGCTCCGAGTGCCTGGTTCCAATAGTAAAAGGTTCTTGTGGTTCCATAACAGTGTGGCGTGTTTTCCTGTCATGACCCGGGTCCACTCATTCCATTAGAAGGTAGGGTTGATGCAATGATCTGTGTTGCTATCCTGAGCGATCATCTGCATCCCATGTCTTCCCTGCTGGGAGAAGTCTTTTAGGTTGACAATGGGTCCACCACGTGTACCTCCCTCTATTTATGTAAGGTGGCAACTTGCTACCAGTATATGTTAACCCCAAATCTTCCCAGAGTCCTCCTTTATCTGCCTAGTCTTTTGTTTTGACATTCCTTAGGATATCTTTGATTTTCCCACCTGCTGTTGTCTGTCTCTTTCTTCAGATTCAATACCTGCATGCAAGAAAAGTAATAATATAAATATATTGCAGTCATCAAACATTTGAACCTCCATTGAGGACATCAAGGAAATGGTTTACTGTGCTTGTTAATGCAACATGTATTTTATTTCTATTGAGGTTAAAGTTCGTTCGGAAGTGGGGTTTTGGTGAATATGCCTCTACATTATTGAGACCGAAGGAAACGCTTAATTTTGAAGAGGTTAAGATGTTAAAAGCTTTTAAAGAAATCCAACCCAAAATGCTATTCTTTAGGTTGCACATCACCATGCTGCTCTGGAAAAGCTGAACGAGGCTGTGAAAGTGGCCAAGGTAAGGATGACGTGTTTAAAAAAAAAACCTTGCTATGTCAGCAGATTCCTTTTATATTGGACAGATTCGAGGAGGGTCCCTTTTATGAACCAACTTGTCACATCATCTTTCTCTTAGGGCCAACCAGATGCCTTCCAGGAAGCTCTGCAATTTGCTATGGACGTGGTGGGTGGAAGGTAATTTCAATCAAATCCAATGGACATTGAAAGATTAAAAAAAAAAACAATTTGGTTAGTATTGTTTGTTTGGAATCCCTGCTTTTCTTTTATGCTCTTTAAACCTTCCAAGAGCCTTGGACACTGTTTGAAATGTTTATTTCTTGGTGTTATCCTTTAAGTGAAAACCAAGACCAAATTATTTTCATCTACTCGCAAATGTACCTGGCGATGCCAGGCTACGCTCGGTCCCACCTCCAACCACACCTCTCCCTCCAGACTCCCACCCCACCCCTTCCCATCCCTGGAGGGGGGAGGGGGGAGGGGGGGGGAGTTAACCTCCTACAGTTTTATAGGCAGGCCGATTCAACAGTGTTTGTCGTCCTTCGGATTGATGTAAAACTGGATGTCCCATCTGCCGACATTAGTACATGATTGAACGAAATGGGGTACATTCAAACAGCACGTTCAGACAGGTTCAAACAGCACATACAATTTTAAGAGAGACAAGGTCTGAAGACGACGATGGTTCACGAGCGGTATTGACGATGTAATTGTTTCAGAAGTCAAGGATGAGACAATGTGATAATGTTTGACCAAGTTATAAAAATGGATCAACAGTGATGTGGTACGAGTGACGGTTATTAGCGCAAAATGTCGAAAACCCGTTTCGTTCAACAACTTTCAAAATTTGACCTTTGCATAACCTTTAAAGGTCACAAAACAATGTTTGTGACATTAAAATAAGGAAACAGGATACTGCTATAGCTTATTGGAGTTAGTTCGTCGAAAGAAGGTCGAAAACCCGGTTCAATTCCCACAACTTTGAAAATTTGACCTTTGTGAACTTTAAGGTCAAAGTCAAGGATTATGACCTTTGGTGCAAAACTTCTCTGGAACATTCCAGGAACAATATAACGTCATATTAGGCTAATATGGCATTTCACACTCCTCGGCATATATCCATACTTTGATGAAATCAGCGTTAAAAACAAACTTTGAAGGGGCCACGGGCAAGTGTTCAAGATAGAGCAAAATGGTTTCAAGACTTTAGGTGGGAATGACCTCAAGATTATGCATAAAAAATATTGTCATCTGAGCTCTCAAATTTTGGGCGGTCGTATGATTTTTATGTCAAAATTCGAAAATTTCTAAGTTCGTGACCTTGACCTTGGGACGAAAAACGAAAAATCGAGCTCCGTTGGGCTATGTAGTGCCATTGGCTAACAATACCGAAACCCCTGTCGGATTCGCCAAACCCCCTCGGAGAAGATGCAAATTGAAATCGGCTACCCCCTAAAAACATGTTTTTTGGCGTGGCTCCGCCCATAATGGCGCACCACGCCCATTCTCAGGAAAAAACAACTAGATTATGATATAAACTCCCACCAAAATTTTATCAGGATCGGATCAAAACCCCGGAGCTTATGCTCGGACAGACAGACAGACAGACAGACAGACAGAGACAGACAGACACACACAATAACGAATATTAGTGGTCCACTTTTTTTTTCGTGGAATTTTTTTTTCTGTGAACCAATTATAACATGGGTTCCCTTGAGGATGAGACTCGACTGCGATGTCACCCCTGTTATTCACAATCATAGAATTGGAACTCTCTGAGGTGGAAAATAAGGCCCTTTATTAATTAAAGCTGTTTCTTAAATAAGGCACATTTTAATTGTAATTAAAACAAGTCTGAAGCGACGATGGTTCACGAGCGGTATTTGACGATGTAGATTGTTTCAGAAGTCAAGGATGAGACGATGTGATAATGTTTGACCAAGTATAAAAATGATCAACCTGATGTGTGTACGAGTGACAGGTTATTAGCTGCAAAATGTCGAAAACCCGGTTTCGTTCAACAACTTTAAAAATTTATTGCATAACCTTTAAAGGCCACAAAACAATGTTGTGGACATTAAAATAAGGAAACAGGATACGTGCTATAGCTTAATGAATTAGTTCGTCGAAGGTCGGAAAACCGGTTTGATTCCCACAACTTTGAAAATTTGACCTTTGTGAACTTTAAAGTCAAAGGTCAAGGATTATGACCTTTGGTGCAAAATTTCCTCTGGACATTCCAGGAACAATATAACTTCATATAGGCTATATGGCATTTCGCACTCCTCGGATTATCCATACTTTGATGAAATCAGCGTAAAACAAAATTGAAGGGCGCCACGGCAAGGTGTTCGAGATAGAGCAAAATGGTTCAAGACTTTAGGTGGGAATGACCTCAAGATTATGCATAAAAAATATTGTCATCCTAGCTCTCAAAGTTTGGGCGGTCGTATGATTTTTATGTCGAAATTTTCTAAGTTTGTGACCTTGACCTTGTGACCTTGACCTTGTGACCTTGACCTTGGGACGAAAATGAAAAATCGAGCTCCGTGGGGCTATGCAGGTGCCATTGGCTAACCAAATACCGAAACCCTGCCAGATTCGACAAACCCTCGGAAAGATGATTTTTATGTCAAAATCGCAATTTCTAAGTTCGTGACCTTGTGACCTTGACCTTGAGACAAAAATGAAAAATCGAGCTCCGTGGGGCTATGCAGGTGCCATTGGCTATTCAAATACGAACCCTGTCAGATTCGACAACCCCCTAGGAGAAGATGCAAATTGAAATCGGCTACCCCTAAAACACATGTTTTTTGGCGTGGCTCCGCCCATAATGGGCGCACCACGCCAATTTTCAGGAAAACACAACTAGATCATGATATAAACCTCCCACCAAAATTTTATCAGGATCGGATCAAACCCACGGAGCTATGCTCGGGACAGACAGACAGACAGACAACAATATAGTGGTCACTTATTTTTTTCGTGAAAATATTTTTTCGTGAACCAATAAAGCCATAAATACTATGGCTCTGCCTTCCCTTCCCTTCCCTTCCCCTCCCCTCATGCTAACCTCCTCCCAAGTCCTCTCCCCCCTCACAATTCTGCAGGTGGTATTCGTGCCTTTTATTTAATTACAACAAAAATGCGATAAGCTCTAAAATATCTTCACCAGTGCCAAATTTCAAAATTTAAACTGCAAAATTGCTCTTAGCAACAGTTCCGACTGTTTAAAAATCGTTAATTTGCCCATTTCGCACATCGTTTCATTAAAGTGAGAATGAACAATCTACTTTAAAGTAGATTGTTCATTCTCACTTCTTATGCAATCTGTATACCCTGTCGAGGCTCTGCATTATATCATTCCCAATGTTGTCTTTATTTGAACCACACTGAGCAATCTCAGATTTCCATGGAATATTTCTTTCCATGACAGAAGTTTCTTGAAAATAGAAATGATGATTGCCATCTAGGGCAAGTTAAAATTCCATATGTTTTCTTGTAATGGATATAATCGAGAGATGAAATGGTCATGTTTCTTCTCATCGGTATTGGTGAGGGATGTAGTGTATCTTGTTTATAAATTACACATTGTTGTTTTTAACAATGTTGAAAAATTGTATTTGCCAAAAATAAAAGCATTTTAATGAACGCTTCAAATTATACACAAACAATTAAACTTTTTGTTATTTTGTAAGCATTCAATTCTCAATACTTTTCTTTATTTTTTCCTGCAGATACAACTCTGCGAAGAAAGACAATGATTTTATCTACCATGAAACTGTACCCCCTGCGGATTCACTGCCATCCATCAAAGGTGACGGGCTGCCTGTCGCCTCCTAGGGTAGTATCCATTGGTGGAAGCTGAAGGCAAAAGTCCACTTCCTACATTGCTTAAAAATTTAGTTTTTCAATTAATTTATTTACCAATTTCTTCAACCGTGAAATTGTCTTTGAATCTGCAATTGTATCAGCCTCTGCAGGTTATCTAAGCAGAAATATCACTGAATATATTTATAAAAATCAGATATTTAATTAAACCATGAGCAAAATGTTTGTTAAAAAGATATAATTATGTAAAAAATATAAGTGCTGATTAGTGATTATTGTTTATTGGACATTTCGAAGAAAATATTTCCAATGGATTTTTTTTTTTCCTTTTTCATCGCAGGTGCTCCACTTGTAAAGCCACTACCCTTCCAACCAACAGACCCAAATGTTACTGGGCCAGACATCTTTGCTCGACTTGTCCCCATAGAGGCACACGAGGCATCTTCCCTTTACAGGTTTCCAAATTTTTCTAATTTTTTATTATTTTTTTTGATGACATTTGCCATCATGGTGATGAATATTTGTAATGAGTTTTGTGTTGGATTTTGTAAAGTGCCATCTATTTATTGCCAATAAAAGTATGGTGAAATTAACCCTCCTTCCCCTTCCCCTCACCCTCCTTATGTAGCACTCTATGCCCCTTTTCTGCTTTCTTCCCTTTACTCCTATTCCCTCCCAACTATACCCTCCCTATATTTATTTATTTAATTATTTATTTCATTTACAGGGTCTTGTCACACAAATCGCATGCCCGTACATGCAAGTGCACGCATGCAGACTGAGACATTGAACACTGCACCTGACTACTTTTTTTCCCCCCCAAATAAACATCAAACACCTGGTGACCTAACTTCACGGAGGACTCCACATGCAGGCGATGTCATCGTGTGATGTCATTTTTTCTCCTGTGTTGTCAGCAAGGCAATTCAAGAGAGATCTCTGCCCCAACCACCCCAATTGGATGCCAACCCACAGTTTATCTCTGCTCTGTCATCTGAATGCTGAGCGCCATGCGAGGAAGTGGGGGCACGACCATTTTGTTTTTCATACGACTCGGCCAGGGTCTGAATCGAACTGTCAACCTCGCATATTGGAGTGGATAATTCAATTACTGCCATTCCTCAATTTCTCTTCACTCCTCCCACATACTCCTTTCCTCTCCCCTTTCTATGTACATCATAAATAGATCTGTAAGTGTAGTTTGGTCTTTATGAGGCAGAAGTTCTACTCGAAGGAACATTGCTTGGCTTTGCTATTTATTAGGTGGGTGCCACAGGGAGATTGAAACTGCATCCGTGTACTAAATATTAAGCAGGGCAATCTTATTCATTTATTTACTTATTTTTGATCAACCATGTGACCTGGTTTTGACATAATTGTGTAAATAATGTACACCACTATCTATAATTTATGGCACAAGCGTTAAAACTCTCAAGAAAAGGCAACATGATGACAAATTAATTTATATTGTTGCGAATTCGCGCCCGCCGGCGTGCGAACGGCCACGTAGCTCGAATCGCGGCACGTCGCCCACCGACGACATTCAGTCGTGACCCTCTCGGAACAACGCCGGAGCTAGTCACGGGTGGGGGTTAACCCCACCACGACCGTGCCAATGCACACCCACGCAGGATAGGGTTGCTCGCCAAATTCGACCTACCTAAGTACCTGCGCGGATGGTCGACCGGGCGATCTACCACGCCACAGGCCGACTCCGGACACGAACCGCTTAAGCGGTCCGTTCCGTGCTACAGTGATAACGAGCGGTGTTATCGTCGGCCTCGACGGTTCCGATTAATTACCGGGCGTATTAAGCCCACTACGAACCCTTACGTGAAGCAAGATGGAGAGTCAAACAAAGGGAAGGACGCAGCGAAACGGGAACAAGTTCACACAAGCACTTTATTCACACAGACACAGCCACAATAAACACGTATATTACAGTCACAATAAAAAAGCACATATAACAGTTAAAACAAAGAAACAATGCAGAGCTACAACCGAATACGCATACACACGGCAACACTTAAACAGTTCTACTTGTCGGACAGGCGCCACCCACAGTCATTTGCACAAAAACCCCAAAGAAAAAAAGAAAGAAGTCGCGACTCCCTTTTTATGGCTGGTGAGTCCCTCTCCCGCGACCGTCAGCGTGGTCGTGCCTGGCCCGACCTCTCTCCGCCGGCGAACCCTCTCCGGCACTCCCCGTCCAGACGCACAGGTCCACTCGCAACGGCGCTCCGCGTCTCCCGTCCGTGCCTTCGTGACAGGGCGCTCGCCAAGGCGTGGCACAGGACCTCTTCCTGAAGACCAACCAACCGAACCACCAGCCAAGATGAAGAGGAAGAAGAAGCGCTAGAGGGAGCCTTTTTGGGAGCCTTTTTGTGCCCGCCCGTGTCCGTCTTTTATCGCGCGGGGCTCCACCCTTTCGCCCCGCCCCGTTCTCGGCTCCACCTTCCTTCGAGCTTCTTGGAGAAGCCTCTCGAAGGGGGC
>CM068952.1:21420338-21439954 GCA_035128595.1 Eptatretus atami | reverse complement strand
CCCTAGCAAGAGAGAGGGAATGGGACGGGGATACAAGATGACATTACAGGGACTTTCAGGTCCTTACACGATGGTGTTTAGTCCCATGTACAGGAATGATTGTCATCCCCTTGTCTCGATAGCAGAAGGATCTGAATGGCATCCACGTACTTCCGTGTTATTTCACAAACGCTCCTTGAGGTACATGGTATTGATGAGTTTGGAAAAAAAAAAAGAAGAAGAAAAAAAGAAGAAAAAACTAATAATAGATTAGGAATTCCTTTGTTGGTGTTTATATATGGAAGTTCCCACAATACATAATATGAACTCTAATCTGCACATCCGCAACACTCCCCGAAATCGATCATTTTATCGTCTGCGCCCGCTCTTAGAATCTTTTACCGCGAACGACCCACGGAACTTGGGCGTTGCCATGCGCGAACACCCCACGCGACATAGCTCGTCCAACACCAACAATTACTTTCGATACTATATTCGCGCCCATAGATCTCCTCTTTTTTCTGAGAGGCGTAAGGATGTCATGACATCATTGGTCATTCGCTGACGTCATTACGTCTGTCGTCGACAGACCGTCACCTCTGAGAGGTGTTATTCCACTCCTCTAAAATAGCGTCTGCAATGTAAAACCCTCTTCTGCACATGCTGACTCCCTCAGAATGTGAATTTGACACAAAAAAATGTAACAAGAAACATTGTATCTATATATTAATACTGAAGGACCAATTTTGTGCTCCCCCTAGCGGTCGCGTCACATTTTTCTCGGTACTGTGACCTGAGAAGTTTTTACACGGTGTTTGTACGTCAAAGTAAACACGTGCACAAATCAGGGGACTTCTTCACAAGGAGTAGTGTACACCAAAAATGTCGTGTACAAGGACGTTTTGTAGGCCTCATTAGGTAAGGCAATGGAGTACATCGACTGGGATCCGGCTCTTTCAAGAGCCGCCACTGGTTGTCATATTGGGCTCATGGAACGGAATCCGTCTGTGACGGTGTTTCGGCTAGTCTGTATGATTTGGTTAAATTGTATCATGTGGTTTGTTTTTTTTTGCTTACTTGATATTACATTTGTACACAGTATTTTATATAGAAAGAATATTCTTGGAATTTGTATGAACATAAAAAGAATATTCTTGGAAATCAACAATCTTTCTGACTCGAACATCCTCTTTACCTCCGCCACCGAAGGTGGATGGAGGTTATGTTTTTACCTCTGTCTCTTTGTTTGTTTGTGAACAAAATATCTCAAAAGTTGTGGACGGATTTGGACAATTTTGTGGAGAGCTTGGGTATATGACAAGGACGAAATGATTAGATTTTGGTGAATATCCGGATCCAGGTCCGAGGTATTTTGAAAGTGATTCTTCACCAATGGGCGATAGGCCCAAAAACGACATATAGCAAGATATCTCAAAAAGTTTTGGATGGATTCGGACGAAACTTGGTGGGCAGGTCGGGTTTGTGACAAGGTAGAATTGATTCGACTTTGGTGAAGATCCAAATCTGGATCCAGATCCGAAATTTTTTAAAGTGATTCTTCACCATTGAGTGGTGGGGCTAAAACGATATATAGCAGGACATTTCGAAAAGTTTTGGACGAAACTTGGTGGGTCAGTTGGTTAGGTGGCAAGAGCAAGCCGATTAAATTTTAGTTCAGGTCCAAATCCAGATCTGGCCTATCAGTGGGATATAAAACGTAAACTAATCAGCCTGGCGGAGGTATGCTCTCTACCGAATGCCCTTCTAGTTATCTATTTGACTCCAGCCTCTGCCTTGGCATCTTTAAGACAGACAGATTGCAGTCTCTTCCCTCTCTTCAGACCTTGACAAATCACAAGCTGGTCAAACACTTGGAATAAGTCTTTCAATCCTGACCCATCTCACACTCGCTCTCTGAAAGGACAATTTGACAAACCCTCCTATTTACTCTCGTGACAATCCTCTTGAAGTTTAGTCATTGAAACTCCTGGGTCTCACTATCAGCCATGATCCTTCTTGAGCAAACCACATTTCAAAGTTGGCCTCCAAATCCAGCCGCTGATTTGGCATCCTCCATCGTACAGTCATTCCTCGGATACCTGGTCTCTCTTCTTCTACGCCTCCTTTGTTTTTTCACCTTCTGCTTTAACCCTGCTCTGTACCAAGCCTCACCACTCCCCCCCCTCCCAGGTTTCTTCAGGGTACACACTGTCTGCCAGCAACCTCCTTCTGGTGAAACTCCCAGAATCACTCACTGCTCACCTCCACTCAATTAGTTTCTCTTTTTTCTGTTTGTCGAACCAACTTCCATATTCTCTTCAATCTCATCCTTCCCTCCATGTCTTCAAAACAGCTGTTCACCACCATCTCAGATCACTCCCCATCCAAACCATGATCTTTTCTCCACCCGTTAAACCCCCCCACCCCCCCCCAAAAAACCCACCTCTTTCCAAATTTCCAGTTTTTCCTTCCTGAGAGTTTGCTTCTGTATCCATCCTGTTCACCCATGCATCCTTTCCATCCTCATTCCTCCCCACATCCCTTATTTGTCCAAATCTCCCTCCTATTTTGTCCCTCAACCCTGCTTCAGTGTTTCCCTTCTCTTTATACTGTGCCTTTTGTTCTATTGCATCCTGATCTGTTCAATGTTTTAACTTTTCCATAGCCTACTGCCATTGACCTTCGCAAAGGTACAGAAAAAAATCTCATGAAGTAATTGAATATATTAAAGACAAAGGAAAATTAAGTGCAGATTTGTAATGGGTTGTGTGGCTATTGGGTTAAAAGTTTGTGAAACGAAAAATTATTATATTCGTTGTTGCAAACTGTCTGAAATTTGACATGGAGATGTAAACGCAAGTAAGACAAAGCACAGCTAACCTCGAGTGATGAGACTGGGCAACATGAACCAACGATAACTTTGTTTCTTTCATTCTCCAACGAGAATGTGTGGTGCTACCCTTTAAATCTTTCCACACTGATACCGACTGATTCTGGGTCATCGACAGCAGCATTGTAAGGTTACACAGCAGTGGGTTCACCTCAAGGACTAGGTTAACCAAGGACAGAAGATCAAGGACTAGGTTAACCAGCATGGCTGACTGGGTGAAGACGAGGAACAGGCAATTCAACTCCAAAGGGAGAACGAGTTGAAGGACTCGATAATTTCATTTAAATAACACTGCCTCTAGGATGTTTATCCCTTTTTTTTGCCATCATCCCTTCATTGACCCCCCTGTGATAAGTTGTTCTGTTCCTTTGCAGTGAAGAAAAAGCTAATTTGCTTCGAGATGTCATGGACAGAATTGAAAAAAAAGAGCAGGAGCTGCAGTAAGTGTTTTGTTTTTTTAAAGTTGTTTAAATTTTTTTTATTATTGTTTATTTTTAATTTATGCCTCCGCTGATTGAATATGTTTGTGTGTTTCATCCTTTTTCAGTTGTTAAGTAAATAAATATCACCCATTTTATGAAACATTTCTATAATGGTTACACTGTTTTCTTTTTACTTATTATCCCCCGCCAACCAACAAAGTTGGCGGGGGATATAGAAATGGTTGTGGTTGTTTTGCATCACAATGACTGCTGTACTTGGATTTCAAACAAATTTTCTTTAAGCCCTTGAATGATGACATTGTGATAAATAAAACTCAAAGTAATCCTAAAATGTAAAAAAAACATGTTGCATCATCTAACTTTTAAAAACCATGTCTCTTGTTCACCTGTGGAACCGACCTGATTTCTGTCATCTTGTGCCCCTCGCTCTTGTCCTTAATGATTGCGGTCCATCCTCCACTCGTACTTTATCTTCTGTTATCACTGACTGTTTATCCCCCAACCCCCTCCTCCCCGACACTTTCCTGTCTGCTGCTCATCTGCTTGTGTGGAATGTCTTCATCTCCCCGTACCCCTTTGACTCCCAGCTTGTGAACCTGCTGCCCACTGTCATGTAGCCCCTCCCATGAGCTGAGATTTCTGTATGCATGAAGATGGTTATTCTTGTGTACAAAACTAAAAACGCTACTTGTTTTGATGACTCGTAATCTCATGAGAATCTTTTGAAGGTGAACCTTTTAAAAAATGTTTTACTGAACCATTAAGGTGCATGAAAGTTTATGATGGTTTGGAGCAAATTCATTGGAGAGTTTTGGGGTTAGTCATGTTATTGCTTTGTTTTGAATCTTTATTTCCGTTTTATGCAGGCAGTACTTGGATTCCCTGGACTTGGACCTTGGCAAGCTAAGCAATCCTCCGAGTTATGATCGTATCCCTCAGACACTAATGGAAAGATGTGCAGCTCTAAGTGCTCTTCCAGATGCCACTAAGAGCATTGTTCAGGCCATGACGGGTGAATATAACACCTTCATTGTGTGTGTATTTGATTGTCAGGCACCTGTAACATTTGTGAAAATGTCTCAGATTTTTCTCATTAAGATCCAAGGATATGTTCCATCGATAATTTGTCTTTATGAACATTCCTCTTAAGCTACACACACACACATATACACACACACACACACACACACACACACACACACACACACACACCAGCAAGCTTCTCATTTGACTAAGCCTTAAAGGCTACACCTCTTATCTTTCAAACTCATTTTGAGACAAAGTGGCACAAAACAGAAGATTGCCGATTCCAACAAGTGTAGCTCATTTGGAACGAAGGTGAATTGCAGTGCATGGTCTGGTGCTATATGTCATCGTGATGCATTTACTATTTGCACAAGTTCCTTTTTCGAGCTTGTTTAAATTTGTCTTGATATGATATGTAAAAGAGACATTCATCTTCTTGAGTATGCATCCTCTCGAGATTCTGGTGTAGCAACACAAATTTTGAGCGAAAACAAGTGCGATGAAGGTTTTGTAGCTTTACTTGCAAATTGCAATGTTTCTGTTCTCTGCTATACCATGCATACTTGAAGGTTTTTGCTTCCTTTCTGACCTGTTGCACGGTTTTGTTTCGTGTCTTCTGATTCCACGATTCAAACTATCTGATAAGATTCTTAATTGGATACAGTATTGAAGCCATTGTGGCTGAATCTGTTCGGATTTTTGGATTTCTTTGTGAAGACGTACAATATTTGGGTGTTGTTGCAGATCTCTCTGGCTTGGTGACTGATGTTGAAGCCTCAATGCAAGAGATTGAAAATCTTCTTGAAGAAGATGAGAACAGTGAGAGGTCATATCAGGTGTGTAATTGGGTGTGTGTAAAACAAACAAAGAAATTCTCACATTTTGAAGTTTGGAATGCAAATCCTGAATACTGTTGTGGATTTGAACCCACAACATCTGGGCTGGCTGTCTGCTCTCCCTACAACTGCTGCAATGTACTCTTACGTATACTTGTCTACAGTGCCTTCAAAAATAATTCACATCCCTCGACTTTGTCACATTTTGTTGTTACAGCCTGAATTTAAAATGGATTAAATTAGGATTTTTTTTTTTCGTGGATCCACACATAATACCCCATAATGTCAATGAGTGATATTTTTTTTTTTAATAGAAATTTTTACAAATTAATTTAAAATGCAAAGCTGAAATGTTTTGAGTTGATAAGTGTTCAACCTCTTTGCTATGACACTCCAAATTGTGCTCAGGTGCATCCAGTTTCCTATGATCATCCTTGAGATGTCTCTTCAACTTGATTGGAGTCCACCTGTGGCCAATTCAATTGATTAGACATGATTGAGAAAGAAACACACCTTTGTATTTAAGGACCCACAGTTGACGGTGTGTGTCAGAGCAGAAACTGTACCATGAAGTCCATGGAACTGTCCGTAGAACTGTGAGGAGGCATAGATATGGGGAAGGGTCTAATACAATTATTAGAGTGTTGAAAGTTCCCAAGAGCACAGTGAGCTCCATCATTAGGAAAGGTAACTACCCAGAATCTTCGTACAGCTGGCCGTCCGACCAAACTGATCAACCGAGCAAGAAGAACCCAATGACCACACTGATGGAACTACAGACTTCCTTGGCTGAGATGGGAGAACCTGTCGGAATGACAACAATCTCTGCAGCATTTCACAAATCTAGGCTTTCTGGGAGATTGGCCAGACAGAAGGCACTCCTCAGAAAAAGGCGCATGACAACACGCCTGGAATTTGCAAAAAGGCACGTGAAAGACTGAGAGCAGGAGGCAAAAGATTCTGTGTTCTGATGAGATGAAAATTTAACTCTTTGGCCTGAAGGCAAAGCGCTACGTCTGGTGGAAACCGTGCACAGCTCATCACCCATCCAACACCATCCCTACCATGAAGCATGGTGGTGGCAGCGTCATGTTCTGGGGATGCTTTTCAGTGGCAGGGAAAGGGAGACTTGTAAGGATAGAGTGAACAATGAATGGTGCCAAATACAGGGAAATCCTTGAGGAGAACCTACTTCAGAGTGCAAACGACCTTAAACTGCAGCAAAGATTTTGTTCCAACAGAACAATGACTCCAAGCATACAGCCAAAGCAACATGGCTTCAGAACATGAAGGTGAAAGTCCTTGAGTGGCCCAGCCAAAGCCCAGACTTGAATTCCATTGAGAATCTGTGGAAAGACTTGAAGATTGCTGTTCACCGACACTCCCCATTCAACTTGACAGAGCTTGAGCAAATCTGCAAGAAAGAATGGCAGAAAAATCCCCAAATCCAGATGTGAAAAGCTGATACAGACATACCCAGAAGACTCAAAACTGTAATCACTGCCAAAGGCGCTTCTATAAAGTATTGACTCGGGGGTTGAATACTCATGTAAATTAGATATTTCTGTGTGTCATATTTCATTGATTTGTTAAAAATTCTAAAAACATGTTTTCACTTTGTCATGATGGGGCATTTTGTGTAGATCAGTGACAACATTTTACATTTAATCCATTTTAAATTCAGGCTGTAACACAACAAAATGTGAAGAAGTCATGGGGTGTGAATACTTTTCTGAAGGCACTGTCTGTGCTCAGAGATTAGGAAGTGCTGATTGACACATTACAGAAGGTCTTGCTGAGATGTGATGGTGGTGTGCATTTATTTGCCTTTTTCCTTTGTGCCACCTATTTCTCTCATGCCTTGCAGACATAACTAGCCCCACACTGACTTAATTATTTGTGCTCCACTGTATTGTGTTTCGTAATTACGAGGATCGTTCAAGGTTGAAGTGGACTTTTTCATTGTCAAACTTGCAAAATGCTGTTCTGCTCTGAGGAAGTTGTACATGAAGTGACATCGATGCTGGTTAAAGCATTGTGGATGGAATCAAAACGGCAAACAACATCGTCACTTAAGCTGTCATTGGACTGTGGTGTCTCTCCAAGTTCTTTGTGAAATAGATGAGAAAATTGGCTGAAATTCACGGGAGAGACAACACAATCTTCTGTCTTTCATGTCGTCATCTTTTCAAACGGTGCAGCAAGTTGAAGAAAATGGCCAGGAGTTGATCATCGATCTTGAGCGTCGTCCTTTGTAATCAAATTGTATCGATCAAATATTCAATGTGTTGAACAGTTAAAAAATATTAGAATTGCCAGATAACTGCTTCTGAGATTGCAGATAAGCTGTATGTCATTTTTGAAAGTCTGAAAGCATCCATTCATTATTATTTACAATTTTAAAAAAGTCTGTGTAAGGTGCAGTATGTACCAAAGAACCTTGCATTTGATTTAAGAAAATCAAGAAAAACTTCTGTAACTAGAGCTCCTGTGAGGAACATGATTTATTGAAGGTTGTGACATGGGATGAGACCTCGGTCCATCAGTTCACACCAGTCAAAACGGGGAGGAGAGGAGGAGATTAGGACCATACTCTGTGCAGAGCGTTGGTGCTTCTTAAGCAGTCTCCTTGGCTATTGCGCACAATCCTGGACGGGTCGTCACTCCGACACAGTATACCAGCATGCTGCCACTCGTTTTGCCGACCTCAGAAGGATGACAGGTTGAGTTAACCCCACCTGGTATTAATTCAACAGCTGAGTGGGATTTGAACTCAGGACCCTAGGATCCAAAGCCCACCACCATAACCATTAAGCCAGCACCAGGCATAGTTGAAACGCCCCCCCCCCAAAAAAAAATTGGGTTTCCGGTAACATGGCTCGACAGAAGGAATTGAAGAATACTAATCTCTAGTTCATCATCCCTGAACATCTTGTATATTCAGACATTAGACCCTTTCCAGTTGACAAAAATCCGAGATTACGCCATTTCGGGGCATCCATACTCCTCAAAATAAGAAACTTTAACCTGCCCCCACCCCCAACTAATGCACTTTTGAATTTAATCTGCATCACATGGCAACATTGCAATTGTTATACACCCCCAGGTACCCCCCACCCTCCATATACTCCCATACTTCCTCTCTCCCCTCCCTCCTCCCTTCCCCTCACCTCTCCGCTTCTCCCGCTCCCCCCTCCTCTCCTCCCACGCCCCTCGTCCCTTGTACTCCTGTCAGCGAAGCGACAGGTGGTATTTGCTGGTATAAAATAAAATGTGTACAGTTTGCAGGGTATAAACAGCCCCCCCCCCCCCCCCCCCCGCCCCCAATAAAGTACAGTACCGTTGAATAAAGACACACAAAACTAAGATAATGATGAGATCTTGCTATTTTTCTTACTTTGTAACAAAACTGGCTTAACATAATTTTCAAGAAAATCAGTTCTGTATTTTAAAATATTCATTTGCGCTTCGTTTTCGATTTTAGACCGATGTTCACAATATGATTCTTTTTCTGTTGCTGCTTCTTCTTGTTCACAACATACCTATTTAGTTGTTTTTTAAAATTTTTATTCGTAGCCATTTTTCACCAGATGCATGTCAAATGCCATGCACAGCGGACAGTGGACATAAAATGACCGCCTGGAAGTCAGCCCTCACAAAAAAAACCAAAAACATTGGGCTTGGCAGGAATTATTGGGGTAGGTCTGGTTACCGTAAACTTAACATTTTTTAAAAAATTTTTTTGTTAAGGCCCCAAACAAGTACCACAAGCATGGAGTGGAGACTTTCTTAATCTCTACTACCAATGATATTCATGGTTCAGTCATCAGCTGGAAAGATTGTGGCAATCGCATTTTGGAGCCTGAATGGTTTATTTGGTGTGCAATTTCTTGAACGTACGAAACAAATGCATAGTGATGTGTATACATTTAGACGAGAAATATGTAGACACCGGCCATTTATGCTGCTTCATGGCATGGCTTTTAATGTACGGATGTCCTACATGTTTACACCTGCGCTGTCTAACCTGGGTTCAAATCCCGACCCAATTATAAACTGTCATCCTGGTGTTTCGCATTCAGAGCGAGGCATCGATGTGTGTGCCGTCCCTCGGATGGATGTTAAACCGGGCGTCCCATCTGCCAGCATTAGTTGGTGGACGTTAAAAATTTCACGGTGCCCTTCGCGAAGAGTAAGGTGCGTTGTTGCCGGCACCCTGGCCAAATTTCAAATTCCTGTTCAGCTACAGTGGCCACTGCATCAACAGCACAGTCTAGCTAACGGCAGTGATGGCACCAGCAGCCACAGGTAGCATACAAAATTGAATGACTCGTCCATACTTGGCATGTGGTTTTTCCATCCCTTGGGATCACTAAAAGAACATTTGATTGACATAAAGTTTGAAAATGAGGGTCGTCAAAGCCTGCGTTCTGAAATGGCTGTGTACCCATCCCAAAGATTTATATGCAGAAGGCATCAAGGTGCTACCACATCGATGGGACTATGGATTTGAGAAATAGCTGAAGTTAAATCAAAGCCCGTATACTTTTTTCATTCTCTACAATAAAAAGTCCACTTCACGATAAGCCACCCTTGTTTAACATAGTGGTGTTACATCGTGAGAGGTGATTTGTCCATGGATAGCGACGTGCTCTCCTGGACTTGAGAGTTGTCCATCGATGCAACACCTCTACCTTGCTTGATATTTGCTGCATTTGGCTCCACAGGAGGTGATGGGCCCTCGGCCTGAGTCTGGTGCAATCAAGGAGCTGAGTCAGGAATGGGGACGTTATGTGGAGGCTCTCCAAAAAGCTAATGTTACGAACCTTGAACTGAGGAAAGCAATGGAGAGTCACTTGGTAACATTGCGCCTCCTAGCAGGTCCACAAGAGGAGCTGAAAGCCTCTCTGCCAACGACGACCTTCACTGCCGGTGAGCTTGATTCTCAGACTTTTGCTATATTTCTGCCCAATTAAGATAGATTTTCAAGTGTTTGCCTCAACAGGTCTATCAATATTGATGTAAATCTCAAGGAATTTTTTTTTTTTAAGTTTGCATCGGTGACGAAGGGTGACATCACTTTGTCTCGAGTGATATCATTTGATACTTGTCTGGTTGCATGGTGGTTATCAAACTTGGGTAAAATTTTACCTTTTTAAAAATGGATGTAAAATATGAATGCATTTAGTTTTGCTTGTCAGCCATTACGTGGACCTCGAACCAAGACGTCAATAATTTGACCTCTCTTGCACCAAATCTTTAATAACCCGACCTTTCAAGATCATTGGAATCTCCCACGATGAAGCTGAGTCTATATTGGCCTATTGCTTTCCCCTTGCAGACGGGTCGGTGGTCTCTGGCTTCTACCGCCTCCTTTCTGGTCTTGTACCCTCTGCTCTTTCTGTGCTCTTCCTCCCCAACCCCCACCCTCCCTCAGGATTCTGCAGGGCGCACTTGGTGTTACAATTGCAAACTGGAGCTAGAACAAAGTCGATGGCACGTCTTCACAAATCCCCACACTTTCCACCTAAAGCAAAGTTGAAAGATTGCAAAAAGTTCCACCAGGAATGACCCAATATTAAATTTTGAGTTAATTTTTTTTTGTCTTCCTGTTTTGACCCTTGTGACCATAAGTCCCCACCCCGTGAGGAATAAACGAGGGTAGAAATCCAAAAATTCATAAAATATTTTATGTGCCCCCCCCCCCCCAATGCTGATTGCATCCACAAAGTTTCATTTTTTTTGAAATGTTAAAACCTGCCCCTAATTGTACTTCTTGGTATTTGAATTTTTGACAGCCTAGGGACCCAGGGGGGGTCAGGCTAAACGTGATACTGCTCTCGCACAGTCTTTCCATGTGGTGATCACAACTACCAATTTGGTGAATTTCTGCACAACCGTTTCGGTAGGAGGAGATAGTGTGACGGACAGATAGATCTGATTACTATATCGCCACCCCCCCCACCCCCTGTGGTTGTTTAAAAAAAAAACAGAAAAAAAAAAGCAATGGGATAATGAATGTCAAAGAAACTTAGCTTTTTGAATGTGGAAATGCGCTCTGCTGTTTATGTACATATTCACAAACTCCACGTGTATTTTGCAGGTCATGAGGTGATATTTTGTGCAGAGTGGTGGGGATGGGGCGGGGGGGGGGCGGTGGTGTCGGGGTTAACAAAAGTTGTTCTTGATACACTAACTGACATGGTGTTGAGTTGTGGCCCCAAGGCATGATTTTGTTTGTGTGCAGTGGTACGTGATTACATGCATGAACCGTGTGCACTTCGTAACAAGAGATGTGCTGCAAAAGCCCTGCCTTGCTCGAGCACCGTAACTCAGCATGACAGAGGCACATCCCATTGCTTCTTCAGCATCATTTTATAGTGTCCAGCTAAACATTGTCTGAATTCATTGTTTTTGTGTGATATTTTAAATTCCACACATTGCTTGCAAAAACTTTTATACGGTATAATTTTGCAACATCCATGATAAAATTATCCCTCCATAATAATAATTGTGCTTCAGCTATGCATACATTTTAATAAAGATTCTGCCCTTATCCCACGATCCGCATGCCTGTGAAGGATTATATGATATCCTAATGCCCCCTGCGCATGATTTGTGGAAATGGTTGCAGTTGGATAGAGCCATATGAAGTAGATCGAGAACGGCACTCAGTAGAGCGCATACCTCTGCCAGGCTGAACAGTTTACATTTTGTGTCCCACTGATGGGCCAGATCTGGATCCAGACCAAAACCAAAATCGATTCAATTCGTCCTTATCACACACCCAACATGTCCAAATTTCGTCCCAATCTGTCCATAACTTTTAAAGATATTCTGCTTATATTGAGACATACAGTAACCTGGTGTTTTGGTTGGTTTGGTGGGTAAAAATGAAATTGCTACCAACTGGTCTAGCTGCAGAGAGAGAGACATGGATCGTGCCCAACGTTTCGACCACCAAGTCGTCTTCATCCGAGACGGCACAGGAATTGTGCACCAGGTGTTCGGTACACAGAGTGGGAGGTGGGGAAGGCATCATGTGACTGAAAAATGCAGGTGTTGAGACAGCAATGTTGTTTCAATCCCAACCTGTGATCCCGGATGAAGATAACTTGGTCAAAACATCGAACCTGAGCCTTGCCGAGCCAGCTATACTTTGTGGTCGTGACTTTTTTGAACATGAATCTTCCCAACTACAACCTTCATATTTTCATTTTTCTGTTCATGGTACTTTCAGCTTGAAGTTGACATGTACATTGATTATTTTATCTGAATATGCAAATAATTCTTGTGCTCAAAATGAAAGCTTGTTGTACTTTTTAAGATTATTTATTTTGCCCTATCGTTGTTTCTTTTTGCGGTGCAGAGGACGAGGCAGCAAGGCGTGCTGTGCAGCGAATGCTCGGGAAAGTACAGGAGATGCGTGATCAGCGATCGAAACTCGAAAAGCAGCTGCGTGACATGATCCAACATGATGATATCACCGAAACACTGGTCACGGAATCGCGGAGCAACCACCGGGTAGGCACTATCGCTTTGAAAGTTTGTGCAAAAGTATATCTGGTGACCATTTGCAAATGAGTTACTGGGCCTTGAGATGTTTGTCAATAACCTTGGCTAGCAAGTTCATTGTGACTTTTTGTGACCTCCACAGCTGAAGGTTTGAGGCATTGTGTTTTCAGGTTGTCCGGCCATCTCTTGTTGTTGTTTTTGTTTGTTGCCACGATAACTTGTGACCCAATTAAGGGATGTAAACCGACCCGGATGCAAATATGGAATGTGATACAGAGAAACCAATTGGATGTTAGGGTCCAAATGTTAAAGGTCGAAGGTCATTTGACCTTTAATTTAAATTTTGTCACCACAATAACTTGTGAATCACTCGGGAGATTTCAACCAAACTCGGCACACGCGTGGACTGTAATATAAAGACGAACCGATGAAATTTTAGGTTTAAGCTAACACCAGGCTTATTTTATCCTTAAATGTCCAAATAAATTTGCTCTTTTTGTTTTTTTTTGTATTTTTTTTTAATTTTTATTGTTTGTTTTTTTCAATGCTCCTTCATGTAATACCTTTCATTGTAATGTAAAATGTTTCCTTATTTCTGGCTGATTTGCGTTTTTATTCCATGTATTTATTTTCATACATAATTATATATGTATTAATGTAGTTTTATGATTATTATTTCTGTATATATTTGTAAGTTTTATGAAACCCTGTTTTAGTATTGTAAACGTGACAAATATCAGCCTTCGGCCTGCCTTGTCCGGTGTTCGACGTTCCCAATAAACCAAAATGATTGATTGATTCGGGGATTTGTTTGAGACAGAATTTTATTAGACCAAATCGGGACATCGAGATTTAAATAAATGGTTGTGAATGAACGAAGAAATACATGACACTTTCGACGAAACGCTGAGAGTGAAAACCCGTGATTTCCAAACCAACATCGTCATGAGTAGTGCACGTTTGCAGGGCATCGTAGATGGGATGAACGGCGTCACGTGATGACGACCGGTCACATACATACAGCTAATGATGCTATGGATATCTAATACAGTATTTGAGTGCTGACAATGGTAATAGGATGGTGGTCTGGAATCCTAACGCTCGACATGAGCACAGTCGGTCAGCAGTAGAAACATCATTTGAGAGAGTTTTCACAACACATGGCCGCACTCTTACTGCTGAGTTCACCTCCAGATTTTGAGTCATGTATTCTCCGCTTTTCGAATGTCTTGTTACTTCCATGCAAAGATGTGTAGCTTTACAGTGTAGAACCTTAGGAGCAGTTTATCTTTCATCTCATGGCAGCATGGAAAAGGAACATTGGGAGTGAGGTTATCAGCTTGCTCTACTAGTTTCACTAATAAGTTATTCCCTTTCAGAATGGTGTTCAATGTCTCTAAAGTAGCGCTCTCCAGCGATGAGTTTCATTCCTATGTCTGAGCATTCCTTGTATTCCCTCAGCACAGTCAGAGCTGTTCAAATGGGGGGGGGGCATGGTGCCGTGAAACCACGCGACCTGCGATCTGCCAATCACGGTGCTCAATGGAGAGAACAAAAGATGGCCAGACTCTCTTTATTTGAGGCACTGCTCCACCCTTCCCCTCCCTCCTCCCACAAGGGTACCCGGTGTAGCCGTGCAACGCCGGATCCCTCCTCCTACCCCTTCTCCCACCTCTTTCCCTGCCTCCTCCCACCCCACCCCCTCTCTCTGGACTCCCACCATCACTATTCCCCTCTTTCCTCCCACCTCACCTTTTCTCTTGCTCCTCCCACGAAGGTACCCAGCATTTCCCGGGATATAACGTGCATCTATTGGACCACCACAATTAAGCACTTATTTAGAGAAACATTTTATTTATCAAGCTGAAAAATATTGAACAGAAATAATCAACAAAATTTAACATCTGATTGTAATGCTTATGGGTGGACAATATTGAATGTTTTTCCCTCAAGGACCAGAGCATGTACGGTATATTGTTTGGTGTTCCAACTCGAGAGCAGCCCACATATCGTTGACCATGTGAAAAAGATATTCGAGATTTGTTTTGTTGTCAGACTATCGCAACACACTCTCGAAACAACTATCGAGGTATACGAATCAAAAGTACTTGTATTTAAATTTTTGCAATTGAGGGAAATTTTTCAGAGTAAATGAATTAAAATATTACAATACAATACGATACATAGGAGTCTGGTCGTCTTCTGTTTTGTTTTGTTTTTTTTCCTGTGCAGCACAAGGCTGTGAGTACTGAGAGTGGTAGTGCTGCCGATGCAGTGCCCCTGTAGGTTAGAGCAGTAATTTGGAATTTGGACAGGATGCCATGGATAGCTCCCCTACTCTTCACGAAACACATTGCGATAAGATCTTTCATGTCCACCAACTAATTCCAGCAGATGCGACACCCAGTTTAACGTCCATCTGAGGGACGGCACACACATTGATTATCACCTTGCTTGTGAAACATCGGGAGGACACTTTATAGCTAGTTTGAGACTCAAACCCAGGCTGGACAGTTTAGCGCGAGTTTGCGTACCTCTCGGCCTTCCTGCCTTGAGTGGCGATGCATTGCTTTGTAGCCAATGAAAACATTTTTCAATTCTATCTTAAACTCGAAGTTCGCTTTACTCATTCTAATCCTCTGATTAATTTTGCCTTCCTAACTCTGGGAATTTCCCCACGGAGAACCAAGCCGCGATCACCATGCTCACTGCTCACACAGCAGGAACTTTCACCTGCTTCAAAATTATTTTCTTTGCCCTTAATGAAGTTACACTTCAGGCATAATCCTTAATCTTTTCTTCACTCAATATAAATTTTGGAACAGGAGAAAAAGTTAAGTTTTTAATGCTTTTCTAGGCTGCTTGGTTTCATGGTTTTGAAGTTATGAAGGACGCACACACGCACACACACACACACACACACACACACTTTTTTTAAAAAAATAGATATTCATTTTTTCGTCTCCATGGTGTAATTTGGCCTGAAATGTAACAATTTGATAGGTTAAGAGAATGGATATGTATCCACTCAACCCATTGATCATGATTTGCAATGTTTTTTGATCTGTCCTCAGGGATTTGTAAACTGCCACCCAGAGGTGTGTGATAATAGTACGTGAAACTTGAATCTGGGATCCTAGCATCATGATTCATGTGTTTGGATGGGAATACCAAACAGACAAACCCAAATTCTTGTTAGTACGTCTTTGATTCCTGGACTCTTCACCGACATCAATGTTTGTTATTTGAGGAAGTAATGCAAGTTTGTTGGGGAAAACAAATGACACTTTATCTGTTTATTTCAAAATTAAATTTTTGTGTTTCAGTCGATATACTTGATCAGTTGTATGGAGTAATTTTCTTTCCTGTTTGCCAGAGATCCAGACGACTTTCTCAAATGTGATGTCTTTGTTTTGTCATTCGCAAACACAAGACATTTGTATTTTCACATTGTGTTATGCGCTGCCACCACTGTTGCAACATCAGATTCCTCATACTGGCTTGATTGGTGTAACATATATCATCCTTTAGTTTAATCGTAACAGCACCAGAGGCTTGCATTTGCTATTGAGAATACTCATGCAGCTAACAAAAATGGTGGGGGACCCTTCCTTCTATCTCGTGTGCCATGCCTTCATCTGTTGTGTTTCCTTGTAACTATGTACATGTTTTCTGTATTGCTTCACATATTTGATAGCTCAGTTAATGATTGTGACATTGTACTTCTAGGTAAGTAGAAATGCCACTGCTGTTCTTGCAAACCTGTGCTGTCCTGAATAAAATCATAGGTCAGTTCGGGTATGTGAGCATGTGCCGGAGCAGCACATCGCTACGTCCACATTCCGCTGGTACTTCAGGGGCCTCCGTCTGGCCATCCCCCAGGCAGATGCCTGGCCCATCCCCATCTTCTTAAGATGCCGATCAACCTACTGCAACCACGAGGCATGTCGTCGGCAGGTTGGCCGCCTCCACCCATGAGGCTCCCTTGCTGAGAGAATCTGGTGAGCAGGATCAGCATCAGGAAATTGAGCCACATGTCCATACAGCAGCAGCTGATGCTCACAGACTACACAGGTAACAAATCTCATCTGAGTCTTTCTCAGCAGACACTCGTTGGAGACACAGTCTGACCAGCAATAGCCAAGGTTTCTCCAAAGAGACCTGGTGCCAAAGGAGCTAGGTCTCCATCTCATATCCTTGGTCAGAGTCTAAGTCTCTCATCCAAGAGCAAGACTGGAAGCACCAAGGACTTAAAGACTCCGACCTTCATCGGCTTGCATAGGTACTGACAGCGCCACACCCCATGATCCAGTGAATCCATGACTTTCCAGGCCTGACCAGACGTCTATCGACCTCTGGCTAACAACATGCTGAGACATGACGATGACCGCCAAGGTAAGTGAATCTCTTTGTGACCTCAACATCCTCGCCACAAACAGGAACGAATAAGATGGCAGCATTCAAGATATCACTGAAAGCCTGGATCTTAGTTTTGACCAAAGAAACCCGTAATCCCAGCGACTCTGACTCCCCATCAGTGCCTGGAGAGGCCCCGTCAGAATAACCAGCGTCTCCGCAAAGATGACTGCATCATCTGCGAAAGAAAGGTCAGAGATCTTGACATTCCCAAACGATGCACCACAGCTTGATCTCTCTGACATGAAAAGTGTGGGGGGGCCATCATCCACCCCTGACAAATTCCAGTAACAACTGAAAAGAAGTCGGAGATGGAACCACCACACCTCACAGCACTCTCAGTTCAGAAATCAGATTGATCCGTTTTGGTGGCACCCCACAAAGACCAAGAATCCTTCAAAGGGCATCCAGATTCAATGAATCGAATGCTTTGCAGAGATTAACATAGGCTGCAAGCAGCCCCTGGTTAAACTCTTCTCTGTGTCCGGTGAGGTCCTGAAGAGCAAGGATACAGTCAATCGTTGACCTCTTTGGTGTAAAGCCCGACTGCTCTGGGTGCTGGTGCTGAAGCAGGTGGTGGCGAACCATATCAATAATTATCCGAGCAAAGACCTTACCCGGCACTGGAGCAGTCACCTCTCGGTAGCTGTTGCAGTCATGGCTATCACCCTTCCCTTTCCAGAGAGGGGCAACAAGGCCCCTCTTTCAGTCAATTGTGATGATACCTGTTCTCCAAACAAAGCACAGAACTGCATGCAACGACACAGGTACAGCATTTCCACCAGTCTTGAGAAGTTCAACATGCATGCCACAGATCCCAGGAGTTTTACCACCTTTCAACTGGTTCACTGCAGACTTTGTTTCCACAAACGAAGGTGGTTCACAGTTGATTGGGGGGTCAGCAATAGGGATAGTAGCACCCCTGTCATCCAACTCAACGGGTGGTGGGTCAACCTGGTACAGATGCTCAAAGTAACCCTCCCAGCAGGCCTTCGTGTCGTACTCCTCTGTCAAGAGCTCACCACCCTCAATTCTAAGTGCAGTTCACCGAAGGGCAGGCTTTGAGGAATACAATGCACAAATTCCTCTGTAAGCAGGATGAGAATCAGGTCCGGTGTTGACGCTCTACTCCTTCACAGATTCTTTGCACATAGGCCTCTTTGTCTGCCTTCAGTGAACGTAGTTTTATGCCTCAGCTCTGCCATTGAGCCTGGCTCTGCAACTCTGGTCAATGCTATCCAGTGTCCCTTGGGAGACAAAGTTCATCTACACCTGATGGTGGGAATCCAAGACATCCACTGGAAACATCAAGGATGGTAGCCTTGAAGGCACTCCACAACTTCAGGATTCCCCGAAACACCCACGCCCCCCCCAAATCCCCACTCAGCCTGTTCATAAACTCCTCAGCTACCCCCTCATCCTTGAGCTTGCCAACATCCAGCCAAGCTGGGATGTGGTACCAATCTCCTCCATTTAAGCTGCAACTTGAGTTGCTACAGCAAGCCTGTGGTCGGTATTGAGAAACTGAGCACTCCGGTATACCCTGCAGTTCTGGAGCATCCTCCAGCACCCATCAATGAGCACATGGTCAATCTCCTTTGCCACACTATCAGCATTGGAATACCATGTCCAGCGATGAGCCTGTGGACACTGAAACCATGAACCAGCCACCATAAGTCCATGACTTCTTGCAAAATCAAGGAACTGCATGCTGTTCTGGTTCACAGTGGCAGACCCATGGGGACCAACCAACATATGCCTCGTAACCATCCCCATTAGTGGTAGTTAATGCATTTAAATCCCCCAAGACAAGAAGAGTATCTCACCTGGGGCACTGATCAACCACAGACTTGAGCGTGGAATAGAATGCTTCCTTCACACTGAGATCACTTGCCTCAATCAGAGCACACACAGAAACCAGGGAAATGACACCCAAGGAGTGATGAATCCTCAGTCATAATGTGCTCATTGACTGGTGTTACCTCATTTATCGTGGGAGTCAGCTTATTAGACACAGCGACAGCAACTCCTTGGGCATGGTAACAATCAGAGTGACCAGACCAGTTGTAGGTGTAACCATCACCCACCATGATCTCACCACTATCCTGTCTCCGAACTTCAGAGTGCTGCAGTACCAATGTTCAAATGCTGGAGCTCAGATGATAGCAGAGATGTCATCTTCCTCTCTTTTGGATAGGACATTCCAGGCACTCACACGAAAAGACTGTCTCAGGTTAACCTGAGGAGTTCGCCACCTGGTGGATGACGACACACCACCACCCCGACACACACCACCGTGGCCCGACCCAGGATGGTTAACCCCTGTTTTTCCTCTTAACATCAAAGAATGGGTCCCCGAAGGCTTTGCCCTAATCGGGTAATCTGGTGAGCTACCCTGTGAAAGACACAGGAGGTCCTCCCACGTAGTGGGTTTTCAGTTTTCTTTGCATTTTTCGTGTTTTGCGGAATGAAGTGTTTTGTGCTGACCGGAGTGGAAATCCTGTTACCAAC
>CM068952.1:21388148-21399755 GCA_035128595.1 Eptatretus atami | reverse complement strand
CGGCTTCGTAAAGGGGCGCGCCCCAAAAAGAAAAGGTGATAAAACTGAGAGCACCGAGTTGGGCAGTGGGTTTTTGAGGCGAGCGTGTGCCGGGAAGACGGTGGTGAAACTGAGTGCCGGTGTGGCGCGATCGGCTGAATCGGGCTGGCTGTGTGTGAGTCAGCAGTCGGCTTTGAGGCGAGCGAAGTATTTTTAAATGCATCCAAAATTTGTTTTGGCATCATCAATCTCAGCAGGCACAGAAGATGTGAGCTGTGTCTTATATTGGGGTTTTTTGATTGGTGTGGTCCCTTTTCTCTCGCGTTCATCCACAACGAATCTTACACCTGTTAACTGTTGCTGTCACTGAATCCTTATTTGTTTTAATTACATCTCACTCAAAACAAGTTTGACGCAAAAGGGAAATAGCCGAGCTTGCACAAATTTCCTTTTTACAATCACATGAGGAGTAATTCAATAATTTCAACACTACACCAAATTGGCAAAACGCAAAGCACAACGAATAGTGTATTTCATGTGAATAACATGGACTTGCCGTTCATGCAAGGACAATATGCAATCCGCTTCTACGTCAATGATGAATGGATGCAGATCTACTTGTCTTCTTTGCTCAGATCTTACATGCAGCTGTATACCCTGGTTATGCTGTAAACAGAATGCTTCCGATTGTTCACATTAGATCGGATTACTACTCAAAACTGCTGATGTGTATAAATAAACACTTCTACTTTCACCATTAAGGTATGTATAGTGGGTTCTTTTACATTTTTGAACAATACGGTCCAGACTAAATATGTGAACCGAATTGGAGTGGAGTGTTGATTATCATTCATATCATTGATTTCACCATTTTTTTGCTGTAATACCTGAGGAACCTACGGGCCCTTGCCCATCTCATTTTCCAAGTAGCTTCCTTGACAGATTCTCAAAAACTACGCTTAGGGAAACTGGACCAGGTGGTGGCTCGCACCATTAGGCCATGCTGTGTCTTACCAGTCAAGTCTTATTCCTTCATTCCAAGTATTCTATTCTCAACATCTTCAAAACAACCTTCCCCTTTCTGAGTCTCTAAACACAATGCTCACAAATATCTTGATGTTCACATTATCTAGTTCAGCACTTTATGAAATTCTGGCCCGAGGCCTCCTTAGTGCCGAGTTACAAATTTAGATGCCAGAAATTGGCACAGAAGGAGACTTGCCATTCATTTGCCTGTAAAGTAGTTTCATTCTTTATCTACACCCTTCTTCCACAACTCATAAAGTTTCTTTTTTCATAGGCATACCACATCAATGTCACCAAATGTCGCCCGCTTCGTGGTGGACCTTTTGTCAACCACATATCGATCGGCTACATTTGGACAATGTGTCCTTCAATATGTCATTTTGCTCTCTCTTCCTTTACCTTCGATTTCTTGACTTAAATTCTCAAGTCAATTCCGCTTTGCTTCATCTTTCTCTTAACTTACAGATTTAATGAGGTTCCTTCACAAAGAGATCACAGACAGGAAAGCTTTATGTGAGAAATTACACTCCTCTCCTGCCATTAACATTTAGCATCAGGAACAGCTGTCAGATTTCCTCATTCACAAGGGTTCAATCTGACTACATGCCACCAGATCGATAGGTCGTTCACACACACGCCGTTGTATTATTATCTGATGAGACGAAACCATGTTCTCACCAAATTTAGTGTCGCCGCCCACAACGTCAGTGACTTTTCAGGCTCCCAGGATTGGTGGCGAGTCTGGTGGTGGGTGGCGACGAAGGCCAGGCGCCATTGTTGGCGAGGACGTTGGCTCTAAGATCGCGAGGGGAAAAAAAAAAGATATCGAGCGCTCCGAACGCGCATGTTTTAATGCGATTTCAAGTGATTTTTTAAAAGACTCTCGACAGCACGCTCACTGATCGTTGATAGCTCCGTCTAACGGAATAGTTAATCGGGAAAGACTGTGATCGTTATTCCCGGATAATCGTATGAGCGGAGGCTGTTGAGTTTCGTACGACCTGTTTTGGAACCCTATTTGGTTGCCAAGCAGTTTGCACGGTGTGTTGTGCTGTGTATTCCAATTCTGTACCAGAGCCATCTTTTTGAGAATCGAGCCATAAAATTATCGTGCCTACCCCTAGACGATTTTTGAACACGGGGTGTTTTGTTGTTCTCTTTGTCACACGTGGACTGTTGAAGCTGCGGACTAATGTCAGTAATTGGTGCTGGAAGTTATTAAACCCGGGATCACGACCAATATATTAACCTGCAATTAAGGAGGATTGGTGTAGGTGGCACCTGGCGAGTCATCAAGCAGCCACCTCCTAAAACCTTCCTAGACCGCCACAAAATACTGAATTTGAAGCTCCATTCATACTTCCGGCCTTTGACCCAGATTGAGTGTGCTCTTGTAGTCCATCTTGCGCGTGCCCTGGGGAAGACGTTCTCTCCACACACCACTGTAGATCTCAATCTCCACAAGCCACCAGAATCATTACGTTGCAGGTAACAATATTAGATTTTGCATTTCATTGAATTTACGTTTGTGTTTGTCCATTCAATTCATTTTACTGGACGCTCAGTTCGAGCTCGATATATTTCAAACGTATATGAAGTTAGCGCAAGCAATGGGTGCGAGTATTATTGCGTATGGTAATCAGATGAATTAGGAGGGAAGCTCGAGCTAATAAAAAACAAACTTGTGGCCTATTCAAATGAGACCATTTGATTAATTTAGTTAAATTAATTGATGGTCCGGAAGTCCCAATTCTGAAATCGCTGACAACCATGCATATTATTTGGCAAGATGTCCACTACAATGTTGAAAACCATCATAACAGTTAATCCTATTATACATATGAGTATTGCTATTGGGTTTTCGGCTATATAGTCTTTTATTTCACTTTGAATAATTGTTACTTTCTATTGTTTGATGGAGGCATTTGATTACACTGACCCCAGCCCACCCCCAAACTTAATTAGAGAGGGCTGGAAGATGGGAAGGGGTAGGGGGAAGAGAAAACTTTGCAACATGTTCTTACCTTTGTGGGGAACAGCCAGAGGGGCGGGGGAGTCGTCCACAGAGGGGGTCACGGATCCAAGGGGGTGCTCGTGCCTGCAGGACGATTGAGGCCACATTCGCTCACAGAGTACCTCATAACACAAACTTACGCAACTGCACTCGCTCGGTAATGAGGAAGGCCCTTAAGGGGTTCATGAGAAGCCGCTACCCAATCTACTTTCCCTTCAACTTCTTATATGTGGTTAGCTTTTAGTTTATATTTTTGACCCCAACAAGAAACATTGAAGTGGAGATAAAGTAAAAAAAAAAAACAAATTGCTTAGAATGACGAGGAATAAAGGTGACTTTTTTTTTTTTTTAAAACCATAAATATGATTAAACAAAACAAAGCTTTGTTGTGTTTTTTTCTTTTCTTTTTAACCCATGACACGAAGGAAAAGTGGGTTAATTAAGCAATTTATGTGTCTGTCTGTCCTTTTCTGTCCCATCAGGTTTATGATTGAGACACTTATTAGGATGAATGTTTATATTTTACACTTCCTATTGAGTGTTGTGTCGTCCTCCATCTGAGCCAGTATGATCACGGTTATTAAACTTTCTATTCAAGGGATTTATATTTTGGAACACGAATCGAAACATGAAAGTGCAGTAGTTAATTTTTACTCTGTAAAAATTGCCATGGAATATTGAATGTCGGGGCATTGTTTTAAGTATTCGTTTTATTTATTTAAAACGTGGTCTACGCGTGGAACTGATTACACAGACACAAATCAGGAACAACTTAAAAAGGAAAGCAGGAGAAGGGGAAACACAACAGCAGGGCGGAGAGAAGTATCGGAGTGGACAAACAGCGCGATGCAGTAACGATGGGTTGAGGAGAACGCAAAGGGTGACATATGGATACTAAACAAAAATTGTGTTATGGACCATTGTTGTATTTTGTCAAAGCTGAAGAGAGGCAAGAGGCTGCTGTCTGCTTTCAAAGGATAGATGCCCCCTTGACAGAGAAGTTTGGGAACTTTCAGGAATATGAGAATAAAGGATTTGCACAGAGAGGTCATGAGATCATTGATGGAAGATTAGGATACTGGGGCCGGAACGCCTTGGTATCACTTTGATCAGGAGAGGAGATTGTGAAGGGCTCCATTGAGTAGCCTACATTGTCTACAGAGGGAGAGGAGTCAGTTATCTGCAGGAGTGAGTTGGCCTTGGACTCTTATTGGCAGCCAGTTTGGGTAGCAGGCAGGCGGATACCAACTATCAAATGGCTCAGATATGTCCGAGAGATGCCCTGAGTCTCCTGTCGATACTTGAGGCCTCCACCATGTTGGAGAGAAGCAGAAGCACCCATGTCCAGTGTAGATTGACCATAGTCTAATCAGACTTTGATAGTCTGAGAGGAGGCGTTGGAGAAAAGATAGTAGTCCAAATGATATACTGTTGAACCGCCGATCATTGACGTGTGGCCCTGTCGTATTCGCAGGTTCATAAAATGTAACTGGCTTCTTCATTTTGAAGTGCCTGGCAAGTCCGGTGTTGGCTTAGTGGTTGCGGGGTGGCGGCATGGGATCCTTCAGGTCCCGAGTCAAGCCCGTGGGCGCTGAATTAAATTACATCAGGAGGTTGACTCAGCCTGTCATCCTTCATAGGTCGGCAAAAGGAGTACCAGTGGTACTGGTAAGGGGACCTGCATCAGCGAGCATAGCGCGTCCCATACCAGTGATGCAACAGCGAAGCCACCAGCTGTCACTGGGAGAAGGATTGAAGGTGCTGTGCTCGGCGTATTGCTGTTTTCTGATCGTTCTCCATTCGCGGTTTTCTGAACCTGCCTTCTCCATTCGCGGTTTTTAGCGGGCGTAGTTGCGGTTTTTCATGACCTTCTCCATTCAACGGTTATTCCGGGTATTTGCGGTTTTTCTTGACCTGGGCTTCTCCATTCATGTTTTTCGCCGTATTTGCGTTTTTCTATTCCATCATTGGTTTTTTTCTCGGTGTATTGCGGGGTTTTTATCTGACCTCATCCATTCGGCGTGTTTCGTGGGCGCGATGCGGTGTTTCTGACTTGCGTTCTCCATTTTTCATGGTGTTTCTCGGCCGTATGTGTTGTTTCCTGACTGCTTCTCCATTCGCGGGTATCTCGTGGGGGTATTTGCCAGTTGGTTTTCTGAGCCCTCCATTCATGGTTTTTCTCGGCCGTATTTCGGTCTTTCTGGACCTTCATCCATTCATGGTTTTTTCTCGGGTGTATTTGCATGGTTTTCTGACCTGCTTTTCTCCATTCGTAGGTTTTTCGGGTGTATTTGCGTTTTTCTGACTCTGCTTCTATGTCATGGTTTTTCCGGCCGATTTGCAGTTTTCTGACCTTCTCCATTCGCGGTTTTTCCGGCGTATTCGTTGGTTTTTTCTGACCTCTTCTCCATTTCGCGGTTTTCTGAGCCTACTTGTATCCTTTCGCTTGTTTTCTCTGGATATATGCGGTTTTGCTGTACTTGCTCTCCATTCGTGGATTTTTCTTTCGATCCGTATTTGCAGTTTTTCTGACCTGTTCTTTCCGATTCGCGGTTTTTCTCGGCCGTATTGCTTTTTCGACGGCTGCTTGTCTCATCCCAGTTCTTTCTCGGGATTTTGATGGTTTCCCTTAGGTAATCACGAATTGCCAGGGAACCGTTATCGCCCTTTTCCCATTTGAAACAATGCCCCAACATCACAGATTTCACATCGGGCGATCTTTCAGGTTAACTTATCCCCACGATGTCTGCGGGATCGACGTATGGCACGATGATTTTCAAAAAACGTTTGTGGAGAAAGCCGGTGAAGGCGCCCTTGCGTCATGACAAGAGCAAACTGATTAAAGTTGATAAGGTGCCAGATTGTGGCCCGTCAATGGGCTACAACATGCATAACTTTCAGACCTGGCAGAGGTATGGGCTCCACCAAGTGCCGTTCTGGTTGGACTCATTTATTCTCATTGGGGTCGGTACGGAGATTGTTGTGTTGTTCTTATCGCCCTCCCAATCTATTAGAATCCGCATACGCATCCTATCACTATCTAGACAGTTAATAACGATTTCTGGTTAAAACAGAGAAGTGAAGCATAGGTACTGCTTTTCCTGTAGTTCATGTATTTTCCGCTGCATTCGCATGCGGCGGAGATAGAGTTGGGAGTATCGGGCCAAATCCGCCTGGCCATAATTTCGCGAGTGGGGGCAGCGGTATGGGCAGGGCAGAAATGCTCCCGTGTGGCTTAATCGCCGAACTGTACACACCATGGTATTTCAGAGTAATATTGCCTCATTAGTAAAATAACCTCGAAGCTGGGAACTTTCTCTGATAATTGCAAGTCGCTCTTAGCAAAATATCCAATTAAGTAGGTTTGCTAGTTGCAGCTAAAAAATCACTATCAGCATTTGTGAAAATACGCTGGACCATTTCACTGCACACAATGGAGTTTGAAGGAGTATGTTTAAGTGCAATCTTCCACCTGCAGTGGACCACAATGGGAGTGTGAAGTGGCCCGTTTTGGTGTACGCAATGGTACTCCGAACTTCACTCAATGGAATTCCTTGACTGCCACACTGTTTCTGGCAGCAGACCACTTTGGAGAAAGAGCAGTTACATGATAAAAGTGTTAATCAAACTGCCTGTATAAAGAACTTCACCATGAAACAGATTCTTAACAATGCAAATATTGTTTTACCCTCAATTAACCATTATTACGAACTCAATAAACAACCTTCTCATTCTAGCTCAACAACATATTCGCCAATGTGTCACCATTGTGGCTGACTCCCAACTGTCAAGCCTTTGCCTTTTTTTGGGGATTTATGTTCAAGATCGAAAGAACACCAATTCAGTGGCTTTGTGATAGAGTACAGAATACGAGTCTGTTAGTTCTCAAGTTGGAGTCAATCGCTTAGTGGCAGTTTTCGAGTGGAACAGAATAATAGTTTTTCATCCACCTTCACATTTACACAACACAAATGAACTGGGCAGAAACCTTTTAGGGGGTGTTGTTGAGGGGGGGATAACCAGATTTGGCTCCTTGTGTTTTGTGTTATAGTTTTCAAGATTGATGGGTTTATCAATGCCCAAAAGAATCCTCGCTTGACAAACACATTGCTGCAAAGTCCGCCCACTGTTTTGACCTCAAAACACTCTATCAGATGGAAGTCCACACATGTCGTGTCTATCGCAATTTTGTTGGAAATCGTGCCAGTCCATATATGTCTCCAGTATCTTTTTGGTTTGAAAGCAGCGTCATGTGATGCAACGAAGCACAGTTTCGATCAGTATCTCTCTCGTTTGCACCGCACCACGTCGCCAGCTGTGCTTTAATTGAGATGAGCGCCTCCCTCTTCAACCAGGTAAACTTAACAGGGTGGACGTCAACTATAGTCCGGGCAATAAATTGGACAAGTAAATCCACAGTCGGAAAAGTCATATTCCTTGGCAAGTCATTGTGTCTGGGTACCATCGAAGAGTAGGAATCCACCAATTGACATAAGACCTTGGCAGGTATGAGTCCTTCTGATTATTGGCTTCTAAAATAGTAAGGCATACTAAGCTTATCCGTCCATTCTTTTTCTGGGTGTGAAAAACATATTAATTAACAGTTGATAAGGTTGCTTGCCTGATCAATTCTTGGACCTTAAAATGGATTTGGGCCCTTGATGGATGAAAAAGTTCAGGGGTTTCTGTAGCATATATCATACACGGGTTAAACCTCAAATTATGGCCAGATTGTTGACCAATCGATGTGGGAACCTCTTGTTACCGATTTAGTTGTAGCGCGCAGGGTTCAATTGTCAACCAATCACGGTTTTTCGAGCTGAGTTGTGACCTTGTGAACTGCCACACAAGCCTTCTTGTTTGTTTCTTGTGCACCGTTAACGCACTGAAGCGTAAAAACAGGGGAGAAAAAGAAAGTAATTAGTTGTTAACGTTGAGTTCACGTACCAATTCGACTTCACACGATGAATTTTTAATGCATCGGTGGTTGAATCGTGTATGAGGGGATCATGAGCCCCCTTTTGATGCGACATATTTTGATGTCATGACCCCCCTTTAAATCAGGGGGTATGAGGGTTTAAATCATTGGTTTAAATCCATTTGCAGCGTCGACAGTGCTTAATGGTGCTGCAATTCTCTGCTTCGAGTCGGTGTGTCATCGAAATTCAATCTTTTGTTTTCGGTTATTATTGCCATCGCTTGCTGGTGCTGAACCCAGTGCAAAAAAGTCGAGGAAAGTGATGTTGACTCAAAATGGAGGTTGTGGGATAAGCGTTGTTGAGGTGAGAGTGCGATGCTATTTACTTTCATGGTTTTGGTAGCTGCAAGAACGATCTAAAAAGTAAATACATCGACGCTTACAAAAGGGAAACTTCTGTAAGATTGATTACGTAAAAGGTGCGGGGAGAGTGGGCGTTTGGGGGGCTGGTAGGAAGGGCTAGAGTACTTGGCACGTTCGCTTCTAAAGCTGTATTGTCCAAGTTTCAAAACGTCCCACCCAGGATTAAAATACGTCTCCCAGTGTTTCACAGCAGGGTGATCATCTTCAATGTGTGCCTCGGCTTCGACAGATGCTAACTGGACATCCCATCTAGCGGCATGAGTTTGGTGGATGTTTGGTTTTTTGAGACTCATGTGCTCGAGGTTCGTATGAGAGCTAAACACAGACACACAGAAGGGTCATAGACTAAGAGGGTGGGAGTGGGGAAGGACAAAAACAGCGGGGAACAGATCATTAGAATCTGTGTTGAAGGAGAGGTGGGGAGGGGGAACATGGATACAAGATTGAGACATAGAGGACTTTAGAAGGAAAGCAGAAATTTGAAGGGAGGTGGGTTTGGATGGATTAAGGGGGTGGAAAAGATCGAGGTATTTGTATGGGGAAGATAACAGGTGGTGTGGTGAACAACTGTTTGATAGGCTCTGGAGGAAGAGTGGCTTTGAAAGAGTGTGTGAGAGTTTATTCCAAAGGCGGTGGAAAAAAGAGGAATGAAGATAAAGTGATGTAGTAATTGTGATTTTTTGTAGTATTTACGAGAAAGGGGGGAGTTGTTGGCGGACCTTGAGCACCTGCGGAAAATAAGGGGGGGGGACACTTATCGCAGACCAGAGCAGGGGCGGAGACCGTGAGAAGAGGAGGATGGGAAGACAGAAAGACCACCTTACCTGCCTGCGATGAAGAGTGAGAGCACAATTAGACTCAAGCTCAGCGCTCGGGATGATAACAATGTATCAAAAAGTTGCCATTGGTTTCCACAGGTGAGCCGAGAAAGGTGAGACTAGGAGACTAGCCCAGAGGGCTTGAGAGGCAGTCTCCATCAGCTGCGGACAAAAGCTTTGTATGTGTCAGAGTCAGTGGGGCCGAGGAAGGACTTTGCACGACGGAGGTTCGCCAGCGGACGATGTTTGAGGCCAGGTTTGGAATTTGGCTTTCCCTGGAAAGATCATGCGATAGTAAGACCCAACAGCTGTGAATGAACAGACTGTCTTCAGAGGATTTGTGAGAAAGTAGATGTAGGGGGGGTTCTAACAGTTCTTTTCAAGAGACTTTAGGGATGAGGCTGTGACAATTTGTCAGAGATTAGAAATGTTCCACGTTTTTATGACCAGTTTTGATTTGTCCGATCTGCAGTGAGAAGAAGCTGCTTGCTTGCCGTTTTAGGTACAGATGTAACAGGGTGGTAGTCATCAGCAAGAGAATAGGAGGATTTTTCCGGAGTTGGAGAGTCATTGATGATGAGCCAGAAAAAAAAAAACAGGCCCAAACGCTGCCTTGAGGAACTCCAGCCTGGGACAGGAAGATGGGATGAGAGAACTCGTTTAGTGCCACATGTGATGCAACAGAGAGGGGAAGTCTGCGGCCATGAGTGGAGATGGGCTTGGTGGGGATACCATAGCAGAGAGCTGGTGAGCCAGGGCAGGGTTCCAGACCGTGTTTCAAAAACGCGAAGATTTGTTGAGGGAGTTGGCTCTGATTTTCATATTTGTCTGGCACTGGACCTCCATAGAGAGTACATAAGATCACCAGTCTCTTTTGCGAAGAATAGGTGAGCTCTCGCCAGCGATCGTGAAACAAATCCACAGTCTCGTGCCCAAAACAACTTATTTGCTGGAAGACATTGACAAACCACCCAGTGTAACCCTGATCAGGAAATGCTTCAATGGGCACGACACTGGGTGAAGACTATGATACATCAGAGGGCGAGAGAATTATATAGAGAGAGATTAGAAGAGGTAGGAGAAGATAAGAACACAGAAGAAGAAAGAGAGGCGAGATGAGGGTTGGAGGCTTCAGACAATTTACAGAATGATAGGGCCCAAGTTAATCCGCTTTGGAATATTAATTGCTTCAACGCACAGAGAATCATAAGCCGATTATATATATATTATATATATTAGTATATATATATATATATATATATTATTAGTATATATATCTTGTTAAGGGTTCTGCGGGCTGGGGAAATTCGGGCGATGCGCTCAATCCACCGTCCTAACAGTTGGGTTTTCGCACCCTCACTCGTCCACAGCCATAGATGTTACAGATCGGCGCCACCCTAACCACCGCCACTCCGGGTTAGTTAAACGCCAGCTGGTTCGGCACAGGCATTCGGGTCACGCGTCTCGAATCCGGATACCAACGTACCCCTGGACCTTACCATTGGGGAAATAGACCCCGGTTACAGACTTGGTGTCTTGTCAGAGACCGATTGGCGAATTCTGCAGTCTGTAACCATTTTGGTTTATATCCAAATCGAGCGGATGTTCCTCGCGCGGGCACGATTATTTCAAGCGAGTAACGTTCATACGATTAGTCAGCAAGATTTATTGCGGAACATCGGGGAAACACGAACACAAGCAAAGCATTCACGACATGTTTAATTAATCTGTAACCTGTTCTTAACTTAGGAGCTACGGATACGGGTTGTCGAAGGAGTCCCCTAACGAGATAAGCCTTAAAACATGCAGACAAGACAGGAACTGCATGCAGACAGGACAGAGTACTTGGTGATGTTTCCATGGACGAGTAAGAAAGTGTCAAAGCACGAATGTGCTCGTGGACAAGCCGATGTGCCGGATTCGAGCCCAAGCTCGAGCACCGCCGCACGGCAAATGGCACTCGTCATGTTGTCGCAGCACCTCACGCACGCAGCCTCGGCGTTCAGACCCGCGAGGATCGAACCTGCACAGAGCGAACAGATCGTGGTGGGTTTCTAGCTGTTCTTCTCCAGAGGTCCAGTATACAAGTCCAGACGGCCTGTTCGCCAGACCAGCCAAGAATCGAGGTGTGGCTCCGCAGGGGTCCGTGGGATCCAAGACGTCGTCGACCGTGAGGTGGGGTAGGGACAGTCATAGGCTCCGTCACTGACTCTGGATTGAACCTGATCGAATGTGCTCCTCACGAAGCCGATCGCGCCGCACCACCTCGGCGCCAGTTTCACTACTTGCCGATCGCAACTGTCGGCGCGCTCAGGTTTCAGCTTCTTCTCCCGCGATTCACGCCTGCCTTTTCCTTGCTCGCTCGCCTCAAAGCCACTTGCAGTTTTACGTTCTTAGTTTCATTATCCATTTTCGGCCCAGTCGCTGTG
>CM068952.1:21376801-21387984 GCA_035128595.1 Eptatretus atami | reverse complement strand
GTCCAGTGACGGAGCCTCTGACTGTCCCTACCCACCTCACGGCTCGACGACGTCTTGGAATCCCACGGACCCAGCCTGCGGAGCCCAACACCTCGATTTGGCCTGGTCTGGTGAACAGGCCAGGTCTGGACTAGTATTTTTAAATGCATCCAAATTTGTTTTGGCATCATCATCTCAGCAGCACAGAAGATGTGACTGTGTCTTATATTGGGGTTTTTGTGATTGTGCTGGTCCGTTTTCTCTCGCGTTCATCCACAACGAATCTCTACACCTGTTACACGTGTTGCTGTCAACTGGAATCCTTTTTGTTTTAATACATCTCACCTCAAAACAAGTTTGACGGCCAAAAGGGAAATAGCCGAGCTTGCACAAATTTCCTTTTTACAATACCATGGGGAGTCAATTCAAATAATTCATCAAAAACTATCACCAAATTGGCAAAACTGCAAAGCACACGAATAGTGTAATTTCATGTAGGAATACATGGCATCCGTTCATGCAAGGACAATTGCAATCCGCTCTACGTCAATGAGTGAATGGCATGCAGATCTAACTTTGGTCTTCTTGCTCGAGATCTCATGCAGCTGTATACCCATGTATGCTGTAAACATGAATGCTTCCGATTGTTCAACATTAGATCGGATTAACTACTCAAAACTGCTGTGTGTATAAATAAACACTTCTACTTTCACCATTAAGGTATGATATAGTGGTTCCTTTACATTTTTGAACAATACGGTCCAGACTAAATATGTGAACCGAATGTGGATGGAGTGTTTTGGAACCTTAATCATTCATTCGATTATTTACCATTTTTTGCTGTAATACGCTGAGGAACCTACGGCCCTGCCCATCTTCATTTTCCAAGTAGCTTCCTTGACAGATTCTCAAAAACTACCTTAGGGAAATGGACCAGGTGGTGGCTCGCACCAATTAGGCCATGCTTAGTCTTACCATCATCTTATTCCTTCATTCCAAGTATTCTAATCTCAACATCTTCAAAAACAACCTTCCCCTTTCTGAGTCTCTAACACAATGGCTCACAAATATCTTCGATGTTCACATCTATCTGTTCAGCACTTTATGTGAAAATCTGGCCCGAGGCCTCCTTAGTGCCGGAGGTTACAAATTTAGAACTGCCAAGAAATTGGCACAGAAGGAGACTTGCCTTCATTTGCCTGTAAAGTATTCTTCTTTATCTACACCCTTCTTCCACAACTCATAAAGTTCTTATTCTTATGAGGCATACCACATCCAAATGCACCAACATGTCGCCCGCTTCGTGGTGGACCTTTTGTGCCAACACATATCGAATCGGCTCATTTGACAAATGTGTCCTTCAATATGTCATTTTGCTCTCTCTTCCCTTTACCCCTTCGATTTTTGACTTAAATTCTCAATCAATTCCTGCTTTGCTTCATCTTCTCTTAACTTACAGTCATTTAATGAGGTTCCTTCACAAAGAGATCACAGACAAGGGAAGCTTTATGTGAGAAATACACTCCTCTCCTGCATTAACATTTAGATCAGGAACAGCTGTCAGATTTCCTCATTCGACAAAGTGGTTCAATCATGACTACATGCCACCAGACGATAGGTCGTTCACACACACGCCGTTGATATATATATCTGTGAGAAAAACCATAGTTCTCACCAAATTTGTGTCCCGCCACACAACGTTTCAGTACCTTTTCAGGCTCCCAGGGATTGGTGGCGAGTGAGCTGGTGGTGGGCCGACGAAGAGCCAGGCGCCAGTTCGGCGCGGACGTTGGTCTAAGATGCGCAGAGGGAAGAAAAAAAAAAGATATCGACGCGCTCCGAACGCGCAGATGTTTTAATGCGGATTCAAGTGATTTTTTAAAAGACTCTCGACAGCACGCTCACTGATCGTTGATGGCTCCTGGTCTAACGGAATAGTTTAAATCGGGAAGACTGTGATCGTCTATTCCCGGTAATCGTTGACGGAGGCTGTTGAGTTTGTACGACCTGTTTTGAGAACCCTATTGGTTGCCAAGAGTTTGCATGTGTTGTGCTGTGTATTCCAATTCTGTACCAGAGCCACTTTTTGAGATATCGAGCATAAAATATCGTTGCTCTACCCCTAGAGCCGATTTTGAACACAGGGGTGTTTTGTTGTTCTCTTGTCACACGTGGACTGCTTTGAAGCTGCGGACATAATGTCAGTAATTGGGTGCTGGGAAGTTATTAAACCCGGGACACGGACAATATATCTAACCTGCAAATTAAGAGGATTGGTGTAGTGGCACCTGGCGAGTCATCAAGGCAGCCACCTCCTAAAACCTTCTAACCGCACAAAACTGAATTGAAGCTCCATTCATACCTTTCCGGCTTTGACCCAGATTGAGGTGTGCTCTTGTATGTCCATCTTGCCCAGTGCCCTGGGAAACGACGTTCTCTCCCACCACGTAGATCTCAATCTCCATCAAGTCCACCAGCAATCATTACTTGCCAGGTAACAATATATAGATTTTCATTTCATTTGAATTTAACGTTGTGTTTGTCCTTCAATTTCTTTACGGACGCTCAGTCGAGCTACGAGTATATTTCAAACGTATAGTGAACGTTAGCGCAAGCAAATGGGTGCGAGTATTATTCGTATGGTAATCAGTGAATTAGGAGGGAGAGCTCGAGCTAATAAAAAACAAACTTGTGGCCTATTCAAATGAGAAACATTTGATAATGTTAGTTAGATTAATTGATGGTCCGGAAGTCCCAATTTGAGAATCGCTGGATTCAATCCATGCATTATTATTTGGCAAGATTCCACTACAATGTGAAACACCATATAACATGTAATCCTATTATACATATGAGTATTGCTATGGGTTTTCGGTATATAGTCTTTTATCTTCCATTTGAATAATTGTTACTTTCTTATTGTTTGGATGGAGGCATCTTGATTACACTGACCCCAGCCCACCCCCAAACTTATTAGAGAGGGACTGGAAGATGGGAAGGGGTAGGGGGAGAGAAAACTCTTGCAACAGGTTCTTACCTTTGTGGGAGAACAGCAGAGGGGTGCGGGGGGTCGTCCACAGAGGGGGTCACGGATCCAGGGGAGTGCTCGCGTGCTCTTGCAGGACGATGAGGCCACATGCTCACAGAGTACCTCATAACACAAACTACGCAACTGGCAACTCCTGGTATGAGGAAGATTAGGTTCATGAGTAAGCCGCCTACCCAATCTACTTTCCGCTTCAACTTCTTGATATTGTAGCTTTAGTTTATAATTTTGACCCTCACAAGAAACTTGAAGTGGGAGAATAAAGTAAAAAAAATAAAACAATTGCTAGAATGACGAGAATAAAGGTGACTTTTTTTTTTTTTAAAACCATAAATATGATAAACAAAACAAAGCTTGTTGTGTTTTTTTCTTTTCTTTTAACCCATGCACACGAAGGAAAAGTGGGGTTATTAAGCAATATTATGTGTCTGTTGTCCTTCTTCTGTCCCATAGGTTTATGATTGAGACCACTATTAGGATGAATGTTTTATTTTACACTTCCTTTAGTGTGTGTCCGTCCTCCATCTGAGCCAGTATGATCACGGTATTAAACTTTCTATTCAAGGAGATGTTATATTTGGAACACGAAGTCGAAACATGAAAGTGCAGTATATTTTTACTCTGTAAAAATGCCATGGAATATTGAATGTCGGGGCATTGTTTTAAGTATTCTTTTATTTATTTAAATATCGTGGTCTACGTCGTGGAACTGATTACACCAGAAAAATCAGGAACAATTAAAAAAGGAACAGCAGGCGAGCAAGGGGAAACCAACAGCAGGGCGGAGGAGAAAATATCGGAGATGGACAAACAGGCGATGCAGGTACGATGGGTTGAGGGAGAAGCAAAGGGTGGACAATATGGATACCTAAAACAAAATTGTGTTTATGACCATTGTTGTATTTTGTCAAAGTCTGAAGAGAGGCAGAGGGCTGCTGTCTGCCTTTCAAGGATGTGAGATGCCACTTGACAAGAAGTTGAAATCAGGAAAGAGATAAAGGATTTGCACAGAGAGTCAGTGAGATCATTGCATGAGATTAGGAATACATGCGGGCCGAGAAACGCCTTGGTACTCCACTTTGATCAGGAGGGAAATTTGAAGGGCTCCATGTGAGTAGCCATACATTGTCTACAGAGGAGAGGAGTCGAGTTATCTCAGGAGTGAGTTGGCCTTGGACTCCCATATTGGCAGCCAGTTTGGGTAGCAGGCAGGCGGATACCAGACTATCAAAGCTCAGATATGTCCAGAGAAGATGCCCTGCAGTCTCCTGTGCGATATTGAGGGCCTCCACCATGTTGGAGAGAAGCAGAAAGCAGCATGTCCAGTGTAGATTGACCAATAGTCTGAATCAGACTTGATGATCTGAGAGAGGCTGTTGGAGAAAAAGAATAGTAGCTGCCAAAAATGATATACTGTTGAACCGCCGATCATTACCGATGTGGCCCTGTCGTATTCGCAGTTCATAAAATGTACTGGCTTCTTCATTCTGAGTCCTGCGCAAGTCCGGTGTTGGCTTAGTGGTGGGGGTGCGGCATGGGATCCTCAGGTCGCCGAGTCAAGCCCCGTGAGGCCGCTGAATTAAAATACATCAGGAGGTTGGACTCGCCTGTCATCCTTCTGAGGTCGGCAAAAGGCAGTACCAGGGTACTGGTAAGGGGACCTGCATCAGCCGGCATAAGCGCGTCCCATACCAGTGATGCAACAGCGAGCCACAGCTGCTCACTGGAGAGAGAGGATTGAAGTGCTGTGCTCGGGTATTGCGTGTTTTCTGATCGTTCTCCATCGCGGTTTTCTGAACCTGCCTTCTCCATTCGCGGTTTTTCTAGCGGGCAGTATTGCGGTTTTCTGACCTTCTCATGTCCGGTAATTCTCGGCGATTTGCGGTTTTCTTGACCTGGCTTCTCCATTCATGTTTTTCGCCGATATTTGCGTTTTTCTATTCCTCATGGTTTTTCTCGGTGTATTTGCGGTTTTTATCTGACGCTCATCCATTGCGGGTGTTTCTGGGCGCTATTGCGGTGTTTTGACTGCTTCTCCATTTCATGGTTTTCTCGGCCGTACTTTGTGTTGTTCCTGACCTGCTTCTCCATTCGCGGTTGGTTATTCTCGGGGGGTATTTGCCAGTTTTTTTGACCCTCATTCATGGTTGTCTTTGGTCGTATTCTCGGTTTTGGACCGTTCATCCATTCATGGTTTTTTCTCGGGCTTGTATTTCGCATTTTTCTGACCTGCTTCTCCATTCGTAGTTTTTTCGAGGTGTATTTGCGGTTTTTCTGACCGCTTCTCATCATGGTTTCTCGGCCGTTTTGCACTGTTTTTCTGACCTTCTCCAATTCGCGGTTTTTCCGGGCGTATTCGTTGGTTTTTCTGACCTGCTTCTCCATTCGCGGTTTTCTGAACCTACTTCATCCTTTCGCGGTTTTCTCTGGATATAGTGCGGTTTTTGCTGTCTTCTCTCCATTCGTGGTTTTTCTTCATCCGTATTTGCAGTTTTTCTGACCTGTTCTTCCGATTCGCGGTTTTTCTCGGCCGTATTTGCGTTTTTCGACGCTGCTTTCCATTCGCAGTTTTTCTCGGGATTTTTGATGTTTCCCTTAGGAATCAGAATTGCCAGGAACCGTTATCGCCCTTTTTCCCATTTGAAACAATGCCCCAACATCACCAGATTCAACATCGCGGCGATTCTTTCAGTAACTTATCCCCCACGAATTGTCTGCGGGATCGACGCTATGCACGATATCTTTCAAACGTTTGTGGAGAAAGCGGTGTGAAGGAGCTTGCGTCATGACAGAGCACATGATTAAAGTTGGATAAGGTCCAGTATTGGCCCGTCAAATGGGCTACAACATGCAAATGTTTCAGGACCTGGCAGACGGTATGGGCTCCACCAAGTGCCGTTCGTGGTTGGACTCATTTATTCTCATTGGGGTCGGTACAGGAGATTGTTTTGTGTTGTTCTTACGCCCTCCCAATCTATTTAAATTCCGCATACGCATCCTATCACTATCCTAGACAGTAATAACATTCTGGTTTAAAACAAGGAAGTGAAGCATAAGGTACTCTTTCCTGTAGTCATGTATTTCCGGCTGCATTCGCGATGCGGGCGGAGGTAGAGTTGGGAGTATCGGGCCAAACACTGCCGCATTTTTCAAACTTCGCGAGTGGGCAGCGGTATAGGCAGGGCAGAATGCTCCCGTCGCTGGCTTAAGTCGCAGAACTGTACACACCCAGGTATTTCAAGTAATATGCCTCATTAGTAAAAATAACCCGAAGCTGGAACTTTTCTGTAATAATTGCAAGTCGCTCTTAGCAAAATATTCCAATAGTAGGTTGCTAGTGCAGCAAAAAATCACTATCAGCATTTGAAAATACGCTGACATTTCACGGCACAAATGGAGTTGAAAGGAGTAGTTTAAAGTGCAATCTCCACCTGCAGTAGGACCACAATGGGAGTGTGAAGTGGGCCCGTTGGTGTAGCGCAATGGTTATCCGAACTTCACTCAATAATTCCTTGACTGCCAACACTCTTCTGGCAGCAGACCACTTGAGAAAGAGCATTACATATAAAAGTGTTAATCAAAAACTTCCTGTTAAAACTTCACATGAAAACAGATTCTTAACAATGCCTAAATAGTTTGTTTTCCCTCCAATTAAACCATATTACGAACTCAATAAACAACCTTCCTCATTCTAGCTCAACAACATATTCCCAATGTGTCACAATTGTGCTGACCCCCAACTGTTCAAGCCTTTGCCTTATTTGGGGATTTATTGTTCAAAGATGAAGAACACCATTTCAGTGGCTTTGTGATAGAGTACAAATACAGTCTGTTACTTCTCAAGTTGGAGTCAGATCGCTTAGTGCCAGGTTCTTCAGTAACAGAATAAGTTTGTTCATCCACCTTCACATTTACACAACACAAATGAATGCAGAACTTTAGCGGGTTTTGAGGAGGATAACCAGATTTGGCTTCCTTGTGTTTGTTTATAAGTTTTCAAGAATTGAGGGATCAAATGCCAAAAGAATCCTCGCTTGACAAACACATTGCTGCAAAGTCCCCTCAATGTTTTGACCTCAAACACCTTCAGATGGAAGTCCACACAATGTCGTGTCTATCGCAATTTTGTTGGGAATGCTGCCCAGCCATATTATGTCTCCAAGCTCATCCTTTTTGGTTTGAAAGCAGCAGGCATGTGATGCCAACGAAGCACATTTCGATCAAGTACTCTCTCCGTGCACACGCACACGTCGCCAGCTGTTGCTTTAATTGAAGAGCGACCCCCTCTTCAACCAGGTAAACTAACAAGGGTGACGTCGAATATAGTCCGACAATAAAAATTGACAAGTAAATCCACAGTCGGAAAAGTCATATTCCTTGGCAAAGTCATTGTTCTGGCACCTCGAAGAGTAAACCACCAATTTGACAATAGACCTTGGCAGTATGGGTCCTTCTGATTATTTGGCTCAAATATAAGTAAGGGCATACCTAAGCTATCGTCCATTTTTTCTGGGTGATGAAACACATATAATTACAGCTTGATAAGGGCTTGCCTGACATTCTTGGAGCCTAAAAATGGATTGGGTCCCTTGATGGATGAAAAAGTTCAGGGTTTCTTAGCCTATATATACACGGGTAAACCTCAAAATTATGGCCAGATTGTTGACCAATCGAGTGGGAACCTCTTGTGTACCGATTAGTTAGTGCGCGCAGGGTCAATTGTCAAACCAGATCACGGTTTTTCGAGCTGAGTTGTGACTGTGAACTGCCACACAAGCCTCTTGTTGTTTCTTCGTGCACCTTAACGGCACTGAAGCGTGAAAAACATGGGAGAAAAGAAAGTAATTAATTGTTAACGTTTGAGTTTCACGTACAATTCGACTTCACACGATGAATTTTAATCATCGGTGGTTGAATCGGTTGTATGAGGGGATCATGAGGCCCCCCTTTTGATTGGGACATATTTGATGTCATGACCCCCCTTTAATCAGGGGGTATGAGGTTCTAAATCATTGGTTAAGATCACATGCAGCGTCCGACAGGTGCTGTAATGTGCTGCAATCTCTCTGCTGATCGGTGTGTCATCGAATTCAATTCTTTTGTTTTCGGTTATTATGCCATCGCTTGCTGGATGCTGAACCACAGTGCAAAAAAGTCGAGGGAAATTGTGATGTCTGACTCAAAATGGAGGTGTGGGATAAGGCGTTGTTGAGGTGAGAGTTGCATGTATTTACTTTCACTGGTTTTGGAAGCTGCAGAACTATTCGTATAAAAGAAATACATCGACGGCTTACAAAGGGAACTTCTGTAAGAGTGATACGTAAAAGGGGGGGAGAGGTTGGGGCTTTGGGGGGCTCGGTAGGAAGGGCCTAGGTACTGCACATTCGCTTCTAAGCTGTATTGTCCAAGTTCAAAATCCCAACCCAGATTAAAATAGCGTCTCGCCAGTGTTCCACAGGCAGGGTGATCAATCTCAATGTGTGCCCGGCTTCGACAGATGCTAACGGGACATCCCACTCTACCGGGCATTGAGTTTGGTGGATGTTCTGGTTTTTTGGAGACCAGTGCTCGAGGTTCGTATGAGAGCTAAACACAGACACACAGAAGGGGTCATAGACTAAGAGGGGTGGAGTGGGGAAGGACAAAAACAGCGGGGAACAGAATACATTAGAATCTGTGTTGAAGGAGAGGTGCAGGGAGAGGGAACATGGGATACAAGAGGAGACATAGAGGGACTTTAGAAGGAAAGCCAGGAAATTTGAAGGGATGTTGGGTTTGGGTGGATTAAGGGGGTGAAAAGATCGAGGTATCTGGATGCGGGAAAGATAACAGGTGGTCGTGGTGAACAACTGTTTTGAATAGGCTCTGGAGGAAGAGTGGCTTTGAAGAGTGTGTGAGAGTTTATTCCAAAGGCGGGGGAAAAAAGAGGAATGAAGATAAAGTGATAGTAATTGTGATTTTTTGTAGATTTACAGAGAAGGGGGTTAGTTGGCGGACCTTGAGCACCCTGCGGAAAATAGGGGGGGGGACAGCTTATCGCAGACCAGAGCAGACGGGGCGGAGACCGGGAGAGGAGATGGCGAAGACAGAAGACCACCACCTGCCTGCGATGAGGAGAGTGAGAGGCACAATAGACTCACAGCTCAGCGTCGGGATGACTAACAATGCTATCCAAAAAGTTGCCTTGGTTTCCACAGGTGAGCCGAGAAAGGTGAGCAGAGCACTAGCCCAGAGGTGAGAGGCAGTCTCCATTCAGCTGCGGACAAAAGCTTTGTATGATGATCAGAGTAGTGGGCCGAGGAAGGACTTTGCCACGACGGAGGTTCCCAGCGACGACTGTTTGGAGGCCAGGGTTTGGAAATGTTGCTTTCCCTGGAAAAGATCATGCGATAGTACGAGACCCAACAGCCTGTGAATGAACAGACTTCTTCCAGAGGATTTGCGAGAAAAGTAGATGGCGGAGGGGGGGTTCTAAACAGTTCTTTCAGAGAGACTTGTAGAGAGCTGTGACATTTGTCAGAGACTTGAGACATGTTCCACGTTTGTTGACCAGTTGTTGATTTTGTCCGATCTGCAGTGAGAAGAAAGCTGCTTGCTTGCCGTTTTAGGATGGACAGATGAACAGGGTGGTAGTCATCAACAAGAGAATAGGAGGATTTTTCCGGAGTTGGAGAGTCATTGATGAAGCCAGAAAAAAAAAAACAGGCCCAAACGCTGCCTTGAGGAATCCAGCCTGGACAGGAAGATGGGATGAGAGAACTCTTTAGTGCCACATGTGATGCAAACAGAGAGGGGAAGTCTGCGAGCCATGAGCTGGAGATTGGGCTTGTGGATACCCATAGGCAGAGAGCTGAGTGAGCCAGGGCAGAGGTCCAGACCGTGTTCAAAGACGCGAAGATGTTGAGGGATTGGCTTGATTTCTATTGTCTGGCTACGGACCTCCATAGAGAGTGACATAAAGATCACAGTCCTCTTTTGCGAAGAATAGGTGAGCTCTCGCCAGCCATCGGAACAAATTCCACATTCGCTGCCCCAACTACTGCTGGAAGACAATGACAAACCACCCAGTGTAACCCTGATCAGGAAACTGCTTCAATGGCACGACACTCGTGAAGACTATGATACATCAGAGAGCGAAGGATATATATAGAGAGAGATAGAGAGGGTAGAGAGAGATAAAGACACAGAAGAGAGAAGAGAGCGAGTGAGGGTGGGGCTTCAGACAAGTTACAGAATGATAGGGCCACAAGTAATCCGCTTTGGAATATTTAATCTGCTTCAACGCAGCAGGAGAATCATAGCGATATATATATATTATATATAAGTATATATATATATATATATATATATTAGTTATATATCTTGTTAAGGATTCTGCGGGTGGGGAAATTCGGGCGATGCGTCAATCACCGTCCGTAACCAGTTTGGTTTTCGACCACTACTCTCCACAGCCAAATGTACAGATTCGGCGCCACCCTAACCACCGCCATCTCCGGGTTGTTAACGCCAGCTGGTTCGGCACAGGCATCGGTCACGCGTCTCGAATCCGATACCAACGTACCCCTGACCTTACCAGTTGGGGAAATAGACCCGGTTACAGATGGTTTTGTCAGAGACCGAGCGAATTCTGCCAGTCTGTAACATTTTGGTTTATATCCAAATCGAGCGGATCAGTTCCTCGGCGCGGCACGAATTAATTTCAAGCGGTAACGTTCATACGAATCAGCCAAGATTTATTGCGGACATCGGGGAAACACGACACAAGCAAAGCATTCACGACAATGTTATAATTAATCTGTAACCTGTTCTTAACTAGGAGCTTACGGTATTACGGGTTTCGAAGGGTCCCTAACGAGATAAGCCTTAAACAACATGCAGACAAGACAGGAACGCATGCAGCAAGACAGAGTACTTGGTGATGTTTCATGGACGAGAAGAAAGTGTCAAAGCACGAAATGTGGCTCGTGACAAGCCGATGTGCACGGATTCGAGCCCCAAGCTCGAGCACGCCGCACGGCAAAATGGCACTCGTCCATGTGTCGCAGCACCTCACGCACGCAGCTACGGCCTTCAGACCCCGCGAGAGATCGAACTGCACCAGAGCGAAAGATCAAGATGGTGGGTTCTAGCTGGTTCTTCTCCAGAGGTCCAGTATACA
>CM068952.1:21347386-21369157 GCA_035128595.1 Eptatretus atami | reverse complement strand
TTACTTTATTCTCCACTTCAATGTTTCTTGTGATGGGTCAAAATGATAAACTAAAGCTATATCAGAGGAAAGTTGAAGGGAAAAGTAGATTGGGTAGGCGGCTTACTCATGAACCCTATCTTGCTCATTACCAGTTGCAGTTGCGGTTGTGTTATGAGGTACTCTGTGAGCATGTGGCTCATGTCCTGCAAGAGCACGGAGCACCCCCTGGGATCCGTGAACCCCCTCTTGGACGACTCCCGACCCCCTCTGCTGTTCCTCCCACAAAGGTAAGAACATGTTGCAAGTTTTTCTCTTCCCCCTACCCCTTCCCATCTTCCATCCCTCTCTATTAAGTTTGGGGGGTGGGCTGGGGGTCAGTGTATCAGATGCCTCCATCCAAAAATAAGAAAGTAACAATTATTCAAAAGTGGAAATAAAAAGACTATAAACCGAAAACCCATAGCAATACTCATGTATAATAGGATTATGTTTATGATGGTTTTCACATTGTAGTGGACTCTTGCCAAATAAAATATGCATGGATTTGAATCCAGCGATTTCAAATTGGGACTTCCTGGACCATTCATTAATTCTAACAACTAATTATGCAAATGTTTCTCATTTGAATAGGCCACAGTTTGTTTTTTTATTAGCTCGAGCTCTCCCTCCTAATTATACTGATTACCAAGGCAATTAAAACTCGCACCCATTTGCTTGCGCTACTTCACTATACGTTTGAATATATCGAGTCGACTGAGCGTCCAGTAACTGAAATTGAAGGACAAACACAAACGTTAAATTCAATGAAATGAAAATCTAATATTGTTTACCTGCAAAGTATGATGCTGGTGGACTTGATGGAGATTGAGATCACGTGGTGGTGGAGAGACGTCTTCCCAGGGCACGGGCAAGATGGACATACAAGAGCACACCTCAATCTGGGTCAAAGGACCGGAAGTATGAATGGAGCTTCATTCAGTATTTTGTGCGGTTAGAAGTGTTTTTAGGGAGGTGGCTGCTTTGATGACTCGCAGGTGCTCACCTACACCAATCCTCTTATTTGCAGGTTGATATATTGTCGTGATCCCGGCTGTTTAATATCTTCCAGCACGGAATACTGACATTAATGTCCGAGCTTCAAGCAGTCCACGTGTGGACAAAGAGAACAACAAAACACACCACTGTGTTTCAAATCGGCCTCTAGGGGTAGGCACGATATTTTATTGGCTCGATCTCAAAAATGGCTGGTAACAGAATTGAATACACAGCACAACAACCTGCCAGAACTCTTGGCAACAATAGAGTTCCAAAAACAGGTCGTACAAACTCACAGCTCCGCTCAACGATATCCGGGAATAACGATCACAGTCTTCCGGATTTAACTCATTCCGTTAGACGGAGCTATCAACGATCAGTGAGACGGTGCTGTCGAGAGTCTTTTAAAATCACTTGAAATCGCATTAAAACATGCGCGTCGGAGCGCTCGATATCTTTTTTTTTTCCCTCGCGATCTTAGAGCCACGTCCGTCGCCAACAATGGCGCCCTGGCTCTCTCGTGGCCCACCCACCACGTGCCGACTCGCCAACCAATCCCTGGGAGCCTGAAAAAGGTCACGTGACGTTGTGGGCGGGACACTAAATTTGGTGAGAACATGGTTTTTCTCACAATATATATATATCAACGGCGTGTGTGTGAACGACCTATGAATCTGGTGGGCATTGTAGTCAGATTGACCACTTTGTGATGAGGAAATCTGACAGCCTGTTCCTGATGCTAAAGTAATTGCAGGAGAGGAGTGTATTTCTCAACATAAGCTTCCCTGTCTGTGATCTCTTTGTGAAGGAGACCTCAAATGGAAATCTGTAAGTTAAGAGAAGATGAAGCAAAGCAGGAATTGATTGAGAATTTTAGTCAAGAAATCGAAGGTAAGGAAGAGAGAGGCAAATGGACATTATTGAAGGACACATTTGTCAATGTAGCCGATTCGATATGTGGTTGGACAAAAGGTCCACCACGAAGCGGGGCGACGTTGTGGTGGGATATGGATGTGGGTATTGCCATCATGAAGAAAAGGAAACTTTATGAGTTGTGGAAGAAGGGTGTAGATAAAGAAGAATATTTACAGGCAAAGAAGGCAGTCTCCTTCTGTGCTAATTTCTTGGCAGTCTAAAGATTTTGTAACCTCGGCACTAAAGGAGGCCTCGGGGCCAGATTTTCATAAGTGCTGAACAGATGAGATGTGAACATCAAGATATTTGTGAGCATTGTGTTAGAGACCAGAAAGGGGAAGTTGTTTTTGAAGATGTTGAGATTAGAAATACTTGGAATGAAGAATAAGAGTTGACTGGTAAGATAAGCATGGCCTAATTGGTGCTGAGCCACCACCTGGTCCATTTCCTAAGGTAGATTTTGAGATTGTCAAGGAAGCTATTGGAAAAATGAAGATGGGCAAGGCCGTAGGTTCCTCAGGTATTACAGCAAAAATGGTGAAATCAATGAATGAATGAATAAGTCAACACTCACTCATTCGGATTCACATATTTCAGTCTGGACCGTATTGGTTCAAAATGGTAAGAACCCACTATGCATCATACCTTAATGGTGAAAGTAGAAGTGTTATTTATACACACAGCAGTTTTGAGTAGTATCCGATCTAATGTTGAACAATCGGAGCATTTCATGTTCTACAGCCATACCAGGGTATACAGCTTGCAGTAGATCTGAGCAAGAATGACAAAGTAGATCTGCATGCCAATTCACTCATTGACGTAGAGCGATTGCAATGTCCTTGCATGAACGGACGAAGCCATGTATCACATGAAACTACACTATTCGTTGTGCTTTTGCGTTTGTGCCAATTTGGTGATTAGTTTGATTGAATTATTTGAATTACTCCCATGTGAATTGTAAAAGGAAATTTGTGCAAGTCGGCTATTTCCCATTTTGCCGTCAAACTTGTTTGAGGTGAGATGTATTAAAACAAAAAGGATTCCAGTTGACAGCAACACGTGTAACAGGTGTGAGATTCGTTGTGGGATTGAAGCGAGAGAAAGGGACCCACCATCACAAAACCCCAATAAAGACAAGCTCACATCTTCTGTGCTGCTGAGATGATGATGCCAAAACAATTTGGGATGCATTTACTAAGCTTGACCCAAAATTGCTGTGTACGGCTGTAAGCGTTTAATTTTTGATTCCTTTTTTTTTCAACAAACTCATTTACATAGATGATTGTTATATGTGGTCATAAATATTTTGACTTTATTTCCTAACATTCCACAGTTGTCAATGTAGCCGATTTGATATGTGGTTGGACAAAAGGTCCACCATGAAGCGAGGAGACATAGTGGTGGGATATCGTAGCCTAATGCTTCTATGTTACAAAATTGCCATAACCGAATTGCTGTCGTCACTCCACCGACAGGGCCACAGCCGGCAGGACTTGCAAGACATTGTATTGGGCGGTGACCTCTCCTTCAGCTCCATCAAAGCAACTGTCGCTCGTTTGAGTGTGAAGACTCCACCTGCTTCTTTGCCGAGTGAGAACCCGTCCCAGGCTACAAAGTTAAAGCCTTGTTCCACAGACGACGATTGTTCCTCGACCGAAAATATTGGAGATGCTGACTTTGAGGAACTACCATCTTTACCTGATCCACAGGACACCAAACGGCCATTGGTTACGCTTGATGAAACTGGGAGAAGTGAAATTGTTTTGTCATCCTTTAATGGCCCAAGCGTAGATGACGCAAATCCTCCATCACCACCAGACTTCGCGCTGCAAATGACTGGAGAAGCTTCGACGTTGAACGAGCACATTGCATCCTTGCCAACGGGATCCCCCAATCATACAAGCCCCACACCACAGGAAGGCCTTCTCAGGTTGGATCTTCTGGCATCACTTACTCCTGAGACCTTCACACTGGGTGGTGGTCGATCTAAAATCACAAAACAAAGCTTTTTGCAACCCCAACTTCATGGTTTAGCAAGCCATCCCGATAATGACGACCCTCTCTGTGACTTGGATCCTCTCTGGAGTCAACACAAGTGAATGATTGACTAGTTTGCCTCAAGTGCAATCGTCATAGTCATCGGTCACGTGATTTTGATTTCTTTTGTGCAAGGTTTCAGTAAGGTTGACGGTGGACATCATCTTTCAGGTTTGGGACATTTTCATTATTTTTTATTTAACCACCTTTCTATATTTGCTGGCTATTCCCATTTCTCACTATATTGTTATTACTATTATTATGTGTAGATCTTATTTGCAACTTATCATTTTTCTTGATTGATTTTGATTAAACCAACACGTTCGTTTTGCTTCCAAGCAAAATGTACATTCCCTTTCATGTGAAAAAAAAAATGGACCTTTATTGTCTGTCTACCTGATCAATTGTTTTGATCTCATATGGTTCGCTGTTCTGGAGAACAAATGTAGCACTGGTAAGTACCTAGATTGTCAGCATTGGTTTGTTTGAAGGATTTCCTACCCCTTCCCTCGGTGTCTTGGGTTTTGAACACTCGTATTATTTGCCTCCTCCTAGGAATGACGATTTTCTTGAAATGCGTGTCGCATACGTGAAATAAAAGCTCGGAAAAGGTATGTTCTGACTCTTCACTTTGCAATCGGTAAAAATGGTGAACCGAGTGTGCAATCGTCAAATTATCTTTATCTCGCTGGTTTTGTGATTTATTTTAAACTAGTGCGTGCCCGTACGTGCAAAAAAAAAATTAAAAAAAACTTTCAATCCGCGTGCCAGAAACAACCACACAGGCCGTTCCTTCGCTCTTGAGTGCCCGTACGTGCGTGGCCGTACTTGGAAAAAAAAAAAACTTTCAACTCGCGTGCCAGAAACAACAACCACACAGGCCGTTTCTTCGCTCTCGCGTGCCCATATGTGCGTGGCCGTACGTGCAAAAAAAAAAAAAACTTTCAAACAACCACACAGGCCGTTCCTTCGCTCTAGTAAACGACTGGATTGGGGCATTGTGTTTATGAATGCGCATAAGAAATTATTAGAATACAGTAAGTCATCACTATCCGGAAGTCCGTACGTTGTAACCCATAATGGGGAACATGGCTGAAGATCTCTTCCCCAACGGCCACGCCTACGCAGCAACGTGTCCTGTCATTTGTTTGGTAAATAAATGGCCATAACTATGAACCACTTGTCCGATTAATATCAAACCTTGAAAAGGCACATCCTCAGGTCCCCAGCAATATACCTGGCAAGTTTCAATTAGATCGGACCAGTGGTTGTCAAGAAACAGCGGTCTGTCTCTCTCTCTCTCTCTCTCTCTCTCTCTCTCTCTCTGTCTCTCTCTCTCTCTCTCTCTCTCTCTCTCTCTCTCTCTCTCTCACTCTCACTCTCACTCTCACTCTCACTCTCACTCTCACTCTCACTCTCACTCTCACTCTCACTCTCACTCTCACTCTCACTCTCACTCTCACTCTCACTCTCACTCTCACTCTCACTCTCACTCTCACTCTCACTCTCACTCTCACTCACACTCACACTCACACTCACACTCACTCTCCACACTCTCTCGTACTCTCACACTCACACTCACACACATTCTCTCACACTCTCTCACATTCTCTCACACTCACAATCACACTCTCACAATCTCTCACACTCACACTCTCACTCTCACACTCTCTCACACTCACACTCTCTCTCACACTCACACTCACTCTCACACTCGCTCTCACACTCACACTCACACTCTCTCACACTCTCTCTCACACTCACTCTCACACTCTCTCATACTCACACTCTCACACTCACACTCTCTCACACTCACTCTCACACTCATGCTCACTCACTCTCACACTCTCTCACACTCACTCACTCTCACTCACACTCACACTCACTCTCACACACTCACATTCTCTCACACTCACACTCTCACACTCACTCTCTCCACACTCACACTCTCTCTCACACTCACACTCACTCTCACATTCACACTCTCTCACACTCACATTCACACTCTCTCACACTCACATTCACACTCTCTCACACTCTCACTCACACTCCACTCTCACACTCTCTCACTCAACTCACACACACTCACACCTCCACACTCACTCACACACTCTCTCACACTCACTCACCACTCTCACACTCACTCTCTCTCACACTCACTCTCTCTCACACTCACTCTCTCTCACACTCACACTCTCTCACTCTCTCTCTCACACTCACTCTCACACTCACACTCTCTCATACTCCACACTCACACTCTCTCATACTCACCACCTCACACCACATCACACCCTCTCACACTCACATTCTCTACACCTCTCTCACACTCACACTCACTCACACTCACCCACTCACTCTCTCGCACTCACCTCTCTCTCACACTCACACTCACACTTCTCTCACACTCACCACTCACACCCTCTCACACTCTTCCTCACACTCTCACACTCTCTCACACTCTCACACTCTCTTCTCACACTCTCTCACACACTCACACACTCATTCTCTCACACTCTCTCACACTCACACTCACTCACACTCACTCTCGCACTCACTCTCTCTCTCACACTCACACTCTCTCACACTCACACTCACACTCTCTCACACTCACACTCACACCCTCTCACACACTCACACTCTCTCAACTCACTCTCTCTCACACCACTCACATTCTCTCACACTCTCTCACACTCACACTCTCACTTCACACACACTCACACACACTCTCACACTCACTCACACTCACTCCACACTCACTCTCTCTCACACTCACACCACTCACACCCTCTCACACTCACACTCACACCCTCTCACACTCACTCCACACTCACTCACACACTCACATTCTCTCACACTCACACTCTCTCACACTCACACACTCACTCACACACTCCATCTCACTCACTCTCACACTCACACTCTCTCACACTCACTCTCACACTCACACATTCTCTCACACTCTCAAACTCACTCTCTCACACTCACTCACACTCACATTCACACTCACTCACACTCACACACTCACACTCTCACACTCTCTCCACACTCACATTCTCTCACACTCTCTCACACTCTCTCTACACTCACACTCTCACTCCACACACACTCTCACACTCACTCACACTCACACTCACTTTCCACTCACACTCTCTCACCACTCACACTCACACTCTACTCACACTCACACTCACACTCACTCACCACTCTCACACACACTCACACCTCTCTCACACTCACACTCTCACACACACTCCACACTCTCTCTCACACTCACATTCTCTCACACTCACATTCTCTCACACTCTCACACTCCACTCTCTCACACTCACACTCTCTCTCACACTCACACTCACTCTCACATTCACACTCTCTCACACTCACACTCACACATCACACACTCTCACTCACCACTCACTCTCACACTCTCTCACACTCTTCTCACTCACACTAACACTCACACTCACACACACTCACACTCTCTCACACTCACATTCTCTCACACTCACACTCACACTCACTCACACTCACTCTCCTCTCTCTCACACTCACACTCTCTCACACTCTCACTCTCACACTCACTCTCACACTCTCTCACATCACACTCACACTCACTCTCTCACACTCACACTCACACCCTCTCACACTCACACACACTCACACTCTCTCACACTCACACTCACATTCTCTCAACACACTCACACTCTCTCACACTCACACTCTCTCACACTCCACTCACACTCTCACACTCTCTCACACACTCACACTCTCTCTCACTCACTCTCACACTCTCTCACACTCTCTCACACACTCACTTCTCTCATACTCTCTCACACTCTCTCACACTCACACTCTCACTCACACACACTCTCACACTCACTCACACTCACTCACACTCACACTCACACCCTCACACTCACACTCTCTCACACTCACACACTCACACTCTCTCACACTCACACCCTCTCACACTCACACTCACACTCACTCTCACACTCACACTCACACTCTCTCATACTCACACTCTCCACTCACACACTCACTCACTCACACACTCACACTCACTCACTTCACACTCACACCCTCTCACACTCACACTCACACTCACTCTCACACTCACTCTCACACACTCACATTCTCTCACACTCACACTCTCTCACTCACACACTCACTCTCACCTCTCTCTCACACTCACACTCTCTCACACTCACTCTCACACTCTCACTCACTCTCACTCTCACTCACACTCACTCTCACACTTCTCTCACACTCACACTCACGCTCACTCTCTCACACTCACTCACACTCACCACCCTCTCCCACACTCACACTCTCCTCACACTCACACTCACACTCTCTCACACTCACACTCACACCCTCTCACACTCTCACACTCTCACGCCTCACACTCACACTCACACCCTCTCACCACTCACACCCTCTCACACTCTCACACTCTCACACTTCTCTCACACTCACACCCTCTCACACTCACACATCACATCTCTCCACACACTCACTCTCCTCACCACTCACTCTCTCTCACACTCACTCTCTCTCACACTCACATTCTCTCACACTCACACTCACACTCACACCACACCACTCTCTCACACTCACACTCTCTCACACTCACACTCTCTCACACTCACATTCACTCACACTCTCTCACACTCAACTTCGCTCACTCCACTCTCTCACACTCTCTCACACTCACACTCTCTCACACTTCACCACTCCACTCTCGCTCACACCACACTCTTCTCACACTCACTCACCATTCCTCTTGGAATACGGTAATCCACATCAATTGATGAGATCCATTGAATTGCATTTAAATCGTACCCTTGCCAGACATCGAATGAAAGGTTACTACCTCCAGCAACAAATCCAATACATTAGGACTGGATCAAGGTTTTCGGATATTGGGATTGTCGTAAGGACGTCAGCTTCAGGTTGTGAGTTCAAATCTGACTGAAAGGAATTTGGAATTTTAAGCTTCAGAAAGCAGAGTCATTTTTTTTTTCTCTCTCAAGTGAATTGCCATCACGATTAGACTGTTGGTGAAAAACCCACGATAGGGCAATCAATGACTGATTTGCATGACTGGTACCAACACGCACTTAGCTGGTCAACTTGGATTGGCACCAAACTTGTCCATGAAAAAGGAAACAAACACCATCATAAATAGCCCTGCAAAGGTAAGGTGGAGAAAAGTAAACATCAGAAAAACACGATTCAATCAAAACCAAGAAATCATTTATTGTCATCGTTGTAAGATGTAATCCTACAAATAAGCTAATTACAAGTTGTCTTACTATGAATTAATCATAATGAGATCTCTGCATTCATGCCATTCTCTCACCCACCTTCTCACCAAGAATACATTTATATGCCCCTCATTCTCACCCCCTCCCCCCTCCTCCACATTTACATCATTCTCCCTTCCATACTGTTTAATTTGTTTTAGAAATTTCCAAAGCTGGTTTTCAACTCGATTGTTGGCTTAATGGGGCCAATCGGCCTGGGTTGAGCTGCAGTCGAGAAAGTGGTGTTTTGATTCTTCGTGCTGTTCTGTCTTGTCCGAATAGCAGCCTCAAGGCGAGCTTTCAGGGGCTGGGATGTACTCATGATCGTCTTGAAGGCTGCTGGGTGCAGCGGGCCGATACGCATGAGAGTGTCGAGTGCAAAATGATGAAGTGCGCGACATGGCATGGTTGTTGAGATGAGAGAGTCTTCGTCCAAAAGGTTTCGTATCAATAGAGGCACAAGAAGGGCAAGAAGTTGTACTCCTACAGGTCGTTCAATGGGTTATGGGTAATGGCAAGACAGAGAATAGTCAATTGTGACCTGGCATGTTTGATGGATCAACTCTAACCCTCATGTTCATATACGGTCGTGACCAAAAATCATGCACCATTTCTTCCAGAAAATTGTTGAAATTTAAAAATCTTTTCATATCCACATATGTATTTCTTTGGTTTGCAGTGGAAAAAAAAAAAAAAAAAAGCTGGAAAAATTAACTAAATCTTAACTTATTCCACACACAAATCCTAAAATGGCGCCGGACAATATAATTGGCAAGTTGTTGGAAATAATTAGATTTCAAGCAGGTGATTCTCCTTAAGGGGCTGTCACACCTTGACTTTTAGCCAGCGTATGGCAACGTATCAAAATGTATGTAAAACGCTTGGCGTACGCTGAACTATTGATGTTTTTTTTTTTAAGTTTTTTGGCGTATTCATAACGAGTTGGACGTATGCATAACGTATTAGTAACGTACACAGAACATTTCGATAACTTAAAGATAACTTATACAACGAATGCTTAGCGTGTTGTCGGCGTTCACAACGTATGCCCAACGATAGTCTAACGTATGCATAGCGCGCGGCAGCGTATCGCGCACGATCACGTGGCGTAGCCTATTAAAAGGATGCCGCTCGACGATTCAAGATCATAACCGCACTAGACATAGAAGTGTCAAGGCCCTGTCACACCTTGACGTTTTAGCCAGCGTATGCCGACGTATGAAATATTTGCCGAATACGCTAGCACACGTTGAATACGTTATGAGTAAGTTTTGTATACGTTAAGAGCACGCTGGCATACGTCGTAGTAAGCCGAGTACGTCGACAAATTTTAAGCATGCTCAAAATTTTTCGACGTATGACGCACACGTTCCGCATACGCTGGCCATAAGTTGTAGGCACGTTATGCGATCGTTGACACACGTTTACTGTAAGTTACTCATAAGTCGAAACACGTCGAGGTAATGTTTAGCGTACCCGAAACTTATTCTAACCTATGAGTAACGTGCTTTGAACCTATGTGTAACGTATCTCCAACGCACATTGACGTATGTAGACGTATTTGATTGACGTCTTCCGGACGACCACAGAACTTACTGAACGTGTTTCTAACTTACAGCTACCGTATAATGGTGTATTGGCAGCGTTTAGGGGAATTGGTATATAAAAATGGGCTTCACAGGAGGAACCCGTCAGTGTTCAGACTCCATGTTTTTTTTTTGTTTGTTTTTTTTTCTTCGGTATGACGGTGATGTTGACACTTCGATTCTAGTGGGTTATGATTTAAATCGTTGAGCGCAGCGATTTATCGGCGCAGCCTATGAATAGCCTACGCCACTTGATCGTCGACGATACACTGCCGCACGCTATGCATACGTTAGACTATCGTTGGGCATACGTTGTGAACGCCGACAAACACGTGAAGCATTCGTTGGTAGAAGTTATCTATAAGTTATCGAAACGTTCTTGTGTACGTTACGAATACGTTATGCATTCATCCAACTTTATGAATACGCCAAAACTTTTAAAAACATTAATACTTCAGCGTAGAAAAACATTAAAAAAAAAGCCGAAGAAAACTTCGAGAATGCTGCAAATAAGTCTCCTGGACGTGGACGCAAGGAGGATCCATCATCACCCACACCCTCCCCATCACACTCACCTACTACTACTGACATGGACCTACTACTGACATGGACCTACTACTACTACTACTACTAATGACAGCTCATCTACTACTACTACTGATACTACTGACATGGACATGTACTCACCATGAGTCTGAAACACTGACGGGTTCCTCTTGTGAAGCCCATTTTTATATACCAATTCCCCTAAACGCTGCAATACGCCATTATACGGTAGCTGTAAGTTAGAAACACGTTCAGTAAGTTCTGTGGTCGTCCGGAAGGTCAATACGTCTACATACGTCAATAGCGTTGTAATACGTTACACATAGGTTCAAAGCACGTTACTCATAGGTTACAAATAAGTTTCGGGACGCTAAACATTACCTCGACGTGTTTCGACTTGTGAGTAACTTACAAGTAACGTGTGTCGACGTGTGTCAACAATCGCGTAACGTGCCTACAACACGTTACTCATAGGTTAGAAATAAGTTTCGGGTACGCTAAACATTACCTCGACGTGTTTTGACATGAGTAACTTAACAGTAACGTGTGTCGACATGTGTCAACGATCGCGTAACGTGCCTACAACTTATGGCCAGCGTATGCGGAACGTGTGAGTCATACGCTGGCCATACGTCAAAAAATTTTGAGCATGTTAAAATTTGTCGACGAGCTCGGCGTACTACGACGTATGCCAGCGTGCTTCAGCATGCTCTTAACGTATACAAAACTTACCCATAACGTATTCGACGTGTGCCAGCGTTTTAGAACAAATTTTCATACGCTGGCTAAATCGTCAAGGTGTGACAGCCCCTTTACTTGGAATTGAACTCACCTGTGGTGAGTTGTCGGGTCTGCAATATAAAAATCACTCATCAACCAGATTGAACAAAGAAAAGGAGTCATTCGGCTGTTTTGGTCACTGTGTGTACAGCAATGAGCATGGAGAAAGAAAAAAAAAAAACAGAATTTTGAGGAGGTCAACACAAGATTGTAGCCAAGCATGGACAATCTCAAGGCTACAAGTCCATCTCCAGAGACATTGATGTTCCTGTGTCCACCGCACGTAATGTTATCAGGAAGTGTAATGCCCATGGCACTGTAGCCAACCTCCCTGGACGTGGCCACAAGACAAAACTTGATCGAAGATTGCAGCGAAGGATTTCAAATGGTGGAGAAAGCACCTCAATCAACTGCCAAACAGATTCAAGCTGATCTTCAGACACAAGATACGACAGTTTCAACTCGCACCATCGGTTGTCAACCCAAATTAAAGGGGGTTCTATAGTCGGAGACCCAGGAGGATCTCACTACTGAGAGAGAGACAAAAGAAAGCCCGATTTGAATTTGCCAAAACACACCTGAACAAGCCAAAATCCTTTTGGGAGAACGTCATGTGGACAGATGAGACCAAATTCGAGCTTTTTAGTGAAGCACATCATCTCTATGTTTACAGAAAACAAAATGAAGCTTTCAAAGAAAAGAACACCTTCCCTACAGTCAAACATGGAGGAAGTTCAGTGATGTTTTGGGGTTGCTGTGCTGCCTCTGGCACTGGGGCCTTGAATGTGTGCATGACAATGAAATCAGGAGATTACCAAGGCATTTTGGAGCGCAAAGTTCAACCCGTGTCGAAAGCTGGATCTCCGTCGAAGGTCATGGGTCTTGCAGCAGGACAATGACCCCAAACACTTCAAAAAGCACCCAGGAATGGTTCAAGACAAAACGCTGGACTGTTCTGAAGTGGCCAGCAACAAGTCCAGATCTAAATCCCATTGAATACCTGTGGGGAGATCTGAAAACGGCAGTTGAGAGAAGGTACCCTTCAAATCTGAGAGAACTGGAGCAGCTTGCACCAGAATAGTGTGCCAAACTGCCAGTAAAGAGGTGGAGGAAGCTCGTTCATCGCTATAGGAAGCGCTCAACTGCGTTTATTTTGTCCAAACGCTGTGCTGCCAAATATTAAGTCGAGGGTGCCAAAAAGAAATGGCATTGACAAAATTATTTTCTGATTTAAAAGGATATATTAAGTTCTGAATCAAAAACAAACGTTCTGTAATATTAACAGTAAAATATAGAATTGTGGAGACAAAATACTTTTGTCAATTTCAAATTATATTTTTGAGAAAACTGAGTTGTTTGATAAAAGTGCAAGGGTGCCAATATTTTTGGCCACGACTGCACCTGTGTATGTATATACATGATGGCCGAGAGGTACACACACTCGCCTCGAAGTTGTCTAGCCTGGGTTTGAATGTCACCCCAGCTATAAACTGTCATCCCAGTGTTCCACAAGCGGGGCGATTCCTCAATGTGTGTGCCGTCCCTCGGATGGACGTTAAACAGAAATCCCGTCTGCCAGCATTAGTTGGTGGATGTTGAAGATCCCACGTGTCCACCAATGAATCGGTAAGCTGCCGCCGGCACAATGAAAACATTCCCGCCCTTAATGCTCGGAAGGCAATGGCAAACCATTCACAAAAACCCTCGTCAAGAAACTGCTTTGGCAGCACCGATGCTCTTGAGTATGCAACGTCAGAATTGGATTATACAGTGCCTATAGAAAGTCGACACCCCATTTCACATTTTTCACCTTTTGTTGCCTGAAAGCCTGGAAATAAATTACATTAAATCATTCTTTTTCCACATCGTAACCTACAACTTCCATGTGAAAAACAAATTCTACAAATTTCAGAAAATTAATTTCAAATACAAAACTAGAATATCTTGGTTGGTTGGATAAGTGTCCACCCCTCTTATAATAGCAATTGTAAATTAGCTCAGGTGTAACCAATCACAAAATCACACACCAAGTTAATTTGGCCTCCACCTGTGTTAAATTGTGTGATTCTGATTATTTCAGAATAAAATCAGCTGTTCCTGTAGGTTTCCTTTAGCCTGGTGTTGGCGCAGTGGTTAGGGCAGCGGCTTGGGACCCAAAAGGTCCTGAGTTCAAGCCCCGTTGGCCACTGAAGTTATATATATATAACAGTATATATGTATAAACATATATATATATGGTGTTGATATATTACATACATATATATATATATATATATATATATATATATATATATATACCAAGTCGTATAACACCAGGGGGTTGACTCAGCCTGTCATCCTTCCGAGGTCGGCGAAATGAGTACCAGTGTACTGGGCCCGGTGTATGCCCCAGTTAGAATAGGTGTACCATATCCCTGTGTGTCGTAAGAGGCAACCAGGGTTGCGTCAGGAAGGGCATCCGGCGTAAAAACCTATGCCAAATCATTATGCGGACAACAAAACGAATTTCCATACCGGATCGGTCGAGGCCGTTACCAACGACCGCCACGGTACCGGTGGTCAGCAGGGTACCAGTGGAAATTGTGCTACTGCTGGGCGAAGGAGAGAAGGAGACGGGAAGCGAGTCCGAGGCAGTGGAGAGGGGAAGGGTAGAAGTGTGGAGGTGAGAGTTGGAACTCTGAATGTGGGACGATGACTGTCAAAGGGCGAGAGTTGGCTGATATGATGAGAGAAGAAAGGGACATATGTGTGTACAAGTGACCAAGTGATGGGGAGTAAGGCTAGAGCATTGGAGGTGGTTTCAAACTTTCTACCATGGTGGTAGGAGGAAAATGGTGTCGGGTAATCCTGAAGGAAGATTATGTCAAGAGGGTATGGAGGTGAGGAGAGTGTCTGACGAGTGATGAGTGTGAAGTTGGAAATTGAAGAGTGATGATGAATGTCATCAGTGCATATGCACCGCATATGGGGTGTAGATGGAATAAAGAAGATTTCTGGAGTGAGTTAGATGAAGTGTGGAGAGTGTATCCAAGGATAAGAGTGGTATTGGAGCAGATTCAATGCATTTGGGGAAGGAAATAAAGAGGATGAGGAGGTGATGGTAGGTACGGTTCAACAAGAGAAATGTGGAAGGGCAAATGGTGGTAGAGTTTGCAAAAAGAATGGAAATGGCAGTGTAAATACGTATTTCAAGAAGAAGGAGAACACAGGGTGACGTACAAGAGTGGAGGAAAGTGCACACAGGTGGATTACATCTTAAGCAGGAGATGCAACTTGAAAGAGATTAGAGACTGTAAGGTGGTGGCAGGGAGAGTGTAGCTCGACAGCATCAATTGGTGTCTGTCGGATGATTTGGAGTGAGTTGAGGAAGAGAGTGAGGGCTAACCAAGGACCAGATGGTGGAAGCTGAAGAGGAAGACTGTTGCGTGGAATTTAGGGAGGAGCGAACAGTTTTGGATGGTGGTAAAGATGGGTGGATGATTGGGCACCACAGCAGAAGTGGTGAGGGAGATAGCTAGGAAGTACTTGGTGTGACATCTGGACAGAGGAAGGAGATAAGGAGACTTGGTGGTGGAACGAGGAGGTAAAGGAAAGTATAAGGAAGAAGGGTTGGCCAAAAAGAATGTGGATAGACAGAGAGATGAAGAAAGTAGCAGGAGTACAAGGAGTGCGGCAAAAGGCAAAGAGAGTGCAAAGGCTAAGAAAAAGCATATGACGAGCTGTATGAGAAGTTGGATACAAAGAAGGGAAAAGGATTTATTCCGATTGGCAAGACAGAGGACCGAGCTGGAAGGATGTGCTGCAGGTTAGGGTGATAAAGGACGTAAATGGGAATGTGACGAGCGAAGAGTGTGTTGAGAATGGGATGGAATACTTTGAGGAGCTGATGAATGAAGAAAATGAGAGAGAGAGAAGGTTGGAAGAGTGGAGATAGTAATCAGGAAGTGGGGTGGATCAGTAAGGATGAAGTGAGGACTGCTATGAAGAGGATGAAAAGTGGAAAGGCGGTTGGCCCAGATGGTATACCAGTGGAGGCATGGAAGTGCTTAGGAGAGATGGCAGGGGTTGTTAACCAGATTGTTTAATAAAATCTTGGAAAGTGAGAGGATGCCGGAGGAGAGGAGATCAAGTGTACTGGTTCCGATTTGCAAGAACAAGGGTGATGTGCAGAGCTGTGGAAATTACAGAGGGATAAAGTTGTTAAGCCACACCATGAAGGTGTGGGAAAGAGTAGTGGAAGCTAGGTTGAGAGGAGAGGTGACGATCTGTGAGCAGCAATATGGGTTTATGCCAGGAAAGAGCACCACTGATGCGATGTTTGCTTTGAGAATGTTGATGGAGAAGTATAGGAAGGCCAGAAGGAGTTACATTGTGTGTTTGTGATTTAGAGAAAGCTTATGATAGGGTGCCAAGAGAGGAGTTGTGGCATTGTATGAGGAAGTCGGGAGTGGTGGAGAAGTATGTGAGGATTGTGCAGGATATGTATGAGGACAGTGTGACAGCGGTGAGGTGTGCGGTAGGAATGACGGACCGGTTTAAGGTAAAAGTGGGATTGCACCAAGGATCGACTCTGAGCCCTTTCCTGTTTGCAATGGTGATGGACAGGTTGACGGACGAGATCAGACTGGAGTCTCCATGGACTATGATGTTCGCGGATGACATCATGATCTGTAGGGAGAGTTGGGAGCAGGCTGAGGCGAGCCTTGAGAGGTGGAGGTACGCACTGGAGAGAAGGGAATGATAGTCAGTAGGAGTAAGACGGAGTACATGTGCGTAAATGAGGGAGGGTGGTGGTATGGTGCGGTTGCAAGGAGTTGAGGTGGGGAAGGTGGATGGGTTTAAATACTTGGGATCAACTGTCCAAAGTAACGGAGAGTTGGGAGAGAAGTGAAAGAGATTAGCAGCAGGATGGACTGGGTGGAGAAGAGTTGCAGGAGTGATTTGTGACAGAAGGGTAGCTGCAAGAGTTAAGGGGAAAGTATATAAGACGGTAGTGAGACCAGCTATGTTGTATGGTTTGGAGGCGGTGGCGCTAACAAAAAGACAGGAAGCGGAGCTGGAGGTGGCAGAGTTAAAGATGCTGCGATTCTCGTTGGGAGTGACGAGGATGGACAGGATAAGGAATGAGTATATTAGAGGGACTGCGTAGGTAGGACGTTTGGAGACAAAGTGAGAGAGCGAGATTGAGATGGTTTGACATGTGCACAGGAGGAAGCGGAGTATATCGGGAGAAGGATGCTGAAGATGGAGCCGCCAGGCAGGAGGAGAAGAGGAAGGCCAAAGAAGAGGTTCATGAATGCGTGAGGAGGACATGCGGGTGGTTGGAGTGTCAAGGAAAGATTGTGGAGGATAGAGCGAAATGGAGACGGTTGATCCGCTGTGGCGACCCCTAACGTGAGCAGCCGAAAGAAAAAAGAAGAGTTCCTGTAGGTTTCCTCTGCTGGGTAATGCATTTCACAGTAAAGACCTAACCATGAGCACCAAGAAGCTTTCAAAAGACCTCCGGAATAAATCAGGCACACATCAGGGGATGGGTATAAAAATATTTCAAAGGCCTTGAATATTCCTCGGAGCACAATCAAGAGAATCATTAAGAAATGGAAGGCGTATGGTACCACAAAGACTCTGCCTAGATCAGGCCGTCCCCCCAAACAAGGACGAGACTGATCAGAGAGACCACCAAGAGGCCAATGGCAATTTTGAAAGAGCTACATGCTTTTAGGACAAAGACTGGTCACTCACTATGTGCATGAGACAACAATATCCCAAGCACTCACGTCTGGCCTGTACAGTAGGGTGGCAAGAAGGAAGCCAGAACAAAAAAGCCCACCTTGAGTCCCGTTTGAGGTGTGCAAAAACCCCAATCTGGAGATTCTGAAGGGTAAAACGTTTTTGTGATCTGACAAAACTAAGATGGAACTTTTTGGCCAAAATGCAAAACATTACATTTGGTGCAAACCCAACACATCACATCATCCAAAGAACACCATCCCTACTGTGAAGCATGGTAGTCGCAGCATCATGTTATGGGGATGTTTCTCATCAGCAGGGAATCGGGCACTTGTCAGGATAGAAGGGAAAATGGATGGAGCAAAATACAGAAAAATCCCAGAGGAAACCTGTTGCCCTCTGTAAGAAAGCTGAAATTGGGATGGAAGTTCACCTTTCAGCATGACAATGACCCAAAACACACAACCAAAGCTACACTGTAGTGGCTAAGGAACAAAAAAGATAAATATCCTTGAGTGGCCCAGTCAGAGCTCCGACGTAAATCCAATCGAAAATCTGTGGCATGACTTGAAGATGACCTGAACGGTCTGTCGACGACCTGGCATGTTCTAACCCTCATGTTCATATACGGTCGTGACCAAAAATCGTGCACCATTTCTTCCAGAAAATTGTTGAAATTTAAAAATCTTTAAATTGGACAATACTGGGAAATCCAACATGGCGGCATACAAGATCATCAAAGCTTCTGAGTATTTTTGTGCATATCTCGACAGATTTTGGTATATTTGTTTCTCCATGCCAATGACACAAATTAACGCCATCAAGATAAACACATCACAGCAAAATATCCAGTCGTTAATGTAAGACAAAATAACAAAAATAGGGATTAACAAGTTGCCCCGATCGAGCCTGGTCAAGGTGAGTATAGCCGCCACCCCACCGATACCCCCTCCCTCCATGCTCACACAACACACAACTTGTTTTGTTTTCCAAGTATGCCAGCACATGAAAGACCCAAATATCAGACATGGTGTATATTTCCTCCACTGTCCATCAACGCTTCCACGCACCTTGACTGAGCTTGAACAGTTTTGTGCAGAAGAATGGGCAAATATTGCCCAATCAAGGTGTGCAAAGTTGGTATGAGACCTATCCCAACACTCACAGCTGTAATTGCTATCAAAGGTGCTTCCACCAAGTATTAACTCAGGGGATGGACACTTATCCAACCAAAATATTCCAGTTTTGTATTTTCAATGAATTTTCTGAAATTTGTCAAATTTACTTTTCACTTGGAAGTTGTGGGTTACGATGTGTAAATAAAGTTGGGAAAAGTCTGATTTAATGTAATTTAATTCGAGGCTACAAGGCAACAAAAGGTAAAAAATGTGAAATAAGGTGTAGACTTTCTAAAAGCACTGTATCTGCTGTCTAAAGCCCAAAAAAAGGACACCACACAATTCTTCGACCGACACGATGTGATGCACAACACCCAATTGGTGAAGTGCCGTTCTGATGGAAGCATAAAAAAATGCTGAAATAAAATCAAAATGGAATCTAATTTAGAACAATGTCAAATCGATATTATATTCCATCATGGAATAATAATTACTTTCCATCTGAAAACTCTTATTCAGAAGAATCTAGATCGAAAAAAAAAATGCTTAAGGTTCATTAAAGACATGTTAAAGGATAGATGGATGATCATCCTCGTGCTGTTCGGTGCATGGGGCTGCCGAGGAAGCTTCACTGGCAAGGCTTACAATCCTGGATAAGTCGCCACTCCGACACAGGAAGTTAGGGCAGGAATTTGTAATTTGTTCAGAGTGCCGGCGATAGCTCGCCTACTCCTTTGCAAAGGACACACCGGAATCTTTAAGGTCAACCAACTCTGCCACCCGTCCATGGGACGGGTAATCTATTAGTGTGTTCAATTCGGTGTTCTAAAAGCGGGCTGTAGACCCGCGTGGATTGGTCAATCACTCGTAAAGATCTTAGTTCGTTATTCTGTTTTGGACAATCACAAGGCAGCTTACCAAACAGTTCTAAAATGCAAAAGCATCAACTTTGTTGGCAATGGTTATACTGGGTGGTTTGCCACTGCCTCCGCAGGGTTGTTTGTCCATGTCCTATCCTTTTCAAATGCTGAGCATCAAGTACGAAAGCAGCACGTACCATTTTTAAGTCTTTGGTCTGACTCTGCCGGGGTTATAACCACCAACCTCCCAGACTTGGAGCGGACGCTCAACCATGTATACATTCATAATACATTCATGGAATAAATACAGTCAAAGGCTCTTCAACCGATGTATATATGGGCATTGTTTAAGTTCACTTAAACTACTAAGAGCTCTACAAGCTTCTCACCATTTGTCCAACTTACTGTTCTGTTCCTCAGCAAGTGACACCAGCAGCTCGAGAAGGCGCAGTCCCTCCTGCACTGACTGCAGCTGCACCTGTCCGTCTGGCGTAGAGGCCTCGGTAGCTTGCAGCCGGCGAACAAGTCTCGGAGCTAGGGATTGGATATAGGCTGCGGCAAGTGCCCGCTCTGGGTGCTGGAATAGCGAGTGCAATAGTTGACAGCAACGTAGCTGCACCTGAATGTGGACAGTCATGGCAAGTGATGTTTGTATACGATTTGGATGAATCGTAGCAGCTGGTGTTTGCCAATTCTGTTGTACGTGAAACACAGTGTGTTATAGTCAAACCTACTGTTCAGCAATCTCCAAAAGAAGTCAACAAAAATCAGGATCTTTGCTCAGGTGTTTTTTTTTTGTTTCTATACAAAGTCTCACCTAGTGGGGCAGGAATCAGTAATGGCTGAAGGATGAAAGGCAAAGCACAGAATGGGACAGGGAGATGCAACAAGTGAGGCATTATGAAAAAGGGAGAGAAGACGAGAGGGTAACAGCATAGGAACCAGTGAGTATGAGAGTTTGATTGGGAGGGTTAATGGGAGTAAGAAAGACCATGGGTGGAGGTGGAGGATGAGATGAGGTGGTTATGTTATGCCAACTTTGGAGAGAACAACTGCATTTGAGGAACAGCTTCAGGAATGCAGTTTCACAAGTGGGAGAAAGGAGAGGAACAAAGAAGTGGAGGTAAGCAGTAAGTGTGGATTTTAAGGAAGGGGTTGCTATGAGAACATTTGCATCCTTGAGGAACTGGGGAGGGTCAGAGAGTAATCTATTTTTTGGTGAAGTGGTTCGTTGGAGGTCATATGGTAACTGTGGTCACAGAAAAGGTCCATTTTTTTTTTGGTGCTATATGCCCAGAAACATGGGATGGAGGCAGGAGGAGCAGAACTACATAGCTCCAAAGGTTTAAGGATCAGCCCGTGACACCAAAATTACCTTGACCCCATATCTGGGGTGAAATTTGCACGGTGTTGTTCTGGGCCTATAGTCGGGCAGCAGAGCAAAACAATTGTGCATTTGGTGATAAAAGCATTCAATTTGGCAAACATTTAGAATGTTATGTTACGAACATTTTTAGATATGGAGGCACCGGAAAATTTTACTCTGTGCACATGTGCAGTCATTTTTTTGTGAGCACAGTATGCGAAACAAGAAATTTGAATATATATACTTGTGTTTCACAGAAATTAAGCACTAAAGCTCCAAAATATCATCTCATATTGTATTCGTTTTGTTTTCCAAGTATGCCAGCACATCAATGGTCATCAACAATACTGGAAAATCCAACATGGCGGCATTCAAGATCATCAACGCTTCTGAGTATTTTTGTGCATATCTCAACAGATTTTGGTATATTTGTTTCTCCGTGCCAATGACACAAATTAACGCCATCAAGATAAACACATCACAGCAAAATATCCAGTCGTTAATGTAAGA
>CM068952.1:21320556-21338634 GCA_035128595.1 Eptatretus atami | reverse complement strand
CATATAGTATTATACCAACGAATGATGAGCGTGTTGTCGGCGTTCACAACTTATGCCCAACGATAGTCTAACTTATGCATAGCGCGCGGCAGCGTATCGCCGACGATCACGTGGCGTAGGCTATTAATAGGCTGCGGCTCAACGATTCAAATCATAACCGCACTAGACATCGAAGTGTGAAGCCGCTGTCACACCTTGACGTTTTAGCCAGCGTATGCCGACGTATGAAAAATTTGCCGAACCAAGCTGGCACACGTCGAATACGTTATGGTAAGTTTGTATACGTTAAGAGCACGCTGGCATACGTCGTAGTATGCTGGCAGACATCGTAGTACGCTGGCATACGTCGTCATACGCCGAGTACGTCGAGATTTTCAGCATGTTGAAAATTTCTCGACGTACTCGGCGTATGACTCACACGGTTCCGCATACGCTGGCATAAGTGTAGGCACGTTACGTGATCGTTGACACACGTCGCACACGTTACATGTACGTTACTCATAAGTCGAAACACGTCGACGTAATGGTTAGCGTCAGTGTTCCAGACTCCCTGTTTTTTTTTGGTTTTTTTTTTCTTCGGTATGACGGTGATGTTGACACTTCTATTTCTAGTGCGGTTATGATTTAAATCGTTGAGCGGCAGCCTATTAATTATATTATATATAACCGCACTAGAAATCGAAGTGTCAACATCACAGTCACGCCGAAGAAAAAAAAAAAAAAAACCAGGGAGTCTGGAACACTGACGCTAACAATTACCTTGACGTGTTTTGACTTATGAGTAACGTACAAGTAACGTGGTGTCAACGGTGTGTCAACGATCGCGTAACGTGCCTACAACACGTTACTCATAGGTTAGAAATAAGTTTCGGGTATGACTAACATTACCTCGACGTGTTTCGACTTATGAGTAACTTACAAGTAACGTGAGTCGAGTGTCAACGATCGCAGTTAACATGCTACAACTTATGGCCAAGCGTATGCGGAACGTGCTGAGTCATTACGCTGGCAATCACGTCGAAAATTCAAGCATGGGAAAATTTGTGTAACACCTCGGCGTACTAACGACGTATGCCAGCGTACAAAGACGTATCCAGCGTACTACGAAAAAAGCCAGCGTACTACGACGTATGCCAGCGTGCTCTTAACGTATACAAACTTACCCATTACGTATTCGACGTGTGCCAGCGTTTTAGCCAAATTTTGCATACGTCAGGCATACGCTGGCTAAATCGTCAAGGTGTGACAGGGCCTTTACATCTGGCTTTGCTACTCCTTCTCTATCTAACTTCTACCCACCCCAAGACACCCCAGGTTGCACATGTTTCTTAAGAAAGCCTCACCTGCTCACCGTCTCAAAGCCCAGGCTAGTTGCCCACCTGCATTCATTTGTCCCGTTATTCTCCCGACTGTGGCATCATCTCCCTTTGTCTGTTGTCTCGTCCTCATAACTTCAGCATTTCAAATACGGTGCCCTCGTCTACCTCATACACTTTTCTGTGCACATCCATAATCTCTTCTACACATGCTTATTGTTTCCCATTCTGCTCCGCTACAGGCCATTGTTACTAGTTTTTGTTTTATCCCTGTGTGTGTGTGTGTGTAGGTGTGCTGTGTGTGTGTGTGTGTGTGTGTGTGTGTGTGTGTGTGTGTGCTTCCACACTCTCCCCATACCCTTTGTGGTCTGTAAACATCGCTGCCTTTTGTCGTTTAGTTCCTTCATGAGCCCAGACCTTGTATGGAAAAAGAGTTATGTAACCATTAATTCAAGTATTATTGAGACAGACTTGCGTCCGCATCTTATGCAACATCACCAAAGCGACGCTGCACCTGCATCTTATCATTCTTATGTAAGAGGAGGTATAAACGCCGACAACCACTTGATGGGATCAATTATAGGTATCCTTTTAAAACACTCTATTTCACAGTCTTTCACGCAACTGTCGTTTTACAAACAAAAATGCAACAATAATGTAGGATGCAAAGAAAGGCGGGATCGAGATTTGTATTATTTATCATTTCCTCGAATCTGAGAAATAACCGGGAATGACATGATGGCCGAGAGATATGCACACTTGCCTCGAAGATGTCTAGTTTGGGTTTGAATCTCAACCTATCTACAAACTGTGATCCCGGTGCTCCACAGGCAGGAAGATTCATCAATGTGTGTGCCGTCCCTCGGATGGACGTTAAACGGGAATCTCGTCTGCCAGAATTCATTGGTCGATGGTAAAGATCCCACGGTGTCCATCGTGAAGAGTCGGTGAGTTATCATCGGCACCATAAACAAGTTACAAATTCCTGCCCTATCCCACAGAGGGCACTGCATCAGAGGCACAGACACACCCTCAGCTGATGATGCTGCCCTGTGTTGCATCTGAAAGAAGAAGAAATAACTAAGATATTCAGAAATCGAGAAAAGTTGTCGTCAAACAGATTATTCCCCCTGCCTTCGAGCCAAATGGGGGGGGGGGGACCTCAACCAAACTGATCAGAGATGGGAGGAAGTCTCAAAACACAGGTAGTAAATTTTGTTCATCTTTATATAATTTTTGCTTATTTTGATTAATCGCTTGAAACTTGGTAGCAACATGATGATTCAGCTTCATCTATTATTTTTGCACAAGCACAAGACATATTCATGGGACCCCAGGCTACTGGGCAAATCACCAAATAACTTATATTTAAAGCAATTCAGTTTCCCAACTCTTCTTTGCACACCTGCTGGAGAGCAGAGCGAGGAAAGTACAGCCAAAATGTCCACAGCTTGGCACACAAGTTGGGCACCAGAAGATGGAAGCTGCTGTGGTGGACGTGGGCCTTTGCCAGATGTCCCCAAAAGTTTTGGATTGAGCTGCGGGAGTTGGCGAACCAACACGCACAGGCATAGTTCCATGGCCGCAAGACAAAGCGAGGAGCCAGGCTCTAAAATGCCAGTTTCTTCACCCTCACCTACTTCTGGCACACTTTCTTTCTCTGCTGCACCATCATCCTCTGTACAGAAGAATGGGAGAAGAAGAGATGTGAGAGTGCATCATGTAAATGAGAAAAGCAAGAAGGTAAACAGGCAATTACGTACGCATTTTGTTTTTTAATGTTTTGTGAGATCTGCTTTCATTACAAAATATTAATATTAATATACTCATCGTTGCTGCCATATATTACCAGTCGCCAGTGGCTGAAAACGAAGTGTGACATAGACAGCACACACAGACATGGTGGAGTTTGTGTGTGCCTGCATGCGAGGAGGTTGGAGGAACGCGTATAGGTAGGGGCAGGTCTTTGCAGACAGGTCTTTGCCAGATAGAGAGATAGCTCGTTTTTTTATTTTTAAATGCTCCCACACAGTTTTATATTGAACATTGTGGTTAAAAAGAAAACGTTGCTGTTTGGGCGTGTTTTATTGCCCAGGTAATGTCCTGTTACGCTGCCTACCCTCCACTTAAAATGCCTTCCCTCGCCCTACCTCGCGCAGCGCTCCCCCCCCCTCGTGCTGCCTCAGCCTCCCTGCGACGCCTCCCCAATCTGCCCCGCTGCACGTCCCGCGCTGCCTCCCCATCCCTCCCCTCGCGCTGCCTCCCCATCCGCTCCCCTCGCGCTGCCTCCCATCCGCTCCCCTCGCGCTGCCTCCCCATCCGCTCCCCTGCGCGCCTCCCCCATCCCGCTCCCCTCGCGCTGGCCTTCCCCAATCCGCTCCCCTCGCGCTGCCTCCCCATCCGCTCCCTCGCGCTGCCTCCCCATCCCCTCCCCTCGCGCTGGCCTCCCCATCCGCTCCCCTCACGCTGCCTCCCCATCCCTCCCTCACGCTGCCTCCCCATCCCCTCCCCTCACGCTGCCTCCCCATCCGCTCCCCTCACGCTGCCTCCCCATCCGCTCCCCTCACGCTGCCTCCCATCCCTTCCCCTCACGCTGCCTACTCATCCCCTCCCCTCACGCTGCCCCCACCCCCTCCCCTCACGCTGCCTCCGCATCCCTCCCATCACGCTGCCTCCCCATCCCTTCCCTCACGATGCCTCCCCATCCCCTCCCCTCACGCTTGCCTCCCCATCCGCTCCCCTCACGCTGCCTCCCCATCCGCTCCCCTACGGCTCCTCCCCATCCCTCCCCTCCACGCTGCCTCCCCATCCCCTCCCCTCCACGCTGCCTCCCCATCCCTCCTCACGCGGCCTCCCATCCCCTCCTTGCATGCTGCCAGCTCATCCCTCCCCTGACGCTGCTCCCCCATTTCCTCTCATGCTTCCTCCCCCATTCCCTACTCCCACGCTGCCTCCCCCATTCTCTCTCCTCATGCTACCTTTCCATTCCCTTCCCTCAAGCTGCCTTCCCCCCTCCGTGCTACCTTCCCATCCCCTTACACTGCCTCCCCCTCCCCTCATGCTATCCTCCTCCCAAACCCCCTCTCCCACCATCCAACTCCCTGGAGGTCAAGGAGATGAAGAGGTGTCAAAGAATGTGCAAATTGGACAAATGAAAGCTTTTTTTTGTTTGTTTTTAGCAGTCGAGACATCTGCTCGGATCAATTCCAGAATTTGTCGCAGGTTCAGAGATTCTGGAGATTATCGTATGTGTGGAAATTAAATCAAGGCATGAACACTGGTGCGGCTTTTTTGACAATTGAAGCAAAACACTCTTCCTTCCCCTCCCCTTCCCTCCTCTCAAAGCCCCTCCACCCCCAACAGACCTCTCTGGGTGGTGGCCGGGCGTTGTTTAGTATGACCCGTTTGAACGTGCTGTTTTAACGTATCCAAGTTCATTCCATTCCATTGGGACCATACTCTATTCAGAGTGTTGGTGCTGCCCAAGTTTGTTCAATCCTGTAAAATACCGGCATAACTGGACCATCCCTCCCCACACCCGCTTTCCTTCAAGACCTCCATCCAAAACCGCAACTGTCCAGAACAACCCCCATTCCCCCCATTCCTCCCTTCCCCCCCTTCCTTCTCTCTCCTAACCCCGTCCTCCTTCTCCCCCTCCCTCCTTTAATATTCCCATCAGCGAAGCGATGGGTTGTATTTGCTAGTATTTAATAAATCAGGCTCATGACACATTACAATGTAATATATAAACTTTTTTTTTTTCAATGAAGATATTAAATCTACAAATGTGGGAAATAACAGCGAATTAAGGGCTTACAATGAGTGCAAGTAGGTATTACGTATAAATATAGCAGGTACCTTCAGTGCTGCGACGTTTCTCACTGACATGTTCCTGTGCAGCACGGACAGCTTGACGTGTGACAGCGAGGATAAGAAAATGAACACGTGGTATGTCCCTAGTCAGCAGCAGCCGGTGCAAAACACTCAGCAGTTCCACTCCCAGTAACTGTATGCAAAAAAAAAACCAGCAAAATCGATTGCGTTGGACATTGCATGTAAAATGATCAAGTTTTCTTTGAATCAAACCACTTTTAAGATCAAAATTATTAACCACTTGTACAGCCACAATTGACCCAAAATGATTCACCTTTATTAATCCGAACAATACTTATGCAGTTAAAAGGTTTAAAAAAATTTTGCACCTGGTCAGCACCAAGCTTTACACGAGGCCATGGAGAGTTTAAGAGGGTATAAAGGGCTTGTAGGCACTCGACCACACAATCAATTGGCTCCTGGACCCGTGGCGAACACAGGAATTCAACACCTATACCTGCAAGACAAAAGATCCCCCATAGATCAGAGAGGCTATATGCATGCAAGATAATCGGAAACTCAGTTTTACTTCTTGCAATTGCTGCTTCTAGTTACACAACTGCATTGGACACAAAATACACAAGTAGTGTTTAGATGTTGTGATGAGGCGAGCTAACACAGCAAGATAATCATGAACACATCATTGTAAATATGCCACTGATATTAAAAATGAAGAGGCCGCAGAGCTTGAGAATCTGACCTGGGTACTGGTACACAATGGCCTGATATTTTGAAAGGTACAATTATTGAATCTTTACATTCACAAGCGAATGCTAGATGGGACTACGAGCTTAACATGTCCCCACCATATTTCCGCAGGGTGCTCAAGGTCCGCCAACAACCCCCTTCTGGTAAAACTACCAAAATCACGAATCACTGCTCACCTTCACTCTTTCATTCCTCTTTTTTCCCGCCTTTAGAATAAACTCCCTCACTCTGTTCAATCCCATTCTTCCCTCCAGGCCTTCAAAACAGCTGTTCACCAGCACCTGTTATCGTCCCCCATCCAAATCCTCGGTTTTTTCTACCCCCGTTAATCCACCCCAAACCCACCTCTTTCAAATTCCCTGCTTTCCTTCCTGAAAGTCCGCTCTAATGTCACATCTTGTATTCCCAGGTGCTTCCCCACCCATCCGCTCTCCTTTCCACAGATCTCCTAATGTCTCTGTTCCCCACTGTTTAGTCCTTCCCACTCCCACCCCTCTTGTTTCATGCCCCCCTTCCTGTGCGTTGTGTGTGAGCTCTCATACGAGCCTCGACAAGGTATACAAATAAAACAAAATTCCCAAGAAAGGATGGCGCACTCATTTGGAAAATATTGTAAAGATGATATCTCAAAGGCGAGTATGTAACCTCTGAGCTATCCTGTCAACCTATAAAGCCGCTTTCTACTTTTCCAGATGAGTAAAGAATTAAACGTTTATCTCTGATTTGTAATTGACCGAATTGATCCTCATGACTAATATGGTAAGAATTTGAAAAATCCTGGAACCTCTGCTTGTTTGTGACTCGAGAGTTCATAGTACACCGTACCCCACACAGACTTGAGAAACAAGGACATGGGCGGGGTCTACGAGCAGCAAATTTGATTGTTCGTCATGACATAAAATGCCATAATATTTTGTCCAAATACTGCTAAACGGAAAGGTTTTGAAAGTGCCAAAAAGGCGATTTGTATTCTACAGTGTTCAAGTATATAATTCAGTTGAAATAAAATAAAGATTTTAAAGGTCGAATAATTTTTTTCACACCGTTGATGCAGCGTCCTTTACACCACCTTATTTAAAAAGTTCCATTACTTATTCAAGCGTGTTGTTTGTCTCCTTTTTGAAGTCCTGAAAAACAGTAAGTTTCCTGTTTGGAATGATTTTCAATTTTGTTTGACTGCCAGGCAGGCAGACAGATGAAAACAAAAATTATTTCACTCCTCTCTGCACATGTGCCATCAGGATGAATTCAGAGCCAAAGCACTGCTAAGCTACAGATTTGTTTTGCAATTCATGTTCCCATTCGTTTTCAAAATATAACATATAATTGATATCAAGTTGTTCCTCGATCATAAACTGACATTTGTAGACAGACAGTCAGACGTGAACCAATTGCTTAGGCCTAAGTCACATTTGCTCTACGGCGAGGATACGGCGACCGTACGCCCTCTGAATTGACAGAAACGTGCGGCGGCCGCAGAGTTTCTGAGGTGGCCTCAGGGTGGCCCTACGCCGTTTGGCTATATTTTACAGGTCGTAAGGTGCCGTGGAATTATAGCACGGAGTTATAAACTTTTTTCATTTCTACGTTCGCCGTAGCAATTCGACAAGCCGAAAAAAAAAAAACTGGTAAAAAAATAAATAAATAAATTAACCCATTCGTTACCGTCCGTCTGGCCGCACGTTCGCCTTAGGGCCCCCTGCGGTCGCCTTGCAGGCACCTTGAGGCTACCTTGCGTCTGCCTTGAAAATTATATGGCTGCCGCAGGGCCCCTTAAGGTCACCGTGCGACATCAAATCAAAGACTGTACGGCAACCCACCGTTTTCGGTCTCCACAATTTCTAAGACCTAAGGCCTAAGTCACATTTGCTCTAACGGCGAGGATACGGCGGCCGTACGCCCTCTGAATTGACAGAAAACGTGCGGCAGCCGCAGAGTTTCTGAGGTGGCCTCAGGGTGGCCCTACGCCGTATGGCTATATTTTACAGGCCGTAAGGTCGCCGTGGAATTATAACGCGGAGTTATAACTTTTTTCATTTCTACGTTCGCCGTAGCATTCGACAAGCCGAAAAAAAAAAATGGTAAAAAAAATAAAAAAAAATTAACCCATTCGTTACCGTCCGTCTGGCCGCACGTTCGCCTTAGGGCCCCCTGCGGTCCCCTGCGGTCACTTTGCGGGCACCTTGCGTCTGCCTTGAAAATTCTATGGCCGCCGCAGGAACGCCCTAAGGTCAACCGTGCGACATCAAATCAAAGACCGTACGGCAACCCCCACGTTTTCGGTCTCCACAATTTATAAATACGCCGTGCGGCTCCCCGAAAAATAAAAACATATGTGACTGCTACATTGTGTGACCGTGGAAATACTGCGGCCGCCGTATAATTGCTAGTGGCCGTAGATTTTGGAGACCCCACAGCCGCCGTGGCAAATGTGACTTAGGCCTAAATACGCCGTGCGGCTCCCCGAAAAATAAAAACATATGTGACTGCTACATTGTGTGACCGTGGAAATACTGCGGCCTGCCGTATAATTGCTAGTGGCCGTAGATTTTGGAGACCCCACGGCCACCGTGGCAAATGCAAATAGGCCTTAACCACGCTTTTCGCTTCGCGTGCGCGGGGTAATGACCCACACACTTGCACTTGATGTTGGTGTAGCGTGGGTCGCAGGGATGTGAGAGAAAGAGAATCGAGAAAGAATAGGAAAACAGCCTTTCTGATATAATGGTAAGAGGGTTTCTTGCATATGAGCATGGAATTTTGTAGCATGGAGTACATTCACTGTCTCTGCCAAGTAAAATAGTTTTACTATTTTGCAGATAGAAAATAGTGAGGCGTGCAGATTTGAAATGATGTATTAGCAGTTTTGCAAATAATGTTAGTTTATTCGTCACATGCTGCAACTATGATTGTGTGAAGCATTACCTCTGCCACCGAAGGTGGAAGGAGGTGCTGTTTTCACCCCTGTCTTTTTGTCTGTGAGCAGGATATCTCAAAAAGTTACAGAAGGATTTGTTTATTTCCTGTGTTACATGTGTGTCACCAACAGACTAGTTTAGTCATAGAACTACAATTCAGCACTCCTCCAAAAAGCAGCGAAATTGGTCGATTTGTTTAACTTTGAGTCTGTGTACATACTTGTGTGTTCACTGAGGTCTTGTACAATCTGCAATGCCATCATGACATCTTGAATGGGGAGTTGCAATATGTTAAATGTATGTGTATATGTTCTCCTTCTTCCTCTCTTCCCTTTATAAGGTGTGAGGGTGAATGGTGCCAAGTTTCTGCCCAGCCTTGATCAGGATGAGTAATATATATATATACAGGGTAGCCCGAAAGTTACTTTACCCCTGATAAATTTTTCGCACCTCCCTCCATCCCTTCCCCTCTGCCCTCGCCCGCTATGGTATGCGGAAACACTGACTCAGAAGAATGATGGAGCACATACAGATACAATGACAAATTAATTATTGTAAGTACTGTACAATAAAACCTGTATATTAAAAGAGTTCAAGAACAATGCTTCACTGGGAAGGGGTAAAGTGACTCAGGCCACTGTATATATATATATATATGTATATTGTTACGGTTGTGGGGGGTAGATGGAGGAATTTTAGGGGAAAGTTAGGATTGAATAGAGTTGTGTGGTCCGTGAACGTGTAGGAGACATCTCGATGCAATTAAGTAGGGAAACTGTGAGCTTAAGTGTTATGTGTCATCACACGGGGGGGTGGTGCGGTGTTAATTAAGTCGGGATTAAGGCCAAGTTACCCAATATGTGATTGCTCCCCATGACTTTTCCCTGTTTTTTGTTTTACAAACCAGCAATGGACCATTACAACCAAGCTGCTTGACCAAGTAGGAGAAAGCCCCGCCTCCAAGGATGACGGCAGGCGAAGTCACGCCCCCGAGGCTGATGGTTGATGGGCGTGACGTGAGTGGCAGGAAGAAGAGGAGGGCATAGGAGGCAGGCGATCAGAGTGGACGGGGAGACAGCTCGTAGCAAGAAGTTATGCACTATTGTGGAGTGAGGGGCGCACGCTGTCGAGAAAGAACATAGCTAGGAGATTGCCTGTAAGAACAGAGCTTTATGGCTGGCTTTCCTTCAATGCATGAAGAAGACGGTACAATTCTTGTATTCGTGCTGAGTCGAATTGGCTCGCTTACTGAGCAAGACGCTGGCCTTTGGCTCTTGGTTGGGTCGTGAGAGACAGACCCCGGAACCTCGTGTATGTCACCGAAAGGGACGGCGCCATTCTGCAAAGAACGTATCGGCAGGCGCAATAGACGAAGAAGCTGCACGACGGTTGGTGAGCCTTGGTGTTGAATACCGCTCACAAATTCCCGCTGCGAGAGAGCTTCTTGGCGCCACTTTGCACGCGTCTCCACGTGCAGGATGAAGCGCCTCAATTTCAAGTTCCACAAACACCATCTCTGGACCAAGCTAAGTGCCAGAATAAAGGAAGGGTTTTCTTTGAATTCGTTTCCCCTTGTCTGTATTTAAGTCTGTGTGTAGAGGTGCCTCGATTTAGACTTTAGGATTAATTTACCTCACGTATTATTATATTCTGATTATTGTTCCTTGTAAATATTTATATTATCATTAAATTCCCATGTGTATTTTAAGTTGCTGTGTCCGTGTATTTGTCGTGGGGCTCGAGTATAACCCTCCCTGTGGATCCATTAGTGCCTCCGTTGCTCCGCCATTGCGCCCTGCCCATCCCACGCGTGTTATAATCTTAGGATCAACATGTCTCCACCTCCTAAGAAGAAACACTCGGCTATCTGGGATGGCGGTGCTAACCGCCCGTCACCACAATTTGGGTCGGGGGGATTAATCTTAACCGCCAGCATCGCGACAATTTTTTTTTTTAAAAAATATATATATAATTTTATATATATATATAAATAAATTGAATATTAAAAAAATTAATATATAGAAATATATATATATTATATTATATATATATATGTATATATGTAAAAAAGTAAATTTAATAAACGGGAATAGATTTCCGCAGGGGGCTAGTGTGAAAAAACACTCCTAACAGCATATATCTTTATATTATATATTATATATAATATATTATATATATATATATTATATATATATTATATAATATAATCGTTTAACCCCACCAAGGAGTAGGTGGAAGCGCTCAGTATTGACATCCTCGGGGGAGCGAGCAGGAACAGCAGTTGAGGAATCAGTCCCAAGTTCCCCGATTCTTCCGGGCTCTTTGTGTCGGTGTTGTCAAATCCTGCGGTGTGCAGCCACAGTGCAGCTGCATGTAGCAGAGGTGCCCAGCAACTACGATAATGCACACGTGCAGCCTCCATTGTCTCTGGAGAGTAAAATGCACCTCCTGAAAACACAAAGTAAAACATATTCAAGACAGACTGCTTCAAAGAAGATTCTCCACGTTATAGTCCAACCATGCTTGCTGCCTTCAGGCCAAAAAATAAAAAACCTACCAAAAACAAAATACTTTTAAAAAATTATTATTTGAGTGGGTGTTGCTTTTGTGTTAATGGGTCACTGTGAAACTTGTGCCAATTTTGTCTGGTTAGCAAGACTGCACCAGAAACCCATGCCACAATAATGCAAACAGTAGCCTGCACTGCTGCAAACATATGGCACTACAAATTAATTAAAGACGACACTCATGAAACAGAAATGAAATGACTCAGTGACTGTGAGGGATTCCCCCATTACACCCCAATCCCAATGTACATTTTGTAAAATTAAACCTTCAGAAGGGAGCTGGCTGGCAAATTCCAGTGGCAAGGTGAGCAGTGCGTGGTCTCGCAGAGCTGCCAGCCATAGGCCACTTAGCCTGGGTACTTCAGGCACCACCAGGGAAAGCAGACTACTGGGAGGTGGTGGCTGTGGTGGTACAGAATCTTCATTTACCCAACCATTGTCATCCTCCACCAACGGAACAAATGTGGATTCTCCCATAGTCTCATCCACCTGACCCTTCATTGCAGCAATATACACCTGTTTATGGCCACAAGTAACAAGAACAGGAGGATGGAGATTAGTAAACCACGTACAAGTTGAGTTGTGATCACTATGTATCAAATATAATCGCTATGGACAGTACAATAAAGAAGGTGTATGGCTGACTATTGCTGTAATCTCATCCATAACTTTAAGTACTACTTCCAGGTTACTCATAAGTGACACCAAACAAGCTTCAGATATATATTTTTTTTATTTTTAATGAAGGCAAGGAAAAATAAATTACCAAATTTAATATCTTTTAATATTTTGGTGAAACAAAAAACAAACAAAAAAAAAACCGCGTGCACACACACACACACACACACACACACCCCTGTAAGTTGCTCACCCTGGCCCAGGCAGCAAGGACAGCTAGGCGCTGCATGGTATCTGAGCCATCACTGTACAGACGCCCCGGTGTTGCACGGCCTGCATTAACACGTGCCAAGGCTGAAACCAGTAGCTGATGCACCCGCCGGAGGTCTCCTAGGTCACTAACCACCCCGCTACCAATCCACGCACTGCACACCTGTCGTGCGGGTTGATGGAGTTCACATAAAGTCAACTCCATGACATGTGAGCACATCAAATTAAATTTTTTACAAATTTAAGAATTAAATAACAAACTTAAGATTCATGTTGGCTGCTTTAACACTTCACCTTTGTGTCTACCTTGTAAAGAGAGTACATTGGTGAGCTAATATAAGCAGAAGCAAAAACTCAAAGTCAATTCTTACCTGGCAGGCCTTTGCAGTAATGTCAGGCGGAGTGTCTGAAGAAAAGGCCGGCCTCAAGGCTGCACCTACCTATAAAGTAAACACAAATATAACACTAATAAGGTGCTGGCTGGAAGCAAGCAATCCACTGTCTCGGATCAATGAACTACGAGAGCAAAATTAATTCAATAATTTTTCAGGACCTACTTAAAGGAAAGCTCACAGCAATGCAATTCAGAAAAATAGGACCACCTGTCCTGAAGCTCACCTGGATCAGGAGCAACAGTCACTCAAACCCCCCGCGACCCTGAATTTTTTAATGCCGTGAACAAACTTTGGTACATCAAGGGTGATTAAGGTTGTGGTCAAGTCTTCTCGACATTGTGTGTGTAGTTTTGGAGAAGAGGGCAAATACCTATTTTGGGGGGGGAGGGGGAGTCAACACCCCCCCCCCCCCCCCCCCGTATACCGCCATAATGAGCGCAGATTTTGATATGGTCAATACACCTTCGTTAGGCATCAGATATGAAGCTTGTGGCCAAGTTTCATTAAAATTGCGTGTTTGGTTCAAGCGATAATGACTGAAGTGTTTACGGACTTACACTGACACTGACTCACTCACCTACGACACTGCCTGATCGTATAAGCTCACCTGACTAAAGCCGAGGTGAGCTAAAAATTGGTTTCAACATTGGTACGGCTCACGTATGGTCTGGAGTGGAATAGCAAAATGAATGATTGCTTAGCAATGAGTCGAATACTGTATTCTTGCAATCAGATTGTGCTTATTTCGGTGCAAAACATAATTCAGAAAAGGCAGTGATTAACAAAACATAAAGGCATGAGAGTTTCTCAGTTTGGAATAAGGTTAGTTTTTATTTTTAAAATACTGTACTGCAATAAAAAAAAAGAAGGAATCTTTGCTATAATCACAGAAGCTTGAAAAGTGCAAATAGAAACACCAAATTTAACAGATTAACAATTTATACACATGAATAAGAAAGTATCATGGAAGAGAGTGAGAAAGGAGGGTTTCACACACTTCACTGTACTAATTTTGGTTCCAAGACTGTTAAACCAGGCATGCGACATCTCGAGTCAACCCCGTTCTGAAACGTTACAGTTACATACCAGACTCCAAACCATGTTATTTTGGCCGGAACATCAGGTCTACCCCAATGCCGCCGCATGGCGATGTTGGGCCAATCCCCATTCCCATTCGCTCCCGTGAGCGGGTGGGGTCAGGTCCCTTCCCTTCCCCTCCTTTGCAATTAGTGCCTCAAGTAGTCCCCCCCCCCCCCCCCCGCTTCCGTGGTCTCTCCTACACTGCAACTTCGGCAGAGATCTCCAAGAGGCGCCGATGGAGTTGGTGGACCGGCGTGCAGGCAGAGATGCCACACATCAATTTCCACTAGCCCCAAAAGCTCCCCAAGGATTTCTCCATGTGGTTTGTGATTATGCGGGGGGCAACTTTCCACCAACAGCCTCTGTCCGACCCCATCAAAAGGGTCAAGTGGACAGCAGTTGAGATCACCAGGCGGTCATAAAGATCGTCCGGGTGGCCTTCAAAACATGGAGTCTGTCCTCGGTACGGTACACACATTGGTTGACTCCAGATTGCGTTTGGTGAAGCAAGAGATATTGTTCTGCAAAGCAGGCGGCACTTCTCGCTCCTGGTGTCATGCAGCAAGGGCTGTATGAGACACGGTTCCAGCACCGTTACCACTCACGGTTTAGAGTCGCACATTAACTGATTACATACATACACTATATATATATATATATATATGCATCCATACATATACATATACAATACATATATACATCCATATATACACACACATATATATATATATATATACATCCATACAATACATAATATATAATATTAATATATATATATATATTATGTATATATTCACATACACACACGTACAGGGTGGAGCAGAGAGCAGAGCCAGCTGACACATTTCAGACTCCGAGGGGTGGGTGGGAACTTTTGGGGGTTGTGAGACCATTTTTCAAAGAGAATGCACTGCAACAATGTTATCTTCCTTAAATAATAAAATTGCAAGCTTTGAACATAAACCTCGTGTGTTTCAATTATCGCATATCCAAATGTGTGTCGGCTCTGCACCACACTATATATATATTACAGGTAGTGGACAAAAATATGGAAACACCATTGTAAAATCACTTAATAGGGCGTTGAGCTACCATGTGCAGACAGTATGGCTTGTATGCGCCGTGGCATTGAGTCCACCAGTGTCTGGAATTCTGCAGAAGGATGCGGCACCATTCTTCCACGAGAAAGTCAATGAACTCACACCTGTATGGTGGACGTGGAAAACGTTGTCTCAGGGATCGTTCCAGAAGATCCCATAAATATTCTATTGGGTTCAGATCTGGTGATTGAGAAAGCCACGACATATGGATAACATCAGTGTCATGCTCATCAAACCAATGGGCGACCACACGTGCTCTGTGGATGGGAGCATTGTCATCCTGGAACGACATCCCTCCCGGCAGGAAAGAAATGCTGCAACATGTGATGAAGATGATCACTCAGTACCATTAAGTAGCGATTGGCAATGAAGGAATGACTGCACCCAAACCATGCAGGAAAATACACCCCACATTAGAGAACTGCCAGAGCCCTTCACCTTTGGAACCAAGCACTCAGAGTTGTGGAGTTCTTTCGGTTGGCGCCACATGTGCACTCGTCTATTTGTCGAGAACATGGTGAAGGACGATTCATCTGACCATATCATATTTCTCCACTGCTCGGTAGTCCATTGCCTGTGCTCTTTGCCTGTGCTCTTTGCACCACTGGACTCGCAAACGTGCATTGCCAGGTGTGATGAGCGGTTTGTGCACTGCAACCCGACTATGGAATTCTCGGCAGACAGTTTTTGATGAAACTGGCTGCTTGCGCCCCAGGTTGAAATTTAGTCAATTTATCTGCAATTGCTCGCATGCTTTGCCTTGCACTTCAAATTAATGCACAGATATCACGATCCTAGAGTATGCGCGTCTGCCTACTGTTGCCCTTGCTGATGATGTCTTTCCTTGTAGTGTAGTAGATAGTAGAAAAATCGTGCAAATATGATACAAGCATCAAATTTGGCATTTCTGTTTCGCAGGGCTTTCTGATCAAATCTGCCCGATTGGCCATTTGAAAATCCAAATTTTGAAAAATTTGAAAAAAAAAAAAAACTTCAAAAAAATTTGAAGTCACAGCTGGCTGAAATTCTTGAAGCGCAAGTGAACATCCCAGACAGAGAACCAAGGGGAGATGCAGTCATCATTGATGGCTCAGCACTTATCAATGCCCTACCTCCACACACTTCAAAGATATTTGATGACTATGCTAAAGAAGACATCATCCCAAAGGTGGAATCCTATGGTGCCAGGTACGAGAGGGTGGAGTAGTGTTTGATGTGTACAAGAAGTCAAGTCTGACGTCCGAGGCAAGGTCGAAAAGGGGGCAAGGAATCAGAAGAAGAGTGACAGGAACCAGTAAACCCAAGTAACTGGAGAAGCTTTCTTCGAGATGACAGCAACAAGACTGAGCTGTTTCACTTCCTTGCGGAAAAGATGTGTGAAGCACAGACGACAAGCACAGTCATTGTCACAAAAAGGAGAAGATGCCATTAGCACACAAGGAAGTCACTGGCTGCTGTGTCTCCATGTTGTCATGAAGAAGCTGACACTCGAATATTTGTACACGCCAGGGATGCAACGACGGATGGTAGCAAGTCCATTATCATTAAGCTAATGACACGGACGTACTAGTCATAGCAATATCTGTCTGCCATCCTTACAGGAACTAGGTCTTGAGAACATGTGGATTGCCTTTGGCCAAGGAGCCAAGGCGCGATGGATTCCAGTCCATGAGTAGTTTCTGCAATAGGGCCTGAGAAAGCTAGAGGGATCCCATACTTCCATGCGTTCACTGGATGTGACGTCGTGTCTGCCTTCCGCGGTAAAGGAAGAAAACTGCATGGCAGACTTGGAACGTCTTTGATTGTGTTTCTGAAACATTCACCAATCTCAGCCAGCATCCAACATTGATTTGGGATCTTGACTTTTTTTGAAGTTTTTTTTTTTTTTCAAATTTTTCAAAAATTTGGATTTTCAAATGGCAATCAGGCAGATTTGATTAGAATCCCTGGAGAAAAATGTGCCAAATTTGATGCTTGTGTCATCATTTGCACGATCCTCTCAAAAATTGCTGTATCTGCCCCATATTGGAGTTCCATGCCGACATCACCTTAGACATCGTAGCTCATGAAATATCAAAGCAAGTTGATCTGTTTTTGTCACTGAAGCTCCTGCCAAATGTGCTCCAACAATCACCCCTCTTTCAAAGTCAATGAGGTCTCCTTTTGCAGCCATTATAGCCATCATTATAGGCAACCAGGCCTGTGCAGAATTTTTATACATGACCCTAAGCATGCTGGGATGTTATTTGCATAATTAACACATGGGCCACACTTGTGTGGAAGCCGTTGCTTTTAATATACTTGGTGTCCCTCATTGACCAAGGTGTTTCCATTTTTTTGTCCACTTCCTGTATATTGTACTAACCGAAGCCTCATTTGATGAGAATATTTTGGTTCCATTTAATTCCATTATTATTGTTCAGTTGACAAATTAAATAAATGTATCAAATACCAGTAAGTTTGTCATTGGTTGGGTTAATCTTTTATTATCATTTTTTACTTATTTATTCTTATATTTCAGTGTCTTCAAATTATGGTCGACACTAGGTTTTCCATGACTTACATACCATGTGTGTGTGTGTGAGTGTGAGTGTGAGTGTGAGGATATATATATATATACTGTACATAGGTCTAACTTTTTCAACAATTTTTTTTACATGTTTTCGTTAATTTTGGTAACTTGCGGCACCCACTTGTGAGCAAGTTTAGTAACTTGTAAGCAACCACATAATATGGCACTGCACTGATGCCAACTTGCATCACCACTCATGGATACCGTTTTAAACTTGCTCCAGTGTGCAGAGGAGGAATAAACACCTCCACCGCTTGATTGCATCGATAGGTATGCTCTTATAACACTTGTGCTTTACATATCTGAATTGAAGTTTTACAAATCAAATGCAACTATAAAATAGGGTTTGATATGAATGTGTCAATGGATATGTGAACCCACTGTTATGTTTGATCGCAAAAGACGAGAGACAGAGACAGAGACAGAGACAGAGAGATAGGAGACACACAACATCAACAAATGTATATAAAGGCCATACAAGCATTCATACGAGGTCCGTCTTAAAAGTAACAGGACTGACTTCACAGAAATTTTATTCCAAAAAATATATTGAAATCACAGCTTGTCCCCCTTCAAAATAGTTTCCCTCCAGTCTCACACACTTGTCCATCCTCTCTTCCATGCTTCGATGCACCCCCGGAAGGCTTCTTATGGAATCCTC